>BPTQ01000001.1:28200809-28282382 GCA_019973895.1 Chrysanthemum seticuspe
GAGAATACCTTGCACATCATTTTTATTACGATGCCAAGTATATCAAATTCATTACATTGCTTAAGTTACCTCATGCCAATTGAATGTCCCCATTATATAACATGAACCGTTAATTCCGAAAGAAGCGAGGGTGAGTGGATAGATCTATCGAGGGTGACTCCTCCATCCGGGTTGGTGGATTCCAACTGGTTAAACGGATGCATTTCATTTAATAACATTATTTGAGTTGTTTGGCAAACACTCTGTTGGGGCGAACATCATTGATAACGCTACACGCGTCGTTCGGGGTCAAAGGAACTTCCTTTTCTTCGAGCAAGTTTTATAACACCCTAGGCAGTGAACCTAATCGTTGTAGTGTAGTAATTAGGGTAAGCCACGGGTATTGATATCGTTCTCTAGGGGAATAGGAATGCTAGTAGGGAGTTACTACGCTAAGGTTTAAGGTTGAGGAAGATTATTTTTTATCTTTTTATATTTTATGAAAATGGAAAGGTACGAATCTCGGGTATTGGATTTGGGGGGTTGGTATTTCTACCGATTACTCTACTATTATCTAATTATCTAAACTAAGGTTGTGGGAGTCTATGTCTAATTAATGTGTGCTCGTATGATAGTTTAAAGATGTGTTTACTTAGTTTGTATTACTCCTTAATTATCTCCTATTGATGGTTGAGTGTCACGTCTTATTCCTAGTTGCGTTGTGTGTCTAAAGTTGTAGGGTATGCGTTTCTCCCTAACTCTTTGAACTTACCAAAGGGTCTTGTCTACAAACTCTCTAGAGATTATAAACTCCTACTCTAAGGCGCTCTTCGGATGGTTTAGCCTACAATTACTCAGGTAATTATACTCTAAGGTTCACAAAGATGAATCAAGCATTAAGTGCACAACGAATGACCTATCGCATTACTAGATCATTAATCAACTAAGATAAGAAACAACCAATCAATATTTAATAATTAGGTTTCATACTTCCTAAGCAAACACACAAATAAATTAGCCGGACATGGAGAACATGCAAGCATACACACAAATAATCAAAGACATAATTGAATTAATGAAGTAAAGACTTATCTTGGTGTAAGATAGGGTTTAAAACCCTAAAAATACTGTACAAGACACCTTAGGTTCGGTTTTAGGTTTTTACTCCAAAGACTCTCCACATCAAGACTGAAAAATTCGGATTCTATATATAAGATTACAATTGCGACGGCGTCACCTTATGTTTAGTGACGCCGTCGTGTCGCCGCCATTAGGGTTTCGTCTTGGCCACGTTAACCTTACGACGGCGTCACCTTATGTCCGTGACGCCGTCCTCTTCAGCTTCTGACGTCGTCTGGATTGTATCTAGGCCGTCTGAGTAGCGACGGCCTACTCTTCCACAGCTAGACGTCGTCACTTGAAAATACGAGTTTTGAGACCTGTATCGTCACAATATTTTTGGGACGGCGTCGCCATTAACACCTGACGCCGTCGCCTTCTACTTTCAGCAACTGTGAGTGTCTCGATTTTGACTTTGGCCATTTTCTTCATATATTCGCGCCTTTTCGTCCAAATAAGTGCCATTCCAGCATTTTGCCTTCACGAGACCTAAAAAGTGAAAAGGAACGATATTAAGCAATAACGGATACAAAAGTGATCAAATAAGGACTTAAATGACCCCTCAAAATGGTACCTTTTAAAACCTTATCAATCATGATCAGTCTAGTTTCGGTGTCATGGACTTATAGCAATTGTAACATTTTTATGTGACATTATTGTCATACATGGCCTATACTTGTGGTAGTCGTATTAAACATTTTACATGAACTCTATGAACTCACTCAACCTTTGTGTTGACACTTTTAGCAATGTATTTTTAGGTAACTAAGGCATTCACTTCATGGCATGCATGTGGACATATCATAGAGTCGCGGTGACGACGCGTCTCACATGGGATTTATACACTTTAAAAACATCGTTTGACTTGTACCAAACTTATTTTCCGCACATAGTAACTTTCATTTGGGACCTATCTTTGTAACTCTGAATGTTTTTAATACATCAAACGATGTTCTTTTCAAACGACACTTTAGGTCGTTCAATATAACTGTGATTGTGATGCTATGACAGTCAATCCCCAGGAATTCCATTCCGCTACAAAACAGGTAATTTGGGGGTGTGACAGTAACAATGGAGAAGCAGGGATTCCACGGATAATTCTTTCTTTGTCTACTTCCTTTTGATGAAGATTCTTCGCTTGACGGATGAATGTAACATACTTCTCCCAATCAGGACCAAGACAGCTCAGAAACTTAGTGTTGATTGCAATCCTTGGCATAATGATATTATGTTTGTCCAAGTCATTGATGATGTCTGAGAACCGATGATAGTATGCTTCTAAAGACTCCCCTGGTTCAATCATGAAGTTTTCATATGCTAAGTAAATCTTGGATTCCATATCTTCTTGATTAAGTTCAGTGCCTTCCATTAGAAGATGAATGTGCTCCCACATTGCTTTAGCAGTCTTCTGAGCATCAACACTACGAAGTATCGGATTGGGTAGACCCAAAAGGATATATTGCATTGCCATTTCATCAGCCTCTAAGTGAAGAAGTTGATCAGTAGTAATTTGATCAAGACCGACAACGTTGGTAACATCATCTCTTGGTGGATTAGCAGTTTGATCTCCGGGTACAGTGATAGTAGGCATCTAAAAAGGACCTTCAAGTATGACCTTCTTCAAAAACTTACCATGTGGTTTCTTCAGATCACAAAACCTAAAAAACTTTATCACCCATTGATCATAGTTACCGGGAGTGAGCATTAGAGGTCTATCAAGGGATCCAGCTTCATGAATGGATTGCTGGCTACTTAAAGCTTCACACATCTTTGCAGACCAAGAAGGTTCCTTTTGCGTAGTGACATTCATAGCATAATTAGCTGGATACTGATATTGGAAGTAGTTACAATGTTGAACTTGTTGATGAGGGTTTGGTTAAGGATTATGTGGGGGAAGAGGTTGTGCTCCTTGAGGAAAGTACACTTGAGATGGTTGTTGAAATTGATGTTGATGAAATTGTTGATAGTATTGTTGTTGAAGTTGTGGAGAATATTCATGAGGAAAGTAGCTAGAGTATGGTGGTTGAGACATCTTGAAACTTGTGTTGATGATGGATCTTTGTAGTCGAATGAAACTTGAGTTTGTTGATGAAGTGTGCTTAGGCGTAGAAATCAGCTTATGCGTAGACGGAACCTTACGCGTAATACCCAACTTACGCATAGACAGAAGCTTACGCGTAGATCTTGCTTACGCGTAGACTTGATATAAAACTTAGCTTAGGCGTAAACCAAAGGCTTAATAGTAGAAAACCTTATGCGTAATATTTCCTTAGGCGTAAGACAAGCTTAGGCGAAAAAATTTCTACTCGTAAGCTTTTAAGCTTAGGCGTAAAACTAGGGTTTTACCCAAAAATCCTTTACACTTATCCAAGTGTAAAAGATATCCAAAGTCGAAGTGTTTTCAGGCTTATCCAAGCAAGAAAATACTGAGTAAACCAATAACTTTGAAGATCAGGTGAAGAATCCCTTATGCGCAGACACTGCTTTAGGTGTAGACAATGGAGTATACGAGTAGAACTAGGGTTTTCTTACGAGTAGAAAGTACCAACTTTTACCAAAACTGATTTTGTTGCTAAAAAATGTTTTGAAACCTGATTTTAATGATGAAATAGCTTCAATATCACCAAAATAACAAGAAAGTTTGAAACTTGATGATCCAAAACAAATATCACCCTTACGCATAGAAAATACCACACGAACAAAACCAAGTTTTAAAACTATTCTACACACGTAAAGTTTGAAACTTGATGCAAAAAACTTAAACTTTAACACTAAATATACCTAAAACCACAAGAATCTTGAGTTTTTAAGTGTAAAAATTAAAGCTTTAAGCGTATGAAAGGTTTAGAACATAAAAACCCACGCGTATAATGAAATAACTTCAAAAAAAGTATTTCACCCAACTAGATGGCGATTGATACCACTGTTAGGTCACCAAAAGTTAACACAAGATCAATATATAAGAAATATAGATGAAGGTGATCAGATGAACACTACACAAGATACACGTATGAATATGGGAAAGGTTATGCGTATGATATAAAGTGAAAGTGAACAACCAACCTTCTAAGGAAGGTTTAAATGAGTTTATATAGGGAAGGGAACTAGGGCAACATATCTAGTCCCTTCCTTCATTATTTGGGCTTGGGCCAAGGCCTATGGGCTTTGTACATAAGCCTTGCCATTAATAACTAACATAAAAGCCTAGTTTAAGCAACCTATTACATATTAAATACAAACACTTGAAATGTGAGTTAGGAGTGATTCCAACAGTTAAGATTCCGCATTAGCACATTAAGGTCTTGTTAAGAGTTCTTCACATAGTGAATTTGGATTTATTCAAGTTTGCTATAAGTCATACAAAGGCTACTTAGATCCATAACTTTTGGACCTACAAACACACCTAACCCTAATTCTCTGTTTGTCATTCTTAATGAGTTGCAATTTCCTTCTAGTCTTTATTGAAAACAGGTTGATCTTATCTTTCACTTCTTTTGCAGTTACAAAAGTTTGACCACAGAAAAAGTATACTTCGTCCTCTACTTGTGCTGCCTCACTTAACTTTTGTTTCTTGTATGCCCTCATTTTTTTCTTCCTAATAACATACTCATCCTCATTCTCAGAACCACTTGCAAACTCATTATCATCTAACAGATCTAACTCATTTTTCTTAAAAAAATCATCTGGTACCTGGTTGGAGCTACCTATATATGGTAACTCTGTAGTCTCAGTCACTTTGAACAGATTAACATCAACATCAGGCTTCTCAAAAGTATTTGCTTCATCAACAACTGTTTTTTCATCTCGATTGTTCTCAATATCATCATCATCACTCACATAACTATCTGTTTTACTCACATTGTCATCACTTAAAGCTTCATCAATTTCACATACCTATACAGATTTACCTTTTTGGATATGCTCAACAGGATTACATATTTCCTCCTCTTGATGACCTAACTCTTGATCATTTTGACATACCTCTTCAGGACTATCTATTTGGATATGCTCAACATGTTTATCTATATGCTGGTTGACATCACCTACAATATCTTCAGTTTGACAGACCTCTGCAGATGAAAACAAGGATTTTGTTTCTAGCATCTGACTAGATTGTACCAAAGTATTGACTTCCAAAAGTTGATATGTAACCTGACATAAATCCTGTAGCACAGATTTATTAACAATGTTTTCTAAGAACAATTTGTTTGAGCAATATGGAACAATAGCAAGAGCTGCCTTTTTCTTTGTTGCATCCACATCAGCAATAACTGTCCTAATTGACTTTGGTGACATTTCATCACCATCCAATGTTGTCTTACCATTTTTAACATACACTTCTATCATCTTATAGTCATCAACAAGATCTTTCAATACTTCTAAATTTCCACTCTCACTTAAGCTACAAACCATCATCTAAATTACTACGAGGCTTAACAAAGTAATATTAATTTTTTGAACCAAACTCGTAACCCAATTCATACATAAGAACATCCAACTCTTCAACTGACACACTATCAACATCAACCAAATCAACTAAATTTTCCATACCTCCAACGTATATTCTACCAGGCCAGTATTTAAAGAAACCGTTGTGATGAACCCTCATGCTAAACATATTAGATCTACCGCCTGAAAACATGTCAATATATGTTTAGGACATTCTCAAAAGTTAATTGCCAAAAAATAAATACCCCAATTAGAAATTCCAATGTTTATAATCAAAATAAAAATAGTACCGTATTTCTTCTTAGCATAGTCGTACAGGACGGTATCATCAACTGGATAACCTGGATGTCTTCTTACTTTCCATAGAGCAAAATTCATGTTTCGGTTTTTTGATTAATAAACACGGGTTTTGTGACATGCAATTAGGGTTTGTGAATTGTGATAATTCTTGTAACGAAAGTTCTGGGACGAAAAATAATACAGTCTATGTGTTTATGGGGTGGGAAGAGGGTTAGATTACATGTGGCAATAATACAGACATTTTTAATCGAAATAAGGAAATGACATTTGTGCCTTTGGACTAAAGACAAAGCAAACGGCGACTGAGGTGGTTGACTAGCGAAAAAGTTGTCAAAGACCAGTTTAGACTATAAAACTTGGAAAAAGGACTCCCGGCGATGAAAATGCCAAGTTTTGGTTCCGTGATATTTCAGTACAAGATTAGGGACCAACAGTGTATTTTACTCTTAAAAAAAATAAAAGCTCAAATGATACTAGCCAGTAGCCACTTTAAATCACGCTCCAAGACTAAACCAGCTTCTGGAACTAACTTCAGAAGATAGACGTTAGTTCTATAATGTGTTTGATAAATGATAAATCTAATCCTTGTAGTTTATGTAAGAAAAATTCATTTGAGTAGTCATACAAAACAAAATTTACTATTTTGGGGTTTAAACTTAAGGCATCCTCAATGCATGTAGGTTTTTAGGGTTCAATACATTGACACTTAAGCATTACACTTCCATTCATATAATCCATAAACCTTATAAACTTAAATTAAACTAGACCTAGTAGTACTATTTTCAAGGAACCAATATTTTGTTGATAAAAGTGATAAAAAGGACACCTAGTTTTACTATTTTAAAAGTACAACCACTACTTTATTAATAAAAATAAGAAAAGGACGTATAATGCTTGTTTGTTCAGAGAGGTACTAGCTTTATACGTGTGGTGACATGGAATAGGTTACAATGCATTGATCGCTGCCACATAGTTATTTTTCTGACATTGCAGGTATGCCAACTAAGCCTATTGTAGATAGCCTTAGGCGGTGTTTATTTAAAAAAGAGTGAATTACTTAATTGGTCCTTAAGGTTTACCGGGTTTCACATATATTGTCCTTGTGTTTTATTTTTGGCTGGTTATGTCATGGTGGTATGCAAATATTACAGGTCATGTCCAATTTACTAACGACATTTAAATTATCGTTAAAAAAGGACTAATGTGATATAGATAAATAACGTGAGGGTCTAAAATTGTATATGTGAAACCCGGTAAACCTTAGAGACCATTTAAGTTATTAATTTTTATTTTATTTTATTATTATTATTATTATTTTTGTTTAATATACTTAAATTTTGGGCTTATGTACTAACCGAATTTTTTTAATACGTATTATGTATTTTTTTTAACGTCTTTATACGTTTTCTGTTTTTGTACGTTTTTATACGTTTACATCCGTTTTTATACGTATTCATTCGTTTTTATATGTTTTCATCCATTTTTATACATTTTCATCCGTTTTATAAGTTTTTATACATTTTCATCCGTTTTATACGCTTCTTATACGTTTTCATCCGTTTTTGTACGTTTTATAAGATTTTTGTACGTTTTCATCCGTTTTTATATGTTTTCGTCTATTTTTGTACGTTTTATAAGTTTTTATACGTTTTCATCCGTTTATGTACGTTTTCATCCGTCTGTATACGTTTTTATACGTTTTTTGTACGGTTTTGGACGTTATGATACGTTTATATACATTTTTATCCGTTTTTATACGTTTTACTTCGTCTTTATATGTTTTTGATCATTTTCATACGTTTTGTTCATTTTTATACGTTTTTGTACGAAAATGCATAAAACATACAAAAACATATAAAAATGTACCAAAACATACAAAGTGTATGAAAACTTACAAAAACGTATAAAAACAGATAAAAATCATAAGAAAATGTATAAAAACATATAAAAAGGAACACCAACATACAAAAACATATAAAACGTCCAAAAAGTAAAAAGATCATATAAAACGGACGAAAACGTATAAAAACGTTCAAAAAACGTATAAAAACATATAAAAACGGACGAAAATGGAAAACCTATAAAAACGTTCAAAAAGCGTATAAAAACATATAAAACGGACGAAAACAGAAAACCTATAAAAACGTTCAAAAAGCGTATAAAAACGGACGAAAACATATAAAAACGTACAAAAATGAATGAAAATGTATATAAACGTACAAGAAGCGTATAAAAGCGGATGAAAACGGATAAAAACTTATAAAACGAACGAAAACGTATAAAAATGGATGAAAAGGTATTATAGTGTACTAAAATTTGTACGAAAACGGATGAAAACGTATAAAAATGGATGAAAACGTAAAATAATGGACAAATACGTATTAAAACGTAAAAAAACATACAAAATATGTATTAAAATTGTTGTAAATGTAATGAACAAGAATACAAAAATGAGAGAAGAAGAGAATTCTTATTATTGAGATATATTCATAATGTTACAATAGGAGGTATTTATAGGAAAACCCTAACTTGTTAATCAAGATTAGGATGAATAGACATAAGCCCATAAGCCTATAATATTTTACAATACTCCTCCTTGAATATTCATCGTTCATTGCCTCATCAAAAACCTTATCAAGAAAAACCCAATGGGATAAAAAAAACTTGATGAAGGAAAAAAGTGCAATGCGTATAATGCTCCTCCTCCTCAATTTAATGTATATATTTCAAGCTTCGCATGCTAATCTTCTAAATGAGTTGCTCGTATACTTTTGTTGGCAACAACTTTACAATGAAGTCCATCAAATTGATGATGTTACGAATAAGTCCTGCAAAAATGAAAAAATATATGTGTAGCTTCCAACCCAATATCAAATCAATTGGTTGGAAAATATACAATGCACGTACAAATATTAAAAGAGAAAAATACACTCTCATGATGCATATTAATATTAAAGCCTCAGTTGCACTTATGTATGATACTTGAGTACCAATCTCTTTATTTATATAATATGCGTCAAGAATGATTTTGATCCATATAAAGATTCATTCAGTTTGATCAAATAGAGTTCTTGAAATAAGCAAAAGGACGTATAATGCTTGTTTGTTCAGAGAGGTACTAGCTTTATACGTGTGGTGACATGGAATAGGTTACAATGCATTGATCGCTGCCACATAGTTATTTTTCTGACATTGCACGTATGCCAACTAAGCCTATTGTAGATAGCCTTAGGTGGTGTTTATTTAAAAAAGAGTGAATTACTTAATTGGTCCTTAAGGTTTACCGGGTTTCACATATATTGTCCTTGTGTTTTATTTTTGGCTGGTTATGTCATGGTGGTATGCAAATATTACAGGTCCTGTCCAATTTACTAACGACATTTAAATTATCGTTAAAAAAGGACTAATGTGATATAGATAAATAACGTGAGGGTCTAAAATTGTATATGTGAAACCCGGTAAACCTTAGAGACCATTTAAGTTATTAATTTTTATTTTATTTTATTATTATTATTATTTTTGTTTAATATACTTAAATTTTGGGCTTATGTACTAACCGAATTTTTTTAATACGTATTATGTATGTTTTTTTAACGTCTTTATACGTTTTCTGTTTTTGTACGTTTTTATACGTTTACATCCGTTTTTATACGTATTCATTCGTTTTTATATGTTTTCATCCATTTTTATACATTTTCATCCGTTTTATAAGTTTTTATACATTTTCATCCGTTTTATACGCTTCTTATACGTTTTCATCCGTTTTTGTACATTTTATAAGATTTTTGTACGTTTTCATCCGTTTTTATATGTTTTCGTCCATTTTTGTACGTTTTATAAGTTTTTATACGTTTTCATCCGTTTATGTACGTTTTCATCCGTCTGTATACGTTTTTTGTACGGTTTTGGACGTTATGATACGTTTATATACATTTTTATCCGTTTTTATACGTTTTACTTCGTCTTTATATGTTTTTGATCATTTTCATACGTTTTGTTCATTTTTATACGTTTTTGTACGAAAATGCATAAAACATACAAAAACATATAAAAATGTACCAAAACATACAAAGTGTATGAAAACTTACAAAAACGTATAAAAACAGATAAAAATCATAAGAAAATGTATAAAAACATATAAAAAGGAACACCAACATACAAAAACATATAAAACGTCCAAAAAGTAAAAAGATCATATAAAACGGATGAAAACGTATAAAAACGTTCAAAAAACGTATAAAAACATATAAAAACGGACGAAAATGGAAAACCTATAAAAACGTTCAAAAAGCGTATAAAAACATATAAAACGGACGAAAACAGAAAACCTATAAAAACGTTCAAAAAGCGTATAAAAACATATAAAACGGACGAAAACAGAAAACCTATAAAAACGTTCAAAAAGCGTATAAAAACGGACGAAAACATATAAAAACGTACAAAAATGAATGAAAATGTATATAAACGTACAAGAAGCGTATAAAAGCGGATGAAAACGGATAAAAACTTATAAAGCGAACGAAAACGTATAAAAATGGATGAAAAGGTATTATAGTGTACTAAAATTTGTACGAAAACGGATGAAAACGTATAAAAATGGATGAAAACGTAAAATAATGGACAAATACGTATTAAAACGTAAAAAAACATACAAAATATGTATTAAAATTGTTGTAAATGTAATACACAAGAATACAAAAATGAGAGAAGAAGAGAATTCTTATTATTGAGATATATTCATAATGTTACAATAGGAGGTATTTATAGGAAAACCCTAACTTGTTAATCAAGATTAGGATGAATAGACATAAGCCCATAAGCCTATAATATTTTACAATACTCCTCCTTGAATATTCATCGTTCATTATACTTCATAGACTGCCTCATCAAAAACCTTATCAAGAAAAACCCAATGGGATAAAAAAAACTTGATGAAGGAAAAAAGTGCAGTGCGTATAATGCTCCTCCTCCTCAATTTAATGTATATATTTCAAGCTTCGCATGCTAATCTTCTAAATGAGTTGCTCGTATACTTTTGTTGGCAACAACTTTACAATGAAGTCCATCAAATTGATGATGTTACGAATAAGTCCTGCAAAAATGAAAAAATATATGTGTAGCTTCCAACCCAATATAAAATCAATTGGTTGGAAAATATACAATGCATGTACAAATATTAAAAGAGAAAAATACACTCTCATGATGCATATTAATATTAAAGCCTCAGTTGCACTTATGTATGGTACTTGAGTACCAATCTCTTTATTTATATAATATTCGTCAAGAATGATTTTGATCCATATAAAGATTCATTCAGTTTGATCAAATAGAGTTCTTGAAAACTTTATTAATTACTTCTAAAAGTTGAAGTTGCTAGACATGTTTGAGGGCTTAAAGCATTATAGATCCTACTTAGAATATGGGAGCTTTATCTAAAACTCACTTAGAGTGAATTAAACCCTTATAGATTATTTGTCTCATAAAATATCAATAAGATATTTACATCCACCTCGAGACAATTTGCCTCTTAATAATCAATTTTTGTGAATATATTTATTCAACAATTCATGTCTTATAGTAGTTAACTTTAGAACTCTTATTTCGGTTTCACACAAAGACCGATGTATATCCGATATATTTTACACATTTGTGTGTACGGACTTCATGTCCCAAGACTTCTCGTATTTTTATGAGATTGCGTCTTTTCATGTTGGCCAAACGTTTCATTTAATTTATGATCCTCATTATGCATAATAGCAAGCGCCATATTGTATGTAAACAAATTTATCGACGTCGTTTTTGTTTCGATTCCATATGATTTTAGACATCATACAATTATTGAGATTTCATTATTTATTTGAGGTTCGTTTGAAACCTTCATGTCTAGTGTCTATTTATGAGACTAATACCTCGATTAACCATCTTATTTTCATGCTCGATATTTTTCATCGAGGATTTTATTTGGAATCGATTAGCCTATCATGCTTGAGGCATGTCATAACAAACAATGTCCTTGAGGGACAAAGTATAACTTGGAGCATGAGTAGCTGAAATTTTATTTTTGGCCAATGTATATGTATGGCTTTTAGATTATTCATTGAATCTAAATTCATAAAATTTATTTTGAGGATCAATAGAATATGATAATTCATTCCGATTTTTCAGCTACTTCTTCTCTCCTCCTAAAGGAATTATCCTTCTTCTATATCCCATATGTGCATTTAGGTGGAATAATTTGAGCATGTATTGCACGAAAGAAATTTAATGGGAGATACTTGGTTTCTAACCAAAACCAATTATAAATGGAGGCTTTATTACATGTTGGCATAATGCTAATTTTAGTATGGCCCCATACAATAACAAATAGTTTTTCTCTCATTATCATTGGATGATTTAGAAGTAATTCATCACATATTCACAATGAAATACTTACTCTGGAATGTTATACTCGCATTTTATTTGGTCGAGCTATTAATCATGCAAACTTGAAGTTGCGCTTTTGATTACCATTTAGATGATGCATCGATTTTAAACTCTAAATGGTTCATCCAATGGATGTGTATGCCTACATGCATCCATTAGTTTTCTTTCCAGAATATTGAGAGATTGAGTCCCCAATATAGTTGATGGTTGAATAATCAACTTTCTTTGAGAGAAAAACAACATAAGATTGAAGAATCTTACTATTATAGTTTTTGCATCATTAACGACTCGGGATGGTATTACCGGTCATGCCAAAAATATTATAATTATTATTGCTCATAAACTTAAACTTATATAATGCATGTCGAGGAAGATATAAAAGAATAAAATGTATCTTTAATACTTAACTTCGTTTCTCATGACAATTTTATATTTCTTTTGTGGAGCAAAATGCACTAGCACAGATTTTTAAATCTATGAATATAGCGTGTAATATCTTTGACACACTTGTATTTCCTATACATCACATCGCATTTTTGCATACATAGCATTTTTGTTTGCTCCTTTCTTATTGTATTTTTGCCACTACTAGTGGTTTGTCATTGTCATACTACCTCGACCATAGCGTTTACCATGATAAATGATCTTTAACCATTTATCGTTACATTATCACATTCACAAGAGGGAATGAGGATCTCATATTGATCATTTTATCTCATTCACTTGAGAGAATGAACATCTTATGCTGGTCATTTTATCACATTCACTTGAAGGAATGGAGATCTTTATGTTGCAACTTGAGGTTGCCAACTAGTTTCTTTTAACACGACAATATGGAGAAAATTTAGTAAACGGGTTTATCGTGTTTGTTCAAACATGTCCATTTCTTTTATATCAAAGCATCGTTCTCGATATATGAGTATATTCGAGGCATTAACCATCACATTTTTTCTTTTCATCATTCAGATGTCTACTTAATATTGCGAAAAATGTGCTCACATTTGCAAGAATCTCTTGCTTATGATGGTCAAAATTTTATTTTAGATTTTGACATACATTTAACGGTTCTTTCACCGTTATATATTTTTTAATTCAGATCAAACACTGAAATTGTGAGACCAAACTCGCTTTTTTTTTTTTTTTTTTTTTTTAATGCAGCTTGAGGTGCATACAATCATAGCGAGATTTTTGGGAATATTACTTGCTTTTGTGTGGTAATGTATCATTGAGATCTTACCATAATTTAACGAATCTTTCATCGTTAAGTATTCCCTTTTAAGGTCCTCACGAAGAAGACGATGTTCTCCTAAAAAATTTTACAGTTAAAATAGATCTTAACGTCAAAAATCCACACAAATATTAGGAACAAAAAAATGTTGATGTTTGAGAACTTCAAATCAGACATGTGAACAAAATCAATATTTCTAACATTTCACTTAACTTATTGAAAAAACATATGTGGAAAGCAATCAGTGAAGTAATAGTGTTGCACAGACAATTAAAGCGCATCTATTACAATGTGGAATATTGAATGATGTAGCTTATAATCATATTAATCTATACAAGCATAGAGAATGCAAGACTCAAGAATGATATGGCAATATAGATATTTGCCTTCACATATAAGTTATCTAACTTATACTACCAAATTACAAGTTAAAATTAATGTTAATCATTTACAAGTTAAATTCATGTTAATCATTTGCAACAAATGAATAACAACATTCAATATTTATCGTTTACCGTAAAAAACTCCACATTAACACATTCAATATTTATCGTTTATCATACAAAAACTCCACATTAACACATCTAAAAATTGTAGCTATATAAGAGTTGATATTTTCATTTTTGTTATATACGAATTCAGAATATATCACTTACCCAATGTCTCACCACATAATTTGAAATAAAATTATAGAAGTGATATTATTTAAATTTTAGCAATCATCACACAAAATGTTATAAGACATCCCTAACAAAGATATACCATGCATGCCAGCATCACAATTCTTCTTCGTTAAGTATCATGCGTGAATCCGACCGACTATCATATTATTAAAACATTTACACTATCAAGAAAACAGATGAAGTATTGAGATGAAGTTAAAGATTGTGTTAGGTTTGTAAATAGAAAGAACATAAAATAAAATAAAAGGTAGACAGAAAATAAAATTAACAACAATAGAACTTGAGGTTCTATATATACATTTTTTTTTAAGCATAACACCAGGTTATGTTATTGATTCTATTGATGATTCATTTTTTTTAAAACATAATGAGATTATATTATTTGATTCACTTGATTGAATAATGTTCTAGCTTCTTTCTTTATCATAATGAGATTATGTTATTTTATTCTCTTGAGAGAATCAGCATTGAACATTCTAATCATAACTTGAGGTTATGTATTTGATAGAAACATGATAGAACCTGAGTTCTTATCCTTTTTTTTTAATTGAATATCATAACACAAAATTATGTTATTTTGACTCTTTCATGAGAATCATTAAAAAGAATAGCTTGAGGTTACTGCATTTTGATTATGTTCATCGTAGTAGAACTTGAGGTTCATACTCTTCTTTTTTTTTCCTCTAAACATAACGTGAGGTTATGATATTATGATTCTCTTGAGAGAATAATAACTGAACTTGAGGTTCATTAAAAGAGATGCAATAACTTGAGGTTATTGTATTTTTAATTTATTCATTGTAATAAAACTTGAGGTTTTATTATGAATAAATATAATCATAACATGAGGTTATGATATTGATTCATGAAAGAATCATATCAGAACTTGAGGTTCTCTTTTCTTTTATTTTTATCTTTTTTTTCCCTAACATAACATGAGGTTATGTTATTGATCTAATTGATCAAACCATATTAGAACTTGAGGTTCTAATTTATTTTTCTTTTTGAGAATCGTGGTTGATCATGAAAACAATAACTTGAGGTTATTGTATTTTAATTCCATCCATTATAATAGAACTTGAGGTTCTATAATAAATAACTATAAGCATAACATAAGGTTATAATACTCTTTTCAATCCACTTAAGGAGATCATAATACATCTTGTTGATCTTAATAAAAATATAAACAATAACATGATGTTGTATTATTTGATTCTTTTATGTAGTCACAATAGAACATTTTTGTGTTCTTGTAAACTACAATAAAGTTTGATTTAGATAAGAAAAAAAATTAAGAATCTCATACCTTTCACAAAATCATACTCCGTATACCATTGAGGCTTTATTTTTTCTTTTCAAGAGATCTAGTTTCCAAAGTGAATATGACCGAATAAAAAATTTAAGATGCCAACTACAAATTAACATACAGCAAATAAAGACATATAAAATTGTATGTAATATTGTCTCAAAAACCAAACTTAGGGTGACGTGCTTAACTATCTATTCACATCAGATGGTATTGAAAAAAAAAATAAACACATACGGAGTATTAATTTGCATGCTTTATAATTTATACTTTGCTTTATCTCTTGTGCAGAGATACATGCCTAAGGACGCAAAGCCTTACGATTTTTATGAGCCGTTTGGTATGAGTATATAGGAATCAATCAATCACTTTCATATCCATATAAGATGTTTGGTTTGAAATTTGATATCAAGATATGATATTTACAACGATAGATCCATAGTAGTATAGATAGGTGACTTTTCTCAACAATTCATGTGGGGTCCATATATTTTTTAGACTAAAATACACCGTTGGTCCCTAAACTTGTATCGGAGGATCGCGATGGGACGAACCACGCACTTTTCATCGCTACCGGTCCAAACAGTACCCATTAAATGCCAGATTCGTCCCTTAACCAGAATTGGGACAGTCAAACCGAGGGTATTATAGACCATTCACTTTTTTGACCCAAGCTAGTTAAAATGTAACCCAACCTTCAACCATATATGTATGAACGAGCAAGAGTGAACCCTAAAATACAATCAACACACATTCTTCCCAAAGCAAAAAGAAAAACAATAATGGCACAAAACGATAAGGGGAAGGGTTTGTTGAGTTCGTTGATGAAAGCAGACTGCGCAAATGAAAAGCGTTTGGGTGTTAAGAAGGAGAAGGAAGAGGATGACATCTTGTTATCAAAGTTTAACGATTTGGGAGAAAGGATTACAAAACTGGAAATTTTGTTTAAATATCTTAAGGAAAGGAAGGAAAAGAAGGAAAACGATGATAGGGAGAGTTGTGGGTCTAGCTAAGTGTATGTTTAAATGATAGTAAACATTTGTAGTTATTGAAATCGATGAATAAAAATTTGTGATCTTATTTAAGTAATTGTGTTTGAAATCGTTTTGCATATCTTAATAGGTTTGACTTACCCAAGTTACAATTTGTTGGTTTTCATTAGTTTGTTTGACTTTGGTAAGTCAAAATTCAAGATGTTACAATACACAATTGTCAATACATTGTTGTTTACTGCTAAAGCGTTTGCCTTTTGAACCCGTGTTTTGAAACCACTGCCTCTAATTTTTCTGATACGGGGGTGTTTGGTTTTGCTGTAACAGCTTTTGCTGATAAAAGGGGCCGTTTGGTTTAGCTGATACAAGCGGATGTTTTATTTGATACATTATGATTTAGTGCCAAAGTATTTGCATTTTCACCACATCTTTTTAAACCATTGCCTTTGCTTTTGCTGATACAAGGGGGTGTTTGGTTCTACTGATTAAAGTTTTGCTGATACAAGGGCCTGTTTGGTTTTGCTGATACAAGGGCCTGTTTGGTTTTGCTTATACTAATAACACTAAAATACAACCCATATCACAATACAACAGATTCAACAACACATAACCCAAATGATATTTTATCATTAATAAATTCTGTTAAACATCATAACCAACTACATCAAATCTAATTTACATACCATTTTTAGCATAACTATCACCTAAAAGACGCCTTTATCTACCCCATGGAAAACCAAAAATTCAGGCATTATGTTCAGCCATTTTCTTAACAAACTCTTGGTTGAACCGAATACCTTCATCTGTTTGACCAACAATCTGTATGAGTTGGGCAAGTTGGTTTGTGTGCCTAGACTGGATTTTGTTCAGCGCATTCACACAGTCAAGCGCAATTCCACGAGATCCCAGAGCTTGATTCTCTTGTATCAGCTCCCTACGGTTGATGATTCCTGTCTTCAGATGCTGGCAGCACTGAAGAAGTAGCTTCCTTAGAATCCCTTCTTGGGCAGCCTCATCTTCAAACCAGATAGCCATCCGATCATTAAGATTTGGCGAATCAGCCACCTCCATGAGTTTGTTTAAAATGGGTAAATCTGCCATTGGAAAGTTGTGTGTGTGTGGAAAAAGTGGTAGATGAGTATCTCGTTTGGTGTGCACTAGTTAATATCGTCTCTGGTAAGAGACGGTGAACGGTTTAATAGTTTCCTTTTTTTCACACTCGGTCCCTGAATTTGTGTTGGTTGCCGTTGTCAATTTGTCACACTTAAAACTCCCGCCCAATATTCACTTTAGGATACACAATTGGTCCCTCAAGTTGCCAACTTCCGTAAAACCATTATAAGTTTGACTTTGTTAAGTCAAACTTCTAAAACATGTCAAATTATCAATTCACTCCAAAACAAATATTTAGTAATGGTTTTGCAATATTGACTTTACAAAGTCAAATACCATTGTATATATTATTGAACATTCCAATAGCCATCCTCATCATCAAACTTCAAATACCATTATGACTTTTGCACTTAATGTTCCAAAGGTTTTCAATCCTTCTGACATTACAACTCTCGTTCACAGTTAACCCATTCAACATTTTCAAGTATTGACTAACTAAAGTAAACTGGAAATGCAGTTTTACTTGCTACAATCAAATAAAAATGCTAAATGAAAGTTTGACTTTCGAATGTCAAACTTTCATCACCTAGAATACGCACAAACAACAACATATGAACAATCTAATTATAAGAAAACCATATAACAATTACTATACAAAATTACAAAACTATTTTGAAACATTAATTGTCCAAGGGTATTCAACCCAAACTTAAACTACAACCAGTCAAAGAAATCTACCACGGCTGTGGGGGAAGCTCGGGGGAGTTTCAACAGCTTCTTAGCCAACTCCCAGTTGTTCCTGGTATTTTCATTCCCATCATGACTCCTATCGCTTTGCCTTATATTGATTGTCTTAATCGACATGGAACACGCAAGTATACACTTTATTAAAGTTATTTCATGCTCTGATCTGGGAAAAGCTCGAAACACCACCGTCTGAAGCTGCCCATGGCTGAATGTGTTTCTATCTACAACAGTGGAAAAATTGGGCAAAGGTAGATCACTAAGCGTGTTTGCAGCCTGAAAAATCAAATAGTGTTGAGATACACAAACATGGCAATTTAGGAATGTTTTATTTGATACATATTCATTACATCATTACACTTACTCTCGTATCCAGCATTTTCAAATTCGGAGATGACCGAATCATTCCAATGGTGAACGCTACCATAAAACTATTCCCAAATCGACATCGGACAGCTTAAGGTTAATCAGGGAAACAAAGGGCACCTTCATCCTAGGATTAGCTTCATGTATCAACTACAAGAAGTTTTACAGATTAAATTTCATTACTGTTACACATCTCTATAACATTATAAGTTGTAAAACTGAAATTGTTCTTACCGTGCAATCACCAAAATCCAATGTAAGGGTCTCAAGATTTTGAAGTCTTGTCAAATGAAAGATATCGGATGTTATGATTGTGGTCACAACATTATAACGACCTAATGACAAATGTAACTTCTTCAAATTCCCAAGTTTTGCAATATCCCATAGTCTCATCTCGTTAGTACTAGGACGATTCATTTTAAGAGACTCAAGTGAGGGACAACCAGCAATAAAGTCCCAAACTGTACCGCTTAGAAAATTGACATGAATCAATTCTAGGCTCAGTAGATTTGGATAGCCATGAAAATATTCCAAAGTAGCCATAGCACAAACATGAAGTACCAGATGTTTCAACTCACTGCGAGAGTAAAGTTGGGTTGGGAACGTAACTGGGTCACCATACCAGTTTGTAATAATCAGCTCCTCAACTCCATTGTCAGCCAAAAACAAGAGCCACTCATGAATGTGTTCATAATGAAAGTTGTCTATTCCAATAATTGATCTTGGCTCTACAGCAAAGACAAACTTTCTTATTGGACCCATAAGCCGATTTAAGAATCTAGTAACAAGCCTACCATCAAACTCGTATGTTAAATAATAAAAGAAATCCTCATCAAGTATGACATCGGTGAGCAAAGTCCACTTAGACCTCCAGTTTCTCGCTAAACTAGAGGTTCTCACCGCTTCTAACAAAGGCAACTGATTCAAAATGTTAGTGATCACTTCATCTGGCATGTTGGTAAAACGATCGATCGACATGGTTCTGTTGGAAGTTGGGTTGGTCTTTTGAGTTCTGGAAATGCGGATTTATATTCTTGATTTCGATTTGCAGTTTATCTTTTCTGGATAATGTGGTTTTATGTGATTGGCAAAGTTGTTTGTTGGGTGGGTGTATTTGTTCCCGCGAAATTATATGCAGCGTATCAGGGAAGAAACGGCTAATATCCATACTCACAATTGGTCCCTGGGTTGAAGCTTGGGTCAAAAAAGTGAATGGTCTATAATACCCTCGGTTTGACTGTCCCAATTCTGGTTAAGGGACGAATCTGGCATTTAATGGGTACTGTTTGGACCGGTAGCGATGAAAAGTGCGTGGTTCGTCCCATCGCGATCCTCCGATACAAGTTTAGGGACCAACGGTGTATTTTAGTCTATTTTTTATATTTACTACCAACTTTTAACACTTTACAAGTTATATTTTTGTATGTTAATGATGTATTTTATATTTTTTAGCTATTGAATGAGCTCATTTAAAAGTGATACCTTTACTTAGAATTTTATACCAAACAATAACAATGACAATGATACATTTGATATGATACATCATTGTAATTAAAATCATACCTATAGTGATTCTAGCTTGCATACCAAACACACCCTAATTTCCGCTTACCGCTTCTCTTTTAAGGCTTTGTATTTTGTTTTGAGCAATTCGTTCTAATAACGTGTTTTAAATGTAATGAACAAGAATACAAGAATGACAGAAGAAGAGAATTCTTATTATTGAGATGTATTCATAATGTTACAATAGGAGGTATTTATAGGAAAACCCTAACTTGTTAATCAAGATTAGGATGAATAGACATAAGCCTATAATATTTTACAATAAAAATAAAATTTCGGTTAGGACATAAGCCCAAATTTTAAGTATATCATAATAAAAAAAAGTTTATTTATTTATTTATTTATTTATTTTCTGAGTTAATTACTTAAATGGTCCCTAAGGTTTACCGGGTGTCACAAATACAGTTTTAGGCCCTCACGTTATGCATCTATATCACGTTAGTCCTTTTTTAACGACCGTTTAAACGTCGTTAGTAAATTGGACATGATCCGTAATTTTTGCATACCACAAGGACATGACCCGCCGAAAAAGAAAAACACAGGGACAATACATGGTAAACCTTAAGCACCAATTAAGTAATTCACTCTTTAAAAAAATGTTTTTTGACAATCTCCTAATCTTAATTTGACTTATTTAGACACGATCAGACGTATGGGTCATTAAATGCGTTTGTTTTTTTCTTGTTCGGACACGGTCAAAGGCTAAAACATTTTAACAAACAAGATGTTGATGAGATGTCTTACTACCTCTTAATGACTTTTAACTCTTTATTATTTTTTATTTTTTTTTACTTTGTTACTTAAGTTTTTTTCTTTTGTTATTCTTTTTCATTTTCTAATTATAAATTTTCTCGACTGTTCCTTTAGTATTGATAAATCATTTGAAAGAAGTCGTTATTTATTTTATTAATTTTTTTGCTTAATAAAAAATGTTAAATATGATAATATGATGATGATGAAAATGTTCAAGAACGTGAGTCTTTAAAACAATAATAATATATAGACTAAAATACACCGTTGGTCTTTAATCTTGGCCAAAAACATCACGTTGAACCAAAACTTGGAATTTTCATCGTCAGTAGTCTAAAGTATGGGTTTTTGAGGCTAAACCAGTCCTTTGACCAATTTTTCGTTAGTCAACGTTCCGTTATATGTTGTTAAATCCCGTTATCCTTGTTAAATGACCATTTTGCCCATATATATATAAAAACCTCAAACACATTCATTTCATAACCCTCTCCCAGCCTTCACCTTCACCTTCTCCAACCAACATCACCATCGCCTTCACCTTCACCATCACCGTCACCATCACTCTCTCCATCGCCAACGTTATTTCTTGTTCAAATCAGAAGTTTTGAACGTTAGTCAAAAGGCTAATTACCCCCAATCTGTCGGACTAACCCTAACCCTAACCATATGTTAATTGTGTATGGGATTATACTACATAGCTAGTCACAAGCACCAATATGTATCTGATATGGGATTATCCTAAATTTTTAGGATGTTAGTTTTGTACAACTGGACCCATGAGTTATAGAACTTATATCAATAACATGATTTGTGTTGCTATATAATTTGGGATGTTTCATCTATATACCGGTTATGTGTTAAGAATCAGAACTTATATTAATTACTTGATTTTAATTGCTATTTTTGATACTAAGCAAATGTCTTGACTTGTTTTGTAGGTGTGTCAACGTGCTGCTGACAATTTTATATGGGTAGTTGTTACTCGTATGCAGGTGAGGTTCCACAAGCTTACTTACCAAGATAACACAGGTGTGGAATTCTAAGTTCTAATAAAGATCATTGTTTTGTGGAATAATCTGGAATTCTGGGTTCAAAATTGTTTCCTAATCATTTGTACTTCCAGGACAAGTTATGTTTATTTCTAGAATAGGATGTTGAATTCTGTGGATAATTACACTATATCATGGTTTTCTTTTTACTATAAAAATGTGTGCAAGTAGAAAGCCATAAATTTTTTGTCCATCCTATTTTGGACTTGGCCTTTTCTATTATTAGTTGAGACAACTTGGTTTGATTTGTATTGCAAAAGAAGATATACTTTTCTTCACGTCTCTACTTTGAAAGGATTTATAATCGGTTGTGTAGTCTTATTAGTAATTGTTAAAATAGAGTTTACAAATGACTAAATCTTGTGGACCGAAGTGAGGCTAAGTTAGGCGTAAGAACAAGAGCTTAAGGCTATCATGTACATCAAATTATGATCTTTAAATTAGTTTAAGCTAAACCACCACCAAATGGCCTAGTGGTAAGGCACTTGATGTTCTCACAAGAGGTCAAGGGTTCAAACATCACAAGGTACACATTTGGGGGTGCCCAGGGAAAAGGGGCGGAAACGGTCACTGGGATACTCAGTTAAGCTGTGTGCATGAGTCAAAACACGTCCTCCCCGGGTAACCTAAAGAGGGAAAGCGTGAACCGTTCGTTCGTTCAATTAGTTTAAGCTACTTGTTTTATTCTATCATCCTCCTTCTACTCCTTTGTAGGAAGGCGGAAGAGTGTTTCACTTTCTCATATAAAGCAACCATTTTTTTCTGACTGTAAGCTAGATGGTGTCATTCTCACTTCTAATGTTACTCAATTGCAGACCCACACGAAGAAATCTCCAACCGATCCGATTGTTAGTGGAATAGAACCACCTCCATTTGCAACTAGCAATGCGGTATGTGTTGTTTGCATCTTTGTTTTGCTCATATACTGTCATATGATTTTGTCACATCATTGTCTGTTTCTAAGAGTATAAAAATTCTACTTTGTTCCCTTCTTTTTAAGAATTAAAATATAAGCATATGCTATCTCGGGATCAAAGTTCAGTGATTTTTTGTATTCAGATAAAACAACAAACAAGTTGTGTTACTAGATGATCATAGTCGTCTGAGAATCAATATTGATTGTTATAAAACACCATAGTGTTGGCTATTAAGATTATGATATAATTAGTTGTGCTAGCCTGGCGTTTACCTGATGGCTTATTTACTCCTTGAGGTTGTAACTTGAACAATTTATTTTCTGCAGGTTCAAGAAGTCTTTGGTGAAGCTGGAATCTTGGGATTCTGGAAAGGGGTCTTCCCGACCTTAGTTATGGTACTTGTTATTTAGCTTTGGCCCATGTTGTATAGATATCACCTCTTGAATCCTTGTCCACATTGTTTCTGCCAGGTTAGCAATCCTTCGATACAGTTTATGCTGTATGAGACCCTACTAAAGAAGTTGAAGCAGCGTCGTTGTGACAACTCGTAATTTCAGGTCATTTCTCAAGTTTACTATTCATCTCGGGAATTTACTATTCACCGGTTACTATTCAAAATTTTACTATTCACCGTTTTCGGAGTCGAAGTAATATTCTGAGAACGTATTTCAAAATTTACTATTCACGTAACACTATTCATTTCTGGAGAAAATCACTATTTACGAGTCACTAATCATCATTTTTCGTATCAAATACGCGTAACCTGGAGGGTTAAGCTGCGTATTCATGTAATATCATCAAGGACATTTCATATAGACTAGATTTAGTCTACACATCATTGGTAACATCATTTCATATCAATATTATGCATGGATTTGCATTTTTCATTAAACGTTTATTTTCCTATTAAATAAACGCTATCGCGTAAACATTTATTTCGAATATTGATCCGACACTTCCAAAAATAATCCTAATATATTTTATACTCTTTTTAAGACTATAAAAATTATATTATTAGTTTACCCGATGTTTTCAATTTATTTTGTATATAAATTGTTAAGTATAAATATTTACGACGGTTTTCGTAAATTCAACACGATAAATATTTATTTACTCAATTCTTGTAAGAAATGTATTATTATAAATTTTATGACTTCAATACATTTTATTTTGTTCCGTTAAAATCTATTTTTAGTTAACGCTACAATTAATACCTCTTTACTCCTATCAAATTCTACACTACACTTAACAAATAATACACTTAATTATTAAAACTACTAAACCCCCCCCCCCCCCCCCCAAAGCCCAAGACCGGCCACCCTTTAGATATTATGTACCAAATTGATTTTTGCCACTTATAAGGTACACCTATACATTTAGATGACAAGGCTTGTATTTGTAATAGATATTTGTAACTAAAACACATAGAACTCATTTCCAAAAAGGTGAAACCAAGCAATTTCTCTTCCTTTTTCATTGAAGTGGCCGGCCATAGCAAGAAAGGAGAAGAAACCATAAAATTTTCATGATCCAAGTATTAATCAAGTCATATAGATAATCTAGTTAAGGTTTTGAAATAAAAACCTCAAGATTATTAAGCATACTTTGCTCAAAAATTCATAATCATTCAAGTAAGCATTTCATGATCTTCATAACTCTTTCATATTTATCTTTATGTTATTTCATCATTTTTGCAAGAAAACATGCATGTTACATATGAATTTATACCACTTTTATTGTTTTTATTACTTATTATGAAATATAATCATTCTATAAATTATCCTTTGAATCATATCATGTTTGATGATGTCTAGGAACCCATGACACCCTAATAAGGTGTATGGTAGGATTAGAATAGCTTCGGCGTTGGTTTGAATTGGTTGGAATAGGTTTGGCGCGAGAAAAACTCATTTCGACAAGTTTACTTAAGGGTCTGTCCATATTTTTGAAATCTGGAATTTTCCACAGTAGGTAAAATTTTTTGGCCTAGATATTTAGAAAATATACTTTAAAACGAAAACGTGGTCGCTTGAACGGGTTAAAACGGAGCTATAACGAAGAAGATATGAATTTTTCAAGTTTGACGACGAAAAGTGTAAAAACCAGAAAATTCAGCATGTTACGTCTATTTTGTACGAGTAAAAAATGAGTCTTAAGCGTTATAAATTGTGTCGGCTTATCAAAAATATATTAGTATACTTTGATACGAAGCTAAGGACATATAAAACGTAGAAAATGGATTTGTAACGATTAAATTACACGCGTTTACATAAAGTTGCCGTAACTATATTAAATAAGCTAAACTAATATATTTCTATTAGACAAACCTTACGGCAACAAGTGACCATGTTGAGGGTCGTTTTTAACATTGATGTAGTACTTTTTATAACGTGATGTCTTCTAGTAAAAGTAAGTTCGCCAAGCATATTTTCCAAAATGTCCGACCGTTTGTCAAGCGGAGTTGTAATGAATAAAATACGGTTACTTAAACTTTGCCGGAAACCACCCTAAAACGATATTTTGGACACAAGTACCATACTTTACCTATATTTTTCTCCATGATCGAGACCTCTAGGATGAAAACTTAAATGCTAAAACTTTGAGATAATGATACAAGCTTCCCAAAACAGTTGAGTTTGTTTCCTAACACTTGACGTGCACCATTTTACGACTAGCTTTTCGAGGCCGTTTATTCACTTTCATGAAATTGTCAAATGACATTATTTTACGACGAAAAGTTATAATTTCATAATATATCACAAAACGACTATCGTAGGATGTTGATTCAACGTATATACTTGTAAAGTATTCTATAACATGACGAGATGTCATAAACATATATTTCGACGATAAATTCTATTTTCAAAAACGTACAAGTGGTATAGATTACATGTGGATTTGCATACACGACATTGTTTCATGATTTACATTAGAACATATCATTCATAATAGGTCACGGTCAGAGGTTGCGCCTCATTTCAGTATTGCCAGTATATCATCATTATCATTGCAACAGGTGAGTTTTCATAGCCCCGATTTATTCAAGTTTTTACTTTATTTCAAACCTACGGGGGAGAATACATTGCACATCATTTTTATTGCGATACCAAGTATATTCAAATTCATTACATTGCTTAAGTTACCTCATTGCTAGTTAAATGTCCCCATTTCATAATCATGAACCGTTAATTTCATAGAAGCGAGGGTGAGTGGATAGATCTATCGAGGGTGACACCTCCATCCGGGTTGGTGGATTCCAACCGGACGGATGCATTTCATTTCTTTATCATTATTGAGTTGTTTGGCAAAACACTCTGTTGGGGCGAACATCAGTCAAGTTTCGGTGTCATGAGCTTAAGCAATTGTATCATTTTGTGACATCATTGTCATACATAATTTATACCTATGGTAGTCGTATTAAACATTCACATAAACTCTATGAACTCACTCAACCTTTGTGTTGACACTTTTAGCAATGTATTTTCAGGTAACTAAGGCATACACTTCATGGCATGCATGTGGACATATCATAGAGTTGCGGTGACGACGCGTCTCACATGGGATTTATACACTTTAAAAACATCTTTTGGCTTGTACTAAACTTATTTCCGCACAAGTTGATTTCCATTTGGGACCTATACATTGTAAACTCTGATTGTTTTAATAAATCAAACGATGTGTTTTCCAAACGACACTTTAGGTCGTTCAATATAACTGTGATTGTGATGCTATGACAGTCAATCCCCAGTAATTACTTTCCGCTGCAAAACAGGTAATTTGTGGGTGTGACAGTCGTGCCTTAAGCAACAGTAACAAAGGTGTAACTGCGTTAGAGGCAAGTACCTATTAATATAATCGACGCAGTATTCTCATATAATTATGACTTATTTATCATTTATTGGGATTATCTGTAGGCAATATCTGATTTCTCCACATATTTTTTCAGATATTTTTGCTTGGGGCGTTGGCAAAACTTGGGGCTACAGTGGTAACTTATTATCTTTTAGTTGTAAAGGTAAGTACTTGGAAGTTCTATAGATAATTGTCTTTTGAGCTTTTTAATAGAGCAGAAAAATAATAATTATACTTAAACATACATTAATTTCTGACACGATTAACATATGAAGCAGACTTATCAAAATTTGCAGGATAATCCCAGACATATGGCTAAGCATGGAATTTGCAGGATTATACTACATAACTAGTCAAAATCTGCAGGATGAAGGGTGTGTTTTCCCGGATGAAGTTCACTTCCAAATGCTGAGTCTGTATGGTGCAAAACAAGAATTTTGTCTTTCCACTTGACTGTATTGTATCTGATATGAGGTATAACATGTCAGAAGAGTTTTTGCCTATATCGGATAGGTTGTAGTATGTTGATTGTATCTCTGATTGGATTGTCCAATTCAATAGTATGTTTATGTGATTGTAATATGTTTGGTATTAATATATGTTCAATTTTAATGTTTTGTTGTAATTTTTTTTGCAATTGTATACTTGATATTGTTGCATACAAGTTCATTCTTTCATTCTGTGGTAACGCTATTAATTTTAAAGAGAAAAGCATAAATTTAGAGAGAGAAGCAGGAAAAAGAGATAAAGGGAGGGTGGTGGTAGTGATGGTATAACCAAAATAATGAAATGACCATTTTGCCCTCATGTGCAAGGCACATGGGGAAAATAACAGAAGTTGACTAACGGAAAATGGGTCAAGGGACTGGTTTAGCCTCAAAAACCCATACTTTGGACTACTGACGATGAAAATGGCAAGTTTCGGTTCAGGACGTTTTTGGCCAAGTTTAGGGACCAACGGTGTATTTTAGTCTAATATATAATTAGTTTGTGAAATCAAATTGTAGCATGCGTATTTTGAGCATTAACTTAAACTTTTTTCGTTGAAAACATTTTTAATTGTTAATTGACAATGTTAAGTTTATTCTAAGATATTTTACTTTTTTCACAGTCCTATCTTCGTATATTAATTGATACTGATAGTTTATAAAATGGTGAAGATGTTTAACAACATGATAATATAACATATTAACAATATATGACTATTTAAGAGATCCAATTGCAATACCAAGTTCCTTAAATGTTTTTAACACATTTTATTTTCTTGTTGCTATGATGTGTTAATATTTTGACTCAATTGTTCTATATAATATTTATAAACGTTTATGTATCGTAAGAATGAAACTGCATTATGTTTATATCACTCAAACATCCTCTTACAAGAAAAACAAATAAAATTATTCGTTCAAATTCTGACATTTATGCCTCATATTCAGATTCGGATGTACGAGTCAGATTCAAATTCAGAAACTCTTAATAAATAAACAGCACCTTAGATTTCATAAGCGGTTTCCGCCTTATAAACAATTGGCTTATAAACTCATGGTTAGTTTCGGGTTAGCTTGTTATACATAGAGAGGTAAGATGATAATGATATATAAACATCTAGACTTCTTGATTGTTTTATGAAGGTAATAATTTTTTTTCCTCTTTAACACTCTTAACACAAGCTCACAAATCTTTTACTTATCCTCTTTAAATGAACTAATAAGCCTAAGTATATAAGATTACCAATGCACTTGATTCGACTTATTTTGACATACATTTTAATGATATATGATATGTAATAATATGTAAATTTGCATAATATTACAATGCTTATTAAAAAACTAACACTATAATAAGATTTTAAGATCTCAATCCGATCTTAAAATCACGCACGATCTTGTAAAGATGAAAACGATCCTTGGTAAGCTCTCAATCCTAAAAAACTTGGTATAAAGTAAGATTTACAACCATTAATTTGATGAAAATGAAATTGATAATTGTTTAGACTTTAATTAGTGTTTTTTTCCAAATAAAAGAAAGAGACAATTTCATTTTTCCCCAAAAATGAAACTATGGTTACAGGTTTGCTAAACAAACTGACTTTCACATTTGCTCATCTAAAATTATGCGATTTGTGCGACTCTACCTAAAAATTAAATCGTGATCTAAAAAAAGTACACAATAGTTAATTATTTATTTTGTTTGACTTTTTCGAAAAAGTAAGTGGAGTCCTACAATTTTAGATGGGTCAAATATGAAACCGGCCCTTTTTTTTTTGGCAAACTTTTAATCATACTTTATTTTTTTTTTTGTGACAAATGGAATTAGCTCTAAAAGTAACTAATCCTAGAAATAAGATAAGATTGTTTGTGAAATGTGATGTGACTTGGGGTTTTGGCAACAATTCCCAACAAAAAAAAATAATCAATTCGTTTTAAAATTAGTGTGAGAGGACAAAAATTACATAATTTAATAAAAATGAGACAATTTTAATTTTTAATCAATCAAATAGAATATTTCTTCACTAAATTCTTTAATTTTTACTTAAGAGAAAGTGAAAAATTATTTTGAGACATCTAAAAAAAAAATATGGACTATAATTTTGAGACAGAATGACTAAATTGCTATAGGAACTAAAGTGGTTTGGTGAAAATGTTACTTTAACTACATGTGTCACTATAAAAAGTAGCTAAAATGGACCCTTGTATTTCTTGTCTTGCTCTTTTTAGCAAATGTACTAGTAATGATTTCAATTGTGAGTCTAAACAAGTTGAGCGGCTTACAATTAGGCTGGACGCAGTAAGGCTATCCGATCGATCGATCCAATCGATCTTCACTCGATCATCTTACTGTGGAACATGTCGATCACAAGCTTTTTTGTTTAACTCGATCGTATATAAGATCGAAACAAACACACACATAAAAACAACACTCACCCTTTTTAATTAATTTTATTAAAGGTCGTCTTTACTGGGGCACCCAATCGCCTGAATGTCGCTGGAGAGAGAGAGAAAGCTGACGTGGCAGGGAAAATGAGAGGGATTGACTCTCCTTACTAGGGGCAGCCTTATGCTCTCAGACTAGACGAGCTTTTAGAACTAATTTTAAATGATAACCGTTAATTGTACTCTGTGTTTGATAAAAGCTTAATCTAGTTCTTATAGTTTATGTAACATGACATGAAATGAAATACTAATGTGAGTAGACATATAAAGCCAGATTTATTATTTGTACTTGATTGTTGTTAGACTAGAAAATTACAGTAAAAAATAGACCATATCAAGTGACTCTCAATAACTATCCTTCGGAATGACCTTAACTAAACCGGAAAAAATATCCTTCTGCAAGTTATTCGGGTAATTTGAGTGTTAAACTTTGATGTATGTGGCCTAAAAAGTATTCCCGTGAATGTTTTCAGACGCTTCCTTGACCATTTCAAGATGTTCACCTAACAACTTTGAACCTCGGTATTTTTTGAGTCCTTAAAAATACCTTACAGGAGATCATCTTGAAGATGGTTTGCCAAAATCTTAACTAGGACTACAAAAAGCCATACTTTTATCAAGTAGTTTGAGCTCGAGCTTTTATCAAGTTTGAGTTGGATCTTATTAGGGCTCGACTCTAGATCTTATTGTCGAGCATTTTCAGTATTATGCAGACTGGTTTTTGACTTATGGTAGAATTTTGTTGTAACTTTATATTTTTTGTATAAATCTGATTCTCAAGTTCTGGCCCAATGGATCATATAAACGAGTCCAATACAATCAAGATATATATCAAAACCTGCCCATTGATATTTTGATATGCCCATTCTGGTTCCAGTCTTTTGTTTACATGAAATAACAAAGAAGCTTCAATCAATGTTGGAGTTTGAGCACGTTGGCTCAAGTTGAGTTCTTATTAACCGTTTCGAGCCTTATGTAAATTGGTGTATCACAAATGGGAGAGTTTTATTACTGTTTTTATATGTATTTGATAATTCGAATATAATAGATTTGATTATCAAGATTTTTGAGCCATTAGATCAAACATGTTCAGATTCTATATCAAGACCCAACCGATTGATATATCCATTCTAAAACATGAGTACATGACCCTAATATCGGTCTTCGGGTGACACACACCCAGACATAGATAAAGAAAGGCCATTCCTCGAGACAGCTGGTTCAAGGGTATGATCCCTGCCTAATGGCTTAACCATATCTAGCGAATTTCGGAACCCGTAGAGCCGAACATGATTTGAAGTGTTTGACCTTCCACCTAGCAAAAGTTGCCCCATAAAGTCACCATTATTTCTAGTTATTAAGAATAACAATCACATTTACTACCTATCTCATACTATCTAACATATATCGAAATTTGATCTCACAACCTCTTTTTTATGGGCGCACTCACATACATGATACAACTAGGCAAAAGGTCTTTAGTTTTAGCAAAGATTTTTTGTTCGTTAGGAGTGCAATAATTTCAACTAGAAGCATAAATTAGTTGAGCTAATTTTGAGACTCGGTGCGAAGTGCAAGCAAATAATACTCGTCCTTTACGTATAGTAACATAACCATTTGGGGATTAATTGTGATCAAATCAAGCTTCACAGAAGTCCCTAATATTTTTTTATCTTTATCATGGGATACAGTTTTCCAATACCTTATTTGGGTTAAAAATCCCGGAACATAGATAAGAAGAGCCATATTTCCAAAGTCTAATCAGCTGACTCAAGGATATGGTCTTTAATGACTTCCTGTTAAACTCATACTCTCTAGCATATTACATCAGCAAGAGCTAGAATTCACCACAATCATACATGTCTTGATGGCTAATTGACTGGTTCATGAATCAAATTGTTGAATAACTCAACTTCTTTCTAAATAAGCTAAATAATATACTACAGAAATAAAAGAGAGAAAATAGTTTTCTACGAAATGTTTTCATTGCACATCATACTTCATGAAAACATTTAAGAGTAGCCTGTGCAACATTCCTACCTGGGGAAAAAACATAATAACGTGGTTCAACTTCTAGACAAAATAAAAACATACCATCGAGTCACAAACAGGAACCATACTTCCTCTGTGCAGCATTCCTAACACAAAAACATACTAGGTGGTTCAACTTCTAGACGAAACATAAACATAAGCAATTCACAGAAAACCAGGAACTATGCTTTTATCTTTCATTCAACCCAATAGTCCATACTTACTTCCAGCATTCTTAACCCAATTCACACAGCTATTGGGCTTCAAGTGCAACCAAATTTTCCTATAATCGGAACTTTCACCAAAAAGCAGAACTACAGTATCGTACATTGGACCTTCTCCCCATCCAAGTTTCTCCATCTTTTCAAAGCAGGCACCAATTTCATCATCTTCTTTTGTGTCCAACTGTTTAAAGCCCGCATCAACTTCTACATGATGGGAATTAGCATGATCCTCATCTGAAATTGTGGGTGTACTTCTTTCAACTAAAGGGGTCTCATTATCAGGGAGTAGTTTCGGATCACCAATGATGTCACATGTGGTATGACACAAATTAAGGTCGCAAACCCTTATTCCACTGCACAAATTGAGTACATCTAAGCCACATGTTTTAACAATTGGTTGTGTTTTAAAATTAAAGATATAAATATAACACATACAATACCTTTTACTAATAATTTCACCCTTACTATTAAAAAGGGTGGCCAACTGAAACTTAAGCAATTGAAAAATTGAACCTTTCTGCAACTTGTTTGATATAAAAATATCATAAGGAATATAACCAGTCTTGAAAAAAGAACCATCAGATAACCAAACCTGGTACAATTGCTTGCCCTCTTTAGAACGTGTCACAAGACCATCAATATGAATCACTTGAAGCACCGGTTTATAAAGATCATTCTCTGTACATTTACCGGTCACTATCTTCGATATTGCTCCTGAACTAAGATTTACAGCCATTATTTTAATTTTAATGGAATGAAATGGAAATTTGGTAGTAATTTAATTTGTAAAATTTTTAGAAAGAAAAATTGTTGTGAAATCTGATATGAGGTGACTTTACACTGTGATTTTAATTGACAACAATTCCCCGTAAAAAACAATCAAGTGCTTTTGCTGAAAATGTATCTTTTAACTACATGCATGTTGTAAAGTTGGTAAAATGGACCCTTAGGCTGCATGCAGTAATAACGATATAGTGTCGATCGAGGGGCTAGGCGATCGATTTCCAAATCGATCCCCTTGCTATGGTTCATATCGATCGCCACCAAAAACATTGAAATAGATCGCCTGCAAGATCAATATCCAAAGCATTTGTAACCGTTGTAAAGTAAAATAAAAAAATCATTTGTAGCCGTTGCAAAGTAAAAAAAAAATTCTGCCCTATAAATACACAACATATTTACACATTTAAACTTACAAATCTCATTTCACACATTCTTTATATCCAAACAAAAAATAAATAAAATTCTACCCTATATTTACACACTATAAGTTTTAATTTTTACGAGCTATTCATTGCCGATTCTTCATCGGATGATGAAAATGAAGTTAGTACCGAGTTTATGATGTTTGCGGAAGAGTGTTGGGAGGCTTTTCAAGCGTCACAAAAACTCTCACGAACCCAAGTTAGTAGGGATCGTGTAGGTGCTCATAACCGTTTAGTGGATGCTTACTTCAGCGAGACCCCAAGATACGGCGATATAGCATTCCATGATCGTTTCCGTATGAACCGACGACTATTCATACGAATTGTCCGAGATATAACCGATCATTCACCTTATTTCCAACAAACTCCTAATTGTACAGGCGTACTAGGTATTTCTCCATTGATGAAGTGTACTTCGTCAATCCGTCAATTGGCATACGGAGTCAATGCTGATGCGCTAGACGAATACGTGCAAATGGGTGCGTCAACAATTCGTGAGTGTCTTGAAAAATTTTGTGAGGCCATAATGGAGTTATATGGTGCAGAGTATTTGCGAAAGCCGACGGTTAGTGACGTTGACAAACTCTATGCTCATCACTACGAAACTCATGGGTTTCCTGGGATGATAGGTAGCATCGATTGCACAGATTGGCCGTGGGCGAATTGCCCACATGCTTTAAAAGCTCAATTTTGTAGGGGTGATCACGGGCAGGATCTTTTCATTTTATTTGAAGCGATCGCGTCTTAAGATTTATGGATTTGGCAAGCGTTCTTTGGTGTCGTCGGGATGAATAACGACGTAAATGTTTTGCGTGCATCGCCTCTTTTCAATGATCTCAAAACGGGGAGAGCTCCGGATGTGGAATTCGTTGCTAACGGCGTGCCTTATAAACGCGGATATTATCTTGCTGATGGGATATATCCGGAATGGTCGGTTATTATGAAGTCCATTAAAAATCCAGGGACGAATGATCACAAACGAATATTGTATAAGACGATGCACGAAGCAACAAGAAAAGATGTGGAACGTGCTTTTGGTGTATTAAAGAAGAAGTGGCTAATGATTAAACATCCGGCTAGAGGGTTTGACAAAGAGCGTCTATCGCATATAATGTACACATGCATCATATTACATAATATGATAATTCAGGACAAACAGGCGGCAATATCACACGTATTCTTTCCAGCAGAGCAGCACCGTTCTTATGATCCCATAAGAACGCATGTGGAATCGTTGGAAATTACCAGGGAGATGTGCGACAAAACAACTCATCTTAGCCTCAAAGCCGATTTGGTTGAAGACATTTGGCATCGTCAGAATCAAAACTAGTTTAGTCGTTGTATTGTCGTAATGTTTTAATTTTATTTGAATTATTATGTAACGTTTTAATTATTAATGAAATTTTATTTTGTGTTAAAAATGTTTTTTTTTTCAAAAAAAAAAGTAATAAAAAAAATGAACTTGGTCGCCCTTACTGGGGCACCTAATCGCCTGAATGTCGCTGGAGAGAGAAAGCTGACGTGGCAGGGAAAATGAGGGGGATTGAATCCCCCTACTTGGGGCAGCCTTATATCACTCTTTTATCACTCTTTTCTTTCTAGTTTTTAACAAAAGTATTTGTTTGATAGAAATAATCATAAAATGACATGTTGGTAAAGGATATGGCCTTCTCACAATAGATATAGAGCTCCAAACTTACAAAGCAAATGTGTTTGGGTGTTGACGGAAAGGGAATGTTCGCACACTTTCAATTTTTATTTAGACACTTTACTGTACAAAGAGTTAAAACAGATTATATTTAAAGTACAACTGTATGATGCACGCATTGGAGTGTGCAAATAAAAAGTGTGTGTACGCAAATCATTTCCCTGACATAAAGGGTCGAAAATGGTTACGAAGATACTTTTGTTAGATCGTGTACATCTAAGTCAAAAACTCGCCCCCTGTAAGTAACATAAAATGAGACAACATCATTTTTATTTATTTTCTTGGAGTACAATGATTTCAATTTGGAGTTACCCAAGACTTTTGGTCTTGTAGTATGTGAGTTGCTTATCAATTTAAAGGTTGTGAGTTCAAGCTTCGCTGAAGACCATTGTGATAGGTGATATATGGGTGAAAAATTTGCCGTTCTAAAAAAGAATGGAAAAAAATAAAAATAAATTGGAGCTTAAATGAGACTAGCCACTTTAAATCACGCTCCAAGACTAAACCAGCTTTCGAAACTAACTTCAGAAGATAGACGTTAGTTCTATAATGTGTTTGATAAATGATTAATCTAATCCTTGTAGTTTATGTGAGAAAAACTCATTTGAGTAGGGGTGGAAATGAGCCGAGCTGAGCCCGAGCCTGCCAGAGCTCGAGCTTGGCACATTTAAGTTTTCAAAAGCTCGAGCTCGAGCTCTGCTAGTTTCGAGTCTTAAATTTTAAGCTCGAGATCGACTCGTGGTATGTTATATAGGCTCGGGCTCGGCTCGTTTATACGATTCAGCAAAGAAAAGTTAAAGTTTCGCTCGAGCTCGAGCTCGGCTCGTAATATATATTTATTGAGTTCGTTAATAGGCTCGAGCTTGGCTCGTATATATGTTTAATACTTAAAATATCATAATATCGTTAAGGCTCGCGAGCCCAAACGAGCTTTGTAGATAAAGCTTACGCTCGAGCTCGATTAATAAACGAGCTGCCAATTAGGCTCGAGCTCGTTTGGGCTCGGCTTGTTTGAGCTTTTTACCGATCCAATTCCGAGCTTTTCACAAGCGGCTCGACTCATTTTCACCCATACATTTGAGTAGTCATACAAAACAAAATTTACTATTTCGGGGTTTAGACTTAGGTGGTGTTTATTTTAAAACAAAATGTTTCTTAACAATCTCTTAATCTTAATATGATTTATTCAGACACGATCAAAGGTTTGGGTCATTAAGTGCGTTTGTTTTTTTCTCATTCAGACGAGATCAAAGGCTAAAAACAAGATGTGGATGAGATGTCTTACTACCTCTTAATGACTTTTAACTCCATAATTTTTATTTTTTATTTTACTTTGTTACTTTAGTTTTTTTCTTTTGTTCTTCTTTTTTATTTTCTAATTGTATATATCTCGACTATTCCTTTAGTATTGATAAATACGTTTGAAAGAATCGTCGTTATTTTATTATATTAATTCTTTTGCTTAAAAAAATGGTAAATATGATAATATGATGATGATGATGGAAATGTTCAACAACGAGAGTCTTTAAAACAATAATAATATATAACTAGTTTGTGAAATCAAATTCTAGCATGCGTATTTTGAGCATTAACTAAAAAAATTTCGTTGAAAATATTTTTAATTGTTAATTGATAACGCTAAGTTTATTCTAAGACATTTTACTTTTTTCGCAGCCCTATCATCATATATTAATTGATATTGATAGTTTATAAAATGGTGAAGATTTTTAACAACACGATAACATAACATATCAACAATATATGACTATTTAAGAGATCCAATTGCAATACAAAGTTCCTTAAATGCTTTGTTTTAACACATTTTATTTTCACGTTGCTATGATGTGTTAATATTTTGACTCAGTTATTCTATATAATACTTATAAACGTTTATGTATCGTAAGAATGAACCTGCATTATATTTATATCATTCATACATCCTTTTACAAGAAAAACAAATAAAATTATTCATTCAAATTCTGACATTTATGCCTCAGATTCAGATTTGAATATGCAAATCAGATTCAAATTCAAAACATCTTAATAAATAAACAGCACCTTAGGTTTCATAAGTGGGTTATGCCTTATAAACAATTGGCTTATAAACAGTGGCGGATCCAGAAAATTGATATAGGGTGTGCACTATGTACTCAAAAAAATTTATTTGTCTAAAATATTTTCGGTTCAAATAGGTTTTTACGGGTCGGGTTTTTTTCGGATTTTTTTTGGGATGAGAGCTTCATACTCACATTTTTATGAGGTTTTTCTTGTCATTAATTAACTAATCACTTGTTGGTTTTGTTTCTCGTTAACAATTCATTTTTGTTCGCATTCATTGTAATTTTAATTGACTTGAAAAGGCTAAAAAAAAGATATAAATTTTAAATATGTGAATTTGCGTGAATAAAATATGTTCTTGCCGGAACACCATAAAATCATTCATGAAATATTCAGTTTTCGGTTTAGGTCATAAACCGATCTTAAGCTCTAAATAAAAGTTATAGTTAAATTTCTAAATCATAAGTGAAACTTATGTACGAAAATTACCGAAAAAGCGAAAACTACAGTGAGGCCAAGTGCTCACAACAAATTTATGACCAATAAATATTGAATATTGAATTTTTTGGCATAATAACTCTAATTTTAGTAGTGTAACTATAATTTAAGATTTGCTAAAAAAAAGTGTAAATTAAGAGCAAATAAATGATAAAATTAATGTGTGGATTGTAGTTAGGCGTGGATTGGGCTTAGGAGTGAAATGAATGGACTTAGAACTCAACTTACATTGAACTTGGCCCGTAAAAACATATAAATCATTGACCATTGACAGTTTGACAATCATCTTTCTTCTTCAACATATAGCCGCCATACTACCCAGTCAAGCTTTTCATATATTCTTCTTCACTTTTTTTCTTTTCTTTAGAATCCATGGGTATGCACTGATAATTTTCTATTATTTCAGAGGGTGTGCACTCATAACTATACAGTGTATTTTTGTACCAACATTCCAAAAAATTAATATTTTTTACACAGCTATAATTTTACATAGGGTATGCACGTGCATACCCTTTCTTCAAGCTAGATCCGCCCCTCCTTATAAACTCATGGTTAACTTTGGCCTTTTGGGTTAGCTTGTTATACATAAAGAGGTAAGATGATAATGGTATATAAACATCTAAACCTTTTGATTGTTTTATGAGGCTAATTAAAAATATATTTTCTTTTTAGTTCTCTTAACACAAGCTCACAAATCTTTTACTTATCCTCTTTAAATAAACTAATTAGCCTAAGTATATAAGCTTACCAATGCACTTGATTCGACTAAAATAAGTTAAAAATCTTATAAGCCGCGTAAATAAGCACAAACAAACATGCTTGAGTGAAGTTATCTTAGTTTATATGACTAAATGTGTCTAGGTACTAGAAATATATATTATCCACTTGGAACACCGGTTACTATCGTTTCAGTTCCAGTTACATTTATCGGTCTCTTGAGATCTTACGGTTTTACGATATTACAAAGCAAACGATCATGATCATCGTAAGATCTTTTCGAGATAGGATCCCGATCTTCACTATATGATCTTAAGATCGATTCGATCTTACTTTTCTTGAACCACAAGCTAAAAAACCACAAATTTGTGCATTAAGTTTTGTAGAATATAAAAAACAGAGGCTAACTGTATTAAATACTTCATAATCACATTTTTGACATACATTTTAATGATATATGATGTGTAATAACATGTAGATTTGCAGTATTACAATTCTTATTAAAAAAATAACATTATAGTAAGATTTTAAGATCTCGATCTAATTTTAAGATCATGATCTTGCAAAGACGAAAATGATACTTGGTAAAATCCCGATCTAAAAAACTTGGTATAGAGTAATATTTACAACCATTAATTTGATGGGAATGAAATTGATAATTGTTAAGATTTTGGGCCTATTTGGTACGCAACTTTTTTAAAACTGTAAGCTTTTTGTTACAAAAATAATCTCCTCTCAAATAAGTAGCTTCGTTTGGATATATCAACTTCAAACTTTTATTTTAAACAAGTAGCTCCAAAATGAAAAGCTGATTCATAAAGCTTTTTAAATATCTCAGAGTTGTTAAAACATAAAATAACTATTAACAGCTTATAATTACATTTAACAGCTAATTTATCAAACACTTTTATTGAAGAAAAAAAAAAAGATACAACTTGTAGCTCATGTTAACAGCTTTGTGGAAAATAAGAAGGGGGGGTTGAATAGTTTTACCAATTTAAAACTTCCTTTTAAATATTTAGATCGACTTATGTCAATCTATTTGGTTGTTTAGGTTGGATGTTGATAGATAGATATATAAACGTGTAATGAAAGATAAAGAGTAAGAAGCACATCACCACGACACAAGTTATTTATAGTGGTTCGGCTACAAGGACACCTTCCTTGCCCTACTCCACTCCCCGAGTCACCTACTCGAGAGTTCGTAAGCACTACGCCAACTCCTTATGGCGGAGAAGCCTTCACAACGTCGCTTAACCTTTTTCCGGTACAAAGCTAAATACCGAGTTCCTTCACACCAAGGCGAACCACACCTAACACAACTTCGCCTACCCTTTATACGGTGCTAGGCTAACCACCGAGTTCTTTCACACCTTAGGAGAACTAATCCTATCACAACGTCGCCTACCCTTTATTAGGTACTAGGATAAGCACCTAGTTACATTACTATGGAGGAACTACTACCCTTCACGACACAACACCTAATCTTAAGGAGATCTACTCCTTGTTACAACACCATCAAGGATATCACCATCCTTGTAAATAAACAAATACTTATATGTATAACGATTCACCTCATCGATTATACGACCTAGGCATTCTTCCCAAATGCGACTTGATTTGTTTCTTCGGCATCCTTCACTAATGCCTTCGTCTTGACACCTTGAGCATTCTTCACTAATGCTTTGACACGAATGATGAGCACCTTTCACTAATGCTTTCATCTTGACACTTTCGGCATTCTTCACTAATGCCTTCAACCCAACATCTATGGAGAAAGGAAGAACTATCAACAAGAGAACCTTCGTTGTCTTGATGATGACGAAGCATGGCAACTCATGGACTTGACCTTGCACGTCTTCAAGAAGTGGTGATCTTTCCTTTAAGAGGAACCTAGAAGATCACACAAAAACAAAAGACAAACTACATAGATCACTTGGATATGAGGTTAGAGGGTTAGAATACTTGGGAGAAGTATGTGTGTAAAGTGATGAGTAGAAAGGAAGAAATGGCTCTCTATTTATAGAGAAAATTCTCTACTGTTCCCCGGATCCCTTCCACTTGGGATCCGGCTAGCACAAAGCTAGGGATCCGTGGAACGCTCCTCTTTGCCCATGGGTATTTTTGGTTATGGGTCATGGGTCATGGGTTATGGGTTGATCCATGGTTTTCTTTCTAGATACAATGAACTTGGTTAAGTGGTATATATAAAACCATGGGTTATGGGTCAATACCATTTGCTAGTTATTACCCATTTTAGTATTTACATGTTTTTACCCTTTTTAGTATTTACATGTTTTTACCCATTTTAGTATACTTAGTTTAAGTATATGTTAACCCAATATGTAAACACTAGTAGTTGTACATATGTATCTAAATCATAAAATCACTTATACTTGTTTTAGCGTTTTATGTGAAAACGTAAGTGTGTTAGGAAACTATTAACTCAAACTATTTACGTACTCTATTTGTTTCGTTAAAATGATTTTACGTTTGTTATCGACAAAACATTAGAAGATCGTAAAGTATAAATAAACGTTTTTACGGCTTATTTGTATTAACAAGCTTTGTAGCTTACACCTTACAGTTTACAGCTTGCAACTAATTTTGTCAAACATACCCTTTAAGTAGTGTTTTTTCCTAATAAAAGAAAGAGACAATTTTATTTTTGCCCTAAAAATGAAAACATGGTTAAAGGTTTGCTAAAAAAAACTTTCACGTTTGCTAAACCCTACCTAAAAATTAAAACGTGATCCAAAAAAGTACACATTATTTATTTATTTATTACTTTTTTGAAAAAGTATAAGTAGCACGACATTTTAGTGGAGTCATACAATTTTGAGGGGTGATACTCACACTACATCTTTTGATGCATGCACCACAATTTGTGTATTACAGTTTGTACCGTACAATACTGTAATACATAAATTGTGATGTATGCATCAAAAGATGTGTTGTAGGTATTAATTCCCTACAATTTTAGGCGGGGCAAATATCAAACTTGCCTTTTTTTTTCAAACTTTTAACATAGTTTATCTTTTGGGAAAAATGGAAGTAGCTCTAAAAGTAACTAGTCCCAGAAATAAGATAAGATTGTTTGTGAACTGTGATGTGACTTGGGGTTTTGGCAACAATTCCCAACAAAAAAGATAAATTGCGATGGGAACTAAACTGGTTTGGTGAAAATGTTACTTTTAACTACATGTTAGTATAAAAAGTAGCTAAAATGGACCCTTGTATTTATTCTCTTGTTCTTTTTAGCAAAGCTACTAGTAATGATTTCAATTGTGAGTCTAAACAAGTTAAGCTGCTTTTAATTATGCTCAGAGACTAGACGGGCTTTTAGAACTAAATTTAAATGATAACCGTTAATTTTACTCTGTGTTTGATAAAAACTGAATCTAGTTCTTATAGTTTACGTAACAGGACATGAAATGAAATACTAATGCCACTAGTAGACATATAAAGCCAAGTTTATTATTTATATTTATTGTTCTTAAAAATAGTTTCGTGGTGTAAGTATAGTGAAAGTTAGTAGGGATACCTCTAACCCGTCACTCGCTCACGTAGTTTTTTTCTCACCCGTCAATAGGTACAATTTTCTACCCATGCCCATGCCCGCGGGTATTGTTTGCCCACGGGTAAACCCATGGGTTAGTGTAATGCAACAAAACTACAAGACCATGATATGAAAACTAACTATGAAATTGCACCGATCAATTTGCCAAATACCAAGTTCACAAAATACTTAAACACATGTCTAAAAGTAGCAATTAAACATCATTACACCAAATCACATGTATGTAACTTTAATTATTTGATCTTTCATATTCTCTTTTTAGTCTTGAAACTCAAACAAACTTTTAAGTTAATGTGTTTTCTTGAGACTTGATAACTATTAAATGTATACCATGCAATATCGTAAATATTTTATTAGTATAGTTAATTTTAACACTCACGGGTAGTTTGAAGATATACGTAGGTATTTTAAATGGGTGTCATGGGTTTACCCGCGATGGGTATGTCTTACCCGTCACCCACCCGCCACCTACTGATGGGTACAAATTTTCACCCACGACCCACCCGTAGGTAAAAATTGATGATTTTACCCACCCATTTATGTGCGGGTACCCGCGGGTTGCGGGTTTTTTCTCGCTCACTGCCATCCCTGAAAGTTAGTTGCCCTTAAAAATAAATAAAATAAACAGTAAATGATTTCCATACACTCACCTTTAATTTAATTTGCAGACACCTCTCATACTATAAAAAGTTGTAGATTATGCTTATTTTACTTGTATATACTCTTGGTGCAAATCAAAAGTGATTTTGAGAAAACTCTTGATTTCCATATTTAGTCTAAAGTAATTATAATTATAACGTTAGATATAAGAAACGGGCAAAGCCTTCAAGCAAGTTCCATAATTAATCAAAATATCTAAGAACAGTCTGCAACATTCCTAACCAAAAACATAACAACGCGGTTCACCTACCTTCTAGACGAAACATAAACATAACATCGAATGACCAAAACACAAATTACCTTTTCTTTTCATCAATCCATTAATCCACACATACTTCCAGCATTCTTAACCCAATTCCCACAACTCTCGGGCTTCAAGTGCAACCAAAGTTTCCTATAATCAGCACTTTGACCAAATAACAAAAGTGCAGTGTCATACAGTGGGTCTTGTGTTCCCCATCCCATTTTGTCCAACTTTTCAATGCAAGCGCCCATATCATCTTCTTTATTTTTCTTCATCATCATTCTCTTCATTTTAGAAACATCATTTGCAACTGCCATCAGTTTATCCTCTTTCTCCATCACCATTTTCGCTATTTTAGAGATTTCTTTTGCAACTGTTGAAATGTTATGATTGCATGATTGAACTTCCCGTTTTCGCTTTTTGTTGCTTTGACTTTGAGAAGATGAGCACTTTTTTGTTAAAGCCGACGGTTTATTAACTTCTTCATTATGACATAACAATTTTATTTCATGATCTGACATTGGGGGTACATACAAAGGGAGTAGGCTTGGATCACCAATAACATCACATTTGGTACGTACGTATCACATGCAGGCCGTAAACAAATATTACAAATCTGCACAGAATAATTAGAAGATAAGCAGACGTGACTATGCGAATGACCAAGGCCCAAAAGTGCACACAACACCAAAACTTTATCTCATTATACTCCTATGATAGGAGTATATCCAAGCAAGTAAAAAAGAAATTGGTACTGATTCATTATCTACATATGTTAATACTTTAACCACCACCAAATCGCGTAGTGGTATTCCGCTACGGGATAGCTCGGTTAGGCGATTACATGTTAATAATTAAAAAGATATAGGTAGAAGTTATACCTGTGTTTAGAATAATAATATTTGGTCAGCTGTATAATGGAACCTTGCTGCAACTTGTTTGATATACAAAACTCAGAAGCAATAGCCTGATACTGCCAAAAAGAGCCATCTGATAACCCAACAAAGTACCATTTCTTGTCATCGGTAATACGAAACGGATGACTAGAAAAATCAGTCACTTGAACCACCGGTTTCAGATCATCCGAGGTACAATAATTATCGGCCGATAGCTTTAACATTCCTCCCTGAGTCAGATTTACAGCCATGATTCTATGAAGGGTAAAGTGTGAACTGTGGTTATTTTAATTTGGGGTTTTTTGACCCAGAAATAATGAAATTCAAAAGTGAGGGAAATGAAAAGCCAAAAGTGTTACTTTTAACAGCCTATTCTATATCTACTTGGCACAATACACCCTTATATTAATCCTTTTAGCTTCTCAAAGTTAACTTGCACCTCGATAAATTTCGAATACAGTAAAACCTTTATAAATTAATACTTGATAAATTAATAACATCGATAAAATTAATACCAGTTCCAACATGGGAGCAGTACAAATTTGGACATCAATCGATAAAATAATAAGAAAATATTTTTTTTTAAAACCCAGTGTATATATATTGGTCTCAACGAAACTATAAATTATTAAGGGAATATGATGCGTGCTTCATAATGTAGGCAGTTGCCTACTTTTTTTTTTAATAAAAAAGGAAACCACTTCTATAAACATGTCAATTACACCTCTTTCAAATACTCACCAACTTCAACCTCTACACCTCATTAATCATTTGTCACGGATCTTCACCACATCTATCATTTTATGGTCCAAAATATCCCACCAAAAAAAGTTGTCACTATTAATCTTGGTGGGTCTGGTCTGATTTCTTACTCAATTGATGACGACGTATATGGCCGATCGGCTGAATAGCCGGAAGGCCAAAAACCGAAAGGATTAGCGCACCGAAGGGACCAGATCCGAAAGAACCGTTGACCTGACAGTACATTTGGCATTTAGCCTGGAAGCAGTTTGTCTCATCAACTACAATGTAAACACACAAGAACAATCGTTATGCAAATGATAATGAAATGAATCCTGTTGCCTTCTGCCATCATAATGCCTTTTTCTACCTCGCACCTTAGTTTCCTTTGGTGGTTTTGGTACTTGTTCCTTGTGACACCTAGACTTATTATGTCCAACAGTTTGACAATTGGAGCATTTAATCTATCTACGAACTCTAGATTTACCCATTGTGATGCAATTTCACTTAATTAAGGCTTTAGGGTTTTGAAATCTTCTTTGGGGTAAAATGTGTGAATAAAGGCTTCCTATAACTTGATGCAAATTTGAGAAAAGAATAAGGGACTATAACCTTAGTCATATATTATTACATTGTTTATGCAAGAACCATAGTTCTACCAACACCCAATACAATCAAAACGGATATAACAACAATCAAAGAGGAATACAAAAATTAAAAACAAAATTAACAAATTATAACACAAGAACATAAAAGATAGATTTATTAATTTCATATTAAAAATGAAATTCTGTACATTTTTTCCAAAAAAAAAAGCATAAGCACTTGATTTCCCTTCACATCACTTTGCCTTCCTAAGATCTTCAAGGAAATTCTTCCTGTCAAACACCTGGCAGTATGTTTCACCGATCATCTTCTTTATCTCCAAGGCCTTCAAGACATTTGCCTTTTGCTTCTTGCGAAGATCCACAAGAAACTTGTAGGTCATCACCGAAGGTCGATAGCCTTCGAACTCATAGATATATTCTTGGGTTGTGTTCATACCAAGAACCAAGTCAGAGAAAGTCTGTTGGAGCCCATCAGCAATTTGCATGTCCTTATCGTTTTCTCTCTAACAAAAGAGAGAAATTGAGTCAAACATGTAGACAAAGTTGGAAGCTTTGGCGAGTTCTTGAAGACGGGGGAATTTAGCCATTTGGAGATTGTTGTGATTTTGTGAGAATATGTATTTTTGATTGTTGGTATGCATTGTTAGTGCAAATATTACGATATTTAATCTATACAGTCTCGTTTTTTTTTATTGATGACAAACATGTAACTTGTAATACATAACGTAAAATGTACAAGTTACTTGTAATCACACTTTGTCTCAACATACATTCAACACCTCTCGATGAATCAAGTCCTCATATGTTACAACACAGGTTCGTACATGTTTGTTATGTGGCATTATGATCAAACCCATTAACAAATCATTTAGAATGTTTAAAACACGTTTAGAGTCACTAAGTATTTTAATAGGTTAACCATTCTATTTCGAACCTCATTTTATATTTTGCATTTACAAGTATTTCATACAAATACTAAAGTTTACTTAAACTTGACAAAATATATTTTATTTTGACAAGCACTCTTTTACAAAAGGTAACTAGACATTTTATTAACTAGTTACATAATACATTTTACAAGTTTACCTTGATAAACTTTTTAATCTAAAAATGGAAATACATGTTACATCATGTCAAGCATCATCTTTGAAATCCTTGGAATATCACTTGAATATTTTGGTTAGATTGACACTCAATATATCAAATGTGATCTTAGTAAGATTTGGTAATATCTTGGAAAGATTTGAAGAAAGATTTTTTAGATTTTATGTCAGACCCCCACGGTACCAAAATGGTACACGGGCGGAACCCTTTTGAGGGTTCCGTGGTCCGTGGACGCTCCTGTCCATTTTGGCTATAAATAGCAAGCCAAACCAAGTTGTTCATTCATCCCTTTCAACATACTTTCTTTCTACCCTTCTTGCATCATTTAGATCTGTAGATAACAATGTAGAAACATACATTAATCTCTCTCACCATCACATGATCATAATGCTTCTAACATTCATCTTTGTTGTAAGCATACTCTACATATTGATCAACCAAAGAAAGCTTGGAGGTCTAGCCATCTCCACTCATCACAAGCTGAAGATCTATCACAACAAGTTTGGGGAACTTGTGATCTTCATCATGAAGGCTTCCTATCAATGGAAGTTCATTTAGAAGTAGTCATTCATATCCATTAGACTTTTGTGTCATGGATCATTAGTGTAAACATCATTGCATCATAACAACACTCTCACCAAACTAGATTAGATGGTTTATGTGTTTGTGCCATAAAATACAAGGTTTATTATGTTGGGCCATAAAACACAAGGTTTATTATGTTGGGCCATAAAACATATTGGGAGTGGTTGTACCCTTGTAAAAGAACTCGACATCTAGCTTAGTGTCGGAAATATTGTATAGGCGACGTTAGGTTGGTTCTACCTCGAACTAGAACCCGGTATTTAGCTTTGTACCGGAAAAAGTGTAAGCGACGATTGTAAGGTTTTCTCCGCCGAGAAGGGAGCTTGTTGATTTAGTGAAGTAACTCTCGAGTTGGGTACTCGGGGAGTGGAGTAGGGCGGAAAGGAGATCCGTGACCGAACCACTATAAATCCTCGTGTTCGGTTTGCACTTTCGTTTCTTTATCTCTTTACTCTTATACTTGCACTATACTATTGTTTGTGATGTGGTTTGGTGTTCATGATTATGTGACAACTTAGTTTACTATGCTTTATATTAGTCACAAACAATAATTGGTACTTACATATTATAACAAGCTTTATAAGCAATTTGATACTAAAGATCTAAAGTTTTTAAACGGTAACGTATTCACCCCCCCCCCCTCTACGTTTCCACAATTGGTATCAGAGCCACGTGGCTCTTATTTTCAAAACAAATGGTTTTTAAAATAGAGTACGATCCATGTATCAAATTACCATTGAAGCGAAAAATAATATGAAAAATGCTTTGCTTATTATACTTAGAAATTTTGTTGTTAAATGTAACTTTGTATACAAGCTTGAAGGTTTTCTTGAAAAATAAAATAAAAGTTTGTTGAAAGAAATAGTAAGTATTGTATTGTGTGCTCATAGAAAATATACGAAGAAATATGATTTTAAAGGAGTGTTTGGGATAACTATAAATTTAGTTGAAAAATCACCTCCGTAAATGTTTAAGATAAGTTACATAAGTAGATATGTTGTTAAATATGTGTATTATATGTTTACTATCAAATCTAGTAAGTCATACACATTTTCTCTATGTCAAAAATTAGTTTTGGTGAATCTGTCTCAGAGGACCACGGCACCAATTTTTATAAAGGGCGGATCCCTAAAATTGGTTCCGTGGAATCCGTCTGTACAGTATGCAGTTTTTTGGGCAACTTCAAAAAATCATAACTAATTAACCGTAAGTCCGTACGAGTCGAGCCACCTATCATTTTAAAGGGAATTGAGTCTACTTTCACTTAAAATACTTTCATGGCCTGAGTCTAATTTTAAATAAGTAAAATAGAACAAATACTATAGTATGTCTAAAATATTAAGTTTCGCTTTAACATAAAAACTCAAATCTTTGAATCAAACAATTTAAGTTGGTATTCTTAGAACTTTGATACAACTTCTTTTGAAACTAATTAATTTGGTAATATGTTTAAAGGAAACTAATCAAGCTTGATATACATCGTCATATTTAAACGCTAAATGACGAAAAATGTTTTTTCATTTTATGCTATGCTAAATGACTACTTGTTTATGTTGTTTGCATATATGGTGCTTGCTTATTTTCAAATTGTTGTTTACACTTGTTTGATTGCATAATATAAGTGTCAATCTTGCCATGTTATTTATTCGCTTGTTTGACAACTTCTTGTTTATGCACAATAGGTCTTTGCTAGATTTTGTGCAATAAGTTAGAAAATGGTTTTACCATCACTTGTAGAATTAGATAACTTTCTTTGCATAGGTTATACTAAAATCTCACATAACTTATGAAATGTCATAACTCACTTAGCAATGAGTACTAGGTAAATTAGTCAAGTACTTTGAAAAATGAAGGTTTTAAGGAGTGTTTGGTACAAGACGAAAACAATGATGTATGATACTATTTGGTTGTTTTTATTTCGTAGGATGATAAACTAACTTAAAGCATTGATGTATGCTAACTGGTTCATGCAGGGGGATAGCACACGGGTGTTATCAAATTTTACCCATTTTCACTTATATGTGAAAATCGTTAGCCCTTGTTCAAAATCAATGCTCCACTATGTTTGTGTATGCGTTATTGACTATTCCTAACTAGAAATAGTTAATGCCATATGTTTTGAGAAAAATTTCAGGTTTCGGAAAAGTCCCCGATAGTTTAAATATGGGTCTGTGAAGATTTATGGTCACCACGGACCAGAGGGCACCAAATATTTGGTTCCGCCCATTATAGTTTTTGGTACCGCCATACCTGTACAGGCGGACCAGGCGGCACCAATTTAAGGGTTCCGGCTGTGTAAAGAAATGGTGCCGTGGAACCTACAGGTAAGTTGTTGAATTTTACTAAATCCTGCAATCTAATTTACCAAATTTCGTTTATAGGATAGTTGTTAATGCTTATCTTTCATATCCAATTCAACACATCCTCAGTGGATTAACTTAGGATGTTTGACATGATTTTAGACACTTCCATCTCATCAAACTACCATCTTTGTATGGATTAACATCAAATCCGTAAATCCTTTGTTCCATAAATCGACACATTCAGGATGGTCATTTTCACACCTTCGCTGTTACTTTTCCTCAAGCTTAGCATTTCTTAAAGCAAAGTCAAAATGACAAAATCCTCAACCTCAAATAAGCCACTTAATAAAACCACTAGGATTTGCATTCGATCTTGTTACTTCATTAACTTGAACTCCTCATCCTCAGACTCGTTACCTCTCAACATCTCATCACCCATTCAAGATGTGAACTTTCTAAACTTAAGTACTCCAACTCCACCACCAAAATCACTGATGAGTGTGTAAATACTCATCATTTTTGGTTAAATCTGAACTGCAAAACGGTTAAAAATGCTCAGAAATGCATCAAAATACTGAAAATATTCCAAAATTGCATTTTATATGTCTCAGATGCAAAATGTTCAAAATCAAATGAAAAATGAGCTAAGTTTGCATAATTGGCAGTTTCAGTCCCCCAAGTTTCTAAAATTGTCAGAAATAGTCCCTGAGTCCTAATTTCAAAAGAAAAATCACCAAAGGTCCTTTTAAAATCATATCTTGTCATAATTAGTCCTTTGGTGAAAAATATCAAAAGTTTTGAGAAATTACAAGTTTGGTCCTCCGAGTTTCAAAATTGGCAAAAATGGCCCTTGGAAATTTGAAAATGTCAAGTTTGGTCCTTGCATTATTGAAACTTGTCACTTATAGTCCCTTGGAGCAACTTTGATAAGATGGCAGCATTGGTCCCTTAATTTTCAGAATTTACAAAAGTGGTCCTTGTTTATTAAAAGAGCTAAACCCCTTTGGACCCTTGTCACAACTGCAATTGGACCCCTGTCATTACCCCATTTGGACCCTTCCCTTTGAATTTTGGACCCCCTTCATAATACTGCCCAAGTCAACCCCCAAGTCAAATAAACAAACACACCTACGCGCTTTTTTTCCTTCTTCCCCAACATCTAGCCCTGCACACCCATCCCCCCTCCAACTCCAGCCACCCTACTCCTCCATGTCCCCTCATCCTCAACAAACTACAAAACACATTAAATGCACCCTTCTCCTTTGCACTCAACCCCACAACAGGTCAAATACCTTTTTCCCGCCAAAATGCAATAAAAGGCTGAGATCATCTTGAAGCCATCCAATGGCTCTTAAGCATGTGGGATATGCTCAGAAATGAAAGAGGAAGGAGATGGTGTATAAAAGAGAGGAGAGAAGCAAGCAAAAAGCAAGTAGTTAGTTTATTTTTCACAATGTATGTCGTATTTTAATTTCTCAGTCTTAAAAAGCTTTTCAGTTGTATTTTCAAGTTTAATTGTATCAAGTAAAAGTAATTTAGTGTATTGCAAATCTTTTTAAGTATCAATTCAAGCTCATATTAAGAATTCTTGTTTCAAGGTTCACTGTTGAAAAATTAAAACTTATGTTCTTATATAAAAGCTTCCAATAGCTTATTGTTCCACTCAAACAAGCTTATAGAAGCTTATTATAGCTTTGTGTAAGCTTAAATTTAAATTTCATGCAACTTTGGATTTTGGTCAATATAAGTCAAACAGGGTGCATTTGGTCTTGGAAATGGCAATGGGTCGAAGCAGAAATGGAAATGGGTGGATTCAGAGTTAAATGGTTGGTTTATATAGGTTAGATGTTCTGGTTTGATTGCTGTTTCAAGCCATAGTGGCTAGGGACCACTTGTAAGTGATTGTCAAAATCTCATTGCATATTCTGTTTTTGTGTTTATAAGTAGTGAAATCCTGTTAATTAAGTTGTGTTCAGGTCTAGTAAATGCAGTTTGATCATTAATTTTAGAAAGTTAAGCAGTTAGCTTTGTTTTCATTTGCAAAACAGTTGAGATAAGGGTGTTTGGATCAGTGCTCTATCTGTCTTTTAGGTTAAATCAGTGGTTAGAACTTGTTGTGCCATGCTTGTTTAGTTCATTCTAGCTCATTTCTGTCTTAATATACACATGCATTAGTTCAAAAGTCAAAATTTCACCATATCTGTCTTAACTTTCTCAACTGTTGTGGTTTTGCCAAATCAAAAGTTTATTTTGTGTTCAAAATACATAGAGTTAGATTGCATTAACTTTATTTCATCACATTATGTCAAGATCAGTCCAAAAATTGGCTTCAAATCTCAACTTGGTCAACTTTGCATAATTACTTCAAAAGTCAAAACTGAAAACTCAGTTTTGGCCAATCTAAGATGATTTTTCATAGGTTCATTTATGGGTCAAATCAAGTATAACTTGTGGCTTTAAAAAGTTCAACTGCTCTAGTTTATTGTTGTCATTTTTGTATAATTTTGTCAATTTTGTTTAAGTCCCAAATGAGCTTGTCAAAACAGGCTTATGTGCCCTGTGCAGGGCACTGAGCTGCACAGGACTTGTGCAGTTTTTGCAGCTCTTGCACAAAGCTTATCAGAGCTCCTCTAGGTCTCCTTTTTGGTTTACAAGCTCTCACCCAGGTCTTCTTTAGGATCCTTTATTTGCTTTTCAGTTTCCAGCTTATTCATGTGCTTATTCTTCTGCTTAAAGTTGGCCCCAGAATCTGTTTTTTAGCACATAACTCAAATTCATCAAATCTTGGTATCTTGCAATCCAGAGGTTATGGGTTGTTGTTTCTAGTTGCTTTAGAGTTATTTTAGCTTATTGAAGCTTCTGTTTCAGTTTGGTCATCAGTTGTGTGCAATTGCTTATTTAAAAGTGCTTATTTATAAGCCACTTACACTGCAGCCTCATTTTCTTGCACACAACACCCTGTTTTTATATTTTTCTTAGATTCCTATTATTATTTTAAGCTTATCTTGAATTTTTCAGATTTTTCCAAGTCAGTTTAGTATTTTTCTTGATTTAATTCAGTTTTTAGGCCTTTTTAATTAGCATTTAATACAAATAATTAAGAAAAGTTTCAAAAAAATAATTTTTCATTTTTCTTAAGTTAAGATAAATATAAAAAGACAAAAAAATATTTTTCTAGATTTTTATTAGTTAAATTTGTATTTTTAAGTAATTTAAGTAGTTTTAAATAGTTTTTAATTCCTAGAAAATACAAAAATAATCAGAAAAATACAAAAATAGTTTTGAAAATTCTATTTTGTTATTTTAGATTTTTCTAAGTCATAGTTTTATTTTTCTAGCTTTATTTCATATTTTCTTGTATTTTAGGTTATTATTTAATAGTTAAAAATAGTTTTTAATTAATAATAATTAGATAAATAGTTATAAAAATAATTTTCTTTTTCTATAAATTTTCTTTTATCATTAGGTTTGTAAAAATGTCATTTTCATATTTTTAGGACTTTTATTTCTTAGATCTCACTTTTTATTTTGTACGTTTACGTAATTTTTATTTAAACGTAAGTTTTTAGTTTTAATCGTTCATCAATTTTAAAAATAGTGATAGCGTTTATTTAATATTTTTTATCTTTTTAATTTTCTTTAATTTGCATTTAAGCTCCTTTAGTTTATGAGCTTTTTCTGTAGTTATAATAATCCAAATCCCTTTTTTCCGTTCAAATCTCTCGATCACTATTCGTTGGGTGATCCATTGCATAGCTCGCTGGGACATAACGACCCGGGGAAACACTATACTCCCCAGATCTTCATTGCATTCGTGCTTGAGCCGTTTTAAGTTTGTTACGGTCGGCCATTCACAAGTGGCCGGCTTGAGTGATAAAACTTGACGGTTTGGCACGGATCAAATTTTTGGCGCCGCTGCCGGGGAGCTGTGCTGATTATCTTACGCTTAGCAGATTAGTGATTTGGATATTCACTCCTTGTTTATACCATCTATATATGTTTGTATTTTCTTATAAAAATCAAAAACCCAAAAAGATTTTCATTCTTTGTTTTTACAACATGTTTTTCAAAAATACCAAAAATACTCTTCTCATTCCTCTTATCCGTATGATTCTATTTCTCTTACCCCCTCGTACCGTTTGATTCTACTCTTCTTTAACCTCAAAACCGTTTAATTCTATTTCTTTAACCCTCTACATGTTTAATTCTCATGGCGACGTTCGATTATCCTCGTTGTTTCCACTGCAAAAGCCGTATGGAAGAGGATCAGCTCTGTTGTCAGAATCCGGATTGTTTATGCAAGCAATGTGGAAGGATGGGTGCAAGCAAATATTGTTATTGGTGCGAATTATCTGATAACTCTCTCGATGATTCTCCAAGTTTTTCCGACCATCCGCCACAACCCGATGAACCCGTTCAAAAACCGGAGACCATAACGGAAGTGGTGGAAATTGCTAGCTCTCAGAGCACACCACTTGTCCCACCTCCTGATTTTTCTGAATGTTCTTCGAGACTTGATAGTCATTCGGATCACCATGTTGGTTTTGTTGATTCTTTGAATAAACCGATTCCTTTTCATAACTATCAAATGAAATCGTTTATTCCTTGTGTCGGTTGTGGTGAGCCTCTTTATGGTTCACCCTGTCGTTGGTGTACGTGTGTACAATGTGGTAATGATATTCAAAATGGGAGTTGTTTGTTTTGTGGTTCGAGGAATTCATTTGATTATGATCCTAATCAGAACTCATTTAACGACCCCTCAAACTTTTCCGATTACCCACCACAGCCCGACTTATCTTCATATAATCAACAATACTACTGTGAATTTTGTGGAGGTCCTCACCAAGGATTTGAGTGTCAATCCGGAAACACGTTTGTCTATGAACAGTTTTCCGGTGATGCTCAGAACTTTGGATATGACCAAAATCCATATGATTCACCAGTCCAGACTCAACAGTTTTACTGTTGTGAGTACTGTGGAGGTCCCCATTTCAGCTCTGATTGTCAAATAGGGAACCCAATTCCTTGTAACAATCATGACTCTCACATGTTTGACAATTTCCAACCTCCACAGCACTATACGGTTCAAACTTCACCTGAGCCGTTGTCTCAAGAAATCGCCCAAGATTTTGAAACCACAATAAAAACACTTGATGATATGATTAGTAACTTTAAGAATCAAGTGAGTGGTGAAAAGACCATAGGAGAATTACTGGCCGAAGAACGAGAAGAACGAGAGGCCCGTAAATCTAGGGAAGAATTATTAGTCCTAGAGCATGCAGCTCTAAGGCGTTCCCAATTTCTCAAGGCATCTCTATATGACGATGACGAGGAGAGTTTTTATCCTTTTAAAAATAATATTTCTCAACTCCCTCAGTCAGTTGATATCCCAGCAGTTGAGATTCATTCTCAAACAACTGCTATCACACTCGATATTCCCACTCACTCTCTAAACATGGGGGACGAGCATCTTGACACTGTTCCTGAAAAGGAATCGGACGAATTCATAAAGTCTAGTGTTGAGGACCTTGTCCCAATCCCAAAAGAGTCACAGGGAACTTTTGACCATGTGTGTGATATCCCTCCCCTTCTTGTCTTCCCAAAAGATCATGTTGAGATGTTCTCCGATTCTGATGATGATGATTCGTTATCTTGTGGAGACATCGCTTATGTGGAAGATTTACCTTCTGAGCTTGTTAGCTTAGAAGAAGAGAATGATGAAGTTACTGACACTGAAATCAAAGATGAAGCTCTTCGTCTTACATTATTGAATGTCAATCTTCTCATTTCTAAAATCGAGGCTTTCAAAGAGAAACCAATTTCATCTCCTATCCCCATTAAGGGTAGTGTCATTCTTTCCGATGATTCTAATCCGGAAATGAAAGCCTTCTGTTTTGATAATATGGGAGAGAAGATTAGTGGCAGTACCACTTTTCATTCTCATAATTCTCTCCCCGATTATGAATCATGTACATTGGAGGAGTTCACCAGTGAACCCACTCATATCAATTCTGAATATGATTCATTCACCTTCATGGAGTTCTCAGATGAACTCACTCATATCATATCTCCGCCGGAGTATGATAATTTCTACTTTGATCTAGACACTCCCATAATATGTCTTGATCAAGCAAGCTTAACTGATGAGATTCATGAAACTATGAATTCTCCTATTGAGGATGAAGAGTTAGTCATGATTTCTATCATGATTTTCTTTCTTTTCTTCATATATTATGTCACTTCTCCTGTTCTTCACTCCTTCGGGAATGAAGACATTATCTTTGATCCCGGCATTTCCATATACCATTATCTTGAGCCGGTTCTATGTATATCTCATCGGTGTGGAACTTTCACGTGCTTCAAATGTTTCTCCAAACATTTTGAATGAAAGTCCGATGGAGATTGTCTCTTCCACTTACTTCCCCATGAACCAATGAATTCGGGGTCGAGTCAAGCTAGCGACTCGGGAATCAAAAACAGTAGCATGCCATATGGGTTTTCACCCATATTTCTGACTTCTTTCTATCTTTCTACCACCCTAGTGTGGGGGGGTTGCCCCACATGTTGTGTATATATGCAAGTTAAAAAAAAAAAAAAAAAAAAAAAAAAAAAAAAAAAAACTCTTTCAAATAATGGCCGTAGTATTTCCCTTTTACATTCTCAGTTTCGGCATAACCGCCGGTACTTTGAATATTGAGGGCAATATTCATTTCTAGTGTGGGGGGGAATTCTCACGAATTTTATCATGTAATTATACCACCTAATTCCCCCGTTTTTGGCCAAAATTTTTTTTGGAGTAAGTGTTTTGCACTTACTCATTTGGTTATCAGTCCGCCTTGTCTAAAAAACAAAATGATTGGCTAATCCAGGAGCAAACGGCTCTTGGTAAAGATATCTCAAATCCGTTGACGGCTTGCAATTTGCCCAAAATTGTATGGTATTCAGCTCACCATATCCTTAAAAGAAAAGAGTTGGCTAGCCCGCAAGTTTATGGCTTGTGGTAAAGGCAGTGGAAAAACCATAATTGGTAATCAGCTCACCAAAGAAAATACTGATAATTTATCTAAGAGTTGGCTAGTCCAGAGCAAACGGCTTCTGGTAAAGACAAATCAAATCCGTTGAAAGCTGGTGGTTTGCTCAAAATCACATGGTTATCGGTGTACCATGGTTCTTACTTGAACTGAAACATTTGGCTACTCCAGAAGTAATGGCTTTTGGTAAAGAGATTCAAATCCATTAAGTTTTTCTCAAAAGATTGCTAGGGACTAGCAATAGTTTAGTGTGGGGGATTGATGAGTGTGTAAATACTCATCATTTTTGGTTAAATCTGAACTGCAAAACGGTTAAAAATGCTCAGAAATGCATCAAAATACTGAAAATATTCCAAAATTGCATTTTATATGTCTCAGATGCAAAATGTTCAAAATCAAATGAAAAATGAGCTAAGTTTGCATAATTGGCAGTTTCAGTCCCCCAAGTTTCTAAAATTGTCAGAAATAGTCCCTGAGTCCTAATTTCAAAAGAAAAATCACCAAAGGTCCTTTTAAAATCATATCTTGTCATAATTAGTCCTTTGGTGAAAAATATCAAAAGTTTTGAGAAATTACAAGTTTGGTCCTCCGAGTTTCAAAATTGGCAAAAATGGCCCTTGGAAATTTGAAAATGTCAAGTTTGGTCCTTGCATTATTGAAACTTGTCACTTATAGTCCCTTGGAGCAACTTTGATAAGATGGCAGCATTGGTCCCTTAATTTTCAGAATTTACAAAAGTGGTCCTTGTTTATTAAAAGAGCTAAACCCCTTTGGACCCTTGTCACAACTGCAATTGGACCCCTGTCATTACCCCATTTGGACCCTTCCCTTTGCATTTTGGACCCCCTTCATAATACTGCCCAAGTCAACCCCCAAGTCAAATAAACAAACGCACCTACGCGTTTTTTTTCCTTCTTCCCCAACATCTAGCCCTGCACACCCATCCCCCCTCCAACTCCAGCCACCCTACTCCTCCATGTCCCCTCATCCTCAACAAACTACAAAACACATTAAATGCACCCTTCTCCTTTGCACTCAACCCCACAACAGGTCAAATACCTTTTTCCCGCCAAAATGCAATAAAAGGCTGAGATCATCTTGAAGCCATCCAATGGCTCTTAAGCATGTGGGATATGCTCAGAAATGAAAGAGGAAGGAGATGGTGTATAAAAGAGAGGAGAGAAGCAAGCAAAAAGCAAGTAGTTAGTTTATTTTTCACAATGTATGTCGTATTTTAATTTCTCAGTCTTAAAAAGCTTTTCAGTTGTATTTTCAAGTTTAATTGTATCAAGTAAAAGTAATTTAGTGTATTGCAAATCTTTTTAAGTATCAATTCAAGCTCATATTAAGAATTCTTGTTTCAAGGTTCACTGTTGAAAAATTAAAACTTATGTTCTTATATAAAAGCTTCCAATAGCTTATTGTTCCACTCAAACAAGCTTATAGAAGCTTATTATAGCTTTGTGTAAGCTTAAATTTAAATTTCATGCAACTTTGGATTTTGGTCAATATAAGTCAAACAGGGTGCATTTGGTCTTGGAAATGGCAATGGGTCGAAGCAGAAATGGAAATGGGTGGATTCAGAGTTAAATGGTTGGTTTATATAGGTTAGATGTTCTGGTTTGATTGCTGTTTCAAGCCATAGTGGCTAGGGACCACTTGTAAGTGATTGTCAAAATCTCATTGCATATTCTGTTTTTGTGTTTATAAGTAGTGAAATCCTGTTAATTAAGTTGTGTTCAGGTCTAGTAAATGCAGTTTGATCATTAATTTTAGAAAGTTAAGCAGTTAGCTTTGTTTTCATTTGCAAAACAGTTGAGATAAGGGTGTTTGGATCAGTGCTCTATCTGTCTTTTAGGTTAAATCAGTGGTTAGAACTTGTTGTGCCATGCTTGTTTAGTTCATTCTAGCTCATTTCTGTCTTAATATACACATGCATTAGTTCAAAAGTCAAAATTTCACCATATCTGTCTTAACTTTCTCAACTGTTGTGGTTTTGCCAAATCAAAAGTTTATTTTGTGTTCAAAATACATAGAGTTAGATTGCATTAACTTTATTTCATCACATTATGTCAAGATCAGTCCAAAAATTGGCTTCAAATCTCAACTTGGTCAACTTTGCATAATTACTTCAAAAGTCAAAACTGAAAACTCAGTTTTGGCCAATCTAAGATGATTTTTCATAGGTTCATTTATGGGTCAAATCAAGTATAACTTGTGGCTTTAAAAAGTTCAACTGCTCTAGTTTATTGTTGTCATTTTTGTATAATTTTGTCAATTTTGTTTAAGTCCCAAATGAGCTTGTCAAAACAGGCTTATGTGCCCTGTGCAGGGCACTGAGCTGCACAGGACTTGTGCAGTTTTTGCAGCTCTTGCACAAAGCTTATCAGAGCTCCTCTAGGTCTCCTTTTTGGTTTACAAGCTCTCACCCAGGTCTTCTTTAGGATCCTTTATTTGCTTTTCAGTTTCCAGCTTATTCATGTGCTTATTCTTCTGCTTAAAGTTGGCCCCAGAATCTGTTTTTTAGCACATAACTCAAATTCATCAAATCTTGGTATCTTGAAATCCAGAGGTTATGGGTTGTTGTTTCTAGTTGCTTTAGAGTTATTTTAGCTTATTGAAGCTTCTGTTTCAGTTTGGTCATCAGTTGTGTGCAATTGCTTATTCAAAAGTGCTTATTTATAAGCCACTTACACTGCAGCCTCATTTTCTTGCACACAACACCCTATTTTTATATTTTTCTTAGATTCCTATTATTATTTTAAGCTTATCTTGAATTTTTCAGATTTTTCCAAGTCAGTTTAGTATTTTTCTTGATTTAATTCAGTTTTTAGGCCTTTTTAATTAGCATTTAATACAAATAATTAAGAAAAGTTTCAAAAAAATAATTTTTCATTTTTCTTAAGTTAAGATAAATATAAAAAGACAAAAAAATATTTTTCTAGATTTTTCTTAGTTAAATTTGTATTTTTAAGTAATTTAAGTAGTTTTAAATAGTTTTTAATTCCTAGAAAATACAAAAATAATCAGAAAAATACAAAAATAGTTTTAAAAATTCTATTTTGTTATTTTAGATTTTTCTAAGTCATAATTTTATTTTTCTAGCTTTATTTCATATTTTCTTGTATTTTAGGTTATTATTTAATAGTTAAAAATAGTTTTTAATTAATAATAATTAGATAAATAGTTATAAAAATAATTTTCTTTTTCTATAAATTTTCTTTTATCATTAGGTTTGTAAAAATGTCATTTTCATATTTTTAGGACTTTTATTTCTTAGATCTCACTTTTTATTTTGTACGTTTACGTAATTTTTATTTAAACGTAAGTTTTTAGTTTTAATCGTTCATCAATTTTAAAAATAGTGATAGCGTTTATTTAATATTTTTTATCTTTTTAATTTTCTTTAATTTGCATTTAAGCTCCTTTAGTTTATGAGCTTTTTCTGTAGTTATAATAATCCAAATCCCTTTTTTCCGTTCAAATCTCTCGATCACTATTCGTTGGGTGATCCATTGCATAGCTCGCTGGGACATAACGACCCGGGGAAACACTATACTCCCCAGATCTTCATTGCATTCGTGCTTGAGCCGTTTTAAGTTTGTTACGGTCGGCCATTCACAAGTGGCCGGCTTGAGTGATAAAACTTGACGGTTTGGCACGGATCAATCACCCACAATTATGACTACTTCACAACCATCCAAAACACCTTCACTACCAAAGTCTCCAAAACTTGTACTTTGTGCAAACACCACCAACATCTCCTCACCCGTTTTCGGATGACTTAGATGACTTACCGAGACTAACAAATCTGTACTCATTATTTGCGAAGATATCATACACAAGTATATCATATGACTATAAATATTGTTTTGTATCTACATGTATTACCTCACTTGGCTAACATGAAAATAATGTGTCATCCTTCAAGACGATAAGTATTTACATAGAGTCATAACTCACACGTATGTTAAAGACATACTATCAAGTCTTGTTATCCTTGAGTTCAATCTAAGCTTTATAATCTCAACAAATTAGGATTGACAACTTAAGTATTTCATCCGAAATATTCAAGTAAATGCAACTTACAAATTGTAGTCATTAAAAGTCATATCCGAAAAATCAACACCCAAGTATTTTAACAAACACATGTTGAAACACTTATCCAAAACAAATAACCCACTGTGCCACTTATCCTTCTTTGACACCTACTATACCTCTTTCATCTTTTGGCACCATTAAGCGTATTGCTCATGATCTTCCAAGAGCATCCTTTAAATCAAACGTCCCCTTTCAAGGTGAACCTATACCTCAGCCCCTAAGCTTCATAGACATGACCAAAACTTCAAGCACTTCACCCACTAGTTGTAGCAACCAATGAACCATAAGAATTAGTATCCGTACTTCTTTGTGTTCAACGTCTATGGACAAATAATCAACCTAAGTACTCCCATAGCACAACAAACCCCTACATCACCACATCCTTATTTAGATACACTAGAATACATACCACCTAGATCAACCAATTCACCATCCTTACCATCATTTGAATTCGTTGAGTGTATTGCTCAAAAAGCCTTTGTGTCCAACACTTGTACTAAATCAAATGCACGTTTGAACAAATTCAAACATCCTTTCCCACATATAAGGACTTAGATAATTCATTATGGCTAGAACCTCAACTATCAAATAAGCATGGTGCTCTTGGTAATTGTTGACAATTTCCACTAGATATAAGTAGTACTACCTTCACAAATTATCAAAGTATTAGTAATACTTTGCCGTTAAACTTCTGCATGAATTTCGTTAAACCTCAAATCAACATTTTAACAACATATGTTAAAATGCAATCTCAAAGCCAACATCATACACCCCAAGCAATAATGACTCTTGAGGAGTATACATAAGAAACTCGAGTGAATTCATCTTGTCATCATCTAGTGAATATAATCTTGAGACCAAGTATATTTAGATGGGACTATCCGATTCAAACACTTTGGCTTCATATCTTCATTTAGGAAAACATGATGTTTTGAAGAACATTATGACTAAGATTCATGCATTAAGCTTTCATCTTGTTAAAAGGATATTGTATATCCTATGCATCATTCTTGCGACATAAATAGTTGTGTTACAAGAGATTTCATTACACCTCATTGGCTAAATGATCTTGAAACAAACACCTACAAGTTCTATGAACTAGCATATCCAATTCATCTTGTCATACTTGTTTTCATAAGCATGATAACTTTATCCCATGGGATAATCTCATTTGTTGAAAGATACTATTTGTATCTATTTTCTTTCAAGCGTACATCATAACCTAACCTTACTCAAACCGAGTGCATATCCAAGGTTAAAACTACACATCTTTAGAGCATACACAAGATCTATTGAAGTTGGTAACCTCACTTATATTCTTGTTAAATAAAATACCAAAGAGATTTCTTGAGAACGTTCTTAGTTTAACATATTTCATTCTCTAGTCTTAGATGATCAATTCACATTTAAAGTACACACTTCAACTCAACATAAAAGTAGTCATCCATTAGATCATATAATTAGCTGTGTAATTTGAACAACTATAGATTCTAAACACAAGATTAAAACACATTGTTTATCAAACACACCATTGTTAAAATTCATGTGTATAACATGACGTCTTCATCACCTTATTTATATTGCATATTAGTTAAGTCACATTAAGCCAAGTATTGGTAAACTATCATCTTTTATGCACTTTAATATGCAAAGGTAGGAGTTCCCATCTTTCTAACATGAGAATGACTACTGGAGAACCTATTGCACTAGAAACTCAATTTGACCTAACGGTTGAATTGCTTCCTGGAGAGAATTTGGGCATGTGGAATCACCCGTAAAAATGGTCGTGTTTAGCCTTAATTGAGCACCGCTAGTAATAGTCTCATATTCATTCTCCAACTTGAAAAATCTGTATTCCTATACTTGCCTAAAGTAAGTGTTAAAACATTGATAGTTTGCCTCGCCTTAGGAATACTAATCAAACAAGTAGTATATATGACTTTTCTTTTAAAACAACTTGCATTGCACTTACATGTGTTGATTACATGTTCTTGTTTGATACGATAAGTTGATTTGACATTATCTTAGTGTTTGATAACTAGTCAAATGTGTAAACCTTAGTAAAACCACTTGCATTGCACTTACATGTGTTGATTACATGTTCTTGTTTAATACGATAAGTTGATTTGACATTATCTTAGTGTTTGATAACAAGTCATAATGTATAAACCTTAGTATGGTTTTATCTTCATAATGCTTGTATTCATGTTTCATGCTACCAAAGGTTTAAACCTAAACTTTATTTGCATGATTCTTACTTTTGAATTATTTTTAGCATGATTAACATGTTATTTATGAACTCATAATATGCCATTTTGATACGTGATAATTTTGATATGATATATTTGTGTTTGAAAGCTATTAGTTGGCATTCATTACATCTATGTGTAGTACGATCCAAATGATACATGCTCCAAATTGTTATGTCTTAAACATGGCTTGCATGAATCTCTCATTTTGTTTCTTTAGCTTCTTGTCACACTATTTGTTTGCTACATGTGCACATATAATCTGTCAAAGTGCTTTTGGTATGACAAACTTTTAGAAGCCTTTTTTACAAATTAATCACATAGATTTGTATATCCAAGTATGCTTAAGTGTCTAAGTCTAACGACAAAACAATCTCATAATGAAATGTCTTGAATAAAGTTGTATTCTTGCATAATATGATTGTTTTGATGCTATCTTGTGCGGTGATTTCTTGTCTACTAAGTGCAATGTGTTGTTTTTGCTTATATGATATGTTATCATTTGATTTCTATCATGTTAACATCTTTTATCACTAACAAATTTGTTTTGTAGGTTGATAACAAGTTATTTGTTATCTCACTTGGTTTTAACTTTTATATGCTCATTTTGCATAATCCCATTTATTGCTACTTAGATTAGTAATATGCTTTATAGGACCCCTACACTTGCATATAGTTTAAAAACATATAGAATTAAGTTCTAGCGGGTTGGCTTTGCATTTTTGTATTTCAACCGACCTCTTTGCAAATCTCATATTTGCTTCCGCTTTCCAAAAATCACCTCCATCATTATTTAGTTCTAACAACACTCTAATCCTCTTCACTTCCTATTAGGAAACCACATGCCTCATCATACGATCATCTCGTATTAATCGAGAAGAGGTACGTGACTTTAAGGATGAAGTTCATTGTATGCTAACCATCATCCAGAAAAATATCACTAAGATCATCTCTTTAGTTAACCGAATAACCTCCTAAATACTTTGTTGTCATTCCTTATTTGATACACATTATGTTGGATGTCCACCAATTAAGGGGGAGAGAAATCCATTCACATAATTGTCTTTTGTCAAATTTTATGTCTCTTAGACTCTAAAATACCAACACATAGGCAAACACCACTTAGCTAAAACCGGTTCACGAAACCACAACTAGTTCAACCTTTTTAAACCTTATATCACAAGTTTGCACCAATACCTCATCAAGTGAAAAACACATCATGTGTTTTACAAACTTCTTCACCTTCACAATCAACGAATCTAGGATTTTCCTTAACCTAGCACCTTACAACTTCACTATCTAGAACACCATCATAGGATCTTATCCTTTTCTCGCTTGACATATATCATGCATGCCATTTTCAGTTCAAACAATATATTAATCAAAACAGCCATTTCCAACACGTTGGTCTATCCAACTCTCACTTATATGATGTCATTCTCATCCTCATATAGGTACTCATTATTATTATTATTAGTATTTTCCATATTGTCTTCACTTCTTTTCAAAATGATAATCATCCATGTCGGTCAAAACCATGCTAATACTACCTTTCCCATTATCACCTAGAATAGGTCATTTTTATAATTCGTGCCAATCAATGAACGAATTTATCTTCATGTTATCACTTTTATATATTCTTAGATAGAACGCATTATTGATTACTCTTGGGTTGAAGCATATGAGAACTTTCTCAAAACAATAGGTTGTTAGCATCAATAAATCATTCAAATCATAACCCTTATGCATCATTGAAATGCAATGTCCATTCATATTTTTTTTACTTTGGTCACTTGACATGACGAAAGGATTGCATGAGTCCATATTTTTTATTTGCTATACGTATGAGTTTCTAACTCCTTAATAGCTTCCTACCTAATCACCACCACCTTCCATCACCACTTTCACTAATCATCACCCCCATGGATTAGCGAAAACTTACTTTTGTAAATCTCGAGTCATCTACCATCACAACATGAATCCTACTAGTAAACCGACACCAACACTAGCACCACTAGTGGCACACCCGGTGGGAGACTTCATATCTTCTTTCTAGGAACTATTTTGTACGTCTTTTATCATATTATATTATCATTTTTCTTATGATTGTAATTAGGAGACTACACTTCATGAGACATTTGATTATATCATTTATCACATATATACATCTTATTTTTCTTTGCGAAAAAGATGAAATATATTTCACTAATGTTCTTCATTGTAGGTTCATTATCATATACACTCGATTGTATATAACTTACTCATCTAAGGATGAATTTTGCATCAATTATTTTTCTTATTTTAGGTGCTTCTTGACACCCTAGAACAAGGAGGAATGTCCTTTAAGCACTCATATTGCATCGTCTATACACTTAGTTGTATATAACATATTTGTCTAAAGACAAAGCTTCTATTATACTAATGTTTATTTTGAAGGTTCATCTTGACGCCCTAGAGCAAGGGGAGCTTCCGTCAAGAATTTACTGAATGCATCTTATATACACTTTGTTGTATATCACTCACTCGTCCAATGACAAATATAGTCTTGCACTAATATTTGTTTTATAGGTTTTTAATCATACCCTGACGCCTCAAACAAGGGGGAGCATACACGCATCTAGCATCATTCTCACTTTTCAACAAGCATTTGTGCTTCGATAAAAAGTGGAGAAAATAGGCTAACATTGCTATGCATTTTTCTTTTTCATATATTTCTCATAATTTTTGTTGCATAAAACTAACCTTGATGTAGGTTAAGCCTCTTTATTTGATCCATGGATCCGCTACCAAACAAGGGACAGATTGAACTGGATGATTTAACTTCACTAGGGATGATGCAAGCTCGCCTTTTTGGGGAGAAATAAAGTTAAACTCCAAGGACACGCCCTTTTTGTTTCGACAAAAGGGGGAGAAGAGTGTAAACGGAGAAGGTAATGTAAAGGTAGTAAGGATGCAAGTAACCTTTTACATTTTACTTTCTATTACGTTTACATATATTTGTCATCATCAAAAAGGGGGAGATTGTTAGTGCAAATATTACGATATTTAATCTATACAGTCTCGTTTGTTTTGATTGATGACAAACATGTAACTTGTAATACATAACGTAAAATGTACAAGTTACTTGTAATCACACTTTGTCTCAACATACATTCAACACCTCTCGATGACTCAAGTCCTCATATGTTACAACACAGGTTCGTACATGTTTGTTATGTGGCATTATGATCAAACCCATTAACAAATCATTTAGAATGTTTAAAATACGTTTAGAGTCACTAAGTATTTTAATAGGTTAACCATTCTATTTCGAACCTCATTTTACATTTTGCATTTACAAGTATTTCATACAAATACTAAAGTTTACTTACACTTGACAAAATATATTTTATTTTGACAAGCACTCTTTTACAAAAGGTAACTAGACATTTTATTAACTAGTTACATAATACATTTTACAAGTTTACCTTGATAAACTTTTTAATCTAAAAATGGAAATACATGTTACATCATGTCATGCATCATCTTTGAAATCCTTGGAAGATCACTTGAATATTTTGGTTAGATTGACACTCAATATATCAAATGTGATCATAGTAAGATTTGGTAATATCTTGGAAAGATTTGAAGAAAGATTTTTTAGATTTTATGTCAGACCCCCACGGTACCAAAATGGTACACGGGCGGAACCCTTTTGAGGGTTCCGTGGTCCGTGGACGCTCCTGTCCATTTTGGCTATAAATAGCAAGCCAAACCAAGTTGTTCATTCATCCCTTTCAACATACTTTCTCTCTACCCTTCTTGCATCATTTAGATCTGTAGATAACAATGTAGAAACATACATTAATCTCCCTCACCATCACATGATCATAATGCTTCTAACATTCATCTTTGTTGTAAGCATACTCTACATATTGATCAACCAAAGAAAGCTTGGAGATCTAGCCATCTCCACTCATCACAAGCTGAAGATCTATCACAACAAGTTTGGGGAACTTGTGATCTTCATCATGAAGGCTTCCTATCAATGGAAGTTCATTTAGAAGTAGTCATTCATATCCATTAGACTTTTGTGTCATGGATCATTAGTGTAAACATCATTGCATCATAACAACACTCTCACCAAACTAGATTAGATGGTTTATGTGTTTGTGCCATAAAACACAAGGTTTATTATATTGGGCCATAAAACATATTGGGAGTGGTTGTACCCTTGTAAAAGAACTCGACATCTAGCTTAGTGTCGGAAATATTGTATAGGCGACGTTAGGTTGGTTCTACCTCGAACTAGAACCCGGTATTTAGCTTTGTACCGGAAAAAGTGTAAGCGACGATTGTAAGGTTTTCTCCGCCGAGAAGGGAGCTTGTTGATTTAGTGAAGTAACTCTCGAGTTGGGTACTCGGGGAGTGGAATAGGGCGGAAAGGAGATCCGTGACCGAACCACTATAAATCCTCATGTTCGGTTTGCACTTTCCTTTCTTTATCTCTTTACTCTTATACTTGCACTATACTATTGTTTGTGATGTGGTTTGGTGTTCATGATTATGTGACAACTTAGTTTACTATGCTTTATATTAGTCACAAACAATAATTGGTACTTAGATATTATAACAAGCTTTATAAGCAATTTGATACTAAAGATCTAAAGTTTTTAAACGGTAACGTATTCACCCCCCCCCCCCCCTCTACGTTTCCACAGTATGCAAATGGTATAGGGTATGAACCCTTAAATAGCATAAACAACGGGACCTTCCAAATTCAGGGACTAATTATGAAGTTACTAAAAAGCTAAATAGTCAAGTTCTGTAACAAAAATATGCGGGAATTTTAAGTGCAAAAACGACTAACTGACCAAATTCAGGGACCAAGTGTGACATATGAAAATTATTACCCTGCAACTTGACCGTTGCCTTCCTTGATACGCTTATACACAATTAATGTATTTCCAAACACCAAATAAACCCAACTAATAAGATCCGAAAACATAAACACTTTCATAATAACCCGACCCAATTAAGAAAACCCAATTCAAACCAAACCTAAAATACATCAACACTCCTAAACACACATACTGAAACACACATCAAGTCAAACAAATTCGTATAAACACCAAGTAAAACCATGAAAGACAGGAGCATATTCGTGTCAACTTTTAAGGATGTTCAGGAAGAAGAAGAATGTGAGGTCTTGTTCAGAATCCACTATAATGGGTTTTTTGATTATAGCCCACTAAGGTATGAAGGAGGTTCATTAATTAATCTGTGTACCTTTACCAGTGATAGGGATATATTTAGTTCAAGCCTTGATAATGTATTATCAGAGATTAATGAACAAAAATGAGCGTTGTTTTTCTGTGATCCTAAAGAATCCCTAGAAAATAGTTTGCATTTGATTCATACTGATGATGATGTTCATACTTTGTTTGCACTGGATGAAACAAATGAGTCAGTTAATATCTTTGTTGCACACAAGCCCCAAAAGTTAGCACAATTTTATTTAAAAAAACATAAGTTTTGAAGTTGTGGGTTAGGTAGAGCAAGATGCTAACTTTCGAATGGTTAGTCCAACACCTTTTAGGACTAGACGTAAATGGCAGGGGATAGATAGGAAAAAAATGCATGGGAGTGAAACCAAGACACCAACAGTGAAAGGTGGTGTTGTTATCAAAGAGGAAGAAGGGGTTGTAGATTTATAAAAAAAAAAAGAAAAAAAAAAGAAAAAAAAATCTGCTTGAGGAAGAGGATGTTTTGCAAAAAAAAGCGCAAAGAAGTTGTTCAACATTTTAAGCGAGGTTTGGATGGGAAGGGAAAGGCTAAAATGGTTGAGTTTGCAAGTTTTGATATTGAAAACATGGCTGGTGCTGCAGGTGTTGAAACCAGGGTTGGTGGTGGTGTTGTTGATGTGTCTAGTTGTGTTAAGACACCCTTTAGAAGCATATAAAGGATTACAAACTGCGTCCTTGCACTTTTCACCCAAAGGCCATCCTAGGTGATGTCTCAATGATGAATACCATGTCATGTGTTTAATTCTTTTAAGCTGTAATAGCACAGTAGCTAACTTAAATGTTTGTTGTTTGCATACTTGTTTTTGCAGACAAGGTAGCAGTATCATCATCACTTTAAGGTTCATATTTTTTGTGTTCATCAGTTTATGGATATCCACGACTAGTGTGTAGATCATTTGAAGATTCAGCAGTTGAAGGTTTTGCAGTGGAAACTGCATCATCTTTTATATTTTGTGAAATGTCATTAGAACCTTGTATCAGACAATGATTCACTACTTTCAGTTATTTTCCAGTTGTATCATACATTGAATCTATAGTTGACTGTTATAAGTCAACGTGCTAAATAGTTAGTTATGTATAATTTTTGTTTATTTGTCTTATAGGTTAAATTCTGTGAGATCATACTAGTTTATCAGTTGACATTTATAAAGTCATACTTAAAATATCGGGTGTAATGGTATAATCAGCTCAAACAATCACCCCTTTCTGTGTTGGTAGTTAAAATAAGAAATTAGGTTGGGTTAGATTTAACTAAGGTATGGTATAAATGTGTATGGACTATAATACCCTCAACTAACTAATAGAAATCAGACGTTGACTTAGGCATTACGGGTCAAGGGACGAGTTTAGCCTCAAAAACTCATACTTTGGACTGCTGACGACTAAAATGCCATATTTTGGTTCAAGACGACGTTTTTGGCCAAGTTTATGGACCAACAGTGTATTTTAGTCTATATAAAATTACACAAGAATGAAACGCTTATGAAACTTAGATTGTTTAAAGTTTGAGGTATCAAATTGGAACACTCATAAAACTTGATTACTATTGAGTATTGAGTGACATATTCCTTTTTGCGTCAGTGGACTCTTTTTATACTTGGCACAATACACCTTTTTTATTTACTACCTACTCAAATTTAACTTGCACCTAGTTAAATAAAGAGCTTATTCTATGAATATATACCTTATTTGTCATTTTTTAGTTGCATTTATCATCGTTATGACCAGTCTATTTAATAATCATCTTTTTGAATTTTGATTATTCTGTGTATCGATTTTCAAAAATACGTGATTAGATTCCTGAAAATACTTGATTTGATACCCAAAAATACGCCAGTTGATACATGGAATAATCAAAATTCAAAAAGTTAGTTATTAAATAGTTTGATAATGATGATATATACAACTTAAAAAATGGCAAGTAAGATAAGTTTTCAGACAATTAATCCTTAAAGAAATGAGCTTAAGTTTATATTAAGCTTATGAGACTAAACGCGCTTCTAAAGCTAAGTTTAGAGTGTTTGATTAAACTAAACTTCCTCTCTCTCTAATTTATGCATCATGACCTGAAAAGAGAGAATAATTTGAATAGTCAAATAAAGCCAAATTTAAGTTTTTATTTAGAAACTAGACAAACAAACTGAAAAGCTCACTCCAAACGCTAAAACAATCGCTAATTAGGAGTCTCGACAACAAAGGGTCCAACTTTTGTCAGCCAATGAGACCTCAAGCTTTTATCACGTTTACATGGAGATTATAAAATGGTCTACTCAAGCTAAGCTCGAGCTTTTGTCAGGCTTTTTAAGCGGTATGTAAATATGTTTTTGACTTGTGAGTGTAATTTGGTATAGTTTTATATTTGATTATAAAGTTTTTGACCAACTTGTTCGTGTAAATGGATAGAATATGACCCTAATGCTATTGTTCATATATTTATCCTATTGGTAACAGGGTGATGCAGACATGGAAATGGGTTTGTTTTGAGTTCAATGGGTTGGATGTGATAGGTTGGTAGTTCTTTGGTGTTGTTTCAAACCACTGTGGCTAAAGGACCATTTGTAAGTGGTTATCAAAATTCCATAGCATAATCTGTTTTTATAGTTATAAGTGGTTTAAGCTTGTTCACTTAGTTATATTTAGGTAAATTTAACTCAATTTGATAATTAAAATTAGTCAGTTTAGTATTTAGCTTAGTTTTATTTGCAAATCTGTGTTTATAAGGTGTGTTTGGCATTAATACTTAAACTGGTTTAGAGGCTAGCTCAGTGGTATATTTCTGTTGGTACATGCCTGTTAAGTACCATTATACTCATTCAAGTCTTACTTTTATGCCTGCTAACCTTCAAAAGTCAAAAGCTACTTAGGATCTGTTGAAGCTCTTAACTGTTAAAGTTTTTAATAATCAAAAGCTTGCTTCATGCTTGGAAATCACTAGAGTAGTTTATTTTAGTCTCATTATATCACAAAACATCAAAATCATCCAACAAATTAGGATCAAAGTTGAAAAAAGTCAAAACTTCTCAACTGTCAAAAAGTCAAAAATATTGAAAAAACCAGTTTTGGCCCAACTAGCAAGATTTATCACAGATTCATCTTTGGGTCAAAACAAGTCAAACTTTGGGTTTTATAAGCTCTCTTGGTCTAGTTTCTTATTAGCATTTTTGTTAAATTTTATTAATTTTTCTTAAGCCTCAAACAAGCTCATAAAGAAGGGCTTATCTGCCCTGCTCCAAAAGCTCAGTTAACACTGAGTTTTTCTCAGATTTTGTGCAGCTTGCACAGGGCTCAAAAGAGCTTATCATAGTCTGATTTTTGGTATACTTGATCTCAACCAGGTCTTTTCCAAGTCCTAATTTATATTTTTCAGATTGAGCTTATTTTTAAGCTTGTGCTTGTGTTCAAAAGTGGCACCCCAGTAACTGTTTTGGCTTAAAAGCTCAAATCTTCAAATCTGATCAAACTTGCATATCAGTGGTTGTAGCTTGTTGTTTTTAGTTCAATTAGAGTAACTTTAGCATAATATAGTTTCTGTTCCAGTGTGGTGCTTGTTTGTGTTCACTTGGCTTATTAAAGTGCTTATTCATAAGCTCATTTCATAGCAGTTCCATAATCTTCCACACAACACCATGTTTTTCTATTTTTCCTAGATTCCTAGTATAATTTTAGAGTTTTCCTGAAATTTTCACATTTTTCCATAACAGTTTGCTATTTTTCTTAATTAAAAACAGTTTTTAGGTAATTTTAAATAGCTTTTAATACAATTAAATCAGAAAAAGTCAAAAAAAATAATTTTTCAATTTTCTTAGGTTTAGATAAATATAAAAAGTAAAAAAAGTAATTTTCCAGATTTTTCATAGTTTATTTTGTAATTTTTAGTAATTTAATTAGTTTTTAATAGTTTAAAATTCATAAAAAATAGAAAAATAATCAGAAAAATATAAAAATAGTTTTGAAAATTCTTTTTTGTTATTTTAGATTTTTCCAAGTCATAATTTTATTTTTCTAGGTTTATTTCCTATTTTCTTGTAATTTAGGTAATTATTAATTAGTTAAAAATAGTTTTTAATTAATAATAATTAGATAATTAGTTATAAAAATAATTTTCTTTTTATATAAATTTTCTTATATCATTAGGTTTGTAAAAATATCATTTTCATATTTTTAGGATTAATATTGTGTAAGTTTCACGTTTTTATTTGTACGTCACGTAGTTTTTAAATTCAGTTTTATAAAAACATAAAAACAAAAACATCAGTTTAAAAATAGTGATAGCGTTTATTTAATAGATTTTAACTTTTTAATTTCCTTTAATCTCCTGTAGTTTATAAAAACTCAAAATACCTACTGATCACTATCCTTAGTGATTATCCGACATCTGATTGTGTTAAACACCAGTCATCCTCCGTGGGACTTTACGACCCAGGAATCCACTGTATTCCTCTGATCTTAAATTGCATTGGTGTGTGAACTGTTTTGAGTTTCTTACAGTTGGTCATTCACAAGTGGCTAGCTTGCGTGAGATAACTTGACGGTTCAGCACCGATCAAATTTTGGCGCCGCTGCCGGGGAGGCTGTAAGCGTGTTCTAAGCATTTTTCAGACCCGTACTTGCACATATACCACAGTTTGTAAAAAGTTTTTCTGTAAAGTTATAACAAAATCAAAAAGTTCATTAACACTTTTTCTAAAGTGTTAAAAACACCAAAAACAGTATAAAACAACAAAACAATCGTAACGTTTTCTGACTTGTGTTTCTTTTAAGGTGATTCTTAAAGAAATACGATTTGGTTAAACGAGACGATACCAAAAATATTGTCCAAAAGTTTTTAAACCCATCAGCACAAATCTGTACCTACGTCTTTTCAGTGATACTTAATATATACATAAAAATCAACCACCGCAAATCAAGGCAGTGCACTACCTAACTGGGGGTGCGACCATAATAAGTTCCCGAACATCAGATTTAAAACTTGCCTTTGTGTCCCTGTGATTTGGTGTACCTTTTTCAAAGAAGCCATTTCACTTGTGATTATTGGTTAAGTTCACTTGTCGTTTTGCCTCGCATTTGTTTTGAAAACTGATTTTTATACCTAGTGCATGCGCACTCGTTCTTCCAGTTCTACAAGTCCATTGTCAGAAATTGGAAAGATTCCTCGTAGACATAGAGGACGTTCTGCTCCTTCAGCTGTGACTGAGGAACGTCTACCACCACCACCACCTGCCATAATGGCAGAAGACAAGCCGATGAATGAGCTTCTCCAAGCACCCATCGAGGGTTACGGAGATGCCATTGTTGTCCCAGCCATCGTGGCTGATACTTTTGAGCTCAAAACCGGGTTGCTCAATCTAGTAACCCAAAGCCAATTCTATGGTTTTGAGCGGGATGATCCTCATGCACACATTCGATGGTTTAACAAGATTGCATCTACCATCAAGTATAAGAATGTCCCACATGAAGCTATCAAGCTTCTTCTGTTCCCATTTTCTCTAGAGGGACAAGCCCGGAATTGGCTTGAGAAACAACCCCCTCGTTCCATTGAGACATGGGAAGATCTTGTCACAAAGTTTGTGAACGAATTCTATCCTCCATCCCGAACTACAAGTCTTAAGAATGAGATAATGAAATTCTCTCAGAGATTTGAGGAATCATTCGGGGAGGCATGGGATCGTTACAAAGACTTGCTCCGCAAGTGTCCGCATCATGGTTTTACCGAGTTAATGCAAATGGATACTTTCTACAATGGTCTGAACCAGGCCAATCAAGACTCTCTAAATGCCTCCGCGGGAGGTAATTTCTTGAGCAAGACCACTAAAGAAGCCTTGCAAATCATTGAAAACAAGTCCCAGGTCCGTCCTTTCCGCACAAAGACATATCATACTGAGTCTAATGCTGGACCTTCTACTTCATCTCCCGTGAGTACATCTAGCACCGATGCTAAGATTGACAAACTCACGGATATTGTTCAGGCTTTGGTTCTTGCTAACCAAAAGAAAGTCACTTTCACACAAACACCATCATATGGTGAAGTGAAGAAAGTTGAAGTTTGTGTTACTTGTGGTGGTCCTCATGCATACTACAACTGTACTGCCACCGATGGTAGTCCGTTTGAAGCTAATGCTATAGCCGGTACTTCAAATCAAGGAGGTAATCAATACCGTCCTCAGAATGAACCAAACTACCGAGCTAACACTTATCAGGCACCACCCGGTTTTAACCAGAATCCTAACCGGAATCAGAACCAACCAAGAATGAACCAAGGTTATCAAAACCAAGGTAATTTCTATTCCGGACCCAATCAAGGTTTCCAACATCAAGGAAATCTTAATCAAAACACTTACAATCGAGGGAATCAATTTCAGGGGAATATGAACCCTAATCAAGGGAATTCTGGCTACAACCAGAACATACGGCCTCAAATTGTCCCTCCACCACCTCCTGTGTCAACATCTGATGAGTTTTTAAAGCAATTCATAAAGACTCAAGAAGAGACAAACAGGGTGTTGATCAGTCAGATCGCTGAACTAAAGAAGTCTTTAAATGATCGACCCTCGGGCTCAGGTACTCTACCTAGCAACACGATCGCTAATCCGAGGGGCGATGCAAAGGCGATCACAACCAGAAGTGGTGTTTCGTATGATGGACCTGCTATTCCTACTACCTCTTCTTCTTCTCTCCCGAAGGTAGTGGAAAGTGAACCTGAGGCGACAACGGACAAGGAACTTCCTACTAATAACGGAGGAACCAGCACTGTCCATCCTCAGGTTGTCCAGAAACCAAAATCCAATCCAGGAGTTGTTTTTGAACCTCCTGTAGCTCCCATTGAAAAATCCAAATCTTCTATTCCTTATCCATCACGTTTACATGAGCAAAAGCTCCGCGAGAAAGCCGGTCATCAAATGGAAAAATTCTTTCAAATTTTCCAAGAACTTCATTTTGACATAAGCTTCGCGGATGCTATCATGTTGATGCCCAAGTTTGCATCAACTCTCAAACACATGTTAAGCAACAAGGAAAAGCTGTTTGAAATGGCTAAAACTCCACTGAACGAGAACTGCTCTGCAGTTATCTTGAAGAAGCTTCCCGAGAAGCTCGGAGATCCTGGAAAGTTCCTCTTACCTTGTGTATTTCCAGGAATGGTTGAATGCTTTGCCTTAGCCGATCTTGGTGCAAGCATAAACCTGATGCCTCATTCAGTATGGAAGAAACTTTCTCTTCCGGATCTTACTCCTACATGCATGACTCTCGAGCTTGCAGATCGTACAATATCCCGTCCTCTTGGAATTGCCGAGGACGTATTTGTGAAAGTAGGAAAATTCCATTTTCCAGCTGACTTTGTAGTTGTTGATTTCGATGCTGATCCACGGGTTCCTCTCATTGTTGGAAGAGGATTCCTGAGAACGGGTCGTGCTCTCATTGATGTATTTGAGCAAGAAATCACATTACGTGTTGGTAATGAAGTTGTCACCTTTAACCTTGATCAAACTTCGAGGTACTCTGCAAACTATGATTCTGAGTCGGTTAACCGAATTGATATCATTGATGTTGCTTCTGAAGAGTACTCTCAAGAAGTTCTGGGTTATTCTCATAATTCTGTGAGTGGGAATCCCACCACATCTTCTCAACCTATCATAGCCAATTCTACTCCTTCTCTCACTCCGTTTGAGGGAAGCGACTTCATCTTGGAAGAGATTGAAGCATACTTGGCTAGTGATTCTGTTCCATGGGAAATTGATCACGCTCCAATTGACATCGAGGGGGACATACTTCTCATAGAGAAAATGCTTAAAGATGATCACTCATCAACCCCTCACCCTAGTGATGCAATTCCAGAAGAGATTAATCACCATGAGATTAATCCGGAGGGAGATATTCTTACTCTTGAGAAGTTGTTAAATCAGGACACTTCTCCTCCTCTCCCTCCCGTCAACCTTCATAACAAGGAAGTCAAGTCAGTTGAGAAAACTGAAGAATTTCCTGAAGTCGAACTTAAGGACTTACCACCTCATCTTGAGTATGCATTTCTTGAAGGCAATGATAAATTGCCCGTCATTATTGCTCGAGATTTGAGTAAAGATGAAAAGACTGCTCTCATAAAGGTCTTGAAGTCACACAAGCAAGCAATTGCTTGGAAACTCTCCGACATTAAGGGTATTAACCCTGAGTTTTGTACTCACAAAATCTTAATGGAGGATGACTTCAAGCCAGCAGTTCAACATCAGAGAAGGGTGAATCCAAAAATCCATGATGTTATCAAACAGGAGGTTATCAAACTTCTTGATGCAGGATTGATTTACCCAATCTCAGATAGTCCTTGGGTTAGCCCGATTCACTGTGTTCCAAAAAAGGGTGGCATAACTGTTGTCACGAATGAAGAAAATGAGTTAATTCCAACTCGATTGGTTACGGGATGGCGTGTCTGTATTGACTATCGTAAGTTGAATGACGCCACCCGTAAAGACCATTTTCCTCTACCCTTCATGGATCAGATGCTTGAGAGATTAGCAGGGAACGAATACTATTGTTTCCTTGATGGTTTCTCGGGTTACTTTCAGATCCCCATTGATCCACAGGATCAAGAGAAGACCACATTCACCTGCCCATACGGAACTTTTGCCTACAAACGTATGCCTTTTGGCTTATGTAACGCTCCTGGCACGTTCCAACGATGTATGATGGCCATATTCCACGACATGATCGGGGAAACAATGGAGGTGTTTATGGATGACTTCTCAGTCATCGGGGATTCATTTCAGACATGTCTCTCCCATTTAGACAAAATGCTAAAAAGGTGTGAAGACACCAATCTCTGTCTAAACTGGGAGAAGAGTCACTTTATGGTCAAAGAAGGCATAGTCCTTGGCCATAAGATTTTAAAAAATGGGATTGAGGTCGATAGAGCAAAAGTTGATGTTATTGCTAAACTGCCTCATCCCACTACCGTCAAAGGTATTAGGAGTTTCCTTGGTCATGCCGGGTTTTATCGTAGATTCATACAGGATTTTTCTAAAATCGCTCGGCCTATGACCCATCTTCTTGAAAAAGAAGCTCCTTTTATCTTCTCTCCTGAGTGCGTCGAAGCTTTTGAAACACTAAAGAAAAAGCTTACGGAAGCACCCATTCTAGTTGCCCCCGACTGGGATTTACCCTTTGAGCTCATGTGCGATGCAAGTGATTTTGCTATCGGTGCAGTCTTGGGGCAACGCAAAACAAAGCATTTTCAGCCTATACACTACGCAAGTAAGACTATGACTGAAGCTCAAACCCATTACACCACTACAGAAAAAGAACTATTAGCTGTGGTGTATGCGTTTGAGAAATTTCGGCCATACCTCATCTTGACCAAATGCGTGGTGTACACGGACCACTCGGCTCTTAAATATCTCTTTGCAAAACAAGATGCAAAGCCGAGATTGCTCCGTTGGGTTCTCCTCCTCCAGGAATTTGATATCATTATACGTGATAAAAAAGGAGCTGAGAACCTGGCTGCTGATCATCTGTCCCGATTAGAAAACCCTCACCAGGATGTGTTTGAGAAAAAGGAAATAAATGAAACATTTCCTCTCGAGACGCTCAATGCGGTTTCTTTTCGTGGAGACTCTTCTACCCCATGGTTTGCTGACTTCGCAAATTACCATGCGGGTAACTTCATAGTGAAAGGGATGTCGTCCCAACAGAAGAACAAATTCTTCAAAGATGTTAAACATTACTTCTGGAACGACCCCTACTTGTTTAAAATTTGCGCGGATCAAGTCATCAGGCGATGTGTAGATGGTCAGGAAGCTATTGACATTCTCAAAGCTTGCCATGCTGGACCTACTGGGGGACATCATAGCCCCAACTACACCGCCAAGAAGGTGTTTGATTCCGGATTCTATTGGCCCACAATCTACAAGGATGCCCACGAATTTGTCAAAGCCTGTGACGCTTGCCAACGTCACGGGAATATCTCACAAAGGAATGAAATGCCACAAAACGCCATTCAAGTGTGTGAGATCTTTGACATCTGGGGCATTGACTTTATGGGGCCATTTCCTTCTTCTCGCGGTAATAAGTACATACTCGTGGCCGTTGACTATCTGTCAAAATTGGTTGAAGCTAAGGCTTTGCATACCAATGATGCCTGAGTTGTTGTGAAATTCTTGAAATCTCTCTTTGCTAGGTTTGGAACTCCACGAGCCATAATCAGTGATCGTGGTACGCATTTCTGCAATGACCAGTTTGAAAGAGTCATGCAGAAGTATGGTGTAACTCACCGTCTCTCTACTGCGTACCACCCCCAAACTAGTGGGCAAGTGGAAGTTTCAAACCGAGGGATTAAAAGAATTCTTGAGAGGACGGTTGGTGAAAACCGTGCCTCTTGGTCGGATAAGCTAGATGACGCACTCTGGCCCTTCCGTACAGCTTACAAAACACCCATCGGGTGTACTCCATACAAGCTTGTGTACGGGAAGGCGTGTCATCTGCCAGTTGAGCTAGAGCACAAGGCATATTGGGCCTTGAAGCATGCCAACTTTGATATTCAGACAGCTGGTGATCACCGGAAAGTTCAAATGAATGAATTAAATGAACTCCGTGATCAAGCTTACGAGAACTCTTTGATCTATAAAGAAAAGACAAAGAAGATTCATGACTCTAAAATCAAGAACCGCGTTTTCAACGTTGGTGATCGAGTCCTTCTTTTCAATTCTAGATTGAAGATTTTCTCGGGAAAGCTTAAATCCCGTTGGTCTGGTCCATTTACTATCACTAAGGTTTATCCTTATGGCACCATTGAGTTATCTCAACCCGATGGTCCAAATTTTAAAGTGAATGGTCATCGGTTGAAGCATTACTTTGGAGAGGACATTCCCCCTGTGGTTGTCCCAGATCTACAAACCTTCCCCATGAACCAATGAATGCGGGGATCGAGTCAAGCTAGCGACTCGGGTATCAAAAACAGTAGCATGTTACATGGGTTTTCACCCGTGTGTACCACCCTAGTGTGGGGGAGTTGCCCCACATGTTGTGTATATATAAGATGTTCCAAAAAAAAAAAAAAAAAAAAAAAAAAAAAAAAAAAATCTCCTTGCTAAATAATGGCCTTAGTATTTCCCTTTTACGTTCTATGTTTCGGCATAACCGCCGGTACTTTGAATATTGAGGGCAATATTCATTTCTAAGTGTGGGGGGGAATTCTCACGAATTTTATCATGTAATTATACCATCTAATTCCCCCATTTTTGGCCAAAATTTTTTTTTGGAGTAAGTGTTTTGCACTTACTCATTTGGTTATCAGTCCGCCTTGTCTAATAAACAAAAGGATTGGCTAATCCAGGAGCAAACGGCTCTTGGTAAAGATATCTCAAATCCGTTGACGGCTTGCAATTTGCCCAAAATTGTATGGTATTCAGCTCACCATATCCTTAAAAGTGAAGAGTTGGCTAGCCCGCAAGTTTATGGCTTGTGGTAAAGGCAGTTGGAAAACCATAATTGGTAATCAGCTCACCAAAGATATTTTATCTAAGAGTTGGCTAGTCCAGAAGCAAACGGCTTCTGGTAAAGACAAATCAAATCCGTTGGAAGCTGGTGATTTGCTCAAAATCATTTGGTTATCGGTGTACCAAGGTTCTTACTTGAACTGAAACATTTGGCTACTCCAGAAGTAATGGCTTTTGGTAAAGAGATGAAATCCATTAAATTTTTCTCAAAACATTGCTAGGGACTAGCAATATCTTAGTGTGGGGGATTGATGAGTGTGTAAATACTCATCATTTTTGTACAAATTAGACTGCAAAAACATCTGAAAACACTCAGAAATGCATCAAAATGATAAAAATATCACAAATAAGTGTTTTATGTGTTTTAAATGCAAAAATATCAAAATCTGGTGAAAAACGTATCAAGTTTGCATAATTGGCAGTTTTAGTCCCCCAAGTTTCAAAAGTTGTCAAAAACAGTCCCTGGTAAATCCAAATAAAGAAAAATATCATTTTGAGTCCCTAGGGATTCCTAAGTTGTCAAAATTGGTCCTTGAAACTTAAAATTACAAATTTACAACTTAGGTCCCTGAACTTTGGAATTTGGCAAAATTAGTCCTTGGAAAATTTGAAATTGTCAAATCTAGTCCTTGTACTATTAAAGGTTGTCAGTTTTAGTCCTTATGGTAACTTTGGAAAAATGGCAGGAATAGTCCTTCAAGATTTCAGATTTGCAACTATAGTCCTTGTCTAAACAAAGCCAAGCCTTGTCAAATTAATTTTGACCCCCTGCCTATAAACCTTTTGAGCCCCTGTCAAAAACCCTTGACCCTCCCTTTTTGACCCCTTGGTCAAAATAAGTCAAATAACAAAAAAAGGGCGCCCCTACTGTACACCTGTCTCCTTCATCCACCTTTGCCTGCAACTAGCTCCACCTCTCCCATCACCTTTCATCTTTTCCACCACCCCCATCATCACTCAACCCTCTACAATAAATGCCACCCCCCCCCCCCCCCTACTTGCTTATTTCAGGCCTCCAAGTCAAACATTGCTTTCCCGCCAAAAAAGTGAAAAGGCTCAAATCTCTCCCATTGGCCAGGAAAAGAGGTGGGAATCTATCAGAAGGCCACGTGGATCAATTTGGAAGCATAAAAGAGGAGAAAGACAGAGTAGAAGGCAGTACTTAGTTTATTTTTTTTTAAGTGTATGTCGTTTTTTATAAAACTATCTTAATTAGTTTATGAATTTGTATCTTTGAGCTTTATTGTACTAAAACCAAGTGATTTGATCATTGTAACTCAGTTTCAAAGTTTAATTCTATGGTTCCTTTACATTTCAAGTTTTTGAGCTTACTGTTGCAAATCTCCAATTCAAACTCTTGTTAACAAGCTTCAATAAGCTTATTTAAATAGTCAAACAGGTTTACTTAAGCTACTATAGCTTTTTGATAAGCTTAGAATTCATTTTCAAGCAACTTTGGAATCTGGTCAACAAAAGTCAAAGAAAGGGCAAAATTGATGCAGATATGGTAACAGGGTGATGCAGACATGGAAATGGGTTTGTTTTGAGTTCAATGGGTTGGATGTGATAGGTTGGTAGTTCTTTGGTGTTGTTTCAAACCACTGTGGCTAAAGGACCATTTGTAAGTGGTTATCAAAATTCCATAGCATAATCTGTTTTTATAGTTATAAGTGGTTTAAGCTTGTTCACTTAGTTATATTTAGGTAAATTTAACTCAATTTGATAATTAAAATTAGTCAGTTTAGTATTTAGCTTAGTTTTATTTGCAAATCTGTGTTTATAAGGTGTGTTTGGCATTAATACTTAAACTGGTTTAGAGGCTAGCTCAGTGGTATATTTCTGTTGGTACATGCCTGTTAAGTACCATTATACTCATTCAAGTCTTACTTTTATGCCTGCTAACCTTCAAAAGTCAAAAGCTACTTAGGATCTGTTGAAGCTCTTAACTGTTAAAGTTTTTAATAATCAAAAGCTTGCTTCATGCTTGGAAATCACTAGAGTAGTTTATTTTAGTCTCATTATATCACAAAACATCAAAATCATCCAACAAATTAGGATCAAAGTTGAAAAAATTCAAAACTTCTCAACTGTCAAAAAGTCAAAAATATTGAAAAAACCAGTTTTGGCCCAACTAGCAAGATTTATCACAGATTCATCTTTGGGTCAAAACAAGTCAAACTTTGGGTTTTATAAGCTCTCTTGGTCTAGTTTCTTATTAGCATTTTTGTTAAATTTTATTAATTTTTCTTAAGCCTCAAACAAGCTCATAAAGAAGGGCTTATCTGCCCTGCTCCAAAAGCTCAGTTAACACTGAGTTTTTCTCAGATTTTGTGCAGCTTGCACAGGGCTCAAAAGAGCTTATCATAGTCTGATTTTTGGTATACTTGATCTCAACCAGGTCTTTTCCAAGTCCTAATTTATAGTTTTCAGATTGAGCTTATTTTTAAGCTTGTGCTTGTGTTCAAAAGTGGCACCCCAGTAACTGTTTTGGCTTAAAAGCTC
>BPTQ01000001.1:28282482-28378239 GCA_019973895.1 Chrysanthemum seticuspe
CTTATTTAAAATTATGCGATTTCTGCGACTCTATCTAAAAATTAAAATTTGATCCAAAAAAGTACACATTTTGAATATTTAATTATTTTTTTACTTTTTAATCAGTCGTACAGTTTTAGGTGGGGGCAAAAATAAAACTCGCACCACTTTGTACAAGCTATATTTTTTTTTTGAAAAAATTTGTACAAGCTATATAGCATAGCGTACAATACTGTAATGTACATATTGTGATGAAAGTATAAAAAAATGTGTTGTGAGTATCAAAACTCTTTTTTTTAAAGGTTTTTTCGTAACTTGTTCCCTTGGGTCACAAGTTAAGCACACCATAATGTCACGGACTTGTCTCTACAAGGGCTCCCGTGCGGCACTTAGTCTCGACTAAGCTCAGCCTTGCTCGAATACTCAACGATGTATGCAACGAAAGTAAACTTCAAAGAGTGGAACAAGTGGAATGTAAAGGAATACTTTTTATTACTTAGAGTTTTACAAGAGAGCTTTACAAATGAAGTTCTATGGATGAATTCTACAAATGAGGCAACACCTATTTATACTACTATGTACATCATTCTGGAAGCTTCTAGCTTATGGGATTTCCATAAGCTTCTAGTAAGATTCTAGAGCTTCCTAGTTATTCCATCTTTTTCTATAAGCTTCCAAGATTATCCATAATCTTCTATGGGCTTCTAAACTCTTCCAACCTTATCTAAGACTTCCCAAGAGAAGTGTAGAATAATCCGGAATCCCGATCATACTTGAAAATGATCTAGTCGAGTAGGCGGGTCGTGACATCCTCCCCCACCTAAGCTCGCGACGTCCTCGTCGTGCCATCCTCGTGATACTTCTTGATCTTGTCCGCAAATTGCCACAACAAGTCTTCGGCTTCCCAGCTTGCTTCGCTATCGGGCAAATTACTCCACTTGATCAAGTACTCCTTATAGCTTGGCACTCTTCGTCTCCGTATCGTACGATCGGACAAGATCTCATCAACCTCTCGATCGTACGAAGTAACAACCGCTGTTGGTGCCTGCTTGGACACCCCTCGTTCCGAGTCTTCCTCGTCCTTATGATAAGGTTTGAGAAGGCTAACGTGGAAGACCGGATGAATCTTTAACTTGGGCGGTAGTTGAAGTCGATAAGAAACTTTTCCAACACGTCCAATCACCAGGAAAGGGCCTTCATACCTCCGTATCAAACCTTTATGCACCTTCCTTAGTGATTTGAATTGTTGAGGCAAGAGCTTCACCATCACTTGATCTCCGACCTCGAACTCAACATGTCTCCTCTTTTCATCCGCCCACTTCTTCATTTTCTTAGCCGCTTTATCCAACGAAACCCGGGCCAAGTCCGCTTGCTCGTGCCATTCCTTCATCGTCTTGTAAGCGGCTGGGCTACTCCCCTCGTATGATGCGGCTAAGGCATTCGGAGTCAATGGTTGGCGCCCCGTGACCAACTCAAAAGGACTCTTCCCCGTGGCTTCACTCCTTTGCATGTTGTACGAGAATTGAGCAACGTCAAGGAGTTTAACCCAATCATGTTGGTTGGCACTCACATAGTGCCGAAGATAGAGCTCCAATAGTGCGTTCACCCTCTCCGTTTGCCCGTCCGTTTGGGGATGGAAACTCGTAGAGAAGTTCAAATCCGTTCCCATGATCTTGAACAACTCCGTCCAAAAGCGCCCCGTGAATCTTGGATCTCGATCACTAACGATCACATGTGGCACTCCCCAATACTTCACCACATTTCTAAAGAAAAGCTTAGCCGTCTCTTCTGCGGTAACGTCAGGTGGTGCGGCAATGAAAGTTCCATACTTCGAGAATCGATCGACCACCACAATAATACTCCCATTTCCTTCCGACTTCGGCAAGCATGTGATAAAGTCCATGGAAACGCTTTCCCATGGTCCCTTGGGCGTCGGTAGAGGCTCCAACAGTCCTCCGGACTTCTTTTGCTCTATCTTGTCTTGTTGGCAAATAAGGCACGTTCGCACGAATGTCTCTACATCGTCTTCCATCCTTGGCCAATAATAAGTGCCTTAGACCAATGCCAACGTCCTCTTAATCCCCGGATGACCGGCCCACTTCGAATCATGACACTCTTTCAAGATTAACCGTCTAAGATCACCCCACTTAGGCACGTAAAGCCGATCTCCTTTGGTAAACAACATGTCTCCTTTAAGCCAAAATCTCCGAGTCTTTCCATCTCTTGCTAGGGCCACGAGCTTCTTGGCAAAAGGATCATGTTCCAATCCTTCCTTAATTCGGTCTTGGAGGAAGAATTGGGCTTGGGTGATTGCCGCAAACTCCGCCTTGCGACTCAATGCATCGGCTACCACATTAGCCTTCCCCGGCTTGTACTCCAAGTGATAGTCGAACTCGGCTAGGAAGTCTTGCCACCGAGCTTGCTTGGGACTTAACTTCTTTTGGGTTTGAAAGTAGCTTGTAGCAACATTGTCTGTCTTGATCACGAATCTCGAACCCAACAAATAATGCCTCCAAGTCCGTAAGCAATGGACGATTACCGTCATTTCTTTCTCTTGCACGGTGTACTTCCTTTCCGTCTCGTTTAGTTTCCGACTCTCGAATGCGATCGGGTGTCCTTCTTGCATTAGAACTCCTCCAATAGCAAAGTCCGATGCATCCGTGTGTAACTCGAAAGGCATAGTTACATCCGGTAGTCTCAACACCGGTTCTTCCATAACCGCTTTCTTCAAACTCTCGAACGCCGCTTGGCACTTTTCGTCCCAACTCCAAGCTTTGTTCTTCTTCAATAGGTCCGTCAAGGGAGATGCTATTGCCGAGTACCCCTTGATAAACCTTCGATAATAGTTCACCAAGCCAAGAAAAGATCGTAACTCCGTTACCTTGGTTGGCGGTTCCCACTCTTGTATAGCTTTTACCTTTGCCCCGTCCATCATCAATCCTCCGTCTTTGATGTTGTGTCCCAAGAACTCGACTTCGTCTTGGGCGAAAGAGCATTTCTCTAACTTTACACAAAGCTCGTTTTCTCGTAACACTTGAAACACCTGCTTCAAATGCAAGACATGCTCTTCCAAGGTATGACTATAAACAACAATATCGTCCAAGTATACCACCACGAACTTATCAAGGAACGGGTGAAATAACTTATTCATAAGGGTGCAAAAAGTAGCGGGAGCATTAGTCAAGCCAAAAGGCATTACTAAGAACTCGTAAGAACCATACCTCGTGACACACGTCGTCTTAGATTCATCTCCCTCCGCTATCCGTACTTGGTAGTACCCCGATCTCAAGTCTAACTTGGAGAAGTATCTCGCCTTTCCAAGTTGATCAAACAAATCCGCAATAAGGGGAATAGGGTACTTGTTCTTAATCGTTACCTTGTTAAGTGCCCGGTAGTCTATGCACATCCGTAAGGATCCGTCCTTCTTCCTTTGAAATAGCACCGGCGCACCATATGGGGCTTTCGAGGGTCGAACATAGCCCGCATCCAATAGATCCTTGAGTTGTTTACGCAACTCCTCCAACTCGGGTGGTGGCATTCGGTAAGGGGCTTTGGCGGGTAGCTTGGAACCCGGTTCCAACTCGATGGTATGATCCACCTCCCTCCTAGGTGGTAGTCTCTTGGGCAACTCCTTGGGCATCACGTCCTTGAACTCATCAAGAACCCTCTCAATCTTCTTCGGTATCTCCACTTTGCCCGACTCGCCATCTGTCTCTAGCCTTGTTACCGCCAAATAACAAGGCTCGCTCTTGTTGTACCCTTTCTTGAATTGCATGGCCGAAAGGGTCTTCACTCCACACTTAGAATCCCGTTCCGTGCTAACCATGCAAGTCTTTCCACCATCTAGGATACATAAAGAATTAGCAAATGGCATAGGGAAAGCTCGTACCTTATCGAGGAACTCCAACCCAAGAACCACATCGAAATCATCCATCGGGACCACCGACAAGTCAACCGTCCCTTCCCATTCTCCAATCTTGGCTCGAACATCCTTGGCCACTCCTTCCATAGGCTTGGCCTTCGAGTTTACCGGCTTGAACGTCCCACTCCCTTTCGTAGTGCTAATCCTTAGCCGCTTGGCTTCATCAACCGACACGAAATTGTGAGTGGCACCGGAATCTACTAGAGCACGTACCTTAGTCCCATTGATGGTTGCTTCCACGAATTGCAATCCCTTCCCTACAACTTTTGGCACCTCCGTCTTGGCCTTGATTGCATTTAGAATCCTCATCGAGCTCATGCATCCACCATCACTTGGGCCTTCGTCTTCATGAACCATCATTCCATTAAGGCTTGCTTTCTTGGGGAAATCTCGAGCTCTATGAGGTCCGTCACATATGAAGCATCCACCACTCTTGAAGGCCGTCTTTATTTCCTTGTTCTTTCCGGTGGGTGGTTTGCGTGTATTATCAGGCTTTGCTTGAGCGACTTTCTCTCCCCCACCTTTCTCATGGCTCACCTTTCGATCCTTCGGCTTCGATGTTTCCCTTCTCGTACTAAAGTCAATCAAGCCTTCGGCATGGGCGATAGCCGTAGCAAGGTCTTGAACTCCACGTCTCTCTAACTCCGTCTTAGCCCATCCTTGCAAACCATCGAGGAAATAAAAGAGAGAGTCTTGTTCGGAAAGATCCGGAATCTCCAAGGTTAGTGTAGTAAATTCCTTAACGTAATCCCGGATCGTTCCGGAATGCTTAAGTTTACGAAGCCGACTCTTTGCTTCGTTCTTAGCATTCTCGGGGTAAAATTGTTTCTTAAGTTCCGCAACAAAATCAGCCCAAGTATCGATAGTACACGTACCTCGCTCGATATCTCCATATCGACGTCTCCACCACAACGCCGCGGTATCCTTCAAGTATCGGGTCGCCATCTTGATCTTGATATCATCATCCGTAATGTTGACGCCCTCCAAGTATTGCTCCATCTCCCATAAGAAATCATCAACCGCCCTAGCTTCCCGCTTTCCCACGAACGGTGATGGTTTTGGAACATCAATCTTCGGAGCATTATTACCAACGTTTCCACCTCCGTTAGCCATGGATCGCTTGCATAGCACTACATCGGCTTGCAAGTCTTCGATGGTCTTCTCAATGTTGGAGATTTTGCCTACGAACAACTCTTTTAGACCATTGATTTCACGCTTAAATTCGCCACTAAGCGTATTGACGACCTCCCGAAAGTCATCCTTCATGGTCATAAACTCGGTGTCTAGACCATCCAAGCCCTCAACTTGGGTCTTCAACTCCGACACGGATGTCTCAACACCCGTCAATCTCTTATCAAGGCTCGACATAATGTCCTTAGACGCACCTCTCTTCTTCCGGTCTTGACGCTTATCATCACGACCTTGCCTCTCGTCAATGACCGCACTTCCACTAGCACCAATCTTCTCGGTCTCGTTTGCCATCGCCTTGAATCAACGCTCGCTCTGATACCACTTGTCACGGACTTGTCTCTACAAGGTCTCCCGTGCGGCACTTAGTCTCGACTAAGCTCAGCCTTGCTCGAATACTCAACGATGTATGCAACGAAAGTAAACTTCAAAGAGTGGAACAAGTGGAATGTAAAGGAATACTTTGTATTACTTAGAGTTTTACAAGAGAGCTTTACAAATGAAGTTCTATGGATGAATTCTACAAATGAGGCAACACCTATTTATACTACTATGTACATCATTCTGGAAGCTTCTAGCTTATGGGATTTCCATAAGCTTCTAGTAAGATTCTAGAGCTTCCTAGTTATTCCATCTTTTTCTATAAGCTTCCAAGATTATCCATAATCTTCTATGGGCTTCTAAACTCTTCCAACCTTATCTAAGACTTCCCAAGAGAAGTGTAGAATAATCCGGAATCCCGATCATACTTGAAAATGATCTAGTCGAGTAGGCGGGTCGTGACAATAAGTACACAAAAAGTATACAGAGACCCACATAAAAGTATATTTGTCTGTATTTTTATATGAATCTCGGTGCATAGGCCCCTATATACTTAGGGCACGTTTGGTAGAGAGAATTTCAAAGAAATGAAATGAAGAAGAGAATAGAATCTCAGAGAATAGAAATCAGTAGAGAATTTTGTTCAGTTATAATGTTGGGTAACAACAGAGACTTGACCCGAGAAATGAAAAAAAAATATATATATTTAAATTATTTTAAAAAAATTATCTTTTTTTTTTAAATTTATGTACTTTAAAAAAAATTATTTTTTAAAAATGTATTTATTTAAAAAAATTGTTTTTTTTAAATATTTTTTAAAATGTATTTATTCAAAAAAAAAACTTATTTAATTTTTTTTTAAAAAAAATAAAAAAAAAATTTAATTATTTTTTTAAAATTTATTAAAAAAAACTTGTTTTTTTTTTAAATATTTTTGAAAATATATTTATTTAAAAACAAAAATATATTTTTTAAAATGTATTAATAAATAAATAAATAAATAAATAAATAAATAAATAAAATATTTTTTGAAAATATATTTATTTAAAAAAAACTTATTTTTTTTTAAAATATATTTTTTAATTATGTATTTAAAACAAAACACACTATTTAACAAAATTATAGTTGAAAAAAAAAAAAAAAAAAAAAAACTTTTTTGCAAAAAAAAATAAATAATAATAATAATCCATTTCTCCAGTTTATCCACCAAAATAGTGGAAATGGAGCCAAATTGCACTACCCAATTCTCTCTATTTCTTTACCAAATTTTCCACTTTTTAATTCTCTCTACCAAACAATGGAAATAAGTCCAATTTTCATTTCTCTAATTTCTCTTCTCTCTACCAAACACACCCTTATAGTGTGTTTAACTTATTCCCTAGAGCACAAGTTAGAAATTCTTTTTTGCAAGAAATTGATGCTCACATCACATTTTTTGATTATTGCACTACAATCTATGCATTATAGTTTGTACTGTACAAACTGCAATGCACAGATTGATACTCACACCACAATCTATGCAAACTTTTAGCCATAGTTTATTTTTTTGGAAAAATGGAATTAGCTCTAAAAGTAACTGGTCCTAGAAATAAGATAAGATTGTTTGTGAATTGTGATGTGACTTAGGGTTTTGGCAATAATTCCCAACAAAAAAGATAATTGCGATGGGGAACTAAACTGGTTTGGTGAAAATGTTACTTTTAGCTACATGTTAGTATAAAAAGTAGCTAAAATGGACCCTTGTATTTCTTCTCTTGTTCTTTTTAGTAAAGCTACTAGTAATGATTTCAATTGTGAGTCTAAACAAGTTGAGCTGCTTTTAATTATGCTCCGAGACTGGACGAGCTTTTAGAACTAAATTTAAATGATAACCGTTAATTGTACTCTGTGTTTGATGAAAACTGAATCTAGTTCTTATAGTTTATGTAACAGGACATGAAATGAAATGAAAGACTAATGCCAGTAGACACATATAGCCAAATTTATTATTTATACTTATTGTTCTTAAAAATAGTTTCGTGGTGTAAGTATAGTGAAAGTTAGTTGCCCTTAAAAATAAATAAAATAAAAAATAAATGATTGCCATACACTCACCTTTAATTTGCAGACACCTCTCATACTATAAAAAGTTGTAGATTATGCTTACTTGTATGTGTTAGTCAATGTTGTTAGGCTGAAGCATGCTGTCTAATAGTGTCAATCAGCATGCTGTCAAATAGTGCTTTGTCTCCTTTATATATATATATATATATATATATATATATATATATATATATATATATATATATATATATATATATATATATATATATATATAGAGTCCGGTTCTAGAGAAAAGTGTAATTAGAGAGAAAAGTGAGAAAAAAAGTTTCAGGGTAGATTATGTAAACAGATGAAAGTTATGGGTTAAAAAAGAAACAAGACAAAAAAAAGAAGGAGCGGTCTTTTTTTAACCCAGAATTCCAGATACAAACATATACACCAACACCGATTCAAACACTGACCTCACCATCACCACCTATGTCGCCGCCGTCACCGTCACACCACCACATACTCTGATACATCACCAATCCCTTCTCACCATCTCCATCGCCACCATCATCATTCCCATCACCACTCCACCGTCATCATCTCCACTGTCGTCAGTTCTGTCATCATCTCCACCACTCCATTGTTGCCGTCGTACATCCGTCAAACACCTGAAGAAAATTGATATCAAGCCAGAGATATCCAAAACTGTAAGTTTTTAATTACATACTTTTATTTTTTTTATGTTATTTAGTGCATCATTCTGAAAATTATAAATTAATTAGTGTTATTGGGGAGTGGAATGACATTTAATGAATTTGTATGTTTAAAATTACATTTAGTGCATCTAAGTAAATAATATGTTATAGCACTTCTTTGTATGAATAAGTGCATCAGTATGAACATTATGTAAACAAGTGTAGGTGATTAGATTATAAGGAATTTCAGTTAGTGCATATTTTTGTTAGATTAGAGCATCGCGAGATAGATTAATGCATCCTTTGTGTATTGTTAGAGCATCGCGAGATAGATTAATGCATCCATTGTGTTTTATTAGACATCGCGTGACTTGTTTCATGATTTTTGTTTGATTAATGCATCAAAAATTAATGTTATGGAATCTGTTAGAATCATTAGAGCATCACTTTAAAATATTAAGGTATCGGGAGTGTATGGTTAGTTCATCAAGTGACAAATTTAGGGCATAAAATGTGTGTGATTAGAACATGAAATGAAAAAGTAAGGGCATTGAGAGTTTGTGATTAGGGCATCCCATGAAACGTTAGTGCATCAAGTGTGTATGATTAAAGCATCGTATGATACATTATGGCATCCATTGAGTATCATTAGAGCATTGGTTTGATTAATTAGTGCATCAAGTTTTCATGAATTACATATGCTTGTATGATTATTGCATCAGGAATAGTTGTTACAACATCCGTTAGTATGATTAGGGCATCAAATGACTTGTTACGGCATCTTTTTGTGATTAGTGCATCAAAATATGTTTAGTGCATCGTTGAACATATTAGAGCATCAGTGAGTATGATTAGGGCATCAATGTTAGTGGTTGCCGCATCAGGTTAAATGTTTGTATTTTCGTGCACCACTGAACATATTAGAGCATGATTGAGTATGATTAGTGCATCAATAAGTAATGATTAGAGCATCAGTGAGTAATGATTAGGGCATCAATGAGTATGATAAGTGCATCGTCAGACATATTATGGAATCAACGTGAATGTTTAGTGCATCCGTTTGTAATTTAGTGCATCGTTACATAGCTTCTTTAGGCTGGGCTTTTTTATGAGCTTCTTTCATTCCAGCTTATAAGCCCCACTTTTTTGGCTTATTATGATTATTATGATATAATATGCTTATATAAGCTTTTTCTGATATGACATGCTTATATAAGCTTTTTCTGATATGACATGCTTAAATAATGTATGTCTCAACACAAAAATTATATGATAACTTTTTAGAAAAAAAAATGATTTTGGAGGTTTTATGCATCACAAATGAGCTTTGGTGACTTTTTGACCCGTTTTCTTATTAGCTACTGCTTTCATTTGATCAGTTCTGAGATAATACATAAACCTGAATTGACTTAGTTCTGAATTAATGGGTCAAATTTGCCACGTCTTTGTTCTATTGAATCCTTGTAATATTCCTGAAATTAGTATTCCTGACTTCCCTGTATTATTGTTACCTTCATTTATCATCCCTTTACTCAGTTACATCTCATATTCATTTATGAAATTGTTGCAGGATTTACCTCCCGAGCGTGCTTTTGCTGATTTTGTTCTTTGCAATTTGGTCTTGCATTTGGTGATCATGAACTTCCTTGGATAACTTGTGTTCTCAGTTTATTACATCAAAAGATTATATGACTAAAAATTTGTTATCGAGTATTCACCGAATATTTCTAGGCCCTTGCTACTGATGATGCTTAATATGTGCAACATCCAAACCTATTTAATTTACGAAAGAAGAACCTTTTATATCACTGCTACTAGTTTACCAATGTTCAAGTGTTTGCGTGGATAAATCTTAGATCATGTCAACTTGAAATTATTTGTGTCAACATATAGGCTATGTTCCATATCCTGTATTGGTGATAATCGATGTCCAACCCAAGGAATTGGGAATACACACTAAAGCTTATTATGCTATTGAAGAGGTTAAAGAGGTACAATCATTTTAGGAACTCATTTATGGTGTTTGACCTTCATTTTGTATTTTGATGGTATCACTGCTCGGATGGTCACTGGTGATAATAATAATACAGCTAAATCTATTGCAAAGGAATGCGGCATACTTACTGAAGGTGGGTTAGCCAATGAAGGTCCAGATTTTCGAACCAAAACCAAATAGGAATTGGATGAAATAGCACCTATAATTCAGGTACTTAATAGGGGCTGGAAATTGTGCAACATCAGTGCAGTACCGGTTAGCGCATCAGTTCAGTATAGTGCATCGGTATCAGTTAGTGCATCAGTTTCAGTATCAGTTAGTGCATCGAGCTGGTTTTTTTTGTCAGAAAACAACCTTTTATGTTGTATTATTATTTTGTTTGTTTAGGAAAATTAATTTATGTTTTTTCTTTTTTCTTTCTTAACTTTGGGTGTGGATTAAGATAAACAACCCAATTAAATGACTAGTATTGTTGTACACATTGGCTTCTTTAAATGTATTGAATGGATTATACACCAATGCGTCAGCCAAGTGATAATCAACAGGTCATCGTCTTTCATCTCATGAAACATAAACAAGAGGTGTTGATTTGATTATGTTTAGATGCTATGAAAACTTACTTAGTATATTTAACTAGGATTTAGCAATACCTGGTGAATATTGAAATTGGAAAATGCGCTATCATGATGCATGGTTTGTAAATTATGATTAAAACTCATCAACGAGCTCAACATTATATAATTTCTCCAAGATAGAAATACAAATAAAGCGAAGAAAAAATAGTATAGCAAACACATCGCAAGAAAACTACGAAATAGTACATGATAATTACGGAAACCAACAGTATGAGGTAATTACAATTTAACTAATAACAATTTCAAATTTATGCATATCCATATACACTTTCTAAAGGTTGCAAACACATAAAATACTAGAGTATAGAGAGTTAAAACAAAATCTTTTATCTTCAAATAACTAGTTATTAATGCATAAGAGCAACTGTAGCATATTGCATCAATGGCTCTGTCACGTGCACAAAATGCTCGGCCTCTCTCTTGACTTGCTCCCGACATTTGTGTGCATCTTTCCCTACTTTCATTTTCTTCACAAACCCCGCAAACTTCCTCCAATTAACCGTCTGGAACAATTCGGGGTTCATCATGAGATATATAAACACACACACTATCGTCGTTATCAGATAATGAAACCCCCTTCAAGATCTGATCATGTGCATGATTGTCATATCTTGGTAAAGAATTTTCTCTAGCCAGTGTCACATGCGTTACCTATATCGATGCTGTCGCTTATTTCTCAGAGTCTCATGTGCACCTTGCGCATCCTGAGGGTGCTTGTGATCACGCATCTCGATACAAGTGCAACTTAATACAACACCATGACGACCCAACATTCTTCCAATAAGGAGGTACCCATGTTGGAAATGGGGGTTGTAGTAGCCTGTAGTGAACTCAATATCATAGGACCGTGTCTCGAAATACCAATGGATACCCGCAACCTTAACTTCGTAATACCAATGGATACCCGCAACCTTAACTGAGATCTTGACACCTCAGTTTTCAAAATAAAAAGTGACTCATGAGAGTATTATATTTTCTCCATGATCTAACAGCATTGTGAGTACCATAAGAGGAATAAATTGCCATACTCGTTGTTCCAGCCACCACATTGTTTCTTGAAGAAGTTGGTGTCTTCAGTCCAATTGTTATACTCACTTGCATTTGTGGGACCCGTTTTTCCTCATTCGGGCTTGCCAAAGCTCTCAGTTGCAACTTGTAGGCTACTCAGAATATACTACAATACACACATTTACCATGTAAGCATTGATGCCACTACATACATATATAAGAACATATGCAATATCTAAATCTACCTTATAATAACACAAATAAAATATCTCACGGACCATCTAAATAGTTGCAACTTCAAATAGCCTAGAAGGCAACTATAAGTTGCTCACTATTTCAAAAACCAAGGTTTCAATATTACACCTGTCACAATCTCGTAACTTCCATAATAAAACAATTGTATATGTTGAAATAAAGGTGCATTTATTTGAAGATAGTAAGTGCTAAATGAGAATTACTCTGCTCATCATACCAATGATAAAATAAAAGGTGCATCAATGTTGAAATAATGGTGCATCAATGTTAAAATAAAAGGTGCATCAATGTATATATAAACTACTCATTATATCAGTGGGTCTTTTGCTCATCATACCAATGATAAAATAAAAGGTGCATCAATGTTGAAATATGGTGCATCAATGTTAAAATAAAAGGTGCATCAATGTATAAATACAAACTACTCATTATATCAATGGGTCTTCGTGGGTCACATGGACCCACTTCCGATAATGATTCTGGTATAGAACATGCTTCTATAGTTACCACTTCCGATTTCTTGAAGGAATTTGGTGCTAATGTGAAGTTAGAAGCCGATAATGGAGTTAATGGTAGTCGTAGAAAATCTGAGGGAGGTTCTCCTAGTCATGGGGCTGTATGTGATATTAACATGGATACTAATAGAGCCGATGTACAGACAAAGGCAGTAGGAAAACTAAGTGATGACTTGACTCGAGTTAAGACTTGCAAATTGCAGGATAAAGTCAAACCAAGTGTATTAAGTAAATCATATAGCAGTGTACATCTACCCTTTTATAGTAATCCCGTTCCTAGTGCTTGTTTTCCGAGGCATAGGAACAATCTAAAATTAGGTCTTAGAGATGATGACGAAAATTCGTTTAGTTACAATCACCATAGCACCAAGATGAAGGCATTAAGGCTGCAGTCGCGTGCTGGTTATCGAAGAAAAAGGCATATGATGACTACTAAGTACTGGAAATCAATGCCGAAGCTGAAAGATTACGAGCTATCTAACACTACCAGTAAGTGGAATACTCTCAAACACTGATACTGCAATTTCATTTCATGTTATTCCTTCTAATTTGATCTTTATATTGGTTCTTCTAGGTATCGGAGTCAAACACTTTGACGACAACAGGAAAAGTGTATACAAGCGTGAACGTTGTCAAGTGGATTTGGGTGCTAAGAGAAGGAAGTTGTTCCACCATAGCCCCAAACTTGATTATGTGCATGAGGCAAGTAGTGAAAGTATATATAATTTACCTGAGAGGAGTGCCGGTGGAGATAGGAAGCGTATGCCTGCTGCTTCACATAAAGGTCCTTAATTATTTTCCAACTTCCATTTTTATATATCACATGGAGGCAAACATTCAGCTAACGAATTGTATTATGGCCATACAGCAAAAGCAGCTACATCTTCGGTTACCAGCCATAAAAGTTCTTTTCAGTCTAAGGATGGTCATGGTATATACTCACTCAATCTGTCGTGTATATACAGTTATATTTTCGTTTGACGAGTCTCTCACGTGCATATTGTTTCTTAATTCAGTGACATTTAGCATAAAGTCATTTACAGTGCCAGAACTATATATTGAGATGCCAGAGACAGCGACAGTAGGTTATTTGAAGGTATGAGTTTTGAACTTTTTTCTTTCCAATATGTACATTTTGTTTTTTTGATGATTAAGCTCAAAGAAGCTAGATGTCTGGGCTGCTGTTGCAGCAAAACAGTCCTATGGGGGCTAGTTTAAGCTAGGAAAAAGCTACCTAAGGGACCGCCTAAAAATTCATAAAAATAAGTTATAACTATACTACCTACCATAGATTAAGCATGCAAAATTACAGGACCTAAGGCTAAATATTAAGCAAGTTAAAAATCTAAAAAGCATAAATAATTCCACATCATAAATAAAACACAGTGAAAATCAGTGTAAAATCAGTGCATCACAGTTATGAAATTTCATTCAGGCATTTTATCAAACACATTGTGTGCAAGTTTTGCAAACACGTTTACAAGTCTTTTTTTTTTTTTTTTTTTTTTTTTTTTTCTCTCAAATTTGTTTCAATTAACTCAACTATATAGTACATCAAGTCACAAACTCTTAAAATCGATACATATATGAACACACATTATGATTACCAAATCAAAACTCGTAACAAAAACCATAACTCATAACAGACACGTATATCATCTTTATATTTGATCTTAGAGAACAAAACTAACAAATATATAATCGAAATAAGTTAATAAACTTACTTTGTTCAGCGATATAAGAATTATAACGAGATGATTTGGTGAGCGAGATGATGGTGAACTGTGTGGAATGGTGGGGAGATGATGGTGAACGGTGGGGAACGGTGGTAAGCGATGGGGAGATGATGGTGAACGGTGGCGATGGTGGTGAAAGCCGGTGGATATGAAGGTCAAACTGAAAGAGGAGAGAAACAAATAGGCATCATGTATGATGAATCTGGGAATTTATAAAAAGTTACGAAACAAACCTTACAAAATAAAAGAATTTACAATAAAGCCCCTTGAGTTGGGAAAAAAAGGAGGGGGAGGAGGAGGGGGTGATTTGTACACTTTTCTCACTTTTCTCTTGAGATCAAGTTTTTAAATGATCTCATCTCTCTCTCTCTCTCTCTATATATATATATATATATATATATATATATATATATATATATATATATATATATATATATATATATATATATATATATATATATGTATGTACTCGCTTCAATAATCAATAAACACAACAACAATCATTCAATATTATAATATCTTACATGGTATCAGGCCATTAAGATCCACAAAACCTAAACTCTTCCGCCGCCGCCTCCGGCCGCCGGCTACACGCCAGAGGTTCGGAGGGCTCCTTTTACACTTTAATCTCAATAAAACACCGGTCATCTCTCTCTCACTCTAGGGTCCAAGCCGTCATCAGGCTGATTGAGAATTTGTTCCTCTGGATACTCAGCAACAACGTCTACAGCTGTAGACAGGTTATCTTTCTGATTCCTTGCCCAATCGGCTAAACTGGTACAACCATCACCGCCACCACCGTCATCTCTGCAATCTAACGGCTCGCTGACAATCTCAATTCGCAAAATCCGATCGGAAAATTTACTGTCGTTGAAGGCGATAGCAAATCCACCGTGACTGTGTTCAGTTTGTTAGGGGGAGATGATGATTTAGATCTATTTTTATGTTAGAGGTGTTTGTTTGTGCGTTTACAGAAAAGAAAAATGTGAGGGAACACATGCTAGTGGAAATAAAGCAAAGGGAGGAATAATTGTGTGCAGGTGGGACCGGTAGTGACTTAAAAAAAAAAAAACTTTATGTTTTTTAATGGAAAAACACGCCCCGTTTGTTCGGAAGGTTCTTTGAGGGTTGAAGTTTTAGAACCAACTTTCATTTTCTCATCTTTTTGTTGTGTAAAAAAAAATTGTTTGTTTGTTAGTCGACTGTTCGTACGGCTATGTTACCAGTCGAATAAAGTTGATCGTTGGTATCAGTCCCTAATGTTGACCAATGGTACAAAAAGATTACCAGTCAACATAGCCGACCGTTGGTACCAGTCGACTAAAATCGATCGTTGGTACGGTTTTGTTACAAGTCGACTAAAGTTATGCTTTTATTATTTTATGTTTTGTTTTGTTTATTAGCTTTAATTTCCAGTTTGAGCTTTCGCGATTTCGCCGCTCAAACTGCGGAGGAGTGTTAGTCAATGTTGTCATAATTCTCAATTTTTGGTCATTTCTTAAACTCTACATTCATCATATTAGCTCATGCATAGTTTTGCATTTCACATTAAACGCATAATTTCATATTAAATAAACCTTATCGCGTAATAAATTATTTTGAACAATTGATACGATACTTCCAAAAATTAATCACAATATATTTTTATACTCATATTAAGTCTATAAAAATATTATTATTAGTTTACCCAGTGTTTTAAATTTATTTCGTATATAAATTGTTATGTTTATATAAATTACGACGGTTTTCTTAAATTCAACCCGATAAATATTTATTCACTCAAATCTTTCAAGAAATGTATTTTTATAATTTTTATGACCTAAAAATATTTTATCTTGACCCGTGAAAATTTATTTTTATCCAACGCTACCTTAAATATTTACAAATGCTACAAGTTACCACTTAACTCATTTAAATTCACAAATATCTTACAATTTCTTACACTTATACAATTTAAAAAAAAAAAAACATAAACAATAGATGATTAACACCCCTTGTCGACACAAGGGGTGAATCACCAAAAAGATATTTGCAAAATATCACAAGTCCATGTATTATACTATATTTTCACTTCATTCTTTCATTTGCAAACCAAAAGACCAAAGTTTCCATCTTCTTTTCTCTCAAAAATTTCGGCAGCCAAGGGACCAAGAGGAGAATCATTTCCAAGTTTTCAAGACAAGTTTTTATATACACTAGTATCATTTGTTACAAAGGTTTTGCAATAAAAACCTTGGGTGATTAGGAAAAACCCTTTTGTCCTTAAACCTCATCAAGTATTCTTGTAAGCATCTCATGTTTATTTTTCATCTTACATATTCATTTCATATTCATTTCATCATATTTGAGCAAAAACATGCAAGTCATATGATGTTGTACCACTTTTTCATTGATTTTCAAGAGTTATGAATATATATATATATATATAAGTCATCCTATAATTATTCCTTGTTATATATTAGTTTTGGTGATGTCTAGGAAACCATGACACCCTAATAAGGTGTATGGTAGGATTAGAATAGCTTCGGAGTTGTTTTGAATGGGTTAGAATAGGTTTGGCGCGAGAAAAACTCATTTCGACACGTATAAAATAGGGTCTGTCCATATTTTAAATTCTGGGAAAATCCGACAGTAGATAAATATTTTTGGGCTAGATATTTAGAAAATACACTTTAAAACGAAAACGTGGCCGCTTGAACGGATTAAAACGGAGCTATAACGAAGAAGTTATGAATTTTTCAAGTTTGACGAGGAAAACTATTAATTTCAGAAATTTCAGCATTGAAAATGTCACTCCTTACGAGTCAAAAATGAGTCTTAAGCTTTATAAATTGTGTCGACTTATCAAAATTATATTAGTATACTTTGACACGAATCTAAGGATGTAGAAAACGTAGAAAACGGACTTGTAACGATTAAATTACACAAGATAAACCAAGTTGCCGTAACTTTATTCTATTAGCAAAATTAATATATTCTTTATTACAAACATACTACGGCAACTAAAGGACTATGTTGGCGGACGTTTTTAACAATGATGTAGAACTTTTTATAACGTGATGTCTTCTAGTAAAAGTAAGTTCACCTAGCATATTTTCCAAAATGTTAAACCGTTTGTTGAGCGGAGTTGTAACGAATAACATATAGTCACTCAAACTTTGCCGAAAACCATCCTTTAAACTATATTTTTGGCCTAAAGTGCAATACTTAACCTATATTTTCTTGATGATCGAGACCTCTAGGATGGAAACTTAAACACTAAAACTTTGAGATAATGATACAAGCTTCCCAAAACCGTTGAGTTCATTTCCTAACACTCGACGTGCACCATTTTGCGACTAACTTTTCAAGGCCGTTTTAGTCACTTTCATGAAATTTTCAATGACATTATTTTACGACGAAAAGTTATAATTTCACAATAAATCATTAAATGACTATCGTAAGATATCATTTCAACATAAATACTTGTAAAGTATTTTATAACATGACGAGATGTCATAAACATATATTTCGACGATAAACATTATTTCCAAACGTACAAGTGGTATGAATATCATATGGAGTTTGCATGCACAACATTGTATCACGCATTCACAACAACATATCATAACTCAAGTCATGACATTCATTTAGGTCGCGGATAGTTTCCGAGCCTCATTTTATCGCACTTCATTTTGTTAGCATATCAATCATACCAGGTGAGTTCATACCCCGCTTTTACTCATTTAAATTCCTATAAACTATTTGGGGCGAGATATATGCTTATTTATCCAAACATTTAAACTCTTTTGCCAAACAACATTACTTATACTTTACACTTGATTGCGTTATATACTTGATTGGGTTATACTTGATTTCATATGCATATTTGGAACAAACATGCAAGAATTAGTGGCTCCAAGATAAGTTGTTGGAAGGCTATTAATTTACAAACATACAAGAATTAGTGGCTCCAAATTAAGTTGTTGGAAGGCTATTAATTTACAAACATCCCAATATTTATATGTTGGAAGACTCTTGTGGTGACATCTATACTTTTAACTACCTTATTGCGCATATTCATGATTGTCATTCTATTTTAGGCAATGGGTTGTGAACACACAGGTTGCAAGTTTTGTATGGGCGGAACTTGGAACTGAGTGGATTTACAATGCCTTTGCTGTGTGAACATTTCTCTAAGTATTTCAGATCATTTTATCACAAACTTATGAACTCACCAACCTTTGTGTTGACACTTTTTAGCATATTTATCTCAGGTCATAAGGCGATAGCATTTCATGGAGCTTTTGGGTCTCATGACATACATTGGAGTCTAGTGTTTATATCTATTACCATTTGACATGTTTTGTAAACCTTTATGTATTGTCAAACTTTGGAATCTCATGTGTTGTAAACTTTAACTTATTTAATCGAATGGTAAACTCTTTAAAACGTCTCATTATAGAGGTCGTTTTCTTTATCCATACTTTGTGCTATGACGTCATACCCCAATGACACTATCGTTCCGCTGCGATATTTTGGGGGTGTGACAAATGTTGTTAGGCTGAAGCATGCTGTCTAATAGTGTCAATCAGCATGCTGTCAAATAGTGCCTTGTCTCCTTTGTAATCCTTATATATATATATATATATATATATATATATATATATATATATATATATATATATATATATATATATATATATATATATATATATGTGTACTCGCTTCAGTAATCAATAAACACAACAACAATCATTCAATATTATAATATCTTACAGTATGTTGGACTCTTGGTGCAAATCAAAAGTGATTTTGAGAAAACTCGTGATTTCCATATTTATATTTGAGAGATATAGAATATTAGAATCATCCTACGAATAGAACTACTTTGCAAAAATGTACCGTAAGTAACTAAGTACTGAAGTACTGAACTAGATATCATGCTGATACAATGGATCAAATAAAATCAGAACACAGCTTGAGAACTATATAAAGATCAGGCCAATAAACAAGCCCATTCCACAAAATGATCATAACCGTTTGAGTTCCAGCATCCTATATAGACCTGATCCTGAACATTGATAAGAAGTTGCATTCCTCGAAACATGATTTAAATTTACGAGCTCAGGATAATTAAGTTTTATGGTCAGCTGGCGCGAGAATACATCCCACTAAAATCTTATATACTACAACAGATTTCATAGCAAGAACTGGAATTCACCACCGGATACATATAAAGTGGATTTAGTCTAAAGTAATTATAATTATAACGTTAGATATAAGAAACGGACAAAGCTTTCAAGCAAGTTTCATAATTAATCAAAATATCTAAGAACAGTCTGCAACATTCCTAACCCAAAACATAACAACGCGGTTCACCTACCTTCTAAATGAAACAGAAACATAGTAACATCGAATGACCAAAACACAAAATACCTTTTCTTTTCATCAATCCAATAATCCAAACATACTTCCAGCATTCTTAACCCAATTCCCACAACTCTCGGGCTTCAAGTGCAACCAAAGTTTCCTAAAATCTGCACTTTGACCAAATAACAAAAGTGCAGTGTCATAAAGTGGGTCTTGTGCTCCCCATCCCATTTTGTCCAACTTTTCAATGCAAGCGCCCATATCATCTTCTTTACATATCTTCATCATCATTCTCGACATTTCAGAAACATCTTCTCCAAGTGCCTCCAACTTTTTAAAGCAAGAACCTACATCATCTTCTTTATTTTTCTCCATCATCAATTTCGTCATCTTAGAAACATTTTCTTCAAGTGTCTCCAACTTTTTAAAGCCCGCATCAACTTCTTTACTTTTATCCATCATCAATCCCGTCATCTTAGAAACATCTTTTTCAAGCGTCTCCAACTTTTTAAAGCCCGTAACATCTTCTTTGTTTTTCTCCATCATCATTCTCGTCAATTTAGAAACATCTTCTTCAAGTGTCTCCAACTTTTTAAAGCAAGAACCAACCTCATGTTCCTTATTTTTCTCCATCATTCTCGTCAGTTTAGAAACATCTTCCTTAAGTTCCTCCAACTTTTTAAAGCAAGCATCAACACCATCTTCTTTATCATTGCTAAATTGGTGTTTTCGTTTTTTGTTTTGAGTTAAACAATGAGAACAGCACTTTTGTGTTGAACCCGAAGGCTTCTGTTTTGAAGTAGGGGGTTCTTCTACATGATGGCTATCATCAATATCTTCATTCAGATGAGAATCAACATGATCCTCGTCCGGAATTGTGGGTTCATTTCTTTCAACTAAAGGGGTCTCATTACGAGGATATGGTTTTGGATCACCAATAAGGCCACATTTGCTATGAATCACATTTAGGTCGACACCTAGAATACAGCTGCACAAAATGAGTGGAAGATGGGCAAACATCAGTATGCATGCGAATGGCCAAGGCACAAAAGTGCACACAACACCAAAGGTTAACTCATACTACAAGAATATCTAAGATGTCCCCAAAGTCTCTAAATAGACGAGAGATTTTCGGGACATCTTACTGGTTCCCGCTTGGCAACCTATCTTTGAGATAGTATTCGTTGTGTCTTTATTTGGAGGGCCACATGTTTTAACAAATTAAAGATATAAATATACCACGTACATTTCCATTTCCATTTCATCCTTAATAAACTGATACTTAGTCAACTGAACAATGGAACCATCCTGCAACTTCTTTGGTATAAAACCAATCACCCAAAAAGAACCATCAGAGAACGCAACAAAGTACCACTGTTTGTTATCTATTATTGTACCTGTCATACGACTTTCAGTATAAAAAACTTGAAGCACCGGTTTCAGATCATTCTCGGTACATTCACCGGCAGTGGCGGAGCCAGAATATCTAATCGAAGGGGGCAATGAGCGACAAAAATAATTTTATAACGGGTTGAAATTTTCTTATAGTAACTCAAAACGGGCCGGGTTGTGTCAGTATTAATTAAAGGAAAAAAAAACACCCTTTTCATGAAATTAACATTAACTAAAAAAGTGGTGTATATAGAGGAAATCCAACCAATAATGCGATTTCATTAAGTTAGTCTTAAATAAGATCAACTCGACTTATAATCTATTCTGACTTATAAAATATAAACACGTAACTAAAAGTGAAACAAGCTAAGATTGGCTAAACTTGTCAAAGTGTGATTAAACCTTTATAAATTGCTTATATATGTTTATACATTATAATATTGATGTTTTATTTTAATTTGTGAACGTAAATCTTCCTAGAATTAAACTTAAAATTTAGACTTAATTATGAACTGAAAAAAACATCTTTTTATAAGTACTATTTATATGGCTATCAGACAAAAAAAAGGGACACACAAAGATATAACAATATGACCATTATATGAAACATTACGTACATATTCTTCAAAAACAAACTAATTATTCAAAATATACAAAAAGAAAAATTAAAAACCATATTATCGTAATAAGATACAGTAACAAAAAAGGGAGTAAGGTATTGCCTAATTTCTTTATACTCATCGCCTCATCGGTACTCACAAACTACTGTATATATATTATTATTTATATTTATTAATTTTATGTAAAAGAATACCAGATATATCCATGGGCTAATAAATTTTGATACTCACTTTCCCACTTCCCAACTAAAACCCATCTTCTTCATCTTGTTTGTTCCAAACTCACCCACAAAACCAGAAGAAAAAAACAAGCGACATGTCTACTTAAGCAACGAATGAACGAAATACCAGTCATAGGTCATTCCGATTTTTAGTCAGTTTCATTGAGGGCACTCAGATTTCTGGGTTGAGGGTTGAGGGCACTATACTTTTTTTCTCCTAATTTGACAATTTTTTCTTAAGAATTTAGTGTTTATCCAAGAACTTGGTTGGGGGCATGTCCCCCCCACTACTCTCTACATAGCTCCGCCCCTGTTCACCGGTCACTATCTTCGTAATTGCTCCTGAAGTAAGATTTACAGCCATGGTTTTGATTTTGATGGAATGAAATGAAAATTTGTAGTACTTATGTATTAAATAGAAAAGTGAAAATTTATTTTGATTTTGATTTTGAAGTGACTTTACACTGATTTATTTTGACGACAATTCCCCGTAAAAAACGATCAAGTGCGTTTGGTGAAAATGTTTCTTTTAACTACTTGTTTATAAATTTGGTAAAATAGACTCTTGTATCACTCTTTTCTTTCTAGTTCTTAGCAAAAGTATTTATTTGATTGGGTTTATAGACAAAGAAGTTACTAAAGTTTGCGAAAAAGTTCACCTAAGTTACTATAGTTTTTTTGGTTACAAAGAGGTTACTTAAGTTTGGTCATCGGTTATATAAGTTACTCTGTATGTTTTAACCTTCTACTATAGGTTTTTTTTTTCATTAATTTCAAAAATGGTCCCTCAGACTAACTGTCGTTAGTTTTTTCCGTTAGCTAACGGCCATTTGCAAAAAACATTTGCACTGTTAGTCCTTTACCCTAACGACCGTTTATACTTAACTCAAAATTTGGTTTTCATACATTTTTGTCCGTTTTTCTTACGTTTTTTACCCTTTTTACTGGTTTTCTGTTTTCATACGTTTTTATACGTTTTCGCCTATTTTCTTACACTTTCATCCGTTTTTCTTACGTTTTGTATGTTTTTCTTACGTTTTCATATGATTTTCTTACTTTTTTTCGTTTTCAGACATTTTTTTCTGTTTTTCTTACTTTTTTTCATTTTCATACGATTTTGTTTATTTTTACACGTTTTCACACAATTTTATACATTTTTTATACACGTTTTTATACACATTTTTACATACGCATAAAACATAACAAGTATAAAACATACAAACGTATAAAACATACAAAGGTGTAGAAAAACATAAAACTAGTATGAAAACGTAAAAAGATGTAAGAAACGTACACAAGCATATAAATTCGCACACAAATGTAATAAAAAAATTATGAAAACCTATGAAAACGTATGAAAATAAACGAAAAATAGATGAAAACGTACAAAAATAGACAAAAACGTACGAAACTGGAGAAAAACGTACGACAAGAGAGAAAAACGTACATAAACGTAAAACAATGTAAAGAAAGTACGACAAGAGAGAAAAACATTCATAAACGTATAAAAACGGATAGAAATGTACATAATATACAAAGATATGCGAAGGAGAAAAATGTAAAAAAAAAATTTAATAAAAAAAATTAGGAAAAAAAAAAAAAAAAAAAAAAAAAAACGCATAGTTACTTTTTGTTAAGGTTCAGTAACCTATTTCATAAACCCGTAAACTATAGTAACTTCCTTGTAACATTTTAAACTATGGTGCTGACGTGGACAAGGGGAACCGGTAATCAGCCGGTTGCCCACCCTCGCAGTAACATTTATGTAACATTTTTAATCTTTGAGTAACCCAAATGACAAACCCGTTTACTTAAGTTACCTCTTTGTAACCAAAAAAACTATAAAAACTTAGGTGAACTTTTTCGCAAACTTTAGTAACTTCTTTGTCTATAAACCCTATTTGATTGAGATATAAGAGCAAACGGTACCACGACTATCGCCTTCGCCGAATCTGATGTGGCTTGGCATTCGGCATCGTCGATTGGTAGCCATGACAACGGCTGAGCTCCCACTTTTGCTTTTTCCATTTCCCCGACGAGGATGAAAAAAAAAATAAGTAAAAAGAAAACAGTTTGAATGCAATAGGTATTTCATTTCAAATTCAATCTTTTATTTTTTATTTAAAAAAAATTAAACCCTCCGCTCTATAAATAATAACCAATTTTAACTTTTCACACACTACCGATAATTTACCAATTTCCACACATAAAACTTAATTCTTTCAACCAAAAATCATGGCTTGTTCGCTTTTTCATACCATTGATGCAATCAAAGCTTGTTTTGAGAAACTAATTGAGGAAGTTATCGTTCGTCAACAAGCGATGGTTGTCTTAGCCGTGCAATTTGAGAATGCAAACACAGCAAAAGATGATCTGAGGAAAGCATACGAGAAATGCAATGACATTTCACAAGAAAATCGTGCTTTGATTGAGACTTTTTTAAATGAAGGATCTTGGAAAAATTACGAGATGCATAATGCTTTATTTAAAAAGACGAAAAGTATACAAGAACAAATCAATACTAAATTTGTTCGGCTACATGCAAAATACAAATAGGACGATTATATTTTAGTTTTCGTATTGTTCTTTAAATTTCGCATCGTCTCATAATTTGTGTTTTTATTTCAACATATAAGGTCTTTTTGGAGGATATTTATATAAAGCTAAATGAAATGAGGGAGGAAATGATCTTTGTCCTTTATTTCATTCGGCTTCATCATAAATAGGGATAAAGACCTATAAATGTATATTAATTGTCACCCTATCTTTGTTATATGCATTAAATTAATGTTTTTGCTAATATATGTACCCACCTTGTATTTTGCATCATTTGTGTGCATTTTGTGACTTTGTTTCCCCTCCCGAGTAATTGAAGTGTTAGTAAATTGAAATGCAAAAAGTCACAAAATACACACAAGTGACGTAAAATGCAAGTTGGATACAAAGAATAGCAAAAAAATTAACTTGATACATATAAAAAAATAGAGTGGCAAGTAAGATACATTTATAGTCCATTATAAATATCTTCTAAAAAAACCTTTTTTTCTAATTTATTTAAGTTTTGTATTCTATTTATTTAAATGAATAAAATTTAGTTTATGTGAAAAATTTAGTTGCCACACATTTTGTAACACCCCAAAAACGACAACAACTTTTTCTTTTTTACACTTGATGGTATTAGTCTAAAATAGACCCTTTTATACTCTGAAGTAGTCCCATTTTTCCTGCACTATAAAATAGACCCATTTGCATCTAAAATGGACCCATTTCCTGCATTCTAAAAATGACTCATTTGCAGTCTAAAATAGACTCATTTATCTCTAAAATGGACTCATTTTCTATTACTTTAAAAATGACTCATGTGAGTCTAAAATAGACCCTTTTCCTGCAGATTTTCTGCAAGTTACATATTTCGACCCATTTTCACAAAAACAACCATTACCACTTTATTTTCACATCAAACCTATCCAAAACCATTAATATAACATAATACATTGTTTACAAGACCAATCGACCCGTTGTAACCCAGAATGGGTATAAACATATGTTATGCCAAACACCCATTTAGCTTTTACTAATAACACTTAAAACACACTTTGATACAACGTTTGATCATCAAAACTTTACGAATACTTTGACATACGTTATGCCACTTGACTACACATTCCAATCCATTAAATGACTCACGGGGGTTCCAACATGACACTTGAGCTCGGTATTCTATACTAAGCTCCTAAATGCATACTATCTTCTATCCTTGCATATCAATCCTTTAATCCATATCATCACAGCCATCCATAAAAGTATGCCAACCTACAAAATGGTTAGACACTAAACCGTAAGCACGAATGCTTAGTAAGTAAAACAATTATAACATAACATCATAACTCATTCACACATTGAGCATCATAATCCATTTATTTCATCACATTACTAAACATAACACATACCTTAGCCACTTCAAGCCTTATCATTACATCACAACCTTTCCTATATACTTACACTAATCCAACTCAATTCTCAGTCTCTTTTGCTAGCTATGCCAAACTAGCCTTACATCTACTTCTCCACAACACAATCATTCAAACACTTTCAAATAACCTCATCATAACATTCATATAACACATAATGTAAGAAATCATTATAACATCAAATCATAACCGTTTTACTTACCTTGAATCCAAGCTAAGCCAACAATCATTATTTCAACACCATCATCATCATCCTTCACCATCATCAACAAACCTAATAATACATATAACTCTATACTATCAACAAGGGTTTATATAACCCACCATAACTTACTCATCATCCTTTCCATATCATCATATGATCATACTTTGATCATATGATGATTACCCACTTAACCCATGACCTTGACCTCAATAATCACTAAAAGAAAGTTACTTACTTGTGGTGATCTTTGCTAGGAAGGGCCTTTAGCATAATCTCTTCATCATCTTCTTCCTACCCTTCTAGGCTACTCTTCTCCCTCCCTTTTCTTATCCAAAACTGGACATACACAAACACACCCAAGAAAGGTGTGGAAATGTCTAGAATAATATGGATAGATACATATATACTTGTACAACTTTGGCCATAAGGCAAGCTTTGTCCCTCTAGTTCCATTCATTCTACTTTGGCCACAATATTTACTAATAACACTTTAATACTAGGCAACCTTAGTCCCTTAAGTTATGCATCATAACTTCCAAAACTATGTTACACATTCGTTGACTATTAGGTTGACCATCGGGTTTGACTGGCCAATCTCGTTAAGTCCTTAGTCAATTTCATCTACGGTGGGGCCTATTTGTATTCCGGAAAAGGGGTGTTACAATTCTACCCCTTATTTAGATTTCGTCCCCGAAATCTCTCGTCTATTACTATCCAAAATTAATTCTCAACATGCACCCGTTCTCATACTTTCAAATCCTTAGTCATTTCATTGCAACGATCTAGGTGATCTTGCAATTCTAACCTTACTATAACACAATTATTACTCATAATCCACTATAAACAACACTTTACATCACAATCTTATCTTAAATTTCTCACAATGACGACTTGTCATCCTGAAACATCTACTATTTGACTTTATATAAGTCGAATTTAAACACTATTTCCACGTCATTCATTAGTGCACTAACACGACCTTAAGTCATAAACTGGCCAACTTCGCATTCTCCTTAATGCCAAACGCATATCTACTTCACAGCTAGCAATTTATTTCATATTTATATAAAGTACCATCTAAACGGCACTCTCAAAAACCTTTACCACTCATTACTTAAGCAATCTTCTTGCTAAATTCTAGAAATGCTTACCTGTCATCTTCTCAACATAATGCACAACTCATGCTAGGCGTCTACCTTAAGGTTTCGCACATGACCTTAATTCCATTATAATTTCCATCCATACTAATCTCATTTCTTATAACGTCTAACTTGTTTTAGCTTTCACTTTCCATTCTCTACCCATACTCATGCCATATCGGATACACATAAGCCCACTCATTTACAATTCGTTACTTACGTAAAAAGGCGTCCCAATCTATGTAAGTAAGGAATCATAAACTTATGGTTAGGCGATTTACAATTTCTTTATCTAAATGAAAAGGCGTCCCAATCCATTTAAGTAAAGAGATCTTAAATCATCCTACTTATGCACTTCCGACACAACAATCATACTTACTATACTTTTCATCTTTTCTCGCATTGGATCCAATCTCTCTAACTTTCATCCATGCCATGAAAGCAAGCTAAACAACCATGCCATGAGGGCAAGCTAACAACCATGCCGCGAAGGTAAGCTAACAACCATGCCATGAAGGCAAGCTAAACAACCATGCCGCGAAGGCAAGCTAAACAACCATGACATGAAGGCAAGCTAGGCTATCCCAAAGGATACCAACGTACATGCCATAAGGGCAAGCTATCAACCATGCCATAAGAGGCAAGCTAGGCCATCCTGAAGGATGCCAAAACACATGCCAAAAAGGTAAGCTGGGCTATCCCGAAGGATACCAAAACTAGAGCATTGGATCCAAGCTATGTTTACTTTAACATCTTTAATCGTTTTATCTTTCATGCACTTTTCTCATTAAGTACACCCTATCACTTTCTTAATTCTCATTGCCTTAAGCAATCTCAACATTCGCTATCATATTTACTTTCATCTAGACAAGTTTCTATATAACACTTGCCAATTTTTACATTTGCATTTCCACAATGCAATCTTATCATTAATCCGTCAACCCCAAGTTGACCCACACTTTCACCATGTGCCTTCTTTATTTTAGACAAATTTTGCATGATACTTGTCCATTTAAAATTTACACATGTATGTGTGTTCTTACTATGCACTTTTACTATTATCCGTCAACCCCTTGTTGACCATATTATCAAGTCATACTATCATTTCATTTAGCATACTCATTTCACGCATATAAACCTTACACAGGTTTGTTCTATAACATTCTCATTAATCTCATCACACACATTTCAATATATTAGCATTATTGTATTCATGTTTTACAATTCTTTCTAGCGCACTTCATATCACTATGAATTCTAGCGCAACTCTATCTCATTCACCACTTTTACTCATCACGCTTAAACATTTATTACTAACGCATTTTACTCATCATGTTTTATATTTAACATGATCTCATCACGTCTTAACTATACACTTCAACTTTTCTCATTTTAATTAAGCGTGTAAGAAACCATGCTTCAAACATCTTATTCATTATCATATATAATCATTTATTCTAATACAACAATCGCAATCAAACTCAATCATGTCTTTCTAAGCACCAAGCTAGAAACATGCTTCACTAATCATTTCTTACTTTATCTCATACACTTCTATGCATCATGCTATCAGGAACATTTTGTTTTACTTAGACATATAATAAATTACCATAGACTTAACATCACATAAACAATAACATTTAACACTTATCCAACAAGTGTTAAAACATTCGTAATCATAATCAATTCATTTAGTCTATGGCTCACATATCACATTGTATAATCATCTATGTCTAAGCATCAACATTCTAATTAGCCGCAAACACTAGTCTACCTTATAACTAAGGCATCATAAAACTTTAATTCACTTATCAGCCCATCTCTAATACCACTTACCATTTTTATTCGCATTCCATCACCATTACTCTATCATACATGCATATAAACACAACACAATCACCGGCACCAACCGAGGTGCACGACTAACTAATCATTCAAACACTTCAAGTCCTCTACAGACTTATATCTCATACTTATCAACACTATTACACGCATCCTTCACTTATCATCTTTAACCTCAACTAGCATCAAACGTAATCCGTCTCACACTTAACAATTACTTCCCGCATCACTAGCACTTACGCTAAAAACTTCTACGAGTGGTTTAAGACTAGGCAACCTATAGTGGAAACCTAATTCACTTAAACCGAAGCTCTGATACCAAGTTGTAACACCCCAAAAATGACAACAACTTTTTCTTTTTTACACTTGATGGTATTAGTCTAAAATAGACCCTTTTATACTCTGAAGTAGTCCCATTTGACCCACTTGCATCTAAAATGGACCCATTTCATGCATTCTAAAAATGACTCATTTGCAGTCTAAAATTGACTAATTTATCTCTAAAATGGACCCATTTTCTATTACTTTAAAAATGACTCATCTGAGTCTAAAATAGACCCTTTTCCTGCAGATTTTCTGCAAGTTACATATTTCGGCCCATTTTCACAACAAACAACCATTACCACTTTATTTTCACATCAAACCTATCCAAAACCATTAATATAACATAATACATTGTTTACATGACCAAACGACCCGTTGTAACCCAGAATGGGTATAAACATATGTTATGCTAAACACCCATTTAGCTTTTACTAATAACACTTAAAACACACTTTGATACAACGTTTGACCATCAAAACTTTACGAATACTTTGATATACGTTATGCCACTTGACTACACATTCCAATCCATTAAATGACTCACGGGGGTTCCAACATGACACTTGAGCTCGGTATTCTATACTAAGCTCCTAAATGCATACTATCTTCTATCCTTGCATATCAATCCTTTAATCCATATCATCACAGCCATCCATAAAAGTATGCCAACCTACAAAATGGTTAGACACTAAACCGTAAGCACGAATGCTTAGTAAGTAAAACAATTATTACATAACATCATAACTCATTCACACATTGAGCATCATAATCCATTTATTTCATCACAATACTAAACATAACACATACCTTAGCCACTTCAAGCCTTATCATTACATCACAACCTTTCCTATATACTTACACTAATCCAACTCAACTCTCAGTCTCTTTTGCTAGCTATACCAAACTAGCCTTACATCTACTTCTCCAGAACACAATCATTCAAACACTTTCAAATAACCTCATCATAACATTCATATAATACATAATGTAAGAAATCATTATAACATCAAATCATAACCGTTTTACTTACCTTAAATCCAAGCTAAGCCAACAATCATTATTTCAACACCATCATCATCATCCTTCACCATCATCAACAAACCTAATAATACATATAACTCAATACTATCAACAAGGGTTTATATAACCCACCATAACTTACTCATCATCCTTTCCATATCATAATATGATCATATGATGATTACCCACTTAATCCATGACCTTGACCTCAATAATCACTAAAAGAAAGTTACTTACTTGTGGTGATCTTTGCTAGGAAGGGCCTTTAGCATAATCTCTTCATCATCTTCTTCCTACCCTTCCAGGCTACTCTTCTCCCTCATTTTTCTTATCCAAACCGGACACACACAAACACACCCAAGAAAGGTGTGGAAATGTCTAGAATAATATGGATAGATACATATATACTTGTACAACTTTGGCCATAGGGCAAGCTTTGTCCCTCTAGTTCCATTCATTCTACTTTGGCCACAATATTTACTAATAACACTTTAATACTAGGCAACCTTAGTCCCTTAAGTTATGCATCATAACTTCCAAAACTACGTTACACATTCATTGACTATTAGGTTGACCATCGGGTTTGACTGGCCAATCTCGTTAAGTCCTTAGTCAATTTCATCTAGGTTGGGGCCTATTTGTATTCCGGAAAAGGGGTGTTACACATTTTGCTCTAATCACCAAATTTCATGTTGGTCTTCTCACAAAAGATATGGAGTTCAAAACTTACAAAGCACATGTTTTTGGGTGTTGACAGAAAGTCAACAGAGCCAAAACGATCACAAGGATATTTCTATTAGGCCGTGTACATCTGAGTCACTAACTCACTTTTTGTGAGTAACATAAAATGAGACAACATAATTTTTTATTTATTTGGCAGGAGTACAATGATTTGAATTAGAAGCTTAAATGAGACAAGCTACTTTAAATAATGCTCCAAGACTAAAAGAGCTTTTGGAACTAACATTATAATATAGACGTTAGTTCTATAATGTATTTGATAAGTGATGAATCTAATCTTGTAGTTTATGTAAAGAAAAACTCATTTGAGTAGTCATATAACCAAATTTACTATTTGGGGGTTTAGACTTATATTTCATATAAGCCATATAAACAATTGGCTTATAAACTCATGGTTAGTTTTGGGTTAGCTTGTTGTACTTAGAGAAGTAAGATGATAATGGTATATAAACATCTAAACTTCCTGGTTGCTATATGAGGGTAACAAGTGTTCGATACCCGCCACTCCGTGACGGCATTTTCCGATATCGTGAACATTCTAGAATTGGAACATAATGGGTTTAAACGTTAATGAATTAAAACATGACAAAACTAATGATAGGTTATAACATTTGTAACGGCGATTTTTAGACTTGTAAATGATATAATGTTGAAAATTCTGCCTACATTCTTTTCTAACTTGTTTACAGAACTGAGAACAATCTTATTGTGTGTTGGAAGAATTCGTCCGGAAATCCTTTAGAAGTCTTAACGCTTTGCACAACCTTCTGAAAACCTATGATGGCATGGCTGCAACGACAGCTACGCTGTTGTTACCTTGCCAAGATGGTTTCCAGAAGATATTCATCATCGCCTTTATAAATAAACCGCTGGCAGAAACAAAAGGCCTATGAAAAATAGGCAAACAAAGCCGTCTTTTTCTGGAAAATTTGTTATATATTCCATATCAAAATATTGCCGTGTCATCAAATTGAATCCTACTACTTTGAAGCATATCCCAATCATCAGTCGATGGTATTGATAGGTAATGTTCAGGGTAGTGAAACCCGTCTTATCCCCACCTCAAATTCCTTTTGCTTTTCAAAAATCTTTTTCCAAAGGTCTGCACCAGACGTGTTGGCAGATTTTTGTGACAACGAAAGGAAATGGAGGTGAAGATGAGAAAAGTTCACTACCTTAAATATCACGTATCGATATCAGCATATGAAAATTGGAATATTCTGCCGAGTGGAATGATTCCAATCGTTGACACGAATATTTAGTAGGATAAGATTAACACAGAATATATAGATACCGTAGATATAGGCTCATACCTGGCATGGCTGCAACCTCAGTTGCGCTGCGGTTACCTCGCCAATATGTTTTTCAGGAAAAATTCATCATTGCCTTGACAAATATACCATACATATCGCGAAAATGAGGCTTAGATATGCAAGTGTTTGCTTGTCATGAAACATCCGCCATGGCTGCACACACATTTTTAATGTGGATGCCCCGCCAAGATACGGGACAGATTATAGTGGACAAAGGTTTCTTTATATGCATACCTGAATATTGTTGTGTCACTGACTGAGGTCTCCCCACTTGGCAGTGCATTTCAACTGTCGGTTGCCAATGTTGAGACGTGATGTTCAAGATAGTGATACCCATCTAGACGACAACTGAATTCCTTTTGCCATTCCAACGGTCGTTATGCAAAGGTCTGCACCAGTCGTTTTGCTAGACCGTTATTGGGACGAAAGGGTTTCAAAGAGCGAATCAGAAAAGGGGAATATCATAAACATCCCATATCAATATCAGAAAACGACGGCTGAAGTATTCTACCAGGTGGAAAGATCCCAATTAGTGACACTGCAAGTCTGTAAGATAAGATTCAAATCGAAATGATGGCATACATATCGCCAATTGCAGTCACTCGCCACTTACGGCAATGCAGTAACCCATGATTCTGAAAGGTCATATAAATGTATACACTATATCAGAAAATTGCCATTCCAAGTAATTTTATTGGAGTATGAGAATTATAACATATCGATATAAATATAAGGCTCAGATAGGTTAGTAACCTGGAAAGACAGGATGCTTCCGCTCTGGCTGTAAACCGCAGAGGTCGCCATGCCATTAGGCAAGTAGGTTGCGATGCCAAGTTCTTGACACCCACACTTTTTCCATGGCCCACATAAAATTGTTGTTATCCCATCAGTAGTTATACAACGACCCTAAACCAAAAGTTGTTGCAATGCTTGAGACCACAATTAACAGAATCCAATTATATATACTATTAACAATTGCAATAAAATGCCATTACCATGTTTGCTAAGAATGAACATACAGATTGTATATCTTAGATAAGTGACGACACCTATTTAAAGCGACATCGTAATGGATAGTTCTGCGGTTCCAAAACCCGATATTTTCCTGTTCATGGGCGTACGAAAATCTGGAATAATACAATGTATATAAACAGCATAGACAGAGGCTCAGATCTGGCATGGCTGCAACGGCAACCGCGGTGCGATTACCTCGCCAAGATGTTGCCCAGAAAAATTTCATCACTGCCTCTAGAAATAAACCATGGCCACATACCGATGGCCCCTAAAGAACAGTGTCAAAAGCCATAAGACTCAATTTTTTTAATGACAACCAACATGCAGCTTGGCTTTCAATCTTAATTCAGTCCCTTGATCCGCCTACACGTTGGTCTGAAATATTTGTTGCATGTCATGTCATAGACTCGAATCTTTCCACTTGGAAGTATATCCCAACCATCGATCGATAATGTTGGCACGTGATGTTTAAGATAGTCAGGTATATCTCATCGCCTCCTTGAATTCCTTCTGCTGTTTCAATAATCTTTGTGCAATGGCCTGTATCAGACGTATTGCAAGAACGTTGTAACGAAAAAAGGAATTCGAGGGGAAGATGAGACCAGACTAATATCATGAACATCCCGTATCAACATTACCAAATGAAGATCACAATGTTCCACCGAGTGAAAAGGTTCCAATCGATTACATGAACACTCAACTGGATAGGAGTTGCCGTGGAAAGATCCCAATAAACGGCAGTACCATTCAGATGGATAATATTCTAATACCGACAACTCTAACTGGACGGCTAATTCCAATGACCATGTATCAGTAATAATAATGAATGCGGCTCAGATATATGTATACAACAGTTATACCGGGCAACAAACATGGCCACAGTCACATATTAGGTGTAACTGCCTTGCCATGATGCACGCCAAGGAAAGGTATACACGTTGTTTATCATATCATCATCATCACCTGTAGATTGATATAGGGCTATAATTCAAGGACACAACAGTCTTGTCAGGCAACCAACAACGCTTGTAACAATTAAGTACACGCAAATAAAACCGAATGATGTATACTATAAACAACTGCAATAAAATGTCATTACCGTGTTTCCTTAGAACAAACATACAGATTGTAGATCTTAGATAAACGATGTTACCTATTTAAAGTCAAACCTCAATGAACAGTCAAGGTGCACTAAAACAGAATCCTTTCCCATTCACAACCCTACGAAAATATGGAATAACACAAAATATATAAATAGCATAGACAAAGGCTCAGATCTGGCATGGCTGCAAACGCAGCTGCGCTGTGATTGCCTCGCCAAGGTGTTGTCCAGAAAAAATTCATCATCGCCATGGTTTCAATCTGCCATAATGTATAACATCTCACCTACCGGGTCAAGGCCTAAAAAATTAGGCTCAGATATTGGAGTAACAGGGGAAAATAAGCTACATCCAGCATGGTTGAAACCGAAATAGGTTGACATGGCAAGTTCCGGACAACCTCATTTTTTCCACAGCTTACAACATCAAAGGAATTCAAAGCACAGCCAGCATGCAGCAGGCACAAAACAACAACAATGAACAGGAACACTCAAAACCTCTATCAGTCACCTAACACTGCAATGTAACATTTCTTCCGTGGGAAGAAAGCACACAAAACGTTACCAATACCACTGTAAGTGAAAGATATCAGAAGTAGATACGGGTCCAAGCATAGATATGCTTCCATGACGACATGGCTACAGCCACAATGTCAACCAAGGTGCATCAATCGAAAAATGCATAGTCGCACGTCATGGTTGCAACCCCAAAAGGATGCCGTAGCAAGATACAGGTGGCAACTCTAAAATCATGTTATAATATAACAAAGTGCACATGAACAACCAATTTCACAAAGCCGGAACAACCGCCATGGCTGCGTCACTATAAACGCCTCGCCAAGATACGGCCGCTCTCAAACTCCTGTCAACATAAAAGTGCTTCTGTTACGAAATCGTGATATCACATCAACAACTGATGTAACAAAACATACAAAATTTATCATGAACAGGAACACTAAAGATCTGGAGAGCTCACCTAACACCGCAACGGTAACCTTTTTTCTGTGGGAAGAAAGCACACCAAGCGTCACCAACTACACTATAAGGGAAAGATATCAGAAATGGACACGGGTCAAAGGCGAGACAAAAAAAACCCACAAACACATCCGGGGCAAACAAAGACACATCAAGATCAATACCCTCTCACACGTTAGGAATAAAATACTATAGTTTAGGGGACGTCCATGCCATTAGTATTAATAGTCCCTCGTATCAGCATTTACACAGATGTCTGAGTTCGTTTATATGTTTAAGGCTCAGATACGACAACATTCATAGAGAGCAGATGCGCTCACCATGGCTGCAGCCATCACAGGCTGCCATGCCAAGACATGAAGCATCTGCCTCTTTACCGGGCCCATTAAAACTCATCATAGGCACTGCACTGTTAACACCAACTGTTATAGATGTGCATTTGAATATCGAATGCAAAACAGCTAGGTACACAATGTCACCCAATCTGCATCAATCGAAAAATGCATGCTTGCCCATCCTGGCTGCAACCCCAAAAGGATGCCATGCCAAGATGCGGGTGCCAAGTCTAAAATCATGTTATAATATAACAAAGTCAATCTGACTAACCAATTTCACAAAGTCGGAACAGCCACCATGGCTGCGTTATTATAAACGCCTCGCCAAGATACAGCGACTCTAAAACTTTCGTGAGCATAAAAGTGCTTCTGTTACGAAATCATGATCTCACATCAACAACGGATGTAACAAAAAATCCAAAACATAAATAGAATACAATAGAATTTGATACCTCCCTCACATTATATCTTTTATAAAAAATAATATCAGGCTCAGACAGGGAATTAATCCAGAAAAACAGGGTACATCCAGCATGGCTGCAAGCCGAATAGGTTGCCATGCCAAGTTCCGGACAACCTCAGTTTTTCTGGAGCCCGTATAAACTCATCATTGCCTCTTCAGTATTAATGCCAAAAACCATTTACCGAATCAAGCCCAATAAGATTGGGATTACACAAGGGACTAAAGCGGCAAAACAGGGTACTTTCGGCATGGCTGCAGACCAAGTAGGTTGCCATGCCAACTTGCGTACAACATCAATTTTTCCGTAGCCTGTATAAAGTGACTGTTGCCCCATGAATATTGACACCGACAACCTAGTAAGCACACAAAGCAACCAAAACCATCAACCTGGTAAGGCAAACAAAAAAGGCAAAAGTATCACTTATCAGCCCATCAAGAACGAAATAGGTTACCGTGGCAAGTTCTGGACGACCTATTTTTTTCCACAGCATATAACATTAAGGCAATTCAAGGCACTTATAGTGTAGTTGGTGATGCTTTGTCTGTATTTTAGGCATGATAGCAAATAGGAACACTCAAGATCTGGAGAGCTCACATAACAGTGTAACCGTAACCTTTCTTCTGTGGGAAGAAAGCACAGAAAGCGTCACCAACAACACTATAAGGAAAATATATCGGAAATGGACACAGGTCAAAGGCCAGAACAAAAAAGTCCCACAAACACATGTGGCCCAAACAAACGCACGGCACGTCCAAAACCCTCCCACACCTTAGGAATAAAATGCTATACTTTAGGAACAATATACTTTAGAAAGCGTCCATCCCATTAGTATTTATAGTCCCTCGCATCGGTATTCATATATGTGGCCGAGTTGGTTCAACTGTTTAAGGCTCAGATAGAACGACATACGTAAATAGCAGATGCGCTCACCATGGCTGCAGCCATTACAGGCTGCCGTGCTAAGACATGAACCACCTCCCTCTTTACCAGGCACATTAAAGCTCATCCTGGCCACTTCGCTGCTAACAGAAACTCTTGCAGATATGCATTTCAATACCGAATGCGAAACAGGTAGAGAAACAGTGTGACCCAAGCCACATGGATAAAAAAATGCGCACTTGCCCATGATGGCTGCAACCCCAAAAGGATGCCGTGCCAAAATACAGGTACCAACTCTTGGCACAGAGCCACGACATATATACCCTTGGATCATTTTACCCATATTGAATCCCAAAAGGATGTCGTGCCACAACATGCAGAAGGCATAGAACGTGAAACTGATCAGGAACAGTGAAGATTTACATGACTCAACTAACACTGCACCGGCAAGGCATCTTGTATGAGAAGAAAACGCACCAAACATCACCAACTACACTATAACGGAGAGATATCAGAACTGTACATGGGTCAAAGGCCGCAACAAAAAAAGGCCCAGCAAAACGGCCAACCCAAACAAAGACACGGCAAGCCGAAACCTTCCCAGTACTTACGAATAAAATACTATAGTTTAAGGGACATCTTTCCCATTGATGTATTTAAGGCTCAGATAAAACAGCATACGGAAAAAACAGATGCATTCACCATGGTTGCGGCCACTACAGGCTGCCATGCCAAGACATGAACCATCCCACTCTTTTCCAGGCACGTTAAAGCTCATCATAGCCACTTCGCTGTTAACAACAACTCTTACAAATATGCATCTGAATACCGAATGTGAAACAGGTAGACAAACAGTGTCGCCTAAGCCACATGGATCAAAAGCGGAACGGCCGCCATAGCTGCGTTATTATAAACGCCTCGCCAAGATACGGCCGCTCTCAGACCTTTCTGACCATAAAAGCGGCTTTGTTACAAAAGCATGATAATACATCAATAACTGATGTCACAAAACATGCAACACATAACTCGGAACCAAACATGCTCAATGATTCTAGAAGCGAGCTACGCCTCAATAAACCATTCGTTAACCTGCAACCAAACGAACATAACATGTCTAAACAGCCAGCTTCTCGAAAACATGTAACCCTAATTTTTTGAGCAACAAATGACCACGAAACCACCATTAACCGCTTAAGGCTCAGATAAAACAACATACAGAAAACACAGATGCATTCACCACGGCTGCGGCCACTACAGGCTGCCATGCCAAGACATGAACCATCTCACTCTTTCCCAAGCACGTTAAACAACAACTCTTGCAAATATGCATTACGGCCACTCTCAGACCTTTCCGACCATAAAAGCGCCTCTGTTATAAAAGCATGATAATACATCAACAACTGATGTCACAAAACATGCAACACATAACCCAAAACTAAACGGACTCAATGATTCTAGAAGCGAGCTACGCCTCAATAAAGCATTCGTTAACCTGCAACCAAACGAACATAACATGTCAAAACAGCCAGCTTCTCTAAAACATGTAACCCTAATTTTTTGAGTAACAAATAACCACGAAACCACCATTAACCGCAAGCTAATCGAAGCCCCATATTTTAAAGCAATCGAATAAACGTAAAGGCCTAATCTACTGGAAGCCTTAGTTGTTCCAAAAAACGAAACTACAAACGTTAATCTCAGACACGAAAACTAACCTGACATACCCAGGTGGATCCATTAGTATAAATACTAATAGGATGGAAGTCCCCTAAAATATAGTATTTTATTCCTAAGGTGTGGGTTATCAACGGCATCAAACAACATCAACATGTAACATCAAAGAAACCGGAATCATAAACAACATGCAGAAGTCATAGAACCACCAGACCGATAATGATCAGTGAAGATCTGCATGACTCAGCTAAGACTGGACCGCCAAGGTATCTTCTATAAGAAGAAAACACACTAAACGTCACCAACTACACTATAACGGAGAGATATCAGAACCGGACACGGGTCAAAAGGCACAGCAAAAAAAGACTCAACAAAACGATCGGCCCAAACAAAGACACGACAAGCCCAAAACCAACCGACACCTTAGGAATAAAATACTATAGTTTAGGGGACGCCCCTCCTATTAGTATTTATACTAATAAGGATTATTATTATTATTATTATTATTATTATTATTATTATTATTATTATTATTATTATTATTATTATTATTATTATTATTATTATTTTTTATTATTTTTTTTATAACATCACTTTATTAAAAACTCAAAGGATTTTACAAGAAATTAGTGGGAAGCCGAGAAACCAACTGGGCCCCCACTCCTCTAGCAATAGCGAAACTAATACGATTAAAAATATGACCCGCAGCACGAGCCCCAATGTCTTGAGTCAAGGAGAAACGTCTAATACGCTTTAGTAAGGTTACCGCCTCTTTCTCAAGTTCTCCAAAAGAAGAAAAGGAAAAAGGGAGGAACCCGTATCCGATATCTGCGCATTTAACCTCATATTTGACACGTTTACGTCGTGCAGCCTCACTAACCGCACGCCCTGGCACGAAATCAAGCAACCCCGATTGCGTCAAGGGAGACGAACCTGTAAGATCAACACAAACATCACGCCCGCCATCCCAAGAATAAAGCAATATATCAGCCGGTCGCAAGGGTCTGTCCAATAACACTCTTAACCCAAGCTAACAAACCTTTTATTTATGAAAAGCTCTTTAAATAAACTAATAAGCCTAAGTATACAAGCTTACCAAAGCACTTGATTCGACTTATTTTAATTATATAAGTTAAGAATCTAATAAACCGTGTAAATAAGCTTAACAAACATGCTTGAGTGAAGTTATCTTAGTTTATATGACTAAATGTGTCAAGGTACTATAAATAAATGTTATCCACTTGAACCACCGGTTACTATTACTCCAGTTACATGTAATGTATCGATCATTATCGTTCTTATTGATATTAAGCATGTTGTAAAGATCCCAATCCTAATATATAAGATATTATGATTTTACGATACTACAACATAAAAACGATTGTAATTCTACGTAGGATTTTTGCAAGATAGAATCCTGATTTTCATCATATTGTCTTAAGATATCGATAGATCCGATCTACTTTTCTTGAACCACAATTTAAAAAACAACAAATTTGTATACTTTTGTAGAATATAAAAACAAGAGACTAATTATATTAAACACGTCATAATCACAAATTTGACATACATTTTCATGATATATAATAATATGTAGATTTGCATAATTTTACAATGCTTATTATGAATATGACACTATAGTACATTTTAAGATTCCGATCTAATCTTGCGAAGATAAAAACAATCTTAAGTAAGATCTCAAATTTAAAAACCTTATATGATAAAGTAAGATTTACAGCCATTAATTTAATGGTAATGAAACTGAAAATTGTTATGGCCTGGTTTTAATTAGTGTTTCTTTCCTAATAAAAGAAGGGAGAGGATACTGCGGCACCCCAAGAATCACTTGCCAGGCACCCCATAGGCCATGGGGCTCATCCGTACGGCGGCTGCTATCTTTTTTTTTTTCTTTTTTTATTTATTTAATTGTGTAGTATTTATTTGTGTGGTATATTTAATTTGTGTAGTGTTTTTATATGTATAGTTATTTATTTGTGTAGTGTTTTTATATGTAGAGTATTTATTTGTGTATTGTTTCCATTTAATTAAACAATAACAATAAAACATTAGACATTAAAACATTAAACAAGTACAACAACAAATGTTACTAATATTACAACGAAATCTACTCCACATGAAGATTATTAATGTCATCTATAAGCTCATAGAGTATTCCACTCGACTCACATGCGTGATCAACTGGATTTCTTGCCAATTCCAGTGATGTCTCCAACGTCTTTATTCTTGCCTTCAACAAATTGTTTTAAGCCAATAGCATGTTGATCATTTTATCTTTAGTTTTGCAGTTTGTGTAACGCCCCGTGAACGACACGACTTAAAAATCATGAAAATTTGAACTTTTACGCGGAAACGACTTGACTTTAACGGACCCTTCGTTACTCTTTTTACCATTGACAAAAATCTATAACGTTTCAGACCTTGAAACTATTTTTAAATGAAACTAGACTTTAATACCTTCAAAATGACGGGTGGCGCGACCCATAACGATTTACGGTTTAAAAGATATGATTTTTCTAAAATTGACAAAATTTGAAAAATATTCTATTTATACTCTGACGGAAGCATATGGCCATATGCTAAAATTCGACATGGCCATATGCTGGCCATATACCCTTATTAAACTTTCTGAGACAGCCATATGGCCATATGCTGAAAATACCATATGGCCATATGCTGACCATATGCCCCTTATTAAACTTCCTGAAGCAGTCATATGACCATATGCTGAAAATACCATATGGCCATATAGGACCCGCAGAAAATATTATAAAACAATATATCACACCTTTCTCCGGAAACCATAATTCTGTGACTCGAAACTTAACAAAACTTTCCAGAAATCTTTAATATAATGCAACACATCATTTTCATAACCATTCGACCCGTTTGACCCCAAAATGGGTATAAATACACGCTATGCCAAACACCCCTTATTTACTTTTACCATAAACACTTATATCGCACTTAGCGTACCAAGTGACCACCAATTCATTATACAAAACTTGACACGCTTTGACACTTGGTTACTCATTACAAAACATTACTTGACTCACGGGGTACACATCAACATAGAGCTTGGTATCTACCTAAGCTCCTACTTTCTTACCCAATCCTTCTAACATTCGCATAACCCATCTTTAAGCCTTAATCCAAGCTTCACACGATCACAAAAACCTACAAAAAGGTTAGACAACTAAACCATAAGTTTTCGCTTAGTAAGTAACCCGACATAAAACACATATCATACTCATATTAGCACATAAGCATCATGATCACTTACATTGCTTTCAATCCATAACATTCAATATACCACATAAACCTTCATCCATTACTCAATCCATATGCTAAACACTATCACAATCATAACACATATATGGATAACACACATATAACATATGTTTTAGTGCAAGTTACTCACCTTAATCCAAGCTAAATAATACCAAAGACATCATCATAATCACTATCTTCCATCATCATCATCAATCTTCACAATTAACCAAAACTTGGGATTATCATTGCTAGAACTTAACCTATAAATAGGAACTTATCTCCTTAATATCTTTATCATCCAAGCTCTATTTCCCTCTCTTTCTCTTTTCCAAAACCGAACATTAAACACCCTCTAGGAAGTGATAGAAATCTCCAGACTTCTCCACATAAGATATTTATCTTGCACAACTTTGGCCCTTTGGCACAATTGGTCCCTCTAGTCCCTTTCATTCTATTTTGGCCACAACCAACTTATAACACATATTACCACAATGAAAACTTAGGTCCTTGAAGTCCATTTCCTTTCTAGTTGTGCCACATAATACTTTCCATAACTATATAACTCATTAGTTGACTATTAGGTTGACTATCGGGTTTGACTAGCCAACCACGTTAAGTCCTTGGTCAATTTCATCTAAGGTGGGGCCTATTTGTATTTCAGGAAACGGGTCTAACAGTTTGAGCACTGCGTTGAAGAAGAGGCTTGGCCAAAGTATTTTTGTTGAAATGTTTCCTTCCACATGAAGTATCGACACTCATAGTCTTCAGTCCCTGGCTGTTACATGATGAAACAATTGTAAGAAATGTATTCTAAACAAACAAGTTATTGATATATTTACGTAGATAAGCAAACGTTTAATTATTTACCTTTGACAAAGGACATGCATAATACTTCAGACCACAAGTTTTGGGCTGTTGGGATGTTCTTTCATTTATAAATCCACGTCGACAACGACACAAGTGAAGAAAGTATAATTCGTGGTGCTACTTGATGTTTTGTCAACTGCTTCACCAAAACTAACTCACTTTCTTTTAATCGCATGGCCTGTGAAAACCCATGGAACGAGTCTACAAAGTCATGATTATGCATCGGACACTTGACCTTCAAGATCCAACCAGTTCGACCTTTTATAAATTTCGCCAGTAATCTGAATGGGCAATTAATTTCAGAGGTACTAGTCTGCCGTTCAAGTTCATCTTCTAAACCTTCACGTGCAGATGTCCCATGTCTAGAACACAAAAATTCGATAGAGTACTTATAGCCCCTATCTGTTTTAGTTCTTCCTTTAACAATAAGAAAACCAATCGATTCAGCAGTAGATTGCACCCAATCAGTTAAAGCAACTTCAATACCGAACACCTTAAAAATAAAGAATACAACTTTTAATAAAACTTTTAAAAAATACAACTTTTAATAAAACTTTTGTAAAACTTTTATAAAACTTATAAAATACAACTTTTAATACAACTTTGTAAAAAAATTAATACTACTTTTAAAAAAATACTACTTTTAATATTACTTTTAAAAAACTTGTGGTGTTGTTGCTTACTAGACTTTGTTGTTATGTTTTGCAGATTTGGGGTGCCTCAATAGCATGACCCATCACGGGCCAAGCACCCAATTTGGTCTTGTTTGGTAATGCCGTTTTATTACTGGATGGTAAAGTGATCATTTTTAGCTCACTTTGCAACTTTAATGAAAAAAAACTTGAATGTTTTGGCATGGCAAAATTGATGATTTTCATTACTGGATGGTAAAGTGATCATTTTTAGCTCACTTTGCAACTTTAATGAAAAAAACTAGAGTGTTTTGGCATGGCAAAACTGATGATTTTCTAAAAAAAAAGGCAATGATGATTTTTTTTTAAAAACTTAAGAGTTTTGGCATGGCAAAACTGAATTTGCAGCCGACATGAGCTAAAAAGCTAGTAATCTGAGCCTATTCGATAATTTTACCTCTTGTGTGTCAAATGGTGAACTAGACATGGTTGTTGCTTGTGGTGCTGTTGCTTGTGCAGCTGTTGCTTGTTGTGATATTGCTTGTGCAGCTGTTGCTTGTTGTGATAGACTGTGACACTTGTGGTCCTGTTGCTAGTTGCTTGTTGTGGTGGACTGTGACACTTGTTTGTTGTGGTTTTTGGAGATATTGCTAGTTGTGTTGTTGCTTTCTTGGTGATGTTTCTGGGTACTGCTGTGCTTATAAGGTTGAATGCCTGCACCTTTTTACTTTCTTGTAAACTTTTGCAGCAAGGGAATCTTACCTCTTGCACAATGAAAACGTGTTTGTGCTTGGTTAGACTTGTGCAGTGTTGTGACTTGTGCAGTTTTGAGACATGTTGTGCAGTTTTGAGATATGGGGTGCTATGCAGGCACCCCAAAGGGCTATGGGGTGCTTGGCAAGTGAAAATATAGGGTATTTCGCTTGCGGGCATCCTCTACACAGGCACCCCATATATCACTTGCCTGTTTGTGACATGGTTAGACTTGTGCAGTTTTTAGACCTATTGTGACTTGTGCAGTTTTGAGACATGTGGTGCATTTTTGAGACATGGGGTGACTTGTGCAATTTGGTTGGACTGCTGTTGTGAACTTGTGCACTTGTGCAGTTTTGAGACCTGTTGTGACTTGTGAGACCTGTTGTGACTTGTGAGGCGATGATGATAACCGAAACCGAATGGACGGCAAAGTGAGTTTTATCTCACTTTGCAACCTTCGAACTTGAGCCTTTTTCAAAAAATTTCCGAGGCGATGATGAGTTTTGAGCCTTAAAATTTTCCGAGGCGATGATGATAATCGAATGGACGGTAAAGTGAGATAAAATCTCACTTTGCAACCTTCGAACCAGAGCCTCAAAAATTTTCCGACTAATTTTTTTTTTAAAAGTTATAAAACAAAAAAAAAAACTTGTAAAAAACTAAAAAGTTGTAAAACAAAAAATAAAAACTTGTACAAAACTTAAAAAACTTGTAAAACTAAAAATAAATAAAAAACTTGTATTACTTATATTTTGGCACGGAAATCGAAAAAAACATTCTCCCAATGATTGCCAATGATTAGCAAATACTTTATATTTTCACTTGACAAGCACCCCATAGTCCTTTGGTATGCCTGGGTAACATGACCCTAAAAGATACTCACAGGAACCAAAAACCAAAAACCAAAACTGAATCGAACCGAACTGAATATGTAGTTGAACCGAATTAGATATTCGATTTTCGATTCGGATATCGTTTTAAAAATTGTAAACCGAACCGAACCGAAACCCAAATTCATATATATATATATATATAATATTTTTTATATTTATTTATATACACTAGTTTGATACCCGTGTACAACGGCGGTGATAAGTATTGTTATATGTGTTTGCTTACCCATTTAGTGAATTCGTTTCATAACACTCCGAATGTATATTGTTAGTTGTATGTGTTTGTTTGGGTTACCTGTAGCTTTCCCATGACATCATTATTCCCGCATATAGAAATACCCTCACAATCTCTTACCCGTCAAACACTTCTTCCAAAAGTATATGATTTTGTCGAATCAAGATTGTATTGATTGAAATAAAGGTAAAGTTGTAAAAATTTGAATTAAAATAAAATAAACCCACTAAAAATATAAAAATTAAAAACTCATAAAAATATATTAAAATGGATGTTGAATTAAAGAGCCCAAAATTTTAGAAAATATGGTGAAATTAGATTATAAAAAAATATTTCAATTTGAAAATAAAGATGAATTTTTAGTTGAGAAGTGACACATGTCACTTTATAATTGGAGCTCCTTATTTTATGTTTTAGCGATTAGGAGTTAGGCTTGGAGTTTGTTAAATAAGAAGTGACACATGTCATCTCATGATTGGAGCTCCTTATCTTAATTTTTGGTTAGTAGTTAGGTTTGGAATTAGGCTTGGGTTATACATGCATTATAATATAGTATAGATAAAGAAACCATTAAACTTTTTCCTAATATAAACAAAAACAATTTTTAAGCTTAAAATATTTTTCTTTGACTAAAAATCTATGTAATTATAATTTCAAAATATAAATTATGTAATTCGGGTCAATCCGAAAATCAAACCATTTTTAAATTCGGTTTTCGGTTTACCAGTTTTCTATTTTTAACCGAACAACCCGATAACTGAACCGATGAACACCCATAGTTTTTTATATTAGGTTACTCCCAACTTTCACATCACTTCACTTTCAACCTCAGCGTCACATCAACTTTCTCTCTCCTTCACCACCATATCACTTTTCACTCTCGACAATCTCATATCACTCCACCTTTCAACACATTTATTTATTTATTAAAATACCTCATTAAATACTCTAAACACACTCACAAACAAAAAACAATTAATAAAAATATTTGAAGGGCACGGAACCCAAAAGGTGAAAGGATCACATTTCGTCTCTCGCTTTTCTTCTTCTGGCCCTGAGCCCAACCATCTTGTTGCGTGACCTCCCCTTGCCGATGAATGAGCTCCCTTTGGGACCAACCTTATACCACTACTCAAATTGTATTTTACTTAAAAAAAAAGTTAAATTTTTTATTATTGTTTATTAAATCCGCTCAAACTTTATTTTCATTAAATAAATCATTTAAGTTTAAATGTTATTCTAATATTGTGAAAATTTTGAACAATTATTTAACCAAAGGACAATACTTGACCTTGAGCCGAGTCAAATTTTGAACGGTTATTTAACAAAGAGACAAAACTTGAGCTTGAGCCAAGTCAAATTGTTCTTTGCACGCACTTGGGCTACACTTATGAGCTCAATTAGGTTCACGCGAGGTTACACAATGTTTAACATTACCAGACAAAATAAAACTAAAATTTAGTACTTTTCAAAAATAATATTTATATTCTATTTAAAAAAGGGGCATTTGCATATATAACCCCGTTTAACATCAATCCTAAGTTGTTAGTTCCCGTGTTGTGTTTAAAAGAATAAACTTATCACGTCTTTTTGGTATGATGATGTCAACTAGGAGCGTAAGTGACAAACAAGCTTCAGCATTCTCAAGAGACAAACGAGCTTTTAGAACTAAAAGAAATAATAACTTTTCGTGTAATAGCGTCTTTAAGAGAACTAAATTTCAATTCCCTAGTTTATGTAACATGACATGAGAAGACGGACTGATTTGCGTAGTCGTATCAAGCCATATTAATATTCAAAACTTAGAAACCGTTAACAAACAAATCATAAAACCCTAACGTTTGTCGCCTTAAAACAACCAGTAGTACGTCCAGTACTAAGACAAAAAGCATCATAATGTTATCAAACAACTCGAGCTCAAGCTTATATCAAGTTCTAGTTCAAGTCAAGCTTATAAAAGCTTGGCATTGAGCTCTTATCAGTCGTTTCAACCCTTATATAAAGGGTCAATTGCATATATACCCACTAAAACTTGCATATTTGCATATATACCAAAAAATGCTTAACTTGCATTGTACATCATGCATTGAAAACTTGTATTTTGGGGAAATATGCAAGTTTTTAAGTTTTAGTGAGTATATATGCAATTCTCCCTATATAAAAATTGGTTTTATCTCATGGTAGAATTCTGCTGTAATTTTCACAGTATATTTCCTCAGAATTGGTTTATCAAATATAATAAATTGACTTATCATATTTCTTGACCCAGTGGATCATATAAATGGGTTGGATGGGGTTTCATTGGATCAAATCAAAGCTTCTTAGATGTCCCTATGTTTCACCTGTTAATTGGAATATAACCTTTCATTAATCCGTCTCAGTGACACAATCCGTGGTAATAAATAAGGAAGCAGTATTCCTCCAAACAGACTTTTAGAAAAAAATGGGAATTCATCAGGATCATGCAAGTTTTGATAGCATGATATATACTAAAGATGTAAAAATGGAAACAAGCATTGAAGCGAATTTGATCACTGCACATCAGGAAGAAAAATTAAGATCAACCTGCGCATTCTTCCTAACTCTAGAAAATAACAAAGTTTTTAGATGCAACAGTTGTGGAATTAACGTCTCGAAGAACATAGCAAAGTGGTTCAACTTCTAGATGAAACCAAAACATAACATTGATTCACAAAAAAAAGATACTAAACCTTTTCTTCTTATCAACCCAGTAGTCCAAACTTACTTCCAGCATTCTTAACCCATTTCCCACAACTTTCCGGCTTCAAAAGCAACCAAAGTTTCCTATAATCAGCACTTTCAACAGAAAGCGAAAGTTCATAGACTCATTTGTATTTTCTCTCTAATAGTACAGGGACCAAAAGTGTCATTTCTGTGTTAATTTTGATAAGTCAGTTAGTTGGTATCAGGATTCAGGATCATATATAAAGAAGGAAAAGACCCCAAATTAGGTATCTTTTGATCATTTGAATATATTGTTGATGACAAGCAAATTTAAAACCACAATTGGACTCCCACAATGCATGGCACATAAAAAACCGCTAATCAAGACTCAAAGCATCAAACTTTAATTAAGCAACTCGATCAGAGCTTCTATTAAAATCGGAGTTTGAGCATAAAAAATGAGCTGGCTCAACTTAAGCTCTGATCAACCGTTTCGAGCCTTATGTAAATTTAGAATTTTGTTATAACTTTTATTATTCTATATGAATTTGATAATCGAATATAGTAGATTCGATTGTCAAGATTTTTGTGCTACATGATCAGATATGATCAGAATCTATATTAAGCCCCGAGCGATTGATATGCTCTTTCTACAACATGACCCTAGTTTCAGTGATTGGTCCACATAAGCCCCTATTGTTTCAACATTAACTTGGGATGTAGTCTTTCATTAATCTGTTATGGTGACACAACCCCCAGACATAGATCAGGAAAAGAGCTTTCCTCCAAACAGCTAGCTTAAAAGAACTGATCCGTAATGAGTTACTATTATACCATATACCATAGCAACTTTTACAGCTAGAATTCACTAGAGCCAGGCATGATTTAAAGTGTTTGACCTTTTACATTGCAAAAGTTACCCCATAAAGTCAACACAATTATTCTTCCAAGCATGTCTTTCAATATCAAGAATCCGTTTTAGAGTTTCACCACCATTCTTCCTAATTTAAGCGGTAAGGATAATAGGGTGAAACCAGAAAACACCACGATAAAATACAAAAAGATGTTGTAGTCTATGCTTATAAGTTCACCCATATAACAGCAATTGAACTGCTGATGCCACATTGAAGTTGATTGCATAACAGAAAAAATCTGTTTACCAAAAAGTTAGCATTGCACGATTGTACTTCATACAGTCATATATTAATAGTTCTACACAGCATTCCTAACCCAAAAGATAACATCGTCATTCACCTACCTTCTAGACAAAACAGATTCTAGACCAAACAGATACATAACATCAGATGACACAAACATAAAGTTTACTTTTTATTTCCTCAATCCAGTAAGCCAAATATACTTCCAGCAATTTTTACCCACTTCCCACAACACTGCGGCTTCAAGTGCAACCAAAGTTTCCTGTAATCGGCACCTTTTAGAAACAACAAAAGTGCAGTGTCATATATTGGTTCTTCTGCTCCCCATCCCATTTTATCCAACTTTTCAATGCAAGCACCCATATCATCTTCTTTATTTTTCTCCATCATCATTCTCGTCAACTTAGAAACATCTTCTTCAAGTGTCTCCAACTTTTTATAGCACGCACCAAGGCCATCTTCTATAGTTTTCTCCACAATCATATTCACAAGTTTAGAGATATCTTTTCCAAATCCTGAGATGATATCGTCGCTCGATTGAAGTTTTCGTTTTTTGTTTTGAGTTGGAGAACTAGAAGAGCACTTTTGTGTGGAGGTCGATGGATTTTGTATGGAAGTTGGGGGTTCTTCTACATTATGGCTATAATCAATATCCTCATTCGGAAGAGAATCAACATGATCCTGTTTTTGTTTTATAGTTGGGGGTTCTTCAACATGATGTGAATTAGCATGAATCTGATCCTCGTCTAGAATTGTGGGTGTACTTCTTTCAACTAAAGGGGTCTTATTATCAGGGAGTCGTTTCGGATCACCAACGATATCGCATTTGCTACAAAGCAAATTAAGGTCGCAAACACTTATATAACTGCACAAATAATAATTACAGATAAGCAGACATCACTATTAGAATGACCAAAAAATGCACATACCTTAAAATAGCTAAGCAAGTTAATATAAAATAGCTACTATGTAAGATGTCCCCAAAGTCTTTATTTACATAAGGGCCTCGAAAACCTAGTCAATTAAAGATACATAATAAATATAACACATACCTTTTGGTAATAAATTCATCCTTACTATTCAAAAGCTTAGTCAGATGAAACTTAGTCAATTGAACAATGGAATCTATCTGCAACTTCTTTGACATAATGATCTCACAAGGAATATAACCAAACTGGAAAAAAGAACCATCAGATAACGCAACCAGGTACAATTGCTTGCCACTTTCAGAACTTACCGAAAATCTAGCACTATTAATCACTTGAAGCACGGGTTTATAAAGATCATTCTCTGTACATTTACCGGTCACTATCTTCGATATTGCTCCTGAAGTAAGATTTACAGACATTATTTTGTCAAGGGTAAAGTGTGAATTTTGGTCTATTAATTTTGGGGTTTTTTACCCTAGAAGAAATGAAACTCAAAAGTGAGGGAAATAAAAAGATAGATGGTGCCAAAAAATAAATGTTACTTTTAACTACCTAATGTATATAGACTTCTTACAATACACCCTTTTATTTATCTTATCATGCTCCTATTGTATCTTTTTTTCCTTGTGAAGGTGAATCTCAGTTTTATGTGGCTTAGTGCGCCTAGCTACTCAATTTTGACTCGAGCCAAGCTTAAGCTTAACTTGAACTTCATTTAATAAACGAGCTTGAGTTACACTCACAAGACTAAACGGAGTTTTAAAAGCTATGTTCAGAAGAGAAATGTTTGTCGTATCAGGGTGTTTGAATAAAATACTTTTTTTTATTTAAAAACTATGTCACTCTGACATGTGCACCATGACCTAAACGAATATAATCAATTGATAGTCATAAAGACAAATTTAACTTATGTTTACAAATTACCCCAAAAAAAAAAAAAAAAAAAAAAAAAACACGGAAAGCCCACCTAGTTATTACGTACAACCATTGAGATGAAACGATCCTAAACCAAAAGTCTAAGACAACAAAAAGTCAAACTTTTGTCAACCAATGAGACCTTAAACTTTTGACACATTCACACCGGCGCTTATAAAGGGTTGACTTGAGCCTGAGCTCATAGAGTATTAAGCTTTTCAAGCCTTATGTAATTTTGTTTTTGACTTATTGCAATAATATATATTCTATCATTGTTCAATTTTTATTTTTATTTTTTAATTTTTTTAAGCCGTTGTACTTCATTTTAACATAATATTAATCACTAAATTTTTAAAAACTTGACAAACAACAATCACTATATTTTTCAAATTTATATCTTACTTATCATAGTTTGATTGAACAACTCAAATTAACCGAAAAAACACAGTTTTGGTAATACAGTGAGCTAAATAAACGAAAATTAGTACAATGCAAAAGTGAACATTTTTACTAAGTATAATGAACCTAGGAGGCGTTTGGTTCGCTGGAATTCGTTGTAATTATAATCTGAATTACATTCTAATCGTGTTTGGTTGGCATAGTGAAAGGAATTGTAATTCAGATTATATTACGGTGACTGTTTGGTTTGCATTGTAATTGTAATTCAGTCACTACATTATATCAAGTGAGAGAATCCGAATTACATAAAAAATTGGATGGAGAGTTTTAAATTACATTGTAATTCAAAATTTGTACATTTTAAAACATCATTATATATAAACTATTATTATTATTATTATTATTATTATTATTATTATATAAAAAAAATTATCTGAATTTGGATGGGAGTCTAAACACCATTTGTGCTCCCACTCTTTTTTGAATACAAAACTCACTATATGAAAGATAAATACTCTTATTATTATTATTATTATTATTATTATTATAATAATAATAATATTAATAATAATAATAATAATAATAATAATAATTATCTTTATATTACTATTATTTTTATTATTATTTTTTATTATAAACATCACTTTACTAGGATTTACAAGAAATTATTTTATTATTATTATTATTATTATTATTATTATTATTATTATTTATTTATTTATTTATTTATTTAAAAAAACATCACTTTCATTAGAAAACAAAACCATAGGATAACAAGAAATTAGTGGGGAGCCTCGAAACAATCTGGGCTCCCACACCTTTAGCAATAGCAAAACTAATCCTACTGAAGATATGAGTAGCAGCATGTGCCCCAATGTATTGAGTTATAGAGAACTTTCGAATCCGCTTAAGTAAGGTCACTGCATCTGCCTCAAGTTCCCTCAAAGAGGAAAATGAGAAAGGGATGAACCCATAACCAATATCCGCACATTTAGCTCTGTACTTGACGCGCTTACGTTTTGCGGCATCAATCACCACATGACCTGGTACAAAATCAATCATACCAGTTTATGTGGGGGGGGGGGGGGGGGGGGGGGGGCGACCCCGTCAAATAGACACATACATCCTGCCTTCCATCCCAGGAATAGAGCAAGATATCTTCTGGCCGCAAGATATCTTTTTAGCCGAGACCCCGGATCGAGAACGGATTATCAATCAAGGTATCGCGCACCATGTTGTGCCGAAGTTTAATACCAATAGTGCCAGCACACGAAACAGCATGGTCCCCGTAAATATCCCCCGTGAAAACCTTGGAGCAAGCTGAGCACGACATCTGAACAGAGAAAAGGGGAACGCCTAGCCGATAACATAATACGAACCTGTAAGTTCTGGCATTCATAGTTTGTCCCAGTCTAGATATCGGAACCACCCTAAGCCAATCCGGAGTGTAGTCCTCCTTTTGCGACCTCCAGAGTGCCATTTGTTAAGGAAATAGGCAAAATGTGGATTCAACCATTTGGGTAACACGTGTGAAATATATATCTGCCAATTTCTTCATGAGTTTGGGGGCAATGATCTCATCCGGGTTACTCAGAAGGTCAATCTCCATTTTCGCATTAAAAGCGCTCAAGGCCATTTCGAAGGAAGGTCCAGAGGTTACAATATCAGAATGTCTGAAGAACTTAGTCTGTAGTTTGGCAGATTGAAGTCTAGACGCAAGGAATGCATATTTCACGGCATCCCCTGCTGAATATACGCCAAGCCCCACACATGTAAATGGCAGGGTGGCCAACCTCTATTGCCAATCACCAAATCCAGGCCCAGAAGCAGTAACAATACGTTCCAGAGAAGAACGCAGTGCCGCATCAAATGCAACATGAGCACTCTCAAAGACCCTAGGAGAACATGTGCGCATAAAGATATATAACTTTGAAATGCCGGCACAAGCACGAAGGAGCAACAACTCACATTGGGGGTCCCTAAGCTTAGCAACAGCAACCATGAGCTCAATAGTTTTAGCAACTCTTTTCATAACAAGCTCACTGCTAAACTCAAAGTCTATGCTAGCCGGCCCACCCAATAATTTGACACCATGCAGCGGTCTAGCAATATTGGGCAGGAAAACACCTGCAAGCATGCCTCTGGGTATTCCTTTGGCTAAAAACCCTCAGTTTTATCAACATTGAGGTGCAGGCCACGCTGTGGTCCATCCAACATAATAAGCTCTAAAGCCTTCCCCACAATCAAGGTATCTCCAATAATAGTACCATCATCTAGATACCAAGCTTGGAGGGAAAGACTAAAGGAGTCTCTAATCTTACATATCAAAGGTTGTAACACAAGAGCAAAGAGGAGGGGTCCAAGTGGGTCACCTTGTTATACTCCCTGATGCCACCATAACGTGTGTTCTCCATGATATAATCTAGCTGGGCTAGAGTAACAAAATTCCACCCAACGTGAAATGGCAGGGCAACGCAGGCGAACCTCTCGTAGCATGACCTCACGGTCCACCAAGTTGAAGGCATTTTTGAAATCCACCAATAACATCGAAAGACCTTCCTCACCACCTCGGTCCTCAATAAATCTATTCACAGCATGAAGAATAGCCTCCCCTCCTCTAGGGACCCCAACACCAAACTGGAGATCATTTTAAAAACCATCTAAGATGTGGCCGATCATAGAAGCACCAACCTTGGAGACTAAACGCCTCCAAACAGTCCCTACAACAATGGGACGGATACCACCTCTGGGCTTGATCAGTGGTGTGAGCGGAGCACTAACAATATACTCACCCAATGCCCTTGGGCATTTGCCATCAAGAAAAAGATTCACCACATGGGTGATAGAATCGATTAACTCATCTCGACCGCAAGATGTACCACGGAGGAAACTCTTGATCATATCAAGGACCATAGCAGGAGATGCAATGAGGTTATGATGATCAATAGGTATATTCGACAGGGAAGGAGCAGAATTGAAGGGGTGCTTAACTTTTAGGTCCTCAAGAGTGGTATCATTATAAGGAGCAACAGCCAAAGAAGAAAGAACTCTGATAGCCGTAGTATAATGGCCATCACAGATCTTCCTCTTACATTGCTTGACATTACGTTCACCCAAGTCCAGGTTTTCCTCATCAATATTAGACCATGCAGGGGATGGTTCAGCTAAAACCTCTCTAACAAGCTTCAAACTCCCAACAGACGTACCCCAAGAGTGAATGGCGTTAGCGATATATTCTTCTTGACGTTGGCGTTTAATGGCAGACCTACACTCCATGTTACTCCTTGGACAAAAGTTTTAAGGAGACAAAGAGGCAAGACTAACAGGCTAACCCAACAAGAAATATCCCCAGGTGTGCAGATCACCTTATTATTATTATTATTATTATTATTATTATTATTATTATTATTATTATTATTATTATTAATAATAATAATGGGCTCCCCACTCTTCTAGCTATAGCAAAACTAATCATACTAAAACTATGAGCAACAACACGTGCCCCAAAGTCTTGTGTTACAGAGAACTTTCGCATCCGCTTTAGTAAGGCCACCACATCCTTCTCAAGTTCCCTAAAAGAAGAGAATGAGAAGTGGAGAAACCCATATCTAATATTTGCGCACTTAGCCTCATACGTGACGCGTTTATGTTGTACGGCTTCAATCACCGCACGACCAGACACAAAACCAACCATACCAGTTTGCGTCAAAAGAGATGACCCTGTCAGATCAACACATACATCAAATCCTCCATCCCACGAGTAGAGCAATATATAAGTTGGATGTAAAGGTTTGTCCTTTTCTCGAGTAAACCCAATATCAACTTCTTTACCAGCCGAATTCCCCGACAGAGAACAGATATCAACAAGAGTGTTATTATTATTTATATATTTATTTATTTTCTTATTGTTTATTGTTATTATTATTATTTTTTTCTACTAAAAATATTGTCAGGAGCCATTCTAGAAGTGTTATTATCCTAGGTCTTGTAATATGTAATAAGTCTTAATATTGTATTTTGAATAATAAACAACTTACTTTTGATACAATAACTAATAACAATTATTTCTTTCTACTATTCATATGTGTGACTAATTTTGAAAGATACACATAATTGTTAAACTTTACTTATTTCTTTCCACTATCCATATGTGTGACTAATTTATTTCAAACTTTACTAATTTAGGCAATGATTTGTCCATAACAAAAACGCATGTAATATTAGTGTGCAAATAATTTTGGTTGTTTGTTAGGGTGGTGGCAACCATGCCAAACAAAATTTTTCATGCATAATCACCCACCAATAATATCCTTCCAACTCATCCCATACCTATCTCATACCTAACAATAGATTTTTAGTGGCAACCATGCCTAACTCATACCTCATTTTTTTTTTCTTTTTAAATAAAATCATATATTTTAATCACTTTGTCGTTGGGCTGAAAATTAGTTGTTATGTGAACGTCTTATAACCATACAAAACTAAAATATAATAACCACTTATCACTTGACTTTACTCTACAAAAGATAAAATACCAAAGTTGAATATTATATTTATCAGCTCAAACCAATCTTATCATTTGTGTCGTCTTCTTCCTTCCGCCTACCTGCAAAACACATAAAAAAGAAAAAACAAAAACAGAACATATCACAGTATCTCACAAACACAAACTCCAACGGATAGAATTCTTGTCCAACGTTCGAAATATAATCCATACCAAATCGGGGATGTTTGCCGATTTGGTGTTCCCATCCTTCATGCCGATTCAAACCGAACACGAAGCAGCACTCAAACCGCTCGGTATGGATCATGCCGAAGACCATACCGAGTCCACTGCCACCACCCTTAGAAAACTTAAGTGAATTTACTTAGTTACCTCGTGTAGTAAATGGCAACCTTGCTTTAATGATAACATATTTGTAAATTGATATGCTAATTGAAACTTGTGTATTAAATAGTCAAGAATATTATCTTTTTTCTTTATTTATATGGTGATGGTGATTTTGTTCCATTTTTTAAACATTATGATGATCTTTCATTTTCTTAAGTATGATTATTATAGTATTTCTTTTGTGTAGTTAAGACTATGATATGATACTAATAGATTGAGGTTTCAAAGTTAGACAATGTCCAATTATGTTGTCTAATATATGAATCAGCTTGAAACTTGTGTATTAAATATATAAAGTATATTTGTCATATATATCACTAGCTTCATAGCCCGCCCGTTCGGGCGGGCTAGCTTTATAATAATACATGCCAAATTCTAAATGTATGTGAGCAATCATGAAATAATGGAAAACAAACTAAAAATACAAACTGAAAGTAACTAAGTTTTTCGGGTAATATTTAAAGGATAATAAAGTTGTTAAATAATCAATGTGTAGTTGTCGTCTTTGTCGCAACAAAAAACCTTTAAACCTCATTGGGTTGAGATTTTTTTAGAAGGTGTCTATAATCCAAATGGGTTAAGATACATGACCTGGTTTGTGCCTCCGTCAAGCTCAATGTGTGCGCAATAAATATATCATCACCCTTTCATCTAAGCTTAGTGTGCTCTTGTTTTTGCAATACTAATACATTATCACCGATATTCGTGTCAGGCTGCAAAAGGAAATATCATGAGTAACCAAGTCAAACAACACAACATCTATAAAAATGGATAGTTATATGAAAGATTGTAGCATATGATTACCAAATGAAGAAAACTTACATGTGAACAGTTTTATAAAATATTGTAGCAAAAAAAGTAGACTTGTACATTTAAAGCATATAAAAAAAACTTTATTATAAATTAACATCATAGCTTTAATGGAATCACTTGACCTATTTCTGTTTCATTTGACTTGTGGCAGACAAAACCCCAATTAACCTATAGGTAAATATAGGCACTCTTGGCTTGGACATGGGTCTGTTCAAAAACGGGTAACACATAAAGAAATAGGAGTCTCTTGGTTTGTTCTTTCACTATTGTAAAACTACCAGAACCCTATTCATACCCTAATCAAATATAATAGCAAGTAAGGCCCCGAATCATTTAGCTTGTAATTTTTATGAGAGTAATATCAACTTTGTAAGGACTTCTATACGTATAATGGGCGTATCAAAATCATACATATCTTGTCAAGCGTTTGTATGTAAATAATTTACTTTCATATTACGTACTACATAGGTGCGCTTTCAATTTCATGGCAGTTAACCCCTATCGGAATGTGCATTCAATCAACCGCCTTAAAACTTGCAACGTTTCTTCGATGGTGAGCTAAAAAGTGCTTAATGCATAAAAATAGCCCAAAAAACTAAACATTAAGACAATTAACAAATGAGAAGAGCTTACTAAACATTAAGCAAGGTGTAAGTCACTTACCTTAGCAACATGAAAGGCATAAGCTCCTATAACTTCTACATGACTTGAGAGTGATTTTATGATGTTCACCTCCTGGGTAAGTACCTTATCCTGGCTCCACATCAAGGATAGTTTTAGCTTACTTCACTCGACCATCTAAAGCAAAATTTCAATGAACTTTCAAATGGAGTTAACTTATCCATTAAAAAAATGGATTTTTTTTCACATAATTAAATAGTAGACAAATCAGCCAATTCTGATTTTAACCACATGCTTAAAATATTTGTCCGACTTTTGTACAGTAACAGCGGATAATTTTCTAACTGAGGAACGAAAATGTTAAATCATACCTCAATGTCAATGTCAAAACTAAATGTTCTTAAATTCAAACATGTAGAACTAAGTGTGTTACTATTAGATGTGGTAAGACGGGCTGGTTGGGTAATTGGCAAAATAAGTTCAGGTTTAAGTTTGTTAGTTTAGTACGGGCCGATTTGATTGACATACAAACACTTTCTTTCCACCTTTTAACTTTTTCTAAGTAATTTATGTGTTAAATATGTTTATAAAATAATACAATATTATCACGATAAGAATTTGAATCTTTGATAAAAAGATTTAGGATATTTGTGTGTGTTGCAAATGAACTATGGCTTTTGTACCTTGTGGCCCATAAACCTTCTGCACTGCTTTAGAATAATTTGTATCAACGGGCCTTTCAGCCACAGGTGTATGGCTTGGGTTCGTTTGTTCTTGGGGTGCTTTTGTTTACCGGAGCCTGTGTATCCTGTTAAAAGACAAGATCAAATAAAAATGCAATAACGTGTAGATGATGGAAATAAAGGGAACTTTGAGAGCATAGCGTGGTCCTAACTTAAACTTAAATGGAAAATGATTATGCTGTTTAGAATACAAATAAGGAAGTAACTTACTTCTTCATGAACAAATAGTAGTTGTTTGTTGCTTGGTTTGCTTCATCTGCATTCCCAAAGGTTCAACCTCCACATTGAAAGAACAACTAATGTTAACATTCTACTACAAGAAGGAAGAGCACACATCTACTATATTTGGTTAATTAATATTTTCTACGCTGGAAGTCTATATATCTTGCATTTGGGATTTTGCTTATGTAGGTGCAGATAAGAATTTTGCGGGTTTGGATAAAACTGCTTATTTGCTTATTTTACTCTAAAGCAATCCCCTTAAACATACTCACTTTAAGAGTTTAGGCAGATACAGACTTTAAAGTAAACAATCCCAAACACTCGAAGGAGAGAAATAAAACTATACAAATGGTGGGAACCCTAAAAGAGAAAGAAACGGGCGAATAATATGCTTTTAAAAAGACCAGCATGGTCCTGAGAGAGAATACCTTGTTAGGAGACTGAACCTCACAAATGGTTTTCTCATCTTGAATATCAGATCTTGATGAACATTTGTGTTCACCATTGCGGACATCTGAAACAACAAACTCAAATTAATGGTTTGAACTGAGAACCTAATTCAAGTCTTATCTTAAGTTTTCCAAGATCCTTGAGATCATAAGCAAAAGAAACGCAGTGAATCAATGACTTTTGACGTGCATATAAGATAATAGCTAATGTATGTTACAGTAACTTACCCTTCTTTAAGGCGCATGACGCGGTCATCGCACGACATGCTGCGATCTACAAGCCAGCTTACAAAGCTTGGAGACGATACTCGATTATCCTTGGTTATGATCTACAAGCCAGTAATCAAGTATTCTTCACCTGCACCTAATCAATCGAATTAGGATTCTTGATGAAAAATGAATGCAGTTAATTCTAACAATTTTGAAGGGTTTAGCAAATCATTAATCGGTGGACTTGTGTTTAGGTTTTGCGTTTTGTTATTTGAATTAGAGGATACGTTTTCATTTTTAGGGGATTTTTTTTTTGAAATGCTGAGCGAATTGAGGAGGTTGTTTAGGAAATGAGTTATTGTGCGTTTCAAACTTCAAAGAATCAGGGATGTTAATGCTTCAATTTTTTCTCATTGAATTTCAATTAGGGAATCTATATTTGTTTCACAAACTGTGGATCCACTGGTTGTGGCTCTTGTGGTTATATGCACACATCCGAGTTCGAACCTTGCAAACTTACAATTTTTTACTTATTAAAATGTGAATGGCGCCATGTCAGCATTTCCATGTCATCGTAGATGCTCCATGTCAGCATTAGTGACGTGTCATGCTTAGTCTCATATATATGTATAGATAGATTTTAAGTTAGGAAATGATTTATACATATCATGCACAAAAAATGAATCAATTACTTTTCTATAGTCAACATTACTTCTTTAGTTAATAGTTCATTAATTACTGTATTGTACAAATTACATAAAATGGAGTCTATCGATGCTCAAGTTGATCCCTACTACTAACAAGGAGATGGATGTTGTTGAACCTATTAATGTCGTTCCTTTAGCAGCCGAGGTTTATGTTGTACCTCTTTATTTCAAACTTTTCAAGTTCTTTTTTGAACGTTATATGAAACACTTATCATAATAGCGCATATCGTTAATTGTCTGTCGCTAGGCGCGGGTACTCGCCTATTTAACTATAATTTATTTAAAGAGGATTGGACTACTATAGCAAGAAACTAGCTGAGATTGAAAATTACAACTTTGGTGAGCAAGTCCCACGCATATTATTAAACCAAACAACAAAAACAACAACAACAAACCCAATCCCGCTGGAGCAGGGTAAGGGGAGGTGAAAACAACTTATTGTCATGGCCTTTGCTTGAGATTCATAGATAGGAAGTTATGAATACTTGGAAGACGAATGAGATACTATGAGAGTATAAGGAACGTATCAGATTTCATACAAGAACTTGCTGAAACGCTTCATGTGCTTTGGCCGAAGCGCAATGGTAATAGACAGGCTCCCATCTTTGGTCGGGCTTGGTAACACAATACTCATACCTGCTTGGGGTGCAACAGCACCAGGTCCCATAAATATCGGTCGGCCCCATCCAAAGTCAGCGTCGTGAATAGGGAGCTTAGCCCAGCTAGTTATATCAAGATTAGTATAGTTATAAATCTGAGCGTCATGAACCAATGTCTTGAGAGTGGGCTGTAGTTCCAAATAGTCGATTGCTGACCTTAGATAATCATCGTTCATCTTAACCACTGCATCGTGGATTTTACTTGCAGCATACCAACTAGGATTTGATTTAAGCTCTCCAGCTGTTGCTATAACAGTGGTTGTGAAAACACCATTCCCAAAATAGCCACGTGGTAGTGGTGGCTGAAGGCGGGCCCGAGCATCAGTGGGGATGAATAGTCTGGACTCCTGATCATCCGACAACCCACGGGCCTTACATACGCACTTCCAAACATGGCCCCCGAATATTTCAAACGTGCTATAGTTGACTGCGTTTCCATCTTCTTTGGATTTTGCTTTAAGCATGTTTAACTGGTCTTGTGTTACTTTGAAAATTGCATCGACATTCTCATCTAAAGGGGACTCGAGTGTCGATTCCATTGATAGAGCGGGCTGATATTCAACATGTTTGAAAATGGGTTGTGGTGGCTCACGAGCACGTAAGAGTGTACGGTCTATGAAGGGTGGTATGGTTATGTCAAGGCCACTAGCAATATCAGCCCAAGTGTTGATGAAGTGCAACCCAGATGTACCATCCGCAACATAATGTTGCATTCCGACCCCTAGCGAAACTCCCCCACATTGGAACTTAGTTACCTGCTCAAATTCATATATCATATATCAGCCCAAACCTTTTAAACTTATTAGTTAACTAAAATTAAATTACTGTTATATTAGACCAAAACTTTTGAAGTGAAATGCGTGAAAATGCAGATTTTATACAATTTTATTGCTATATATGGCGATTATGAAAAACTAAAAGTATTTAAGATTGTTGGGTTAAGAGGGACGATGAGTCGAAGATAGGTGTCTAAACTCTAAAGTCCGTAACACGCCAATATTTTTTTCCTAACTATCCCAAGCTATATATATTTAATCTAAAAAAGGTTGGTTAGTTAGTTTGAAGGTTCCGCGGGGTTTGGTTTTGGGTAATGGTTGGTTATTCACCTGTTCTCACGCTTTCTACCGGGTGTGATTGCCCTGATGTGGCTATGTATTTGTGAGTTTGGGTGACTGAGATTTTTTCTTTGTTTGTAAGATTGTCACAGTTGTAATTGCTAAAGTGGAAGTTTTGGGCTGTTGTGGCCAGATGTATTGTTCTAGTGTCGATATAATTTCATAGCATCTTCTAGTGATTATTTATAAAATAGGGGCAATTCCATATTTACCCAAAACAAACACCATAATTCCATATTTCCTCAACACATGCTTTAAAAACATTGTATTCATGCATTAAAAACTTGTTATTTGGGTAAATATGGAATTATGAAGTTTCTTTTGGGTATATATGGAATTATCCCTATAAAATATATATTGCCTTAAAGAAAATGTTGGCGAAAAAAAGAGAAAAATAATTTATCATGTCACACGACATTTGGAATGTTGAAAATAAAGTATCATATTTTTTATATTCAGTTTTTGAACACCGCGTTAAGTAATCGAATTAGACTACTCACTGACCATTGTTAGCAAAATAGATCGAGAAATTATGTTGTTTGAAATTATGCGCTAAGAAATACCTGCAAGACGAGTAGAGGATTGCATCCGACTCCTAGTGACTGATCAACCTTGGGGATAAGTTTCTCGAACTCCATTGTTGGTGCAAAATCACCAAAATCATCAACAACACTATTAGATTCTGCTTCCATGAACAAAACTCCTTGTCCTTCACAATTGATAAAAATCCGGCCATGTTCATCTTCCTTCAATCGCCCTGCCATGGGGTAAAACGCAACCAAAGACTTGCTTAGAGCCTCTTTCATCACTTTGGTATCAAAGTAACTAGCAGCACCATTTGGCCGGTAGAAATACACACTCGCTGTGTAAACATTGGGTGCCACTAGGTCAGTGTTAGAGTTCCACAGCTTTATCTTCCTCGGTGTCTCCTCTGCCGGTTTCACCATTGTCGAATCTCTTACAGTGATCTTCTCAATCTTCATGATCTATAAATATTTGATAATAAATGAGTAATTTGTGATTAATTAAGATTGCTATCAAGTTTGTAAATATGCATGAACGTCAAGAATTTATGCATGGTGGCTCTGGACCTCTAGATATGCATTTGAAACCATTATTCATTAATAAAATAAGCTTTGTGTATACTGAATCAAAAATTTTGTGCATTTAAATGATTAACTTGAATCCAACAAACCCGATTTCTTGATTACTCAAACTACAACTATCTTTTATATAATAAAATAAAACTTCAAAGGGGGACTTTTGCATTTAAAAAAAAAAAAAAAACTCAACTTTCTCTTATTAAGTAGTAATATTTATTTATTTATCATTATTTTTATTTTAAAATATTTACTAAAAAAACCCAAATATTTCGGATTTGACAATAGTTAAAAAAAAACGTTCTTATATATAGTCAAGAAAAGAAAAATAAACATAAAAGTTTAAGTGTCAAAAGTACAAAGAAAAAAACTTAGTAAAAAGCGGGAGTGATTTTAAAAATATTTGTGTCTAATGTAAAGAAATAAAAAAAATCATCCGCACATACACACACCTTTCAACCTATGTGTAAATTTAAGATTAAAAGGCTGATTTCCACATATTGCCTTATATTGACAAAAAAAAAAAAAAAAAAAAAAACCTAATTAATATAATTAAATTAATTATAAGGTTTATATATCAACGATTTATAAATATATATAAAATAAATAAATTAGTTCAATGAAATGAAAAACAAGCAATTACTAATTATTCAATGAAATGAAAAACACCCAAGAGCCAACCAAATGAATCAGAAATGCCTACTTACTAAGCTCGACCTATATGATCTAATTTCTAAACAAGGTGTAGGTGATGGATAAATAGACAGAATAGTGCACGGACAACGTTTATATAAGGGTTAAACTTTATTTTTTGGACCCTGAACTTGGTTCATTAGATGCTTTAGGACCCTGAATTATAAATGATGGTACTCGACGACATGCTTGACTACAAATTTTGTCCTATATGAAGTAATACATATAGGTTTGGATATAGAGTTATGATTAAATAAAAAGATTAATTAAAATGAGAATGAAAAAAAAAAAAAAAAAAAAAAAAAAAAAACTATAACCACACATTTTAGATTATCCACAAATCATAGCATTAATTACACATTCAATGGTCAAAAATTCTTTCTATACTTTTTACCTAAAAACTCTTTTTACATTAACTATACTCTGTATAGCAAATCCCATTTTATAATTTGATTGGTTGATTTAATAGAAACAAGCCTCGTTTTTTTTTTTCTATAAACAATATTGTATGATTTTTTCCTTTAATATAAAGATATTATAAAATGGGATTTGCTATACAGAGTATAGTTAATGTAAAAAGAGTTTTTAGGTAAAAAGTATAGAAAGAATTTTTGACCATTGAATGTGTAATTAATGCTATGATTTGTGGATAAGATGAATAAAAGTTATTAATGGCAATCTACTAATTTTGTCGGGTCATTATGTATCATTGTGAAACGAAAAAAGGTATCACGGTCTTTTTAGTATTTGTCATGACCTATTTAATTTTATTTTATTGTGTCAATATTTACATTAAACGTTTGTTTTAGTCATATAATTTAATGTCATGACCCATATAATTCAAAAGGATCATTAGTTTCATACACACTTTGACAAATACACACTTAAAGTTACACACTTTGACCTAAATAAAGTTAAGACCCTTTAATGCAGTAAAAAGGTTTTAAATATTGATAAGTGTGCTAATTTCATTTGCTCGTAATTTGTGACATAATAAAGTTAGGACCCTTTAATGTAGTGATAGACTTAGCTGCTTGAAACATCAATTATATTCACGAGTGTTTTATTTGTCTATTGATTTATGGGCAAATTGCATAAAAGTGTAACAAACTTATAGCCAATTTCAATTTAATATACTCTACTTTTTTTTCTTCAATTTAATGTACTCAACTTATTTTTGATTGCAATGTAAGACATATAACGGATTTCTCAGTTATTTTATGATGAAAAAATTACATGTTTCGTCCCTATGGTTTATCCCAATAACATTCATAGTCCCTATTTCATTTTAATTACGCCAGACAAATGTTTTCGTCCGTTTTTATAGGTTTTCATACGTTTTGTCAATTTTTATACGTTAACGTTTTTAAAGAAATTAAAATTTAAAAAAAAAATTACAATTTAAAAAAAATTAAAAAATATACTTTTTTAAAAACAACAAAATTTTTAAATTTATTTAAAAAAATATTTTTTTTAAAAAAACTTAAAGTTTTTAAAAAAATTAAAATTTAAAAAAAAAAGTTTTTATCCAGATTTTAAAAAATTAAAATTTTAAAAATTTTAATCTTTAAAAAAAAATTAAGTTTAAAACTTTTTATATATTTTTTTAAAAAATTTTAATTTTTTTAAAATTTTCTTTTTCAAATTTTAACTTTTTTTAATGTAGTGACAGACTTAGCTGCTTGAAACATCAATTATATTCACGAGTGTTTTATTTGTCTATTGATTTATTTATATGATGAATTGTAAAAGAATGATAAAAAAAGGGACATTGATTGTTATGATCGGTTTATAATTAAAAGAGATTATAAAAGTTCATTTAGAGGCTAAGTTTTTATTGCATAGTGAGGGATTAATCTTCATTGTGTATTTATTTTAATCAAATGGTGGAGATTAACATATGAAAAGACGAACCGTAAAAAAGTGGATTAAAACGTGTGAAAACGGACTAAACATGTGTAAACATAAAAAAAATATTAAGTTAATTGTGTGCTTGTAAGTCTCATTTAATTTTAAATAATGATACTTGTATTATTTGTTACATTTTTATTACGGTAGTATATTTTTATAAAATAAGTGTAGTACATTTTTATAATATAACAAATTATAATTAGTTAACACTACTACAAAAAAGTCCATAGAGTCCGGTTGAAAATGGTTATAGTGCCCGGTTTTGCATACGGGCACAAAGGGGAGAGGACTCTATTGGGAAAGCAAAAAAAGCCCGGTTTTGAATACGGGCTCTATTACTGCTTATAGAGCCTTGTTTTCAATCAACTAACATTGCTCTATGTGAATTAAGAAATATAAAAAAAATCCACACTGTAACAACAGCCATTAAATAAATTTTTTCTTGCAAAATGAACATTATTCAAACCAAAAATATTTATTGAGTTACAGCTTATTTTGTCCTAATACATTAAAATTAATCTTGTGACTACTCTTGCAACGAAAATGAAAATGAAAAATACACCATTAATATTACTCTGAATTGTTGTTATACATTGCCTTTGAATATCCTTATGAAAACAGAAGGATTTGATGACGTCCCAAAACCGTCTTTAGAGTTGAGAATCACACCTGATGACGAATCTTGACTTTGCTCATCCTGGTACACTCTCCGAACAATTATTAGTACCTGCAAGACACCACATCGACCACCAACAGAAACTAAAACAAACATACTTTACTTTTCATGCAATTTCAAGGGGTAGAAGGTATATGTCATTCTTTATGTACTCTAACGTTGTTTGTGTTCTAATCGTTTGCTTAGATCCACAACAAATGTAGTAAAAAACACTAATATAAATATGTATGTAGATTTAGCAATCTAACCTTTTCATGGTTTTAGCAAGCTCAAGGTTGTGTACCTTGTCCTTCTCACCTAATGAGATATGCATCCTTTACAACATCATGTAATATTAATGCACAAAATCTCATTATGCTAAACAAAATCATACTTATTACAATACATATGTTAAATCAAAAGCTGATAACAGTACGCAAGTTTTCCTTCTCAAGCTGCAACTCTTCCTCAATATAAGCTATTTCCGGTGAAATTCTGTTGCTCTTACCATTTGTCATTACAAAATCTGTTCCAAGAAAAAACAGACAAGTTAGCCAAAAATTTTCGACTTTCAGACCATCTACCCTGATGTATACATAAATACTTGCTCAGAGTTGAGGTTAAAGTACCAATTAATCAAGACAAACATCTTGCACGTATAATGTGATGATCGATAAGCAATCCCAAACAATCTCGAACACAAGTAATTAATGAAGCACCATTTTGTCTATAAGATTATAAGAAGTTAGACTTTAATTATCTAAATCAACCATGAAGACATGTAAACCCCCAAAACCTTGGATCCCACAAGCCTCGATGCTTATAAGAAGTTAGGCTTTAATACAAGTGATTAATGAAGCACCATTATGTTGCAGTAGTGTATTTACCTTGGATCCCACAAGCCTCAATGCTTTAAGTATAAATCAGTAACCGAATATCAATGGAAGATAATGACTTACAAGCCAATAACTCACCCGTCAACTTATCAGCTGAGTCACGTTTAACAAACGCCTCACAACCCCAGACCTTTAAGTAAGACAAGTTGGGAGCTTTTCCATACAATAGTTCATATAGAGTCTTATCAACCTTCTTAGTTGGAACCATATTCAAAATGCGAACAACATTTTCTAAAGCATAATCCCAAAAGGATAAGGGAAAAGTTGTAATATTAAACATTGATCGCACCATGTCTAGTAATGTACGATTTCTTCTCTCATATACACCATTTTGCTATGGAGTATATGGAGAAGTGAGCTGCTGGACAATCCCACACTCAGCAAGATAATCTTTAAACTCTTGGCTTAGGTATTCACCACCTCTATCGGATCGAAGAGCCTTAATCTTCTTTCCTAGTTGCAATTCTACTTCATTCCTGAAAACCTTAAATGTTTCAAAGACTTCATGTTTATTTTTAAGCAAATAAACATAACCATAACGACTAAAATCATCTGTAAAGGTTAAGAAGTAGCTAGCACCCTTCTTTGACTCATGTCTTAGTGGTCCACATATGTCAGTATGTATCACACCAAGAAGATCAGAAGCCCTTTCTAAACGATTTGCAAAAGGTTTCTTGGTCATCTTCCCAGATATGCAAAAGCCCATCACGTAGCAGCTTTTACATGCGTTTCTTGCCTATATGAGCAAGTCTACAATGCCAAACATATGATGAATCCAAATCACTTTTGATTATTTTATTATTGATGCTAAAAACAGAATTATTTTATCAATCACATTATCATGCATATCAATTACTGGAATAACATTAAAGTAAAAAACATCATTTAAAGAAACCGAAATTCCGTCATTAATAAATGTATGAATAAAACCAATATCTTTTAACAAGGAAGCATAAACGACACATCTAATTATAGAAGGTGCGTAATGACAATCGTTTAAATACAGTACTAAGCCCGAAGGCAAAACTAAATCAAACGTGCCTATATGATACACGTACAACGCGCGTTCGGGGTAAGAGGAAACTTCCTTTTCTTCGAGCAAGTTTTTCAACCACCTAGGCAGTGAACCTAATCGTTGTAGTGTAGTATTAGGGTAAGCCTCGGGATTGATATCATTCTCTAAGGGAATAGGAATGCTAGTGAGAAATTACTACGCTAAGGTTGGGGTTGAGGAAGATTATTTTTTATCTTTTTTATATTTTTTTAGATAATTGAAAGGTACGATCTCAGGGGTACTTCTACCAATTACTCTACTATTCTAATTATTTAATTATCTAAACTAATGGGTAGTCTATGTCTAATTGATGTGTGCTCGTATGATGATTAAAAATGTGTTTACCTAGATACTATTACTCCCTAGTTATCTTTTATTGACGATTGAATTGTCACGTCCTTATTCTTAACGCGTTGTGTCTTCTAAGGTCGTAGGGTATGCTTTTCTCCCTAACTCTTTGAGAATACCATAAGGTTATTGCCTACAAAATCTCTAGGATTCATAAACTAACACTAAGATTATCTTTGGATATTTAGCCTACAATTACTCTAGGCGATTATAAACTAAGGTTCAAAAAGATTACCCAAGCATTAAAAACACAACGATGGCCTATTGCAATCCTAAGCCAATTACAATTAAGATAAGAGACAACCAATCAATATTTAATAACTAGGTTTCATAGATCTAAGCAAACACACAAGTAAATTAGCCGGACATGGTAAACATGCAAGCATACACACATACAATCGAAGACATAATGAAATCAATGAAGTAAATAACTTATCTTGATGTAAAATAGGGTATTAGAACCCTAAAATACTATCCAAGACGGACCAAAATCACTTTAGGTTTTTACTCCTCAAATCTACCTCTCTAAAAGTCTAAAAATTCAAATTCTATATATAGAGTTACAACTGCGACGACGTCACTTTTTAATTGTGACGCCGTCAGATCGCCGCCATTAGGGTTTCGTCTTGGCCAAGTCAACTTAGGGACGGCATCACGTTGTGGTTGTGACGCCGTCAGCTTCAGCTTCTGACGTCGTTTGAATCTAGATCTAGGGCGTCTGGGATGAAAAGTCTTCGTGACGCCATACTCTTCAAAACCTGACGCCGTCAGGTGTAAAATAGCAATTTCACTCCTGAGCCGTCACAAATATAGGGATGGCATCGCTCTTTTTTTTGTGACGCCGTCGGGTGCACTTCCAGCAGCTTGAGTGTCTTGATCTTGACTTTAGCCATTTTCTTCATATATTCACGCCTTTTCGTCCAAATAAGCATCATTCCAGCATTTTTCCTTCAAGAGACCTAAAAAGAGAAAAAGGAACGAAATTAACAAGTAATGGATATAAAAGTGGGCAATTAAGGGCTTAAATGACCCCTTAAAAGTGTATGTTTTAAATCCTTATCACTATAGCTTCAACGACTGCATGTTCTCCATTACCCACGTGCAGGTATTGTTGTCCATAGGCGAGTTTCCTTGCACCTCTAAGTCCCTGCAGTGTATTACAAATGTGAATACCACATCCAGTATCATATACCCAAGAATTTATTTTACGAGAAAATGAAAATAATTCTATCATCAAAAGAATACCTAAAGTGCTAGCAACAGTGCCAACATTTTTATACCTCTTTGTACGCAACTCATCAAGGTACCTCTTCCAATGTCTTACCTCCGTGCAGTGATGACAAGCCTGATCCCTTTTAGGATTCTCTTTCTTTTTAGGGGGTACTTCTTGGGTTCTGGTTGATAAGCCATAACTTGTTTTCCCTTACTAGCCTTACCCTTACCTTTCCCTTTCTTGTTCGCTTTCGGCTTATTAGGCTTAGTAATCCTACCCTTCTGAATAGCAAGTACCTGAGGTATAGGAGCCTTCTTGGGCAAACCTTTTTCGTAGTCAATGAGCATTGCATGTACCTCACTAATTGTCTTCCCCGTGCAATGCATATTGTAATTGCGCACGAAACCATCAAATTTCTTTTGAAGGGATTTATTGATAAGGCCAATTTGTATGTCATTAGGGTAGACGTAGTTGAGCCTCCCAAGCTGGTCCATGTAACTCATCATTTCTAGACAATGGGCACTCACAGGTTTCCCTTCCCCCTGCTTGCAACTGTGTAGAGAATCTATCAAATCATATAACTCTACAATTGTAGGCTTTTCAAACAACCGAATAAGTTCGGTGAGCATGTCCTGTGGGAAGTAATTTTCAAACTGTTTTTGCAAGTTTGGAGACATACTTCCAAGCATAAGGCAGGCAACCTCATTATGCTTGTCATACTCAGTTTGCTATGCTGCCCTTGCTTCAGCAGTAGCATTGGCTGCAGGTTTAGGAGGACAATGTGTAGTCAAATAATCTGATCTTTTGGTAACACGCAAGACAAGTCTGAGTTGCCTATACTAGTCATTGAAATTAGCGCTGCCAGTCAATTTCTCGCGATCAAACATAGATTTGAATGACGAGGTTAGTGCATTAGTTTCTGGTTGAGCCATTTCTACAAAAAATAAAAGTTCAAAAGTTAGTACTTTCGATAATTCAACCTTTCAAGAAAATAAAATACCCTTGGTCAATATTTATATTAACCATAGAATCTTCCTTGAATCTAGGACCCTCATTGTCATAGTTTCACCACATCAGTTGATCTGCTAGTGCTGAAAGTATTCAATATGTAATTGTTGAAGAACAATAATTGACAAACAAGTTTTCAATTCCTAGAAAATATGGGATTTACAATTTTGCCAAACAATTATGAAAATGTAAGCATGTTTTATCTCATCTTATGCCTTAAGTCATAGGTCTCACTAACTAACTTAATTAAGTTGTCTAATTTAGAAACTGCAAATATTTCAGCTTAGGTCTCACACAACATGAAGATTTATCTTGTTATTGTAATCTAGCTAAGTTCCCACATAACATAAATTGCAACTTCAAGTGTTTCATATCATTAGATGGCATAAACTTAAATTTAAAGGGTACAATTTTTTTTTATGTGTAATCAAAACTTATGTACGAAGAAGCATGCATACATCTTCATAACATAAAAATTTTCAAAACCTTACTCATAATTTTTAAATTACTAGGATTAAATTCTACAAAGTTTTAATCGATGCGTTAAGAAACTTATAACTTTGCACTAAGTTGCTTTGTACATAGAATGGTTATACTTGGTAGCTCCAAATACAACGCACAAAGTGGCAGAGAAGCTGGTCAGCGTGAAGCATATTATGAATAACCCTTCTTCTTGGCCAAGTTTTAATTGTGACGCCTTCAGATTGCCGCAATTAGGGTTTCGTCTTCGCCAAGTGAACTTTGGGACGACGTCACGTTGTGGATGTGACGCCGTCAGCTTCAGCTTCTGACGTCGTCTGAATCTGGATCTAGGGTGTCTGGGAAGAAAAGTCTTCGTGACGCCCTACTCTTCAAAGCCTGACGCCGTCAGGTGTAAAATAGCAATTTCACTCCTGAGCCGTCACAAATATAGGGACGGCGTCACTCTTTGTTTGTGTCGCCGTCGGGTGCACTTCCAGCAGCTTGAGTGTCTTAGTCTTGACTTTAGCCATTTTTCTTCACATACTCGCGCCTTTTCGTCCAAATAAGAATCATTCCAGTATTTTGCCTTCAAGAGATCTAAAAACTGAAAAGGAATGAAATTAAGCAGTAACGGATATAAAAGTGGGCAATTAAAGGCTTAAATGACCCCTTAAAAGTATATGTTTTAAATCCTTATCAAATATCCCTACACTTGGTATTTCCTTGTCCTCAAGCAAATGTGCTTTTGGCCAATCAATTTATAAGTTAGGGGGCATGAAGCATTGGTTTAGAACAATTCACAACAAGTATAAGCCCCGCAAAAGTCATAACAAGCACGGAACTTATATACTAGCACTTCACAAGTGGTGTTTTGATACTCTCATCTCTCGGGCGTATATGAAATATTTCAAATGGAAATGGAAGATAAACACTCATTAACCGGTTCTAGTACATAAATTACCATGGGCTTGAGACTAGATCAAACCTCCACCGCTTTGGCGTAAGCACCTAGGAACAACTATCTAAGAGGTCTTTTAAAGGGTTGTAACGTTAGGCTTACGGTAGGGAAAACAAAGGGTTTGGTTAGATAGGCGATTTAGTGATGGCAAGTCAAAAATATTTACGTTATAAGCATGAGAAGAATGGCGTTGATAAGCCAAGACTCGACACTCTAAACATTAGATAACTTTGAAACAAAAAAACATAAAAATAAAGATAAATGTAGGATGGTAGCCCGTATGTTTTTTATTCATTTTTTTTCATACACTTTTACTCTACCATCCTCTACGATAACATCAAAATATAAGGGATTTATAGGCACATCCCTACACTTGAGTTTTTATTACTCTAACACTAATTTGACCCGAATTGAAAAGATCAAAACACTTGGAGTACATTATTACATAAATAAAGGGAATTTGAATTTGACGTTCTTTCCCATCACTCCATAAAATTTAACTTTACCCATGAGTCCCAATCGTCCTAAAACTGTATACAAAGGATATGACTCGACTTAGCAACCATGTAAGTAACTAGATAATTGAACTAAGGGTTTAGTATGATAACAATAATGCACTAAAAGTGAGTGCATGCAAGGTAGGCTAAGGCGATATGGGTGTACATTTGGGGGTGGATTGTAAACAATGCTCTTCATTGATATTCCGGAAAACTGAAACATCACAAGAACCACGAAACGGATAGGCTCTGAGGGGTTAACTAGGGGTATCATGTTGGGAATAATGCTAACAGTTACCACTGATAAGCTTGTGGAAGACACTGCTGAAGAATGCACTAGCAGTGGAAACACATTACCACTGCTAGTACATATTATTACCACTGCTATTAGGATAATTGTTATGTATTCGTGTATAGATAAGTATAGAAAAGATCTTGTGTATATTCTCTGTTGATAGCATTATACTTATCTTGTAAAGGACTCCTTGTGTTATAAAAAGAGGTCCTAGGTCATTGTTCTATGTACGTATTAAACCCTAGAGAGCTTCAAGGTGTAACCCTAGTGATAAGCAAGATCACTCGTATTATTCTTAATAATATTGAATTAGCTTTGTGTTATACTGTTCTCACTTACATTACATCATACAATCCATCTTCTAAGTATTACTAAGTATATTCCACGTACTTATTAATATAACTCAAAGTATCACTAACACAAGGTGTGTGTTTAGTTCCATCAAGTGGTATCAGAGCGAGGTTCTAATACTTTAATTCAGAAGATCCAAGGAATAAGCTTAACCAACTCACTCAAATCAATGGAGATGGAAAACCAGTCAAACTCTGCTCCAAGGCTTCCTAAGCTCAAACTCAATGAGTTTGAGATGTGGAGGATAATGATTGAGCAATAATTTCTCATACAAGACTATGCTATGTGGGAGATCATCTTAACTGGTGACTCCTTCAAGCCACGGAAGGAGACTGAGAAAGTTGGTGACAAAGAAATTGCAACATTTTTTGCACCTTCTACTACTGATGAAAGAACACATAAGAAGAATGATATGAAGGCCAGAAGTTTGTTACTAATGACTCTTCCTAAAGACCAGATCATTGCTTTCAACAATATCAAGACAACAAAAGAACTTTTTGAAGAGATTTGCTCAGTGTTTGGTGGCAATGATGCTACTAAGAAGACTCAAAAGACATTGTTGAAGCAAAGTTATGAAAACTTCTCTGCTTCAAGCAATGAATCACTTGACAACATCTTCACCAAACTCCAGAAGATTGTCACACAATTGACTGTGTTTGGAATTGAGGTAGAAAAGGAAGACCTCAATTTGAAGTTTCTAAGAAGTTTGCATGTTGAGTTTCATACTAATGTTACAATCTGGGAAAATAAACCAGAGATTGAAACTATGAAGCTCAATGATCTTTACAACAACCTCAAACTCATTGAACAAAGATTTAAGAAAGCAGGGAAACTTGGTACAAGCTCTAGCAGCTTGGCATTTATGTCAACCTCTATTGACAGTGATGATTCTGAAGATGACAGTGATGATGACATTGCTACTGTTGGTTCTACAGTTTCAACTAGTAATGCTATTGTCACCACTGCAGGTTCAAAGAAGAAGGTTGTTGGCATTGGAGATCCTACCTTTTATGCCGTTATCTCCACTCAAGTTAATGGCTCTATATTAACTCATGAAGACATAGAGAAAATTGATGATGATGACTTGGAGGAGATAGACATAAAGTGGCAAATAGCTCTTCTTAGCATGAGGGCTAGGAAGTTTTACAAGAAGACTGGCAAGCCAATTCACATCAATGGTAGTGAAACTGCAGGGTTTGATAAAAAGAAAGTAGAGTGTTTCAACTGTCACAAGTTGGGGCATTTGGCTAAAGAATGCAGAAGACCAAGGAAGCAGGACAATAGGTCTACGTGGTACAAGCAAAAGAAAGAACCAATTGTGGAGGAACCAAAGGCAATGCTGAAAATTGATGGTGTGAGCTATGATTGGAGTTTCATGGCTGATGGACAAGAGGAACAACCTTCAGATGCTGCTTTTATTGCTACAGAACATGCTCTCATGGCCTTCTCTGACTCTGAGGTACAAAACTTTGAAAGTTGTTCTAAAACATGTAGGGCTTCTAGAGAATGTGAAAGGCTTAATGAATTAGATGACAACCAAAGAACATAGTTGTTTGCTGCTAATTATAATGTGTCAAACCTTAGAAGAGGCATATCTGTATTAGAAAAACAACTAGAGCATTATAGATCAAATGAGACAAAATATAATGATGATATGGTTGTTCTAAGAAGAGAGTTAGATCATAAGATAGCAGTGAATGAGGCACTAAAAGAAGAGCTTGAAATACTTAAAAAGATAAATGAGAATGTCAATTTATTTGTTGACACCTTATATTATCAGTCTAAGTCAATTGATAAAATTTGAAATGCTCAAATTACTAGTAAAGTTAAGTCTGGTATGGGATAGAATACAGTTCCTCCACCACTAAGGGGTGTTCCATCACCTCCTGGCATAGATTTAGCTCATACAGGCCTAGAAGAATTTCAGGAAACTAATCTTGAATATGGTCCTCCCAAATTTGTGAAAAGTGAGGAAGAGGTTAAGCATGAATCTGATGTTTTTGAAAGTGCAAGTGACTCATCTATTGTAGATGAGAATGTTAAAAAGAATGTAGAGGCTTCTATCCCACAAGTTGTAAATACTATTACAGAGGAACCTAGGAAACAAGCTAATAAACCTAGATCAACTGTAAGGTATGCTGAGATGTATAGAAACAAGTCATCAACTCCTAGGGGTAACCAGAAGATTTGGAATCATGTAAAATCTCAACAACTAGGTAGTGAGTTTGTGATGAACAATAAAGCATGTTATATTTGTGGTAGCTTTGAACATTTATATGCTAAGTGTGACTATCATGTTGGGAGAAGGGAAGTTTATGGAAATAAAAGGGTGGAGTCAAACAGGTTTCAAAACAAAATACACCCTAATTCACACAGCAACATGATCCCAAGAGCAGTTCAACTAAGAAGTGGACTTAAAACTTTTGCCACTGCTAAAACTATTAACACTGCTCACCATAAAACACCTGTTGCAAGTGCAAAATCCAAAACAACTTTTTTAAAATATGCACAAACAGGGAAAAGGTCTTTTTATAATAAAAGGGTTCAATATAACCAACAGTGGGTACCAAAAACTAAACCAGCAGTTACCACTGCTCAGTCAAAAGTTCCCACTGCAAGGGTTGTAAACAAGAACAGGGGTAACATGGGAAATGCTGTGAAGGCCTCAGCACGTTGGGAATGGAAACCTAAAGGAATTACCTCAACAACCAATCCCAATGGTGTATCAATGACCTTCGATAGATTTAACTATATTGATACACGAGGCAGATCCAAGTCAATCATGGCTTGGGTCACCAAAGGAAACTATCTCCTTTCTTATATGTGCAGGAACATCCAAGGACAAAGAGATTAGATCAAGGCTACACAGATAGTGGATGTTCAAGGCACATGACTGGCAACAAGTCCTATCTCTCAAATTTTAAATACTATGATGGACAGTTTGTCAGCTTTGGAGGTGGAGTTAATGGAAAAGTTACTGGTAAAGGGGTCATCAAAACTGGTAACTTGGATTTTGAACCTGTGTACTATGTAAAAGAGCTTAAGTATAATCTTTTTAGTGAGTCACAAATGTGTGACAAGAAAAACAATGTTCTTTTTACTGAAGATAAGTGTTTTGTTCTCTCTAAGGATTTTAAGATGCCTGATGAAAGTCATATTCTTCTTTAGATTCCTAGAAAAGGCAACTTATATAGCTTTGATATGAATAACATTGTTGCTAAAGATGATTATGCTTACTTGCTTGCAAAGGCCACAGTGGATGAATCCATGTTATGGCATAGAAGACTTGGTCATATTAATTTCAAAATCATAAATAAGATTCTTAAAGATGGTTTGGTAAGAGGCTTGCCCTAGAAAATATTTGAAAATGATCAAACCTGTGTTGCTTGTCTTAAAGGCAAACAACACAGAGCTTATTGCAGGTCAAAATTGGTTAACTCTATTGCTCACCCACTTCATATGTTACATATGGACTTGTTTGGTCCTACATCTGTGAGTAGCTTAAATCTTAAGAAGTATTGTCTTGTTGTGACTGATGATTTTAGTAGGTTTACATGGGTTTTCTTTCTTAGAACTAAGGATGAAACAACTGGCATTCTTAAAACCTTCATTACAGAAGTAGAAAACCAATATGATATGAAAGTTAAAATCATTAGGTGTGACAATGGGACAGAGTTTAAGAATAGAGTTATGGATGATTTTTGCAGAGATAAAGGTATTAAAAGAGAATTTAGTGTAGCTAGAACTCCTCAACAAAACGGTGTTGCTGAGAGGAGAAATAGGACACTAATAGAGGCTGCTAGAACCATGTTGGCAGATTCAAAATTGCCAATCACTTTTTGGGCCGAAGCAGTTAACACTGCTTGTTATGTGCAAAATAGGGTTTTAGTAGTGAAAACAAAGAACAAGACACCTTATGAGTTATTTAGAGGTAGACCCCCTATCCTAGACTTCATGAGATCATTTGGATGTCATGTCACTATTCTCAATACCATAGATCATCTGGGAAAATTTGAAGAAAAATCTGATGAAGGGTATTTTGTTGGGTATTCCATGGTTAGTAAAGCTTTTAAAGTATTCGACTTAAGAACCCAAAAGATTGAAGAGAATCTGCATGTTGAGTTCCTAGAAAACAAAGTGAATGTCAAAGGAACTTGTCCAGAGAGGTTGTTTGATCTTGATACTCTAACCCATACCATGAACTATGTACCTATCTCTACAGGTACATCTACTTATGATTTTGCAGGTTCAGAAGAGTTTCTTGATGATGATGAACCAAGCAAGGATCAAGCAGATGATCAAGATGAATTCATTTTGCCACTTTGGGACTATGCAGATAATGATGATATTCCAAGGACTGGAGATGCTCAACCTTCTAATGATTCTGGAAAAGAAGGAGATAGCAATATGAACGCTGGAAATCCTGAAAGCACTGCTATGCCAGAAGTTTCCACTGCAACACCAGAAGTGGAAAATACAACTCCAGTTACAGAGGAAGCTCAAGCCAATGATGTTGAAATCTCAAATATGCCAAATGAGATTACAGTTCCTCAAACTCCCCATACCTCAATTCATAAATCACATCCTCTTGAAAATGTGATTGGGGATGTAAATTCACCAGTGAAGACTAGAAGACAATCAAAATTGCATGATATTCATAGATTTATTAGTGAAATCTATGAATCTAAGAATCATGAAGGCAAGAATGAATGTCTTTTCATGTGTTTTCTATCACAAATGGAGCCAAAGAATGTATACAAGGCACTTGAAGATGAAAGTTAGGTGGAAGCAATGCAAGAAGAGTTGCTCCAGTTCAAGATTCAAAAGGTTTGGGTGCTTTGCAATTTACCTCATGGCAAGAAGGTAATAGGTACAAAATGGGTGTTCAGAAACAAAAAGGATGAAAGAGGAATTGTTATAAGAAACAAGGCTAGGCTTGTGGCTCAAGGATACACTCAGGAGGAGGGTATTGACTATGAAGAAGTGTTTGACTCAGTTGCAAGAATTGAAGCAATTAGGCTGTTCTTAGCCTATGCATATTTTATGGGCTTTAAAGTCTATCAAATGGATGTAAAGAGTGCTTTTCTATATGGGAAAATTGACGAGGAGGTATATGTTTCACAACCTCCAGGCTTTGAAGACCCTGACTATCCAAACAAAGTGTACAGGGTGGTTAAAGCTTTGTATGGCTTGCATCAGGCACCAAGAAAATGGTATGAGACCTTAACTACTTATCTTCTTGATAATGGGTTTCATAGAGGTAGAGTGGATCAAACTTTGTTCATCAAGAAAGACAAGAATGATATCTTGCTGGTTCAAGTATATGTTGATGATATTATTTTTGGCTCAACAAAGACAGAGATGTGCAAAGAGTTTGAGAAGCTAATGAAGGATGAGTTCAAGATGAGTTCTATGGGTGAACTCACATTCTTTTTGGGACTTCAAGTACAACAAAGGCCAAATGGTATTTTCATCAATCAAGATAAATATGTGGCTGAGATACTAAGGAAGTTCAAGTTCACTGATGCAAAGTCATCCAGCACCCCTGCAGACAAGACTACACATCAACTTTTGAAGGAGAATAGTGGTGAAGCAGTTGATGTGCACATGTACAGATCTATGATTGGTTCTTTGATGTATCTTACATCATCTAGGCCAAACATTATGATTGCAGTATGTGCTTATGCAAGGTTTCAGGTCACTCCCAAGTTCTTACTCTTGACTGCTGTGAAGAAGATTTTCTGATATCTTAAAGCATTTCCTAATCTGGGATTATGGTACCCTATAGAATCACCTCTAGAATTGGTTACTTACTCAGATAGTGACTATGATGGAGCTAGTTTGGATAGAAAATCTACAATAGGTAGATGCCAATTTCTTGGAAATAGATTGGTGTCATGGCAGTGCAAAAAACAAACAATGGTGGCAAATTCATCAACTGAGGCAGAGTATGTGGCTGCTGCAAGTTGTTGTGCTCAAGTTCTATGGCTTCAAAATCAACTTTTGGACTATGGGTACAATTTTATGAATACCATCATTTATATTGACAATGGTAGTACCATTTGCATAATTAAGAATCCAGTTCAACACACAAAGACTAAACATATTGAAATTAGACACCATTTTATAAGTGTTAGGTCACTAGTTTTACAACACAAGCTTAATAGAAAGAGATAAAGGTGATTGAACAAGTAAACCAAACACACACACACGTTATACTAAGACGGTTATGCGTAGATGTATGTGAAAGGAAATAAATTGAACAACCAACCTTCAAATGAAGGTTTACAAGAGTATTTATAGGCAAGGAGCTAGGGCAACACTCCCACTCCTTCCTTTTTCCTTATTGGACATGGGCCTAAGCTTATGGGCCTTCTACATAAGCTTGACCTTAAACAAACATAAAGACCATAATAAGCTACCTATTACATATGAGTAACTAACACTTGAATTAAGGTTTAGGAGTGATTCCAACAATCTCCCCCTCAAGTGTTGGTGATGAAAAAAACGGTGAAGGCGTTGATGTAATAGTAGCTTTGACGTCTTCTGACATTCTTCTTTCTTGTGAGAAGGAATGCCTTGATTCGAACAATCTCCCCAGTGTAGAGAGATAGTTTTCTTTGAACAGTTATGCTTTGACGTCATCTTTAACTTTGTTCTTTGATCATTGTTCTTTGTGATGAAAGTGATAGTATGTTGTTGTCTGCATCAAGTCTGTCTCAGGTCTGCTTCGCCGCTACAGTGTCTCCACGTCATTCTTCAACATGCTCACATGCTCTTTGACGTTGGAATTCAGTACTGATGAAGTTCTTTAAGTCTTTAACTTAGTAGATTCTTTGATTTGACAAAGAATCATTCTGACTGTTGTGTTGCTTTTGGATAGAACTTCCATTGGTGATGATGTTGGCGTGAGCATGAGAAGAATCTGCACGATCATCCCGCTCCGGAGCTTCCATAAGAAGAAAACATTTAAAACGGTTAGTAATAAGCGGATTCCGGCACTTACAAGTTTGAACTTCGAGAGTGTTAATAGCATAGTGTGAAAACACAACTCTAATTCTCACAAAGGCCGTTCCTGAACTGGAGTCCCACAAGTGAGATAAAACGATGTACCGAAGTACACCTACGATTCAGATGAGTCGCTGAGGTACACCGAAGCATCACCTCACGACTGTAGACCGTTTGAGACCACTAAGCGCAATCCATGGGGAATTGCCAAAGCGACCTGCTGTCAGGGCTGTTTGATGTTGACCCTGGCAGGAGTTTCCATTCAATCACTGAGGATCACAGATTGTGAACCTCTCATAAATGTTCTCGACAAATTGCTAAGATCTGTGAAGGACTCGATAATGTACCACTAAAATTCTTATTGTTGAACATCAAGTGATGAAATTTCAAGTGTACCTAAGAGATCTTTTGATGAATCTCGTGGCTCTAGACTCAATAGTGCGTTTTGGTTTTCCTGAGCGGAGACTAGGGAGAGGGTCTCCTTCTTCAATACCAGCAATCTCTAAGAGAAAGCCGATAGTCTACGTAGGGTTCCCTGTGAGAATGAATCAAGCTTCTGTTGAGAGAAACTTGAGTGGCTAAGAAGGTTTAGTGCATGCGTCACTGGGTCCATGACGACTTTTAATCTTCAATACCGGTGTTATCTAGTGACAACCAGTAGTATATGAATTGAACCCGGTGTCTGCCCTAAGTTGAATAATTTGGAGGGCTATTTCTTTTCACCATTTTCTTTGCATTTCTTTTTAATTCTTCAACTCCTTCTTTCTCCAATTATCATTTTCTCCTTTTTTTATCATCGTACCTAAGGACTTCTAAGTACTAACTATTTGTGATGTCCTTGGGTAGATCCCTCCGGCTCTGGCGGATCATAGGACGGTTATTCCTAACTTATCACTCCATGACTAACCTATGTTGCCATAAAACCAATTTTCAAGAAAATCTCTCAAAGGGTTTGTAAATGAAAAACATGTTTGAACCACTGTGAGAGTTTTATCTTTTAGCAGAAATACTCCCCCTCCACATGTGCTTTAGAGTTATGACGGAAATCTGCACTGTGTGGGAAGAGCGCGCACTTTTGAATTGATCAACTCAAGATAGATAATCCCCTGCGAGACACGGTTACGTTGCATAGTTAAAGAGTTACATTGTCAGCTTTTAGGTGACAACTAGCTCTAATAACTACCTTGAAGGTGTAGACAAACCTTGAAAGGTTGTCATACCCGTCAGAGTTCATGTCTACCAAGAGTTTCTCGAATGGTACTTTCTACTTGGACAAGTCCTTTGCGAGACACGTTTACATTACTATCGAACTAGCTTAAAATTATTACCCGTCCCGGACAAGTCTTTTCGAGTTACTAACAGTTAAGTACCGTCAATTCGTTGGTTAAGTCTATTATACAAAGATTCATTTGCATTTACACAACATATTTCTTATCACATAATTTTCTCCCCCTCAAAAATGGCATATAAAATGTTATTTTTGAAAAGTTGAGAATAAATATGACCATTTCGAGTGTTGCGGGAAGATGACCACTATGAACAATTTGTGAACAAAGTTTTAACTCAAGTACTCCCCCTCAACAAGTGATATAAACGGTTGAGGTTTTGAAAATCATACGGGGAAGTACTTGTCCTTTTGAGCAAGACCTTGAAAAATGAAAGGTTTGATAGGTTTTACTCAAAAGTAAGAAGCTTTCGCTCCTTTTATAAGGATTGTGGCACTGAAGCGTACCACATGGTCCTTTCTTGACAATTACGGGTTGTACACTGTTATGTGTGCTCAAGCCATAGACATAAATAATCACACATCCAAATTTATAATGAAAGAAGCAGTTCAAGGGGTACCAGGAAGTGCAGTGATGTTGCCAGGAGTGCGAACAGGGCATTGATAGCCGGTGATGTTAATCCTGGGTCGACCACCAACAAAGCTTTCCAATGTTCTGAACTGATCCTTTCTATACAACCTTTCATCAATCATTTTGATGATCCTCCTTACATCCCTTCGATCCTGAGAATTCCATCGCTTAGGAGACCCAATCTTTAGATGTATATCCTTCAACCGATAAGCTAATCCGTCCCTAACCCTCTTCAAAGTGTGATCCCCAAACTTGTGAAGATCGCTGCACGCCATCAAGCAATTGCGTTGAAGTTCACTGCGGTAAACGACACCGAACGGTTTGCTGATGAGCGTGTATTGTGGAAGCTGGTTGATGTCGGGAAGATCAAGCTGTGGTGGAGTGAAGTTGACACGGGTCTGATATGATTCAACTGCGAGCTGGAGATCTTCTACACGTTCTTTGATGACTATGCGTCTGATGAAGATGAGCAGTGACTTGATGAATTCACGTTGTACTTCAGTTGAAAATTGCCTCATGCGACCCTGTACTTTGGCAAGGTACATGTCTTCACTGTCGTTGATACACAAATTCTCAAAGTCAGCTTCAGAGAATGCATAATCCCGTTCATCTTGCCTTTTGACCACAATCTTCTTGAGAAAAGTGTAGTCCCATTTGGTCGAAAGATCAACTTGTTTGATGGTAACGATATCCTTAGTACTGAACACTGCATGTTGAGACTTCTGAACCTGGCAGCTTCTGTAGTAGATTCTTCGGCGTTCCGGCCAATGATGAATCCCGTACATTGCATCTCGGTCGTATGCTTCCACTTTGTTGGAGAACAAGTGATTAGCTCTTTCCTCGATAGCTATGCAGTTTGAGTATATTGCTGCGGGGAATGGAAGTGTCAAAGATGTAGCGTATTTCCTTGAGCCATCGCCACCGTGTAGAAGAAATTCCAAGTCTTTGTTGAAGAAATATCTGAATGGAATCCTAGGTTCATCTGGTTGGCCAATTGTTGGTAGAGGTTTTGACCAGTCGGTGTAGTATGGTGGGTTGTCCCGTTTGGTGAAGTCGATGTTTGCTTCTGGGTTGAGCCAATCCATGTTGTTAGACATAGCTCGAGCAATGTTTTCAAGGTGATATTCAACCTCGATGGCACTTTCCGAGCTATCTTTCCACAGTTGAAAAGCTTCATTCTTGATTCGCCTCAACTCGGATTTCGTCATCTTCTTCACATGGAACTTTTCTTGCAGAATCTTAGCATGCTCCAATGTATTACCGTCTACCAGATCTTGACCTTCTTCAGGGTAGGGAGTGGAATTGACAAGTGTAGAAAACCATTCAAATTCCTATGTTGTATCTTCATTTAGCCATGATACAACGTCAGCCGTGGGCGCCTTCTTCTTCTGTTTCTTAGGCCTGGATGAGGATTCTGGTTTCTGAACTTGTTTGGGAGAGGTGGGTTGTTGTAGGGGCTTACAGACTTCCTCATCGTCACCACCCGTATACTCAAAGTGATCACCGGTTTTCTGAGTCTCGGGTGGTAATTCAGAAGAATCCTGAGGTTTATCAGTAGAAGAGGGAGGAGAAGATCTTTGTTGAGTAGGAGTCTGTTGTGGTGGAGGTTGCATCGAGTACTGAATAGATGATGATACATCAGACTTCTTTGTGCGTTTGTGCTCTTTATCCTTATCCTGATCTTTGTCTTCATCATCTCTTGAACGTTTAGGCCTTACAGCTTCTTCTCGGAATGAGGACCTGAGTTGGTATTCCAGTAGAGCTTCAAACAGTTTAGCTTCGTGTGAGGCAAACGTTGCAGAGCATTTCGACATTTGTGCTACTAGCCGGTTCACCAATTCATCATCTGAGAAAATTGTGGATTCAACTGGATTGATGCTTAAATTCATCGCAGTTGATTTCATGGCTTGTTTGGCTAGATGCAAGAGATTTGGATACAGTTGTCTGTTATACATCTCCTTTGTCAGTTTCAGAACGACCTCCATAAGGAACTGGCGAGTGTATCCTTTGATCATTTTGTCCATTTTCCCTTGAAGATCATCTTTCATGAGCTTCTGGACATACTCCCTTTCATCTTGCATCTTGTCGATATCATCATGAATGTATTGTATCTGATCAGCATAGAAATTCATCTTCCTGTAGAGCATGTCTTTCTTTCTGAATTGTTTGACAGCATTCCCAATTCTTTTATGAGCTTGAGATATCCAAGATCGAGTTGGCTTCTTCACTGATTTGGATGTTGATTTTGTTGATCTTTTAGATGGTGGTGGTGAGGAGTGAGACGATGAATCTGATGAGGAGGACACATGAGGAGGCTCAAGGTCTTTTGGAGGTGCAAAAGTATCCTCCTTGGAACGAGTTGGACTGTTGAGAAGATAATCATCATAATTCTCTTCGTTATCTTGTCCAGATTTAGCCTTTTCTTCCGTATGAGCCTTAGCTTCTTCATTAGTCTTTTCTTTCTCAGTCTTATCCTTTTCTGGTTCCTCAATGTTATAATCAGTAGACTCCTCTACAAGCTTTTGCTGTTGGACAAGAGTGGTGGCACCAGTTCCCTTATCGGGTCGATTAACCGCATCAGGATCTGGTGAAGAGTGAACACCACCACTCGACCCTCCGGGGCCACCCATTTGTTCTTGTTCAAACTCTTTAGCCTTTTGAAGGTGTCTAACGATTTTAAACTTCTTCCTGTAGGATTTATCCAGTTGCTCTTCATCACTTTCCGAGCTTTCTTCATATGGCACAAGTACAGGAGTCTTCCCTTTTCTTAGGTCAGCTGGAGGACTAGGAGGTTTTGCTACTGAGGGAGGTGGTTCGGTTGCAGATTCAGAGTAGTGAACCTCCTCGTCTGATTGTGTATCTTCAAAGCTTTTGTCCAGTAGCTTTCTTGGTGGTTCAGGTGTAGGAATAGGAACAGCTTCCTGAGAGGGAACTTTCTTCTTAGGAGCAGGTTTCCTCTTTGGGACATTCCTTTGACTCTCTGTGCTTACTGCACTTCCAGCACTTCCTCTTCTGGTTCTCCGAGTAGGTGTTCCAGAAGGCTTTTCATCGAGATGACCAACTTTGCCTTCTCTTACTGCTACCCGATACCTTTTGTACATTTCAAGCTTCTTGATTTCGTTAGTCAGTAGGTGATTAGGTAACACAGCACCCTGTTTCTTTGTTGACGATTCCTTGATTCTGACTGATAGGGTAGGCTCAGTCAACATATCATGATTTTCTGGGTCATTGAGCCTTTGTGGAATATCAGGATGAAGTCCAAGTGCTCTCTGGATCAACAATTTTGTGTATCTGACATAAGGAATCTTTGAGCCAAGTTTCTTGTGAAATGACATCATGTCTTCCCATAACAGTGCTTCAATTTCGATGTCCTTTTTGTTGATTAATGACCAGAAGATTTGTAGTTCCATGAGCTTGGGATGCTCATAGCCACTGTCACGACCAGAGACTGATTTGGTGATGATGATGTAGAGGGTTCTCCACGGTTGAGGAATGTTCTTAAGCTCCACATGAGAGTGCTTAGTGATAATTCCTGAAGCTTCATCATAGCCAATATCAATCAGGAATTGAAGAACTGTCTCCTCAGTAGGTGTGGCAAAGAAGTCGGTTGGCTCGATTTCAGGAATGAGAAGAACAGCCCGTAAGTCTGCATGAGTGATGGTGACTTGTTTGTGATTGAGAGTCACAGTCACTGCACTTTGACCCTTGATCCTTTGCATTGAATTCCAGAATTGTTGCATGTAGATCTCCGGTATTGTAGCAGAGTGTGAGAGCATGTTCTGGTATGGATGATTCTTTAGAATATCCACAGCAATGAGACAAGAAGATTCTGAGCATGTGAGGGTTTCAAAGTCAACCATAAGGTTGTTCTTTCCAATCTTTCTAGGATAGCCTTTAGGGAAGATGTCAGCAATTGTGAGAACTTCTGATGCATCCACATTCATTTGAGCAGCCATGTCGTGATCTGAAATAACATTAGCCAAAAGAACCAACATATCGAAAGACATAATGTTAGTCAACAGAAGGTTTTTATTGTCTAATAATTGAATATACAGTGTCAAAGATTGTTACGAGTCCACAGTCACTTGTTTTTCAATAGTCCAATGTCGTTGTGATAAGTTTCGTGAGTTAGTTAACTTTAAGTTTTAAAGTTTATGTTATCACATATTTAACACAACATATTAAACGATTAAGTTTATTAGTGACATTATTGGTTTCGTGACGATATGATTTGTTCATTAACAAGTTTGTACACGTAACAATTCATAATGAAGGTCAATCAAGGCTTAGGCGTAGATTTGGAAAAGTTACGCGTAAACAGAAGTGATATACGCGTAGACGAAAGCTTATGCGTAGGATCCTGACTTACGTGTAAGAAATGTTACGCGTAGGAAAAAGGGGACCTTATGCGTAGAGCTTACGCGTAGGCGTATAAAGACCTTACGCGTAAGGCTTACTCGTAAGAGTAGACCTTATGCGTAGAGATCACTGTTTACGCATATCCTTCACAGGATACGCGTAGTCCCATTGTAGAACCTTACGCGTAATAGTTACGCGTAGGATTTCTCTTACGCATAACTGTCTACGCGTAAGGTGATCCTTATGCGTAGAGTAACAAAGACCTTGATTCTGAGTTTTACGAGTAGCAAGCCTGAAATAAAATCATCATAACATCAATCTTAACACATGTATTCATTTTACAACAAATCATGGCATGAAAACATGTTAAACAGGTTACGCGTAGAAAGTCATACGCGTAAGTCAAAACCCTAAAGTTTATGAATTACGCATAAGATTTCTAACCATAGGATTTGCACCAAACGTTTTCTGGTAGGTCTTAGGTGTTGTGAGAGTCTATAACCCAAGTTTTAACATCCAATTCGTGGTGAATCAAAAATACCCAAACTCAAGAACAGTAAACCCTAATTCATAATTCTGACTTAATTAGTGCTTCTGGGTTGTTATAGGGCCTGGATAACATTAATTCAACATGGTATAATCATCACACAACAATCTATTTGACCAAAACCATTCACATTTTAAAATACCCAAATCGACTTAAGAACCCTAATTTTGAAAAACCATCAATTTGTGTTTCTGGGTGGATTTTGAGGGTAAAAATAGCATCATTGTTGTTAAAGACACGTTTTGACACATTCTTTTCAACCACAAACACACACCAATGATTGTGTGTTCATACGCTTATGCGTAGAACACAAAAACAATCATAGACAAAAATTTGACCGTTGGATTCGTGTAAAAATCAAAACCTATGTTTGTAAACATGTTAAGATTATGAAACAACTTACAAATTGATGATCAGAAACACAGATTTGAAGAACGAATTTCGTGCGTAGGATTGGTTAGGTTTATGAGTAATAAATGTGATGAATATGTTAGGTGGAGTGTTTTTATTAAAAGTAACTTTAAACTTTTGGCAGTTTTGGTCCCTCCACCTTTTCCTTTTTCATACAAAGCCATTTAACTTCCATTTTGGTTACCAAACAAAGATTGTTAAGAAAGAAACTTGACGAAACTCCCCCTCGACTTAGGTAAATAATGAAAGGTTATAAATTTTAGTCCGAGGAGTGTCATTGAACCAGAAAAGATTTACCACCATTGATAAAAGAAACAGTCGGGATATGATAACATGCAAGTACACAGATGTTTTTGAAACAGTTAAGTTATAATTTTCTCCCCCTCAACACTTGATCGGAAAAATACTGAATTTTGAAAGATTAAAGTGTTGACGAAAGAGATGTACTTGCCATGTTGACAGAAAAATAGATTAGAAGAATATTTTTGTTGTTTTATCAGGTTTTATATTTTTGTATTTTGTTTTTGAAAAATTATTTACAAAAGAGATTTTGGTGTTTGACAGGTTTTTAAGACTGCTTTAGGAGGTCATCCAATTCCTCTTGAGTCAAACACCTCATACCAATCCGGTGGACCAACTCATTAAACCTAGCGGGAGGCAAGGATTTGGTGAGAAGATCTGCCAATTGGTATTCTGTACCCACGAAGTATAATTCAACAGTACCTTGTTCCACGTGGTCCTTGATGAAATGATAGCGAAGATCGATGTGCTTTGATTTCGAATGCTGAACTGAGTTGCATGAGATCGCAATTGCACTCCGATTGTCGCAGTACATCGGGATTCTGTCAAATACATAACCATAGTCTTTGAGTTGTGTTCTCATCCAGATGACTTGAGCACAACACGCGGACATGGCTACATATTCTGCTTCGGTTGATGACAGCGATGTACAATCATGCTTCTTTGATTGCCAGGACACCAGTTTATCACCAAGAAACGTGTCCTCATTAGCTTCACTGACAATTGGTTGAGCATTGTTGTTGTTGTATGGAACCAGTTGATTTTGTTGAGATTGTTGCTGTGAATGATCGTTTTGTGTGACAGAGGCAGTTGGTTGAGTTGCTTGTTGAGGAGGATAACTTTGTTGAGCATATAAGGCAAGTTGTTGATTTTCCGGATGTGTAGGTGGAGCAATTTGAGCACGAAGAATCCTTTCCCGATCAACTTCCTTTTCATGAGGCTTCAAGTAATCGTACAACAATCCATATGTAGAATGATGCATATTCTTCGGTTGACGGAGAAAAATGACATACTTCTCCCATTCAGGACCAAGACTACTCAGGAACTTAGTATTCACTGCAATTCTTGGCATGATGATGTTGTGTTTATCCAAATCATTGAAGATGTCTGAAAATCAATGATGATAAGACTCTAGTGTCTCTCCAGGTTCAATCATGAAGTGTTCATAAGCCAAGTAAATTTTGGATTCCAAATCCTCCTGATTGAGTACAGATCCTTCCATAAGAAGATGAATATGTTCCCACATTTCCTTTGCAGTCTTTTGAGCATCAACACTTCGAAGAATTGGGTTAGGTAATCCTAAAAGGATATATTGCATTGCAAGCTCATCAGCTTCATAGTGTAGAAGTTCTGTTTGATTTAAATCTGCAACAGTAGCAATGTTCGTTTGTTCATCTCTTGGTGGATTTGCATTAGGATCTCCGGGTACAATGATAGTAGGCATCTCAAATGGACCTTCCAAGATAACCTTCTTTAAGAACTTTCCATGTGGCTTCTTCAGATCACAAAACCTAAAGAACCTTATCACCCATTGATCGTAGTTTCCTAGAGTGAGCATTGGAGGTCTATCAAGTGATCCAGCCTCATGAATTGATTGTTGGATGCTTAAAGCTTCACACATCTTTGCAAACCAAGTGGGTTCCTTCATAGTGTTCCTTGATGGATGTTGATTGAAGTCATTTGTGTAGGGTTGAACTTGAAGACTTGGCGGTGTTTGAACCATTTGTGGTGGAGGAAGTGCTCCAAGTTGTGGAGTATGTTGTTGATTAAATTGTTGTTGATAAATTGCTTGTTGTTGATTCCATTGTTGATGTTGTGGACTTAGTTGTTGTTGTCGTTGAGAATAAGTGTAAGGGAAATAGTTAGAGTATGGTGGTTGTGACATGTTGAAAACTTGTGTTGGTAAAAATGGATCTTTGTAGTCGAATGAACCTTTGTTGATGAAGTGTCCTTAGGCGTAGAAATCACAAGAAACCAAGTAGAACTTATGCGTAAAAACACCAAAGTTACGCGTAACAAATAGAGTTACGCGTAGTTTTAGCTTACGCGTAAGTATGGAAAAGACTCTACAGTTTGGCGTAGACACAAAGTTAGGCGTAGAAAGTTAGGCGTAGGATTACCTTATGCGTAAGACTTGGCTTAGGCGTAAGATTAATCTTATGCGTAGGATTTCTACGCGTAAGCTTTATGCTTATGCGTAAGATTAGGGTTTTGCCCAAATGATCTTTTACACTATCACAGTGCAAAAGATATCCAAAGTCGACGTATTCTCAGGCTTATCCAAGCAAGAAAACACGGAGTAAACCACGAGAACGAAGATCAAGCCACGGATAAAGTTACGCGTAAGATTAGGGTTTTGATACACGTAATCTTACTCGTAAAAGTGATTATGCCCAAATTGTTTCTAAACCAGATTTTTGTTATGAGATAGCTTCAATATCACCAAAATAACACAAAAGTGTGAAACTTGATGAACCAAAACAGCCTAAACGGGTTACGCATAGAACGATACCCACGATACAAAACTAAGCATAAAAACTTAGATCCACGCGTAAAGGTTGAAACTTTTTGCCAAAAACAAGTATTTTAACACCTTAAAACATTGAAAGTACAAGAATCTTGGATTAAAAAGTGTAAAAACCAAGTTTTTAAGCGAACCAAAGTAGTATGTTATTCTACGCGTAGGACCAAAACCCACTTCAAGAAATAACGATTCACCCAACTAGTTAGGCGATTGATACCACTGTTAGGTCACTAGTTTTACAACACAAGCTTAATAGAAAGAGATAGAGAAGAGAAGAGAGGCGGATGAACAATATTAAACACACACACACGATATACTTAGCCGGTTACGCGTAGGTGAGAGTGAAAGAGAAATATTGAACAACCAACCTTCAAATGAAGGTTTACAAGAGTATTTATAGGCAAGGAGCTAGGGCAACACTCCCACTCCTTCCCTTTTCCTTATTGGACATGGGCCTAAGCTTATGGGCCTTCTATGTAATCTTGACCTTAAACCAACATAAAGGCCATAATAAGCTACCTATTACATATGAGAAACTAACACTTGAATTAAGGTTTATGAGTGATTCCAACAAAAACACTCAAGGAACCTAGTAGTATTCAAATAGGATCAATTCTACTCTACTCGTTCTTTATCAATGTAATCTTATTTCCTTCATGAAATAAAACATCTTACATTTGATATCTTAGTTTTAGAACTCCTTTAACTAATCTTGGAAGATAATGCATTGTCAAGATCATTGCATACCTTTAGTAAAGGTTTTGCCTAGCAGATGGACGGATCCCAAATGTTGTACTAGACGGATCCCTATCTTTAGGGAACCGTGGGATCCGGCAAACAGAAAATGCAATTGCAAGCATTATATTTCAAACATATCCTTAGAACACCTCACACTAAGTCAAACATAGTGTCTTAAGGAAAATTAAGTCCTTATCAAGATAGGTTGATCCTTCCTACTTACACACCTAGATCACACTCTAAAACGCTTGTAGATCTACCGTTTCATTTTAATCCATTACTCTTCCGCTCTCAAACTCACACTTCATTTTCTATTTACTCTTTGAAATCTTTCAATTATGGCAAAATTGATCAAAAATCATCCTCACCTCAAAATTGATCAAAGTTGATCAAATTCTAATTTTCTCATCTCAAAGCTTCTAGGATATTTTTCAAAACACTATCCTAAGTCACAATCTGATCTCTAGGATCATTTAGCTTCAATTGACACTCTCATCTCTAGTGTCATCCTTACTCATTTATTGGTACTCTTTGAAAGTTCCAAATCCTTCCATAAAAGACAATCATTAGCTACATCATTCATTACCCTCAAGTACTTAAGCACCCCTTCATTTAAAAAACTTAGGAGGACTGAAACACTCAAGATGTTATAGGTCTTAGATCTTAGAAACATCATTTCCACTTTTTCATAACTGCTGAAAGCCGGATCCCTAGGATTAGCCTAGACGGATCCCTCTGAGGAGGGAACCGTGGGATCCGGATGACAGTTTAGGTCAAATCTTGCTAAAACAATCACTTCAACTCATCTTCCTAACTCAAACACTCCATCTCATCTTAAATGAGTTCCTAGATCAGTGTAAACTCTGAAGTTACCTCTTTTGCATGTTAATCATCACATTCCAATGAATCCTAGTGGCTTAAGGCTTGAATGCACTTGCCAATTTTCTTGCTTTATAAACCACCTTGTTAGGACCTCCATAGTCATCACTCTCATCCTAACTTTCAGCTCTTGCAACCTCTTGAAATCATCTCATCATGAGGAAAACCCCAAGTAGTAACTTATCCACCAAAGAACCACCCATGAAAAAGGCTCGTGTTGTACACGAAATCTCTTCAACCGAATCATCTCTGGTCAAACCAACAAATGATAGAATCCTTCATCATCCAATCAAACCAATTCCTAAAAGGATAGTACCCACAAAATTACCTATGCCAAACACCATCATACCTCCTAGGCCAAACAATATCATCTCCACTAAACCATCACCATTGGTTCCTAGAGCTATTTCATTTACTTCACCACTATCATCAAAACACCTCTACAATTTAGAGGACTTGCCTCCTAGGCCGTCTCATCCGCTTCCGCCGACAACATTCTCCTCATTAGGAGGAATAATGGTTCAAAATCAAGGTGTTGAGTCAACACTTGCTCCATCTTCATTTTCGTTGTCTCCATCATATAATCCTATTTGGAAGTTGACACTTCGTTACCACCACCATCATTCTTGGTCGAGGCATTCTCAAATGCACCTCCACCAATCCCTTCATCGTTTGAAGCTCCACAAGCCGCTTCACTTGATCCTTCGCATCAAGCCATTTCATTTCATCCACCACCACTATCTAGCCATGACAAAGATTGCTATCATTGTCAACATGTTGAAAGTTTGATACATGAAGTACGAGAAGACCAACGTTTCATGTTCTATCATCTCCTCGAACGTTTCGACGAGATCAAACCTAAACAAAACTTGAGCTAGAAGAATTTTAGTGGTGTCCTAGCATCAAGCATTAGTTGGTCTAGAAATTCCTAGTCATGTATTGTCTATTTTCTTATTTTTAGAGTCATGTATATCATAACTCTTGTTTTATTAAATGGAATTACATGCTACTTGTTATTTTTTTGAGCATATGATTACTTTGTATTCATATCTCATTTATGTGATAACATTACTTGTTTTATCACCTTTGCTGATTTCATTTATCAGCCAAACGGATCCCTCAGAATTGCCTAGACGGATCCCTACTAGGAGGGAACCGTGGGATCCGTGAGACAGGAAACTTTTTTCCTACTAACTTGGACCACATTTGCAAGAAATTGTGAATTATACTTGTTTTCTAACCTTTGTTTTGTAGTTATTCAATTAACACATGAAGAATTTGACACCCTAAAGCTAGGGGGAGCTTGGTGTCAAAACAATACATTGCAAAATTACTTGCAATCTTAGATTTATATTTCATGACTTCCCGTTGCAAAATTGCAATCATCTAGGGGGGAGCACACCCGTCACATAGACGTAATCTTTTGTAAAAATTAGTTGCAAATGAACTAGATTAGAATTACTTTCTTGACGCCCTTACTTAGGGATGGACTCGTCAAGGGGGAGTAACGATGAGATCCTTTCCCGTTACTTGCTCTTTAATTCTTATTTCTTTTTAACTTTTCACACGTTTTTTCTTAAAAACAATGTGTTGCTTTCTTTCAAAGCTCTTTTTGTTTCAACAAAAAGGGGGAGAAGAAAGTAAAAACTACAAATTCAAACTTTTACGAATTTTAGCTTTTCCTTAAAATAATTTTATGTTTTGTCATCAACAAAAAGGGGAAGATTGTTAATACAAATAAGCCGTAAAAACGTTTATTTATATTTTACGATCTCCTAATGTTTTGTCAATAACAAACGTAAAATCATGTTAACGAAACAAATAAAATACATAAATGGTTTGAACTAATAGTTTCTAACATATTCACATTTTCACATAAAACAGTAAAACAAGTATAAGTGATTTTATGCTTTAGATATACATATGTACAACAACTAGTGTTTACATATTGGGCTAACATGTACTTAACTAAGTATATACTAAACTGGGTAAAAACAAGTATATACTAAAATGGGTAAAAACAAGTATATACTAAATACGTAAAAACTAGCAAATGGTTTTGATCCCATAACCCATGGTTTTATATATACCCCTTAACCAAGTTCATTGTATCCTTAAGATACATTGTATCTAGAAAGAAAACCATGGATCAACCCATAACCCATGACCCATGACCCATAACCAAAAATACCCATGGGCAAAGAGGAGCGTTCCACGGATCCCTAGCTTTGTGCTAGCCGGATCCCAAGTGGAAGGGATCTGTGGGATCCGGGGAACAGTAGAGAATTTTCTCTATAAATAGTGAGCCATTTCTTCATTATTCTTTACCCTTTTAAAACTACTTTCTAACACACTTTCTCCCCTGAGTTAAATCTCACTAACCTTAGATCCAAGAGATCTATGTTTGTAGTTTTGTTTTTGTGTGATCTTTTAGGTTCCTCTTAAAGGCAAGATCACCACCTTTGAAGTCGAGCAAGCTCAAGTCCATGAGTTGCCATGCTTCCTCATCATCAAGGCTACTGAAGTCTTCTTGTTGATGATTACTTTCTTTCTTCAAAGAAGTGTAGTGTTGAAGACATTAGTGAAAGATGTCTCAAGTGTCAAGACAAAGATATTAGTGAAGGGTATCTATCGTCTATAGGATAAGCACTTGTGGTAGGTGCTTAGAAGTCAAGACAAAGAAGCATTAGTGAAAGGTGCTTAGAAGTCAAGACAAAGAAGCATTAGTGAAAGGTGCTTAGAAGTGAAGACACAAGACATTAGTGAAAGATGTCTTGTAGATCTAGTCAAAGGCATTAGTGAAAGGTGCCTTAGATGTACATTCGATATGGTGTGTTTCGATGTACAAGATTGACTAGTATTAGATCCAAGGATATTGATATCCTTGATGATGTTGTAAAGGAGTAGATCTCCTTTGGGATTAGTCGTTGGTGTAGTGTGGTAGTAGTTCCTCCATTGCAATGGAACTAGGTGCTTAGCCTAGTACCTAATAAAGGGTAGGCGACGTTGTGAAGGTGTAGTTCACCTTGGAGTGAAAGAACTAGGTACTTAGCCTAGTACCTTATAAAGGGTAGGCGACGTTGTGTAGGTGTGGTTCACCTTGGAGTGAAAGAACCCGGTGGTTAGCCTAGCACCGGATAAAGGGTAGGCGACGTTGTGATAGGTGTGGTTCGCCTTGGTGTGAAAGAACTCGGTATTTAGCTTTGTACCGGAAAAAGGTTAAGCGACGTTGTGAAGGCTTCTCCGCCATAAGAAGATTGGTGTAGTGTTTACGAACTCTCGAGTAGGTGACTCGGGGAGTGGAGTAGGGCAAGGAAGGTGTCCTTGTAGCCGAACCACTATATATACTTGTGTCGTGGTGATGTGCTTCTTACTCTTTATCTTTCATTACACGTTTATATATCTATCTATCAACGTCCAACATAAACAACCAAATAGATTGACATAAGTCGATCTAAATATTCAAAAGGAAGTTTTAAATTGGTAAAACTATTCAACCCCCCCTTCTAGTTTTCCACACTAATTACTCATCCTATCGTGTAATGTCTATGTTTTATTACTTCCAATTGATTCAAGTGGGGGTTTAAGTCGCTAGGACAACATTTGGTCAATTCGTCCTAACCTATCAACAAAGGCTCCTACCC
>BPTQ01000001.1:28378339-28836764 GCA_019973895.1 Chrysanthemum seticuspe
GAGTATGGTGGTTGTGACATGTTGAAAACTTGTGTTGGTAAAAATGGATCTTTGTAGTCGAATGAACCTTTGTTGATGAAGTGTCCTTAGGCGTAGAAATCACAAGAAACCAAGTAGAACTTATGCGTAAAAACACCAAAGTTACGCGTAACAAATAGAGTTACGCGTAGTTTTAGCTTACGCGTAAGTATGGAAAAGACTCTACAGTTTGGCGTAGACACAAAGTTAGGCGTAGAAAGTTAGGCGTAGGATTACCTTATGCGTAAGACTTGGCTTAGGCGTAAGATTAATCTTATGCGTAGGATTTCTACGCGTAAGCTTTATGCTTATGCGTAAGATTAGGGTTTTGCCCAAATGATCTTTTACACTATCACAGTGCAAAAGATATCCAAAGTCGACGTATTCTCAGGCTTATCCAAGCAAGAAAACACGGAGTAAACCACGAGAACGAAGATCAAGCCACGGATAAAGTTACGCGTAAGATTAGGGTTTTGATACGCGTAATCTTACTCGTAAAAATGATTATGCCCAAAGATGTTTCTAAACCAGATTTTTGTGATGAGATAGCTTCAATATCACCAAAATAACACAAAAGTGTGAAACTTGATGAACCAAAACTCCTAAAATAGTTAAGCGTAGAATGAAACCCTCGTATAAAAATAAGCTTAAAAACTTACATCCATGCGTAAAGGTTGAAACTTTTTGCCAAAAACAAGTATTTTAACACCTTAAAACGTTGAAAGTACAAGAATCTTGGATTAAAAAGTATAAAAAACGAGTTTTTAAGCGAACCAAAGTATCAAGGTTGTTCTACGCGTAGGACCAAAAACCCACTTCAAGAAAAAACGATTCACCCAACTAGTTAGGCGATTGATACCACTGTTAGGTCACTAGTTTTACAACACAAGCTTAATAGAAAGAGATAAAGGCGATTGAACAAGTAAACCAAAAACACACACACGTTATACTAGGACGGTTATGCGTAGATGTATGTGAAAGGAAATAAATTGAACAACCAACCTTCAAATGAAGGTTTACAAGAGTATTTATAGGCAAGGAGCTAGGGCAACACTCCCACTCCTTCCTTTTTCCTTATTGGACATGGGCCTAAGCTTATGGGCCTTCTACATAAGCTTGACCTTAAACAAACATAAAGGCCATGATAAGCTACCTATTACATATGAGTAACTAACACTTGAATTAAGGTTTAGGAGTGATTCCAACAATAAGAGATTGTTATGAGAAAAGGCTAATTCAAGTTGTAAAAATTCATACTGATGATAACTATGCTGATTTATTAACAAAAGGACTTGATGTGGGTAGATTTCAGTACTTGGTAACAGGTATTGGAATGCTTAATCCATAAAATTTTTGTGTCTAATGGTCTTTGGTGTTGAGGGGAGGTTTTTGGTACTAAAATTGTTGTATGAATTTGTATAAGTTTGTATACATTTGCTTGTATTTTTGCTTGTCCACGAACTTTTATGCAGAGAATAAGGCTAACAGTGGAAACTAAAATGCAAGCAGTGGTAAAAGTTACTCTCACAGTGGAAAAAGTAAAACAGAGAAACTTCATTGCATTCAAACTAAAGAAGAAGTTCATTACATTTAATTGAGAGTACTAACAACGACCATCAAAACACAAAGTTAAAAACCTAAAACAACCTACATCCATACACCCTACACAAGCTACTCCATTGGCTTCTTGCCCTTGCCCTGATAGTTATGCTTGGCCTTCTGTGCACTCTTCCTTTTGTTCTCAAAGGTTGACTGCATTTTTGGACAAGCAAGACCAAGAACTTGTGGAGGAGGCCTTGGTAGTATTGCAGGCTTCCTTGGTATGGAGATTTGCTTCATGTTGGAGAGAGCTGCTCCCAAAGCCTTTGTCAGAGCCCTTGGAAACTCCTTGGACAAGGAATAGGTCTCATCATCATCTGATGAGCTGGATTAGAGCTCAAGAGAAGGTGCAGGCTTGACAACAGGCTTGGCAGTCTTCTTAGTTGGCTTCTTGGAAGAATAGCTTGTTGCACAGGGTGAAAAGTAACCTGCCCACCCTGATGCCTCTGAAGATGACTCAGAAGACATCAAAATCTCTGTGTCAGAAGAGGAATCAGAAGAGATGTCAATAATGTTTGGAAGATTGCTCATGGTGATTTTTTAGGGATCTTGTGCAAGTTCGAATGTGTTTTGATAAAGATTATGAAGAGCCGAGCCCCTTTATATAGGCAAAGTCAATCAGAAGGTTTCATTAAAGGAGATATTTATTTTTACCTATTTTGGTAGGTTGAAAAGTAACTATAGATATTATCGGGTTGACTTTGGGAAGATATTTGTGAATAGTGGCTTGGTTAAAAGTAACTTTGGTTAAAACAAGTTGGTTATGAATATTCTTTGTACTATACTAAATCTTGCAGGTACATAACCAATCTTTACTGGGAGTTGTTCATAAAAGGTGTGTAACTGAGACACACAACAAATGGTTTTTGATTCACCATGTCTAATCCACATAAGAATCAACTAGTCCAGAGCAAACGACTACTGGTAAAGACTTAGGAAATCCGTTTATGGTTGATAGTTTACGAAAAACTATATGGTTATCAACTCACCATATTCTATATGATTAAGAGTTGGCTAGTCCATAGCAAACGGCTCATGGTAAAGACATATCAAATCCGTTGATAGCTGGTAGTTTGCTAAAAACTATAATAAGAGTAGTCCAATTTTCATATGTTTTACTTACCACTGCTCTTGAAAATTTCTGTGAAACATTACCACTACTAGTTCACAGTTTCCACTGCCAGTGTTATTTTTACCACTGTTGAACTAGCCGTTACAACTGTTGTGTTAGTAACAAATTTTTTACTAGCCGTTGAGAGTAAATGCTTTCCATATTAATAGGGTAAAATTTTTAGAAGATTATCTACTTTCCTAATTGCAATTTATTCTCTTAAGATAAATCTTTTCCTTAGATAATCTTTCTTGCGCAAAACTCTCAAACCCTAACAGTATATATCTTTTTCTCTTAATTGGCGAGTTCTTCATTCAATTCATACTCACACAACATATTTTTCATCAAAAGATACTATGGTACAAATCACTTTTGCAGATGAGCACAACCAAGTGGCCTATTTGGAAAAGTGAAACGACAAGAGTGGCCCTGTTTTTCATCAGATTGTGGATTTTCTAAACACTACTCATGTAAGGTATGCTTTACTTCTTAATCCCACAATCTATATCTCTCAAATCAAGCAGTTTTGGAACTCTGTTAAGTCCATCACTATTGAAGATGGAGATACACATGAAACTGTGGATGCTCTTAGAGGCACAGTGGACGGGGTAACTATTGATGTTACTGAGTCATCCTTGAGGAGAATTCTCAAATTGGATGATCTCAATGGTATCATCACATTATCCATGCCAGAAATTCATGAACATCTTTCATCCATGGGATATGATACCACTGATAAAAAGGCTACTTTCAAAAAGAGTGGTTTCTGTCCTCATTGGAGATTTTTAATCCATACTCTATTACATTGCCTAAGTCCTAAGAAAACATCTTATGAACAATTCAGTTCAACAATGGCTTACCCTTTGGTTTGTCTAGCCACAGATAGGATTTTTAATTGGTCTAAATATATTTTTAGAAGTATGCAAGGCAATTTAAAGAGTTCAACAAATTTTTTGATGTATCCAAGGTTTGTGCAAGCAGTGTTAAATGAATTTCTACTGCAACCCCATACAAGAGTTTATAAAATCCGTTGCCTTAAGCCCAAAGTTTTTCAAAACATGGATAAGGATGGTAATGGGGTTGTTAAACCACTTTTTCCTCAAATGCTTGCAAGAATTGCACAGGTACAGGGTGAAGATGCAACAGTCCCAGTTGTATCCCAATTCACACCCACAATCACAGTTCCAACCATTAACTACACTCCACCAGTTACTCACACCTATGAGAGGAGGTAAAAACAGCCAACTCCTCCTATTACAACACAGCATGTCCCTGATCCTTTTGGTTTAGGAACAAGAAGTGGTGGTTCCAGGCTTCAACCTAGTCCAACTAGGATGAAATCTGAGCAAATGCCCTGTGATTCACCTCTCCCAACAGGTCACATAGTTGGAAGTGTTGAGGGCAGTGGGCAACCTATGAAATTGATGGAACTATGTACCAAGTTAACTAAGCAGGTTGAATCTCTGGAGAAAGACTTGGCACAAGTAAAGGAGCAACATGCCAAGGATGTTACAAAACTGCAAGAAGAGATTCAGACTTTGAAGAAAGAGTTGCAGGGGTTGAAACAAAAAAGGAAAACTGCAAAGATAGTGATTTCATCTCCATCCTCACATCATGATGGTGACTCAGAGGAATTCAGTGAAGATTTTGGAAATTCTCCCAAACAGGGGAGGAAAATAGATGCTAAAACCAAGGGGAGGAAAATTGATTTTGGAGATAATGGTGATTCAGATGCAGATTTTGATTTTGGAGTTACTGATTTGGACGCTCAAGAAGAAGTTCCTCAACAGCAACTTGATACAAGTCAATCAGAGCAAGCAACTTCCACTGTTGCAAATATTTCCACTGATATCATTTTCACTACAGAGCAAATGGTTCCCACTGCTGGACAAAATATTACCACTGCAGAGGAAGAACTTGAAAAGAAGGAAAAAGGTAAAGCAGTTGTGCAGAGTGAAGAGACCAAAAAGGAAGGTTTCAAAGAAAGTACAAGCTTAAATTGATTATGATGCAGAAGTTGCTAGAAAGCTCAGAGAAGATGAAGTTGCAAACAAGAAAAGGCTAGATGAAATAGAGGTTAAAGACTTCATGGAGGCTAAAAGGCTGGATAGAATGGAAACCACTGCTCCAATGGATGTAAATCCACTTTCCACTGTTCCACCCACAATTTTCAGAGAAAAGACTCCAAAGTTTACATATGTACCTACAAAACAAGAGATTGAGTTCTTGATTGCTAATGATCCAGTAGTCAAGAAGAAAGCAATTGACCTAGTTGCAGATAAATCTTTAACTGAAGAACAAAGAACAGCTCAGTTGAAGAACTTCATTCAAATGAAGAATAGACAAGCACTTCAAGATGCAATTGGTTCAGTCAGAAAGGGTCAAAAGAAACCAAGACAACCAACCAAGGCACAAGTTATCTCAATGATGAAAACTTATTGTTGCAGTGTTGGTGGCTTGAAAAAGGATCAATTCAAAGAGATGACCGATGATCAGATTGAAGGTGTCTACTACAGAGTTAAAAGATAAGATAATGACTTTATTCCTATGAACTCTAAAGAAGAAGAAAGAAGATATCCTCATCTGAAGAGAAAAGCCAAAGATAGTGAACCTCAGACTCTTAAGAAAACAAGATTTGGTAAAGAACAAGAAGTTCAATCAGAGAAACTCACAGAAGAATAGCTGACTGGCATGATTTTGATTGAAGAAGAAGATTTTTATCCTGACCAACTGCAAGTCAGACATCCTATTGTTGATTGGGAAGTGTATACTGCTAGCAATTTTGCTCCAACATGGAAGATTAAAAGGCTAGGTGGTGAAACTTCATCATTCATTCAGTTTGAAGAACTCATCAAAGCATGTAACAGAGATGATCTTGATACATTGTGGAGATTAGTTCAAGAAAGGTTTGATGCTGACAATCTTAAAGATATGAAGGAAATGCAGTTATGGGTTGATATAAGAAGGCTCTATGAACCAGATGCTAATGATAATTTCTGGAAGTTTGAAGCTTCATGTGTTGGTACTACATGGACTTACTATGATTCATGTGAAGTTCATCATGTTTCTACAAAAGCTGGAGTGGATGCATTTATGTTTGATGAGAAAGAATACCCACTCAGAGCTGGAACTCTCACTGTGATGTTGTCTTCAATAATAAGAGTTCATGAAGATACTGAGAAGGTCAGAGCTTTGATACATAGGATTCAAGATCAATGTTCAAGAGCTATTCAGGCTTTAAGAAGAAAGTGAAGTGTTTGGAAGAATTCCCCAAATCCTTACAGATGATGCAGATTGAAGAAACTTATTGATTTGCTGAGAAATCATAAGTTTAGGGGTGTATTGTTGGGAATAATGGTAACAGTTACCACTGATAAGCTTGTGGAAGACACTGTTGAAGAATGCACTAGCAGTGGAAACACATTACCACTGCTAGTACATATTATTACCACTGCTATTAGGATAATTGTTATGTATTCGTGTAAAGATAAGTATAGAAAAGATCTTGTGTATATTCTCTATTGATAGCATTATACTTATCTTGTAAAGGACTCCTTGTGCTATAAAAGAAGGTCCTAGGTCATTGTTCTATGTACGTATTAAACCCTAGAGCCTAGTGATAAGCAAGATCACTCGTATTATTCTTAATAATATTGAATTAGCTTTGTGTTATACTGTTCTCACTTACATTACATCATACAATCCATCTTCTAAGTATTACTAAGTATATTCCGCGTACTTATTAATATAACTCAAAGTATCACTAACACAAGGTGTGTGTTTAGTTCCATCATATCGTGTACTAAAGATGAGTACAACGCAAGGGTGTGGGGGAATTACTGAACCGATGTGGAAGAAGTGATTATAATACGGGTATCAAACAAGGGTTATCCTAATGCCTCTTATCATTTAGTTATTCCTAACTACACAAGTGTAGTCTCACTAGCGATCTCGGGATGCATCACAAAACAAGTTCTAGAATCTATTATACTACCGGTACACTCTCGAAGCATTAAAGGTTAATGCTTTAATTTCTACAAATCTAGGGGCGAACCTCAAATTTTTGGGGTAGAATTTGAATGGTAAAGGGTTTTTGTGCTAGTCATATAACTTCCTATCCATGAGACGCTTTATTAAGACTAATGGCCCACTCCTACATGTCATGAAAATTTTAAATTTGGTGCTAAAATTACCCTAACCGATATTTCTCATGGTTTATTACACAAATGAAATAGGACAAGACAAATAGTCAAGGATAAGCATAGTTTCAAAGTTCCTGTTTTATTCTCCCTCCCTACACTTAAACTGAACATTGTCCCCAATGTTCCCCGAAATTATCAAAGTTATGATAATGGAAGGCAATGAAAAGAGAAAGAAACTAATACTCCCCTGATTAGCTCGGTAGGATCCGTGTGAAGTAGTGGTTAAATTCTTCTCCAAGAAGAATGTATGCGTGAAAAGCTCCATCCAATCTAATGTTTCTTCTTCTTGATAAATAAAACCTGCACACTTTAAGAAAACAGACGAAACCTTCATTTAAAATTGGTGGTAAAACTATATATGACTCTACTAAACTAGGATATAATGCTTGTGGAATGGATGGTTGTAGATTTTCTAGAAAATTAAGACCTGAGAAATTCCAAAAATTTATAAGTAGCACAGAAAACGAGAGAAAGTTAGATAAGTTGTTTCTGCTCCTCTGACACCGTCAGGTTGCAATCCTGACGCCGTCAGGTTATCCGGACAGAAACTGGTCTGCTGCGATTTTCTGGAAATATTATATCTTTAGAATCTGGAAAAATTCCTGCAAAACATCCATTATGACTCGATACAAGCATTTGATTCTAACAAACACACATACATATCTTTTTCAAGAATTGTAAATCTCATGTTCACGTCCTTTTAAAAACGTGTGTAATCTTTCCTACACTTATCCTTTGTGTAAAATACCTTTATATGTAATTAAGACGAGGTTAAAGACAAAATAAAGCAATTTCACAAATTCAAACATGAGAATAAACAATCAATGAAAAGATATACGACACACAAACAAGCAAATAATTAAACATGGGTTGCCTCCCACGAAGCGTTTTTCTTTATTTATGAGTCTTGTAGCTAGACACGAAGTCGTGCCCCCTACATGACTTCATTTCCATTCCTTTTTTTCATTCACCAAGCCTTCATCAAAAGGTTGTAGACGTTGTATGCTTACCGTGAACTCTTTCCCAACGTCATCCATTATGATAACGGTTTTATTTTTTAGATTAGTTTATTTCACCGTATAAGGTCCAAACCATCTTGGCTTATTCCTTCCTCTTAATGCTTTTATTCTCTATTTATAAAAAAAAACACCTTTTCTCCTCTCAAAAATTCCTTAGGGTTCTTTTGAGCTTGTGGTATTGAGGTAGGGTTATTTCCTAACTTTTTATCACGTTTCCACAATGTCGCATGTAACCCTTGGACCATGAATTCTCTAAGCCCTCTTTCCCATTCATTAATTTTCTTCTTAACAGTATTATTAGAGATCTGTGGATTCTCATCAGTTATCTTTTCCATAATCTTCAAAGGGTATCTTGGGACAATAGGTATCCTAGCGTATCCTTTTCCACTTTTGAGTATCATGATACCCTCCTCGCATTTGATGGTTTCCTTAGGCAGTGGCCAGAAAGGGTGTTCCAAGAATGAGTGGCATATTTCTATCTTCCTCAATGTCTATGATCACGAAATCCACCAGATAGACAATATTAGCCACCTCAATTAAGACATCCTCCGCTATTCCTACGGGATAGAAATATGTGTGATTTGCTAAGGAAAGTCTAAGATTGGTCTTGGTTGCCTCCTCCTTAGTCAATGTACTATAGACTGATAACGGCATTATGTTTACATCAGATCCTTGATCGGCCAAGGAATTTATATTTTCGATGTCGCCTATGCTACATGGTATCACGAAGTTCCCAGAGGTTTCTCGTTTTTTAGTTACTGGTTTTTTAGAACCAACTCGTACATAGGTCCCATAGGCATGGTGTCATATTCTTCTTCTGTTATTTCTCCTTCGAGGGCTTTCCTAAGAACCTCATTGTACCTAAAGTTGTTCACTTAGTTAACAATTGTTTTCTTATTAATCTCGTGCTTAAGGTAGTATTCAATGGTCTCGGGTTCATCATTGGTTTCAGCCTCCTCCTTTTTCTTACTATCCTTTCTTTTCTCAGTCTCCTTCTTCTCAACTACTCCACCTTCATCGGGTACAATGGAAATGGCATTAAAAACGAAGTGGGGGGAGGGTGATCATCGCTTTTCACTAGCACCTTCTCGGGAACCTTAGTCTTAGTATACTCTTTCACCAAGTTCATCATCTCCGTCATTTTTTCCTACATTTCCTCCCTTTTCCTATAAACCTCTTCTTCAAATTTTCCTAATCTTTCCATATGGGCTGCCATGTACTCTTTCATTTGTTCCTTAAAGCTTGGTGAGAGTGGTATTAGAGAAGTAGAACGGAAGCTCCATTCGGAATTGAGATTTTGCTCACGGCTTGGTGTTTCAGAGAGAGGTGTTGGGTGGTTGGCGGAGTTAGCAGAATTAACCGTTGCTCGAGGGATTGGTTCAAGAGCTCTCTTTTGCCTCTCAATTCGATAATCGATCCTTCTATCAAGAGCACTCATTTGCTCTTCAGTGATGTTGGAAGGCTCACGAGGAATTGATATGGCATTAACCACTTTAACGGGGGTTTCATGGTATTCACTCCAATTTCCGTAGCTTTGATCGGAAAGCTCTTCTATAATATCTCACTATTCTTCTGCATTGAAGTTGCTAAGCCTTCCACCGGCGGCTCGATCAATGGATCGCCTGGTGATGAAGTTGGTATGGTCATAGAAGATTTGGACTTGAAGCCAAAGATCAATTCCATGATGAGGGACTCTATAGAGCAAGTCCTTGAATCGGGTCCATTCCTCGTAGAGGGACTCGCCTTGAAGTTGTTGGAACATCAAGATATCCCTTCTAAGCTTAGTAGTTCTCCCCGGTGGGAAAATTGGGCAAGGAAACAAGTGGTGAGATAATCCCAACTTGAGATGGAGCTGGCGGGAAGTCGCTCTAGCCAATTACTAGCTTGGTCCCGTAGAGAGAATTGGAAGAGACGCAGACGCGTGGTCTCCCGAGTAGTAACATCAAGGTCGATGGAATCGACTATTTTAAGGAAATCCTTAAGATGCTGATTAGGATCTTCGGAACGAAGTCCATGGAATGCACATCGGTTCTGCACCAACCGGATGGTGTCGGATCGCAGGGCCGTAGTTTGAGCTTGATCGGGAAGCTCAATGGTGTTCCTATAGCCTAGGTGGCTTGGTCTAGAGTATTCACCAAGAGTACGGCCTCTTGGCGGGTCATTTGGTGGTGGGTTGATGAGTGGTGGTTGATTATCACCTTCCATGATGAAAAGTGATAGAATTATGAACAAATTCATGAAGAAGGGGGATAGAATATGAGGAAGCTAAAAATGAGAAAAAGTCTCACTTGATAGGAATCAAGCAAGGGAACCTAAACGAGATAGAAATCTAACTAGCTATTCTAGTCCCCGACAGCGGCACCAAAAGATTGATACGCGTACAACGCGCGTTCGGGGTCAAAGGAAACTTCCTTTTCTTCGAGCAAGTTTTTCAACCACCTAGGCAGTGAACCTAATCGTTGTAGTGTAGTATTAGGGTAAGCCTCGGGATTGATATCATTCTCTAGGGGAATAGGAGAATGCTAGTGAGAAATTACTACGCTAAGGTTGGAGTTGAGGAAGATTATTTTTTATGTTTTTTTATATTTTTTTTAGATAATTGGAAAGTACTATCTCGGGGTTTGGATTTGGGGGGTGGTACTTCTACCAATTACTCTACTATTCTAATTATCTAATTATCTAAACTAATGGGTAGTCTATGTCTAATTGATGTGTGCTCGTATGATGATTAAAAATGTGTTTACCTAGATACTATTACTCCCTAGTTATCTTTTATTGACGGTTGAATTGTCACGTCCTTATTCTTAACGCATTGTGTCTTCTAAGGTCGTAGGGTATGCTTTTCTCCCTAACTCTTTGAGAATACCTTAAGGTTATTGCCTACAAAATCTCTAGGATTCATAAACTAACACTAAGGTTATCTTTAGATATTTAGCCTACAATTGCTCTAGGCGATTATAAACTAAGGTTCACAAAGATTACTCAAGCATTAAAAACACAACGATGGCCAATTGCAATCCTAAGCCAATTACAATTAAGATAAGAGACAACCAATCAATATTTAATAACTAGGTTTCATAGATCTAAGCAAACACACAAGTAAATTAGCCGGACAGGGTAAACATGCAAGCATACACACATACAATCGAATACATAATGAAATCAATGAAGTAAATAACTTATCTTGATATAAAATAGGGTATTAGAACCCTAAAATACTGTCCAAGACGGACCAAAATCATTTTAGGTTTTTACTCCACAAATCTACCTCTCTAAAAGTCTGAAAATTCAAATTCTATATATAGAGTTACAACTGCGACGGCGTCACCTTTTAATTGTGACGCCGTCAGATCGCCGCCATTAGGGTTTCGTCTTGGCCAAGTCAACTTTGGGACGGCATCACGTTGTGTTTGTGACACCGTCAACTTCAGCTTCTGACGTCGTTTGAATCTGGATCTAGGGCGTCTGGTATGAAAAGTATTCGTGACGCCCTATTCTTCAAAGCCTGACGCCGTCAGGTGTAAAATAGCAATTTCACTCCTAAGCCATCACAAATATAGGGACGGCATCGCTCTTTGTTTGTGACGCCTTCGGGTGCACTTCCAGCAGCTTGAGTGTCTTGATCTTGACTTTAGCCATTTTCTTCACATATTCACGCCTTTTCGTCCAAATAAGCATCATTCCAGCATTTTGCCTTCAAGAGACCTAAAAAGTGAAAATGAACAAAATTAAACAGTAACAGATATAAAAGTGGGCAATTAAGGGCTTAAATGACCCCTTAAAAGTGTATGTTTTAAATCCTTATCACTATAGCTTCAACGACTGCATGTTCTCCATTACCCACGTGAAGGTATTGTTGTCCACAAATCCTTCTTTAGACACTAGCATTCATCATGATGAGGATGATCAAGAAATTGAAGAACCTCAAAGTGATATTGTTCCCATTCGAAAGTCCACTAGGACACGTCGTGCTCCTGACCGTATGTGTTTATACATTGACGCTGAGGAACATGAGTTAGGGGATCTTGGTGAACCCAATAACTATAAAGCTGCATTTCCAAGAAATGGCTTGATGCAATGAATGTGGAAATGAAATCCATGAAAGACAATGATGTCTGGGTTTTAGTTGAGCTTCCTCCTAATTGCAAAACGGTTGGCAGCAAGTGGCTCTTCAAGAAAAAAACCAACATGGATGGTAAGGTATACACCTTTAAAGCTCGTCTCGTAGCAACGTGCTTCACTCAAACATACATGATTGATTATGAAGAAACCTTTTCTCCAGTAGCAGACATTAGAGCTATAAGGAATCTCATAGCCATAGCGGTGAACTATGACTTTGAGATATGGCAAATGGACGTCAAAACCGCCTTCCTCAATGGACATCTTTACGAATTATGAAGAGGTCTATATGGAGCAACCTAAGGGTTTTGTTGATCCTAAATACCCTAACCGTGTATGCAAGCTCAAGTGTTCTATTTATAGACTTAAGTAAGCATCGAGGCAATGGAATAAATGTTTTGATGATGAGATAAAGAAATTTGGATTTTCTCAAAATCAAGATGAGCCATGTGTATATCAGAAAGCTTGTGGGAGTTATGTCACTTTCCTAATTCTATATGTTGATGACATATTGTTTATGGGAAACAATATTCCAATGTTACAAGATGTAAAATCCTATCTTGGAAGATGTTTCGCCATGAAATATTTTGGTGGAGCTGCATATGTTCTTGGAATCAAGATCTATCAAGACATATCTAAAAGATTAATTGGATTATGTCAAAGTGCTTACATTGAGAAAATCTTGAAGAGAATTTGTATGAAGAATTCCAAGCGTGGCGCTATCCCAATGCAAGAAGAGCCAAAATTGAGTAAGTCACAAGGTACTGAAACACCTGCTCAGAAAGAGCGCATGCAAAGAGTTCCTTACGATTCTGCTATACGATCTATTATGTATGCTGTGAGATGTACTCGTCCTGATGTTGCATTCGCACAGAATGTGACAAGCCGATTTTAACAGAATCCAGGTGAACTTCACTGGACTGCTGTAAAAAATATTCTTACATATTTACGCAATACTAAGGATATGTTTCTGATCTATGGAGGGAAGGAAGCACAAGAGCTCAGTGTTTCTTGCTACACTGATGCTGGATATCTGACAGATGCTGACGACTTAAAATCTTAGACTGGATATGTATTTGTTCTAAATGGAGGTGCTGTTGATTGGAAAAGCACAAAGCAAAGTATTTTTGCTACTTCATCTACAGAAGCTGAGTATATTGCTGCTTGTGATGCATCAAAAGAGGCTGTATGGATTCGTAAATTCATTTCTAGGTTGAAAATTCTTCCCACAATTGAAGAACCTATAAATATGTATTATGACAATACTAGAGCCATTACTATAGCTAACGAAAGCGGAATCACTAAAGGTGCTAGACATTATCGCGCTAAAGTTCATTATCTTCGAGAGACCATTAAAATGGGCGATGTGAAGATATTAAAAGTTCACACAGATGACAATCTAGCTGATCCATTTTCGAAAGCTTTGAAGTTCCCTAAGCATTCTAAATTGACTAGAGATATAGGTTTGGTACTTGCTAGTAGTCTCATGTAAACTGTGTGTTAATTAGTATTTGGATAATTTGGAATTGTAAGACAGTTATTATTTTATGATTAATAAAGATACGAGGTATTTGTTATTATATTCATATAATCTGTTATTTCATATTTGCATTTTTAATCCATGAAATGGTTTATCATTCTAAATATGTCCATTGTCGGTTAACAATATGGGAATATTGTTATGATAAGGCAAATGTGAGTGTTGGTTATAATTCTAACGAGAATTTGGATTGTTCCCACCAAACTCATATGTATTCACTAGAGATGCATATCGGATTACCCAACTTTCAAACATTAACTTTTAGATCCTTGTCATAAGTTAAATATTGAAAATGGTTTGTTATCTTTATCCTTAGACTTGAGATGCAAGTAAGTTCTGTTATGTGTGGATATCATTTTTTGTAAGTATACGCAACACGCTATTTGAATAAGGTAGTTTATAAGGCTATATTTCGGAGTGACGTGAAGAAACATCCACAACACTTGTAGTCAATAAAGGATTTGTTACTCCACTTGATATGTGCAGAAAGATACCATGGCGTATCTCCAGATTTAATCAAATAACTGTCTGGCTAGACCCAAAGGGTAATGCAAGATGATTCTTGATTACATTTGATATATCTGAATTAAAATCTATAACGAGATTCTAAATGGTTAAACTATATGGAATAATTTAAGATCCATATCCATGGTTTAATGGTATCTCTAACAAAGGATGATTAAAGCAAGACATTGAATGACCATGCTACTAAGAAACTTTTATGAAACTATTCTCTCAGAAACTTTTATGAAACTATTCTCTCAGACCATGCTAAGGAGATTCTCTCAGACACTTTCCGTCATTAGTTTTGTGTGCCATTAGACACACCAACTCCCAAGTGGGAGCTGTTGGTTTGTGGGAGTTGAAAACACACATAAACGCTAAGAGTGTGTGAGCCTATGGGGGCACACACGATAAACACGAGTATACACGATGAACGTAAATATAACTAGAATATACTATGCCCGATATGCATGATACTTGACCCGATTAGTTTGGACGACCCATGGGCTTATTTGAGTTCACAGTGGGTTGAATTGGTTGTTCCTTGGGCCCTAGAATCCTACAACTGATCAGACAAGGAGTGAGTGGGCTTTTGCTTGGGTTTAAGACTTGTCGACCAAGTCTTGGCTCCACCAACATGTCGGTTTGTTTGGGTATAAAACCAAACATACCCAAGCTCAAAGTCATGACATATTTTTACTATCCTAAAACCTAAATCGATCCACAGCTTCTTGTTTTCCAAATTTCAGTCGACTTCTTTGAAAGTTGATTAGGTTTTAAGTTTGCTTGATCTATTCTAAACTTGTTCTTGAATGAAGTGTTTAGGATTTTTTAGATTGGTTTTCTTGTTGGTTCCTAGTTCTCGAACAAGCAGCAAGGGGTGTTATTTGGTTCCTGGTCGTGACTCACTTCTCGGACAAAAGCACAAGGAGGATATCAGATGACTCTTATCCTATATCGGGTATTGGTTGATTTTTACTGTTCATCGAGCAGTAGTAGTTCTTGGACAGAATACAAGTTTGATCTTGGGTATTTTCTGGTTGGGTTATTCAAGTGTTGGTGTTAAAGGTTGATTAGGTTTTAATACGTTCTCGACTATCTTCTTTATCGAACGTATACGGTTATCGTGTTTGTGTGTGATACTCGTAGAAGTGTCTAATTTAGATACTTGGGTTTCATATTGGTTTTCTTGTTCGTTACACTTGCGTTCAATAGCCACGAAAGGTTAGGTTTCTATTTTCCCTTTTATTCATTAATTATTTATTATTACGTGTTAACCTAATTGCGATTACTAGATCCATATCCGTTATGTACTCGTAGACGTTAATTGGTTAACTTAGTTCTATAATCCCAACAGTTACAGCAAGAACCGGGAATTCATCATGATCAAGCAAGGCTTGATGGCATGATATACTAAAGATATAAAATGGAAAAAAGCATTGAAGCGAATTTAATCACTGCACAGCGGTTCAACTTCCTAACCAAAGAACATAGCAAAGTGGTTCAACTTCTAGACTAAACATAAACATAATATCGATTAAAAAAAACAGATATTCTACCTTTTCTTCTTATCAACCCAATAGTCCAAACTTACTTCCAGCATTCTTAACCAATTTCCTATAACTTTCGGCTTCAAAAGCAACCAAAGTTTCCTATAATCAGCACTTTCACCAAAAAGCAAAAGTGCAGTGTCGTACAATGGATCATCTGTTCCCCAACCAATATTCTCCAACTTCTCAAAGCAAGCACCCATGTCATCTTTATTTTTCCCCATCATCATCCTCGCGGTTTTAGGAATGTCTTTTGCAGCTGCCAAGATTTTTTGATTACCTGATTGACGCTTTCGTCTTGTGCTATGAGTTTGAGAACACTGTGAAGTCAGGGGTTGTTTAGGATCGACATCAGCATGATCTTCTTTTGGGTTAGAAAGCCCTGTATCAACTAGCGGTGTAGGTTTTTAAATTGAAGAGGTCTTCTTATGAGAGTTTGGTTTTGAATCACCAATGATATCACATTTGGCAAATATCACATGGACTTCGATGACTACAACAATACTGCACATAAAAATTGGAAAAGTCTCTATCAATACTTATATACAAACGTAAGATTAAGTTACAAATTCAGACTTCCAAACCATAAATAAACTAAAGTTTTTACATTTACACCATGGGAAGGAAACATTTGGCATATACCGATTCTCTTACCTCATCTTAAGTAAGAACTAATTGTTTCGGTTTGCAATACAATATCTATCTATTTTCAATTTACCAAATAAAGCCGAACTGATTCTTTAGTTTTGTAATACAATATCTATCAGTCTTTTTAAGGGATAATTATTCAGCATTCCCAATATTTGTATTGAGCTACAAACAATAGAAAATTGTATATACTCAACTAAACAATCTCCTATTGTATGCAATCAACTTTTTTTTATGTGTTGTGTGTAGTTTGACAACAAACAACAAAAATGTTTGGTAAAGACAATTTGTGAGGGTCGGAATACACATGCTAAAAGACAAGGTTGATTATGCTATGATGCAATTTACCCTAAAAAATACTCCCTACATACATTTGGTGGTGGCCAAGGAAAGGGTCGTAAATAGTCACAAGGATATCAAGTTAGACTGATCTCGCCCTCCCCCGTTAATCTAAACCGGGAAAACCTCATCCATTTACCAGTTTATATAATAAAAATATAGGTAAAGTTGGTAACGCTATGACATGCAATTTACAGTAAACTATAATTAAGAGATTAAAACACGTACACGCGGCCACGCAAAGTAGTGCAAACAAATTCATTCAACTGAACAACAGATCCTTTAAGCAACTAATTTGATGTAACCAACTTATTGAGATGAATAGCAATCATCCCACCAACACTAATTGAACCATCAGACAACTCAACAAAGCACCTTTCCTTCTTTTCACTGTCATAGTTACCACTAAGTTTATGAATATTTTAACACCTGAACCACTGATTTTAGATGAGTCGGTGAGCATTTACCGTTTTATATCTTTTTTATTGCTCTTGGAGTAAGATTTACCGCCATTATTTTGTTAGCATGAAAATTTGATTGTGAATTGTGGTAATTTATTTCGAAGATGAGAGAAGGAAGGTTGTGGTGGTTTGGTCATGTCAGGATAGACTTAAGCTTAGGTGGTATGAAAAGATGGAGTAGACCCAAACTTAGGTGGGAGGATAGACTTAAGCTCGACATGACGGAGCTTCTCTTGACCGAGGACATGACCTCAGATAGGAAGGCCTGGAGAGATAGAATTAGGATCTGCGGGTAGTCCAGGCTAGGTTTTTAGTGGGTTTAGGTAGTTTTGGGTGTTAGGCTTTTTAGGTGTCTCGTTGTTGCCTTGCCCCCGTTGTTTCTTTGCCTTAGTTTTAGGCCCCGTGCGTTGCTTTGCCTTAACTTTAGGCCCATACGTTTTTGTTTTTGGCTCCCTGTTGTTGCTTTGCCTTAGCTTTAGGCCCCGTGCTTTTCTTTGCTTTTCTCTGTGTTGCTCCCTTAGGTTTGCATTCTTTTCATTGTGCTTTGGTTATATGTTTGGTTTGCGTTTTGTTTTTGTGCTTCTTTGCTTGTGCTCCCTTGCCTCCTTGCCTCTCCTCCGGTTCTTTGTTTTGTTTCTTCTCTGTTCGCGTGTTTGTTTGTTTTGCTTGATATCTTTGCCTGCTTTTTGCATGTTGCTTACCGACTCTTTTTCTATCATTTCTCTTCTCTCACCCGCACACCTGCACTTGCCGGAGGTCTCGTTGGAATTCTCTACTCTCGGGTTTATCCTGGGGTAGGGGTAAGATCTATCTACATTCTACCTCCCCAATACCCTGCCCTCGCGGGATTGGGTTTGTTGTTGTTTCTATAAAACAAGCCTTAGAAGAAATGAAATTTAAAAGTGAGGGAAATGAAAGGACAGAATGTTACTTTTAACAACCAATTCTATATATACTTGGCACAATAACACCCTTTTATTTATTCTTTTTGCCACTTAATATGACCCCGATACTACTAAGAATTCATATTTTTATTCTATTTATTAATGAGGTGACGGGTCGAAAATTGTTGGGAATATCAACTAGAACCGGCATGATTGCTAAACGGGTCACATGAGCTAAACCGTTGACCACACTTACCCGTTTACCATCAATCCTAACTTGTTAGTTTCCGTGTCGTGTTAAAAAATTTCACCGCTATTTGGTACGATGATGTAAACTAGGAGTGTAAGGGGCCGTTTGATAAAACTGAGTAATTTAACACTGAATGATAAGATGCCCTGAATGATTTTGAGGTTTTGAATGAAATTGGTCCTGAACGAAAAATGTTGTTTGACAAATATTCTAATTAGATAGTCTGAAACAAAAAAAGCTATCATTTTATCTTGTTGAGTAATCTATTTTTTCTAGTGTAATTAAACAATTTGTATATTTATTAGGTATGCTATTTGTTGGCATATTTATTCTCTTAAATTATATTAATGAAAAATAATTTGTTAATAATAGTAAAGTTTGTAAAGTTAGACGAGCAATTTTGCTATTGCTGAAATAATCTATTATTCGTTAGAACAACATACAATTATTCATTAAATTTGGGCTTAGTTATATTTTGTTTTATCTCATGAATAAAATAAAGAAAAAGAAATATAAATACAAAAAACACAACAATAAAATACGTACGTAGAAGTTTATTAACATCGGGTAAATCAATTTGTATATTTTATATTTTCATTGTGATAAATAGATCAACTACGATCTTTAAAATGGTTTCTCAAAGATGAAAATTATAAAGCATTTACATGTTGAATCATTTTGTATGTCACAAACGTTGGCCCATTCTATCCTTAGTGGAATGAGTAAAAGAGAACAAAAATGTTACCAAACAAGTTTTGCTGTTGACCAAATTAGCATATGGCCCGATAAGAGGCTATCAAAAAAGTTGATGTCAACTAAGTGTAAGTGAGCCAAGCTGCTTAAATGTTAGGATTCAGAAAATCCATAGTGAAGAGTCGGTCACCCCAACTATTATCTAGCATAAGTTAGCTCGTAGACATATCGTTATTTACGTGTTTATTAGTGTAGTTTAGTTTAGAGTAACACCGTGGAGGAAGGACGGGTCTTTACCCACTGTATACCTGATCCACAGTCCGTCAGGAGGATGTTTAGTTTGTAACTATAAAAGCCCCTTCCATCCTTGGAAGGGGTGGCACTCTCAATCTAATCTTTCTTTTTTGTTGAGCTTTCTCTCTCTAGTTTCTTCCTCTCATCTCTTCATCTCTCTAAAACCATGGCTTTCTTGTATTATCACCATCCAAGGCCACCCGAATCATCATAACACAATATATGTAAGATCCTAAAAATGGTACCAGAGCCAAGGTTATTGTGTTGTGTTGATTTGTGTGGTTTTTCGTATCATGTTTTGAAGCTGTTTTTACCCATGTTTTTCGGATCTGAAACTTTTTTCATTATCATTCGTGGTTAGCAGTTTTATAACAGATTTTATGTATTTGTTGGTCAAAAAGTCATGTGGCTTATTACATATCTGTCTTGTGTCATCCTTTGTCCAAATAGCGTATAGTCATCTGTGGTTAAATGGTCAGATTCAAACTATGGTCAAAACAGGGCAAAAAGTAGACATTTTTATGTCATTTTTCTGGGTATTCAATGAATATGATCATATTTAGAGGTCAAAATGGGTCTAAAAAGAAGCTTTTCTTATGCATTTTTCTGGGTTGCTATGAAGCTGAACGGAAAACATGGTCGGAAAACTCATCGGAAAAAGTCAACGAAGGTCAAAACCCTAGTTTTCTACGCATAAGGAGCATCTTCAGTGATATTACGCATAGTTGTGAAGTTATGCGTAAGAATTTGTTACGTGTATGTTTTACGCATAAGCCTAGGCTTACGCGTAAGACTGGGTTACGCATAAGCTTTTACGCTTAAAACTCATCTTCAGATAAATTACGCATAACTGTGAAGTTATGCGTAGAAATTGTTAGGCGTAAGGTTTTATGCATAAGCCTTTGCTTACGCGTAACCTATACCATGTCTTTTCGCATAAGCTTTAAGACCCAGTCTACGCATAAGGTTTACTTACCTTTTTGCGCTTAAGCCACACAGAAATGTAGAAGAAGAGAAGACTTTGACCTGACCTAATACCTCATACCAAACCAACGACTCAAGTGGACTTCATTATTACATCACAAGTCTAAACCGAACACCAGTCAACACTATACTAATCCCTTCTCCACCTCTAACCTCAACTGCAAACAACTTACTACACCCTCAATCTCATAACTCCGAGATTCGAAACATAAACATCAAAAAAAAAAAAAATCGATCTTTGATTAGTGTTAGAGGCTGGAAAACATCATATTCAAAGATTAACACGTGTTCATCATTGATCTGTGACAAGTGAATCTTGTCTTAAACTGTTCGAAATTAAAGAAAGAACAAAACCTTAAGGTTTTATCCTATTCTTTCTTTCGGTGTGACACTAATTACAACAAAACAAACCTACCTTAGACCCCTCATGGATCTTGAAGCCTTCAATTGTTTCTTGATTCGTATGGAGCAAATACGATGACACATAATACGGTTGTGTTTGTTTGTGAGATGGCTAAGTTTTGATGGTGATATGATGTGAGTAGATTTTGTTTTGATCGATTTATGATACTTTTGTGAGATGAGGATCTGTTGAGGAGAGAGACTTGGAGTGTGGTAGGCGGATTGTTTATGTGATGTATTTCAGGGTTAGGGCAACTGTGAGATGTGTGATATCTATCTTATAACTGGTTCCAAGAATTTCAAATGGATCGGATTCTGTGGTTCTTGAAATGGGCCATACGGGTATTAATTTTTTCTGGGCTGTCGTGTATGCTTCTTGGACTGAAGTTGGTTGGACTTGAGGGGTACTATAAACAATTATTGGGCTCGACAGTATGTGTATCTAATGTGATGGGTTTATCCGATTTTTTTTTGGTATAATCCATGTGATGGATGAAAATTATTTTGATATAATGTTGGTATTTTGGTATAGAAATTTTCACGGGAGGATACAAATTCACGGCTTGAGCGAAAAAGTGAAAAATGACTACGGGGTTTGTGTACGGTTTTATTGAAGTGACGTTATCTTCATATGTGGTCATTACTATTAGCCGATGAATCAATGGAGGTTCAATTTCTACAATTCCCATGAGATATTCGACGCCACAAAATGTCTATGATACTTCACAGTCTAAGCAAAATCTTTCTAAAAAATCGTCAGCGTCAGTCATGATTTTTTTCAAGATGTTTGCTTATGACAAGAACTTGTCGTGCAAATAGTCGTACACGTTATGATGCTTCCGAAAGTTCGAAACCATCATGGGGGAGAAACGTGTACTTTGATGTGTTACGGTCAACCTCCAGGGGGAAGTAGTATATACTACTTGACTTAGTATGGTTTGTGAAGCTGTCTACATTTGGGTATAGAATTGTTCATGGTGGAGAAGAATCGTTGAAGAACCAATGCATGTTCCCCTAACACAGATATTCACCAATACCAAAGTTGTCTTTACACATTCAAGCTGACATTGTTTACGGTTTTGTCTTGATTTTGTAAAATCTCGCGAAAGAAACTATTTCCCGATTTAAATCATAGACTTGTAAAATCCCGTGACAATGGAAACATCCTGGTATTTGTAAAGTGCATTTCCGGATCTATCTTACGGTTTATTCTTGGTTTTGTAAAATCCCGCGAAAGATACTATTTCTCGGTTTAAACCATAGAATTGTAAAATCCCGTGATCATAGGACCATCCTGGAGAAAGGAAGGTGTATTTCTGGATCTTATCTGATGCTGGTACTACGGTTTCTACTTCGAAGAAGGGATAAAAGGGTGTACTTCATGAATTGGGTGATTGCTTGGATTTTATTCATGGCAGTTTGGTTATTACATGGTTTTACGGGGTTATGTGCTTCTAACCATGGTCGGGATGAAACCATTATCATAGTTCACTTAAAACGTCAAAGGAGGCTAGATTTGAATTTTTAACCAGAAGATGTGACAACGGCGTTAATTCACTATTATTTATTTGAGGTTGAAGTGAAATATCACGGGCGAGTGTACTTAGTATCTGAAGGTGTCGGGGATGGTTGGATGAAGATTCTTCGAGATCCTTGTTCGAGCTTATTTTCAAAAACGAAGACATGGAAATCTAGTTATTGTTGGGTGTCTTTTACCTTTTCTTTTACCACTTGGGGGAATTGGGCTCACACCACCACAAAATAACTATCACTTTAAGGAGTTACGTTGTAGTGCTCAGTGTCACATTCAATTGTGGATTTTCAAGAGGTAATGTACGTCTTATACTTGATGGTTGGTTGGTTGAAGAGTATAGAGTACATAGAGAGTACTTAGAGATGCTAATGGAAATCGACACCGCTCTTTGTTACATATGTGCAAGTTTAAGTCACGAGTTCGGGGTAGTTTACTTCAGGGTCAAATTCATTATATCGGGTTTTCTCCATCAGTTGTCACGACAAAGAGCCTACTGAATGATAATGGGGTTGATTACCAGTTTTGCCAAAGAGAGTAGAAAAGAGAGAGATTATGATGTTTGAACACAACAGTTCAAGCCTCGTACCTCAAAGAAAAGAAAAGTGTACGCTTAAGTGCGCTTTATCTTCTGAAGAAGAGAAATCTTTTTATTATGACCATTCTCATCAACATGCTTCATGCTTTTTCCATGCGCTTCAGTCATCAAGTGAACCGGGCTACTATTGATTGTTTTCTTATTCCACTTGCTCAACTATAAAGATGATGGCGACATCATGTGCTAATTTTGCGGGGGAGAAGTGTGAATAGACTACACTTGGATGATTTCACTTATTTAATCAAAAATGACATCTCCATATGCAATTCTTGAGGGGGAGAAGAAGTATGATAATTCTACATGTTGAGTTATATCTGAGAATATATGGTCATACGGCTCCTAACTCATGTAAGAACCGAGCTTCTTCTTATCGGGTCATCTTTACATGGTTTTTCTTCTATGAGCCGCTAGTTGACATCTTCACACGGGCTGAGATGAGTTTAATGACAAAGTGCTTCCGGTTAATGCTTCACGTGCACATCAACATGATGATTCCGAACAACCTTCTGTTCTTGTTTGATGTGATTGTTTGTTTGGTGTTACCACTTCGTGTGTTCGTTGCGGGCTGATTGTTGATTTCCTTGATGAACATCTTTCTGTTCTTGTTTGATTGGGAGGGATCTTAATTAATGGGACTTGCAAGATGTAAGTTAATTGGGATGCTTTTTGATGATGTTCTTATTTTTTGGTGAGTTGAAGATGTTAACTATCTATTCCCCAACTGCACAATCTTGAAGAAGGTCGAGTCTACAGTCTGTTCTACATTTTCTGCTGCATGTTAGAAGACTAAAGACGAGTTGCATTTGATTATCCAAAGACTTCTTCTTAATTCATGCATTCATCATAAAGATTGTCGGTTCAGGGGAGAGCACTAATTGGGGGAGGGTGAAATGTTTGATTTAATCCCAAATTAGACTTGCTCATTCTGTTCTTCAGCAAGTTGATTCTCACAAAGACTTCAAGCGATCTTCTCAACAGATTTCTAGTATACTGGCTTATAATATGTTGTTGATTCTGAAGTATCAAAACCAGCAAGGGGGAAGGAGACAAGCATCTAAACACGAGTAAACTTGATGAGCTTAATACTTCTAAGTAATTGAAGATATTCCGGGAAGACAAATGTTATTACCGCAGAGAAACTCAAGGTTTGACTCATGGCGAGTAAACTTGATGAACTTAACTCTTCTAAGTGATTGAAGATATCCCGGGAAAACAAATGTCATGACCGCAGAGAAACTCAAGGTTTTACTCATCAAGGCGTTTAGTGTTATTATTCCAACGACGTAGGGGAAGTGATGTAAGAGAAAGTTTCTGAAGATAAAAAGAGGTACACAAGTACGATATATTCAGGGGAGATAAATGTGTAACATGAGGGAGGTGTTATCAGTTATTCTCTCGTTGGGAATGTGTGTACTTCGGATTCTTGAGCTTCATACACATTCATCAGGGACGAAAGATGTGAACATAGGGGAGGTGTTCTTCATTACCCTCATGATGTGTATTAGGGAGAGTTCTTGGATATTGGTGTACTTCAAATTCTTGAGCTTCATACACTTTCATCAGGGAAGAAAAATGTGAACATGGGAAGGTGTTCTTCATTCCTCTCATGAAGTGTATTCGGGAGAGTTCTTGAGCATTATACTAAGAGACGGATTGCATCATTTCAACTACACGGGGGAAGTGTTCTCTTGACACCTTTTGGAATGGATTGTTTCAGACTTCAGTGGAAAGGAAATTTGAGAAGATTATTTAAATATGGGATGATACGTTGCTGTTGTTCTATTGGATGATATAGCCTCGAACGAAGAATCACGGTGATTATTCTTAAAAGGAGCAGCTGGGTTTATGATAATGGTGTGCTTCTTTGTGCACCTGGCTAAAGCAAGCTTGAAATAGAGCTTCAAATCTGCTCAACATAAGGATTTTCGGTTTGGGGGGAAGCTGCCAAAGTCTCACTTTCGGATGGTTCAATTTCTTTCTTCTATGCTAAAGCCTCAGAAACTTTGGTGGTGAAAGTTTTAGGGATGATGACTTCTATCTTCTACGACGTGCTGCTTGATATCCTTATCTCGGTACTCGTATCATCATTCTCTTTAACTATATCATCTACTCTATCTCTGTATATATTTTTCAGAAAAACCAAATACAAAAATATAAAACCAACAAAAAGAAAATAGAAAAATATAAAACCTTCAAAAACCCATAAAAATCAGAAAATTTCAAAAATACCAAAAATATGTTTTCTCAAGACATGTCTTCTGGTATCGATAACATCTACGGTCTTAGAAATGTCATTCAATAATGGCACGGGACCATAGATGAAGTTCGAGCAGGAGGTGTAAATATTCTTTTCAAAACATGTCTCAAAATATGGCTTACAGTTACTTCAGACTGTAACCCGGGCTTCAACAATATGGCTTACAGTTACTTCAGACTGTAACCCGGGCTTCAACAATATGGCTTGCAGTTACTTCTGACTGTAACCCGTGCTTAAACTATGGCTTGCTGATGTGCCCGGTTGGTGCAAGTTTTAAATTTATAAAAAGTGAATTACCAATATTACCAATAACACATACGAGCAAGTATACTCGTCCGTTATAGCAAGATTATGAAGGTAAGTCGGGATCGTTCGATGGGATTTGAGTGAATCTAAACATAAGTTTGAATTAACGGAGTCTATCCAAAACATATAACAAAGCAAATAGATATAATGAAATTCAGATGATTAAAAACTACACTTGCTTAAACTAGTTTCATATCATAGATTAATATGATTGTGTTAACCTCTTAACATGTTGGTTATGATAATTAGTTGGTGTACTAATCTATTGTTCTTACAAGTTAAACTTTGATCAAGAGTTTAGTTCATAAAAACAAGCATTAAGTTTAACCCATCAATTCAAGATCAATTCAAGTTTCATAAGTCTTCATACATAAACTTAAACACAAAAACATCCACTTGTTCATCAAATTGCTTAAGAAATTGTCAATACAAAAGGTAACCGATCATAGACAAAAGGCTACAATTGATTCTCAACAACTAATCTTACGACCATTTAGATGGTTCCAACCAATCCAATTTGATAATCAAAAAGCGTTTCTATTACAACCACACCTTAGTTCCTTTGTATAATCAAGAATAATGGGTAAAAACAATCATCCATAGACAAAATGATTATGACTAGTTGAATAACACGAAGTTCTTTCGACCCCAACGATTATTATCAATTAGCCAAACTTGATTAACAAATGTCACTATGAAACTTTAGCACAATTGGATCTTAGAATCAACTTGAAATTGAATTAAAACATGTTAACACAACCACTAACTAATCATATGATAATCAACATCATTTAAGCAAGTGCATAAAGAAACTAGCCACTCATAGCATACATAAACATAAACTCAGAACTTTGAACATTAGAAAACATGATTAAAGGTCTTACAATGATTGAAATGAGATTACAAATGATGTAGTAATGATGCCTCAAGTATTGGTGATGACTTCTTGATGGTTTGACCTCCAAATGGTGAACTTCTGGATCTCCAAACTTCTCTGGACTTCTAAGGACGAATTTTGAGAGCTTAAGGCTTTGTTTGATGAGTAGAGAGATTTGTATTATAGGTTGTTGTTTCTAATGCTCACAATTAGCCTCTATTTATACTAATTCCAAGGCCTAGGGTATTAAATGCTGAACTTGGCCATCAAGGAGTGAGGAAGGGACTAGAATACACCAAGAGAAGGACCTAGAATCGTTTGGATGCAAAAGGGAAGCTTAGTGATGAAGATTTGGCAACTGCAGCTTCTCCAACCGGATCGGTCATACGACCAACCGATCCGGCTGGTCTTCAATAACAACTAGCCGACCGATCCGGTTGCGGGTTGCGACCGATCGGTTGGCGATGGAAAAAAACTGATTCTGACCGAATTCCAACCGATCCGGTTACGGTTGTAACCGGATCCGGTTGGATCTTCTGAGATACAAAAACTTGATCTTTCTTCACTTACTTTGTAGAACTTGATTCTTCAATCACTGAGGTCTTCAAAAGGCCTTGAGATACTGATTTAGTCTTGTTGAAATGGGAATCTTCGCTTAGCTGAATATTTCTTCTTTTTCCTCCATTTCCCTGCACTTGGTTATAAACACTAGACAAACATCTCTAGATACGATTTAGTACTATAATCACGCAAATATAACCAAATAACAGATATAAAAGTACACATAACGCTACTAAAAACATGCACAATCTGAGCGTTATCAAATTCCCCCACACTTAAACTTTGCTTGCCCTCAAGCAAATCTAGGAAAAACATCCACCGGTGCAAGATCGTAATTATGAAAATGTGATGCAAATCAACCAAGTATAAATACGAGAGAGGATTCATCAATTATGCTTTATAAAGGTGAAACATCAAGATGTTTGACAATATCCAATGATTTTCTTGCATGATAAACATTTCAGAACACCTCATGAAAAATGAACGTAATATAATTCACTCAATCACTCATTTTTAGGGGAGTAACAAGATAAATCACACTCATTGCTCAGTCATGATTAGATTATTACCATAAGCTTGTACGAGAAACAAAACTCCACCGACGTGGCGTGAGCACCAAGTAAAAACATCTAAAGAGGGCTTTTATTCGGGTTATAATGATATGGCTAAGGGTTAAGGGTATGGATAAGGCATGGGAATGTTATGAAATTGGTGTTAAAATAAAAATAAAATCAAGTCTAATACCCATGTTGCTAGCTACCAAACATTCCACGAACCAAATAAACGATTATAGCTATGCATTCTTCTTTTTCACTTTCCACAGCTTTTTGCTTTGCCATGACAATTGTTCTTCGCTCATAGCTCATTGGCTATTATTTTCATACTTTCAACACAACAATTTTTTTTTTAACTCAACGCATGGCTCAATCAATCAATCACAGGATGTGGTACTCATAATCATTTGAACAATCTTCACTTTCCAGGTGACTAGCAACTACCGTTTAGACATTGATATGGGGTAGGCTAAGGTTTAAAGTGTAAAATCTTTTTGTATTTTCTGGGTAAAACAAAAATGAAAGGGATGGCTCAGAAGGTGTAACTAGGGGTATCTAGTGCTAAAAATGAGCACTACAAATGGGTCCATGTGGGTGGTTAACTAACCATTGAGGCTAGCTAATATATCCTCAGATGTAAAATGGAAGGCCATTTGGGTTAAATCCTAAGGTGCCTCTTTATCACACGAATTCACTTATATCGCATGAATGCAATCTCACTGCGGTCTGGTAATGATTTACAAGCACAAGTTCTAGAATAAATAAAATCACCGGCACACTCATAGCAAAAGATCCAAGCATAAAAGATGTATGCTAATAAGAAATAGGCTCAAATCCTCACAATTTAGTGGAAAGGGTATAATATGTGCTAGCAAATGTCATCGATCCCAAAATGGATTGCAATAGTAATCGGAACACATCTCGAAGTTTCAAATATTACCAATTTTACCAGTGGTTTGATCCAGTTATTCTAATAGATAATCCTAAAAGTGTGAAAACAACTAGATCACAAGGGCAAACAAAATTTTAAATTTAAGCATGAAAACTCTAATTTTTCCTATTCACCCCCCCCCCCCCACACTTAAGTTAGACATTGTCCTCAATGAAAAACGAACTTCAAAGTATAGAAATAGGGAAAATAGAGATGAAACCAGATATGTCAACGAGTTTATCAGCTTAAAATCCTTCTTCACTCCAGGCCTTCACTTAAGAAATCATCACCTGCACACAATCTTATAAACAAGCAAAAGGTTTTATTAAAAGGATGGCAACCCCCCCACACTTAAGTTCAACCAAAGGTTAAGACTTTGGGGAGTTACCATCAAAACACAAAACACACGGGTTGCCTCCCGAGAAGCGCTTGATTTATTACCGAGTCCTCAGCCTGACTCGCATCTTCCTGAATTTATTTAGCTGCAAGGGCAGCTTTGAACATTTTAAAAAATTCAGGAATATACATGAATTCTTCACCAGTAGCTTCAATATCGTCCCAGACGAACTCAGCAGATGGTTTCCATGGAACAGTTTGTGGGATTCTTCCTGGAAATGGTGCTACAAAGGTGATGGTTTCGAATTCATTCTCATGGTGTCTCCAGGACACTGTCGCAACTGAAACTTCTTTCATTTGCTCCTTGTCGTAATATAATTTGATTCGGTGTCCATTAACAATGAAACTTCCACCTTGTTTGTCATAGAGTTTGACATACCCAGATGGATATCCATGTTTTGCGACATATGGTCCAAACCATTTTGGTTGTAACTTAGGAGCTTTGAATTTGAATTTCATGTTAAAAAGCAGAACTTTATCTCCGGCTTTGAATTCTTTTCGAATTCATAGCTTTTTATCATGATAAGCTTTTGTTCTGGCTTTATACAGTTTGGAGTTTTCATAAGCTTGGAGTCTTAATTCATCGAGTTCGTGCAATTGCAGAAATCTTTTCTCTCCAGCTATTTTGAGATCGGTGTTACAATGTCTGAGCGCCCAATAGGCACGATGTTTAACTTCGAACGGCAAATGACAAGTCTTCCCATACAAGAGTCTGTAAGGAGTTGTGCCAATTGGTGTTTTATAAGCCGTACGAAATGCCCACAGAGCATCGTCAAGTTTTCTTGCCCACAATGAAGGATTGTCCTTTACTGTCTTTTCCAGTATTCTTTTGAGAGCTCTGTTGGTATTTTCGACTTGACCACTGGTTTGTGGATGATAGGCAGTCGCAAATCGATGATGAACTCCATATCTTTTCATGGTTTTCTCCATTTGTTGATTGCAGAAATGAGTTCCTCGATTGCTTATGAGTGCTTTGGGAATTCCATAACGAGCGAAAAGCTTTTTGAGAAAATTAACGACGACACGAGCATCGTTTGTTGGTAAAGTTTCAGCTTCTGCCCATTTGGACACATAATCTATAGCAACGAGAATGTATTCGAATTTGTAGGATTTAGGGAAGGGTCCCATGAAATCTATTCCCCAAATATCGAATATTTCACACACTTGAATGCTTGTTAATGGCATTTCATCTCTCCGAGAGAGATTGGTTGTTCTTTGACAAGCGTCACAATTTTGAACAAGTGTGTGTGCTTCTTTGAATATTGTTGGGATTTTGTTGGGATTTTGTTTTGAACGGTTGTTCTTTGACAAGCGTCACAATTTCTTAACGGTTGGTGCAAGTTTTAAATTTATAAAAGGTGAATTACCAATATTACCAATAACACATACGAGCAAGTATACTCGTCCGTTATAGCAAGATTATGAAGGTAAGTCTGGATCGTTCGCTGGGATTTGAGTGAATCTAAACACAAGTTTGAATTAACGGAGTCTATCCAAAACATATAACAAAGCAAATAGATATAATGAAATTCAGATGATTAAAAACTACACTTGCTTAAACTAGTTTCATATCATAGATTAATATGATTGTGTTAACCTCTTAACATGTTGGTTATGATAATTAGTTGGTGTACTAATCTATTGTTCTTACAAGTTAAACTTTGATCAAGAGTTTAGTTCAAAAAAACAAGCATTAAGTTTAACCCATCAATTCAAGATCAATTCAAGTTTCATAAGTCTTCATACATAAACTTAAACACAAAAACATCCACTTGTTCATCAAATTGCTTAAGAAATGGTCAATACAAAAGGTAACCGATCATAGACAAAAGGCTACAATTGATTCTCAACAACTAATCTTACGACCATTTAGATGTTTCCAACCAATCCAATTTGATAATCAAAAAGCGTTTCTATTACAACCACACCTTAGTTCCTTTGTATAATCAAGAATAATGGGTAAAAACAATCATCCATAGACAAAATGATTATGACTAGTTGAATAACACGAAGTTCTTTCGAGCCCAACGATTATTATCAATTAGCCAAACTTGATTAACAAATGTCACAATGAAACTTTAGCACAATTGGATCTTAGAATCAACTTGAAATTGAATTAAAACATGTTAACACAACCACTAACTAATCATATGATAATCAACATCATTTAAGCAAGTGCATAAAGAAACTAGCCACTCATAGCAAACATAAACATAAACTCAGAACTCTGAACATTAGAAAACATGATTAAAGGTCTTACAATGATTGAAATGAGATTACAAATGATGTAGTAATGATGCCTCAAGTATTGGTGATGACTTCTTGATGGTTTGACCTCCAAATGGTGAACTTCTGGATCTCCAATCTTCTCTGGACTTCTAAGGATGAATTTTGAGAGCTTAAGGCTTTGTTTGATGAGTAGAGAGATTTGTATTATAGGTTGTTGTTTCTAATGCTCACAATTAGCCTCTATTTATACTAATTCCAAGGCCTAGGGTATTAAATGCTGAACTTGGCCATCAAGGAGTGAGGAAGGGACTAGAATACACCAAGAGAAGGACCTAGAATCGTTTAGATGCAAAGGGGAAGCTTAGTGATGAAGATTTGGCAACTGCATCTTCTCCAACCGGATCGGTCATACGACCAACCGATCCGGCTAGTCTTCAATAACAACTAGCCGACCGATCCAGTTGCGGGTTGCGACCGATCGGTTGGCGATGGAAAAAAACTGATTCTGACCGAATTCCAACTGATCCGGTTACGGTTGTAACCGGATCTGGTTGGATCTTCTGAGATACAAAAACTTGATCTTTCTTCACTTACTTTGTAGAACTTGATTCTTCAATCACTGAGGTCTTCAAAAGGCCTTGAGATACTGATTTAGTCTTGTCGAAATGGGAATCTTCGCTTAGCTGAATATTTCTTCTTTTTCCTCCATTTCCCTACACTTGGTTATAAACACTAGACAAACATCTCTAGATACGATTAAGTACTATAATCACGCAAATATAACCAAATAACAGATATAAAAGTACACATAACGCTACTAAAAACATGCACAATCTGAGCGTTATCACTTGCTACTATTTCATATAGCAACTCGCTCTTCATGGAAGGAAAGTGCTACGCTGAAACAATTTTCAAATATTTCGTGTGTGACAATTCGTATTTTCAGGTCATTCTCAAAACATTACTCATGTTTCATTATTTATCATTTATCGTGAACTAGGTTTACGAGCATCAAATTCACGTAACCGTAATGGTTTAGCTGTGAATTCATGATCATATCATCGAGGTCATTTCATATAGACTAAGTTTAGTCTACATTTCATTAACATCATTTTCATCATATTAGTTCACGCATGGTTTTGCACTTTTCATTAAACGTATAATTTTCATATTAAATAAACGTTATCGCGTAATTAATTATTTTGATTAATTGATCCATTACTTCCAAAAATTATTCCAATATATTTTTATACTCATATTAAGTTTATAAAAATAATATTATGAGTTTACCTTGTGTTTTAAATTTATTTTGTAACTAAATTGTTGTATTTATATAATTACGACGTTTTTCTTAAATTCGACACGATTATTATTATTTCACTCAAATTTTGCAAGAAATGTATTTTTATAATTTTTATGACCTAAAAATATTTTATCTTGACCCGTGAAAATTTATTTTTATCCAACGCTACCCTAAATATTCACAAGTGACTACAACTTACCACTTAACTTCAAATATCTTACAAATTATTATACTTAAATAATTTAAAAAAAAAAAAAAAACATATCAAAAGGATGACTAGCACCCCTTGTCGACACAAGGGGTGAGTCACAAGGGATTTTACATAATATCTCTAAGTATAATATGTATTATACTACTAACTCATGTATCATTTCACTTCATTTCTTTCATTTCACAATACTAGATCAAATATTTCATCCTTTCTCTCTTGCAAAAATTCGGCAACCATAAAACCAAAGGAGGATCATCTCAAGTTTTCAAGACAAGATTTATTAAACTCTAGTATCATTTGTTGCATAGGTTTTGTAATACAAACCTCAAGTGATTAGGAAAAAACCCTTTGTTCTTAAACCTCATCATATTTCTTGTAAGCATTCATATTCATGTTAATATTTCATATTCATTATTATGGTCATATCATTTTATTTGAGAAACATGCAAGTCTCATGATGTTTATACCATTTTTAAGGTTTTTAAGTGTTAAATATATATAATCCATCCTATAATTACTCCTTGTTATATATTATTTTTGGTGATGTCTAGGAAACCATGACACCCTAAGAAGGTGTATGGTAGGATTAGAATAGCTTCGGAGTTGTTTTGAATGGGTTAGAATAGGTTTAGCGCGAGAAAAACTCATTTCGACACGTTTTGAAAAGGGTCTGTCCTTAAAATTAAATTCTGGAAAATCCGACAGTAGACAAAAATTTTTGGCCTAGATATTTAGAAAATATACTTTAAACGAAACCGTGGCCGCTTGAACGGATTAAAACGGAGCTATAACGAAGAAGTTATGAATTTTTCAATTTGGCGACGAAAAATACAAAATTCTTGAAATTTCAGCAAACAATATTTGTTTTGTACGAGTCAAAAATGAAGCTTGGACGTTGTAAATTATGTCGATTTGTTAAAAATATGTTAGTATACTTCGATACGAAGTTAAGGATATTTAAAACGTAGAAAACGGATTTGTAACGACTAAATTACACATGTTTACAAAAGTTGCCGTAACTATTATCATATAAGAAAAACTATATCTTGATTTCTAATAGACAAGTTTTGCGGCAAAAACTAGTACCAAGTTAAAGGTTGTTTTTAACATTGATTTAGAACTTTTCATAAAGTGATGTCTTTTAGTAAAAGTGAGATCGCCAAGTATATTTTCCAAAATGTCCGATCGTTTGTTTAGCGGAGTTGTAATGAATTAATTACGGTCGCTTAAACTTTGCCGAAAAACCATCCTTAAACTATATTTTGGACTAAAAGTACCATACTTAACCTCTATTTTTCTTTATGTTCGAGACCTCTAGGATGAAAACTCATGTACTAAAACTTTGAGATTATCATACGAGCTTCCCAAAACCGTTGAGTTTGTTTCCTAACGCTCGACGTGCACCATTTTACGACTAGCTTTTAGAGGCCGTTTTTGTCATTTTCATGGAAATTTCAAGGACATTATTTTACGACGAAAAATTATAATTTCACAATAAATCACTAAATGATTATCGTCGGATATCATTTCAACGTAAATACATGTGAAGTAATTTAAAAATGGTCAAGACGTTAAAAGATTATATTTTCGACGAAAAGGATTGTTTTCAAAAATTCATAAGTGGTATAAATATCATCCGAATTGTATGCATAACATTACATCATGACTTATTACATATCATATCATTCATAATAGGTCAGTTTCGAGATTCACGCTATATTTCGGTGTACTCACTTTTGTCATCGCATCAATTCATCAAGTGAATTTTCATAGCCCCGTTGTATACATTTAATGCTTATTTTCAAACTTACGGGGGAGAATACATTGCACATCATTTTATTACGATACCAAGTATATCAAATTCATTACATTGCTTAAGTTACCTCATGCCAATTGAATGTCCCCATTATATAACATGAGCCGTTAATTTCATAGAAGCGAGGGTGAGTGGATAGATCTATCGAGGGTGACGCCTCCATCCGGGTTGGTGGATTCCAACTGGGTAAACGGATGCATTTAATTTAATAACATTATTTGAGTTGTTTGGCAAACACTCTATTGGGGCGAACATCATGATCAGTCTAGTTTCGGTGTCATGGACTTATAGCAATTGTAACATTTTTGTGACGACATTGTCATACATTATCTATACTTGTGTAGTCGTATAAATCATTTCATAAACCTATGATTTCTCACCAACATTATTGTTGACCGTTTTAGCAATGTATTTTCAGGTAACTAAGACATTCGCATCATGGCACGATTAAGGAACCCCATAGAGTCGCGGCGTCGACTTATCTCATTGTATATTATGGTTTTCTTTTCAAAACATCGTTTGGACTTGTAATAAACTTATATTTTCCGCAAACTTTATCAACTTTTGGGACCTATCTTGTAACTCTGGATGTTTTAAATAAATGTCAAACAATGTGTTTTTAAACGACACTTTAGGTCGTTCAATATAACTGTGATTGTGATGCTATGACAGTCACTCCCTAGGAATTCCATTCTGCTGCAAAACAGATAATTTGGGGGTGTGACAGATTGGTATCAGAGCTTCAGTTATAGAGAACTAGGTTGCATCATTGACCCTAGACTATAACTACATTATCATAACATCTCATCATTTCATCATAAGTGCATATTCACTTTATATGCGGATTCATATACATTTTATTCGAGTTATTTACTTTTATTTTACAACGGTTATCACAGAGATGTCTTCAGATTCCGACCCTATCCCTATATCATCTTACACGAACATGGAGGATGTCTCATCCGACACCAACATGAACGATGCCTTATCAAACACTGTAGTTGTATCTTCTATTGGCTCTACTTCAGAATTTCCACTTATTATGACTGACACTGAGACCGAACCCTTTGAGGAGGGCGAAGTCGCACCTACACCACCTGTTAGCCCTACACATGGCCCGATTCATCCACCATCACCACTATTATCATCATCTTCATCATACTATCTTAGGGAGCCTATACCTACACTAGACTTGCCGCTCAAAAAGCGAGCACGTTTTGACATCCCTGCATCATCCTCTACAGAACCCGAACCACCAGCTAGGTTCGAGATAGGTGAGAGCTCAAAGGTTGCTACTGCTAGACAGCCTTCCACTGAGACATTAGAGGCACGTATAGATAGCCAACAGGTTCAGATTGATAGGATGTTAGAACAGTTGGAGGAACTGTCATTAGAGCGAGTGGAGAACATTGAGGAGGAGGTTGAAGGCCTCGTGATAGGTAGAGTTTCGATTGATTTGGCTCACCAGGGTTTAGAATCTAGACAGTTACAGAACAGGGGGCATATTGTTGAGTTGAGGCAGGAAATGCCTGAGTTATATGATAGAGCCGAGATGGCCCAGGACGAGCTTCAGCGTCATACACAGGAGTTGGCACTAGCTCGTGAGAGCATGGTTACCGCACAGGCTCAGATTAGCGAGTTGAGGGGTTTGGTAGCGAGCTTGACTACACAGGTCCGTGATCTTCAGGATCGAGCTGGAGGAGCACCAGGAGGTGCCTAGTGTAGACCTTTATCATGTATAGTTTTTATTTACTGTTATCCTAGTCACAAGGTGTGTGACATAGTTTAAAGAACTTGTTGTATTTTGGTTGTTGTACAAACAAAAATATCAAGTATTGACTCTACTATGTAGGAATGGTTTTACTATCTATGATATCGGTCCACGAAGGCCGAAATTTTCATGTATATTATCCACGTGTGTTGTGATTTTATTTGTGATATTTCGTGGTTGTTCCGTTGTGATTTCATTTATATTATACATGTTGTGGTTGGGGATATATATGTATAATGTTTGTTTCTACTTACGAGTTCTCATAATTGTTTCATCGTATGGTTTTGAAGAATTATGGCACCAAAGAAAGCCACACCTGAGTTGACTCAAGCTGCTATGCAAAAGTATGTGAATGATAGCATAGCTGATGCACTAAGGACCGAGAGAGCATCGGTGGCGGCTGCTGCTGAGGCTGTGGCAACTGCCGAGGCCGCTAGACTTGCTGCTGCTACAGGTAATGCAGGAGGGTCCGGAGTTAGGAGTTGTTCATATAAGGATTTCAAAAGTGGGGATCCCACTAAGTTCAAGGGTACTGAAGGGGCAACTGCCATGGTTAGATGGTTCGAGAAAATGGAATCCGTGTTTTTGTTATGTAATTGCCCGGAGGATAGCAAGGTTAAGTTTGCTACGAGTACACTACTGGATGGGGCAATGTCGTGGTGGAATTCGTATGCTCAGCCGATGGGAATGGAAAATGCGTACAGGATCACATGGGTGCAATTCAAGAGTTTGCTAACAAGGAAGTATTGTCCGCGTACGGAGGTGAAAAAGTTGGAGACTGAATTCTATGAGTTGATAACTATTGGGTATGATATTGATGCTTACGTTCGGAGGTTCCAAGAATTAGCAGCGTTATGCCCATCTATGGTTTCGGATAACGAGAAGCTACTGGAGGCTTTCATCGGGGGACTTCCCGAAGTTATTCAAGGAGATGTGATTTCGTTTGATCCACAAACGATTGAGGAGTCCATTCGAGTGTCACAAAAGCTCATGGCTCAGGTAGTAAAGAGAGGCAAAATCGCAAACATCAACCGAAACAACAACAATACCAACAACCGTTTCAATTACAACAATAACCGAAACAATTACAACAACAATAACAACAATAAACGAAAGTGGGACAACAACAATCGAGGTGGAAATGTCGCTCAACGACCACCTAAGAGACAGGAGATTGCAAAGGCCTATGTTGCAGGCCCAACGGAGAAAAAGGGGTACACTGGGATTCTACCGAAATGTGAGAAGTGTACAAGTCATCACAAACAGGGACGTTGTCCAGATCCATGTGGGAATTGTAAAAAAACGGGACATCAAACTAGGGATTGCAAGATGCCAACTACGGGGGAAAATCAGAAACAACAAGTAACATGTTTTGGTTGCGGAGAAAGGGGACATTACAAGAGTGAGTGTACAAAGGGAAGGAACCAAGGAAACGGGAATCAGGGTGGAATGGCACAGGGAAGAGCCTATGTCATAGGAGGTGGAGAAGCTAGGGAGGACCCGAATGTTGTAACGGGTACGTTCCTTATCAATACTCGTTATGCATCAGTTTTTTTTTATTCGGGAGCCGATAAAAGTTTTGTGTCCACTGCATTTGCACCTTTACTCAATATCAAACCAACCACATTAGACACATCATACAACATTGAATTAGCTAATGGTAACTTAATTAGCACCGACACCATTGTCCGTGGTTGTACACTCAATTTTCTAAATCATCCTTTCAATATAGACCTTATGCCCGTAGAACTTGGTAGTTTCGACGTCATCATCGGTATGGATTGGTTATCCAAACATCGTGCAAGAATCATTTGTGATGAGAAAGTTGTTCATCTTCCTTACAACGGCGAAACTTTGATCATTCGTGGGGAACGAAGTGGAACTAGACTCAGTATTATATCATGCATCAAAACGGAGAAGTACATAAAGAAAGATTGTATTGCTTTCTTAGCTCATATAACCGAGAAGAAGTCGGACGAGAAGCGACTTGAGGATGTACCGATCGCTCGAGAATTTCCTAAAGTCTTTCCCGAAGACTTGCCAGGACTTCCACCGGCACGTCAAGTAGAATTTCATATTGACTTAGTGCCTGGAGCTGCACCAATTGCACGAGCACCTTATCGATTAGCACCATCGGAGATGCAAGAGTTGTCTAATCAGTTGCAAGAACTTTTAGACAAAGGATTCATTAGGCCAACTTCCTCGCCTTGGGGAGCACCGGTCTTGTTTGTGAAGAAGAAAGATGGATCTTTCAGAATGTGTATAGATTATAGAGAACTGAACAAGTTAACGGTGAAGAATCGTTACCCACTTCCCAGAATCGACGACTTGTTCGATCAGCTGCAAGGCTCTAGTATTTATTCAAAGATTGATCTAAGATCAGGGTACCATCAACTTAGAGGGCGGGAGGAGGACATTCCGAAAACAGCATTTAGAACACGTTATGGTCATTATGAGTTTCAAGTAATGCCATTCGGATTAACTAATGCACCTGCAGTATTCATGGATCTCATGAATAGAGTATGTAAACCGTATTTGGACAAGTTTGTTATAGTATTCATCGACGACATATTGATTTACTCAAAGAGCAAAGAAGAGCATGAAGGGCATTTAAGAACGATTTTAGGACTACTCAAGAATGAGAAGTTGTATGCCAAATTTTTGAAGTGTGATTTTTGGAACCGTAAAGTACAATTTCTTGGTCATGTCATTGATAGTCAAGGATTACAAGTAGACCCTGCAAAGATTGAAGCCGTGAAAGATTGGGCTACTCCAACGAATCCTACAGAAATTCGACAATTTCTAGGACTTGCCGGGTATTACCGAAGATTCATCGAAGGTTTTTCAAAGATAGCTAAAGCTTTGACCAAGTTGACACAGAAAAACAAGAGGTACGAATGGGGAAAGAAACAAGAAGCTGCTTTTCAGTTGTTGAAGCAAAAGCTTTGCAGTGCGCCAATTTGGCACTACCCGAAGGAATTGAGAACTTCGTTGTATACTGCGATGCTTCACATAAAGGGCTTGGAGCTGTATTAATGCAAAATGATAAGGTGATAGCTTATGCTTCACGACAACTTAAGGTTCATGAGAAGAATTACACCACACATGATCTTGAGTTGGGGGTCGTAGTCTTTGCACTTAAGATTTGGAGACACTACCTTTATGGTACAAAGTGCACAGTGTTTACGGACCACAAGAGTTTACAATATGTTCTTGATCAGAAGGAACTTAACATGAGGCAACGTCGTTGGTTGGAATTACTCAGCGACTATGATTGTGAAATCAAGTATCATCCGGGAAAAGCTAATGTTGTGGCTGATGCTCTTAGTCGGAAAGAAAGACCCAAACCTTTAAGAGTACGATCATTAGGAATGACGATCAGTTCACCTTTACCATCAAAAATACTTGAGGCACAGATCGAGGCACTCAAGGAAGAAAACCGACCAAGTGAAAAGCTTTATGGTATGCCTGAAAATGCAAATGGCTTTGTAAAGAGAGCAGATGGAGTTTTATGTTTCAAGGATAGAATGTGGGTACCATTTTATGGCGGGATACGAGAATTGATTATGCATGAGTCGCATAAGTCAAAGTATTCTATTCACCCAGGTTCTGATAAGATGTATCAGGATCTCAAGAAACTTTATTGGTGGCCGAACATGAAAGCGGAAATTGCCACGTACGTTAGCAGATGTCTTACTTGTTCTAAGGTAAAAGTCGAATACCAGAAACCTTCAGGATTACTCCAACAACCTGAAATTCCACAATGGAAATGGGAACGCATTACAATGGACTTTGTTACGAAACTTCCTAAGACATCGGGAGGTTACGACGCTATATGGGTAATCGTTGATCGCCTTACCAAATCAGCCCATTTCATACCAATTAGAGAGACATATTCCATGGAACAACTCACTAGACTTTATGTCAAGGAAATAGTCTCGAGACATGGAGCACCAATTTCCATCATTTCCGACAGAGATAGTCGATTCACTTCAAACTTCTGGAAATCATTACAAGATTCATTTGGAACCAAAATAGACATGAGCACAGCATATCATCCACAAACCGATGGCCAAAGTGAAAGGACAATTCAAACATTGGAAGATATGTTGAGAGCATGTGTGATTGATTTTGGAAATGGTTGGGCTAACCATTTGCCATTGATCGAATTCTCGTACAATAATAGTTATCACACCAGTATAAAGGTGGCACCATTCGAAGCACGTTATGGTCGAAAGTGTCGATCACCTGTTTGTTGGGCCGAGGTTGGAGACGCACAACTCACTGGTCCAGAAATGGTACGGGAAACAACAGAAAAGATAGTTCAAATTCAAGATAGACTCAGAACTGCCAGAAGCCGACAGAAAAGTTACGCAGATGTTAGGCGCAAACCATTGGAATTTCAAATTGGCGACAAAGTAATGTTGAAAGTATCGCCTTGGAAAGGCGTGGTACGATTTGGAAAGCGCGGGAAATTGAACCCGAGGTACATTGGACCATTCAAAATTTTGAGCAGAGTAGGCCTTGTAGCTTATCGACTTGATCTTCCATCAGAACTTAGTCACGTACACAACACGTTTCACGTTTCAAACCTGAAGAAATGTCTTTCGGACGAATCACTCGTTATTCCATTGGAAGAAATTCAACTCGACGATAAACTCAATTTCGTGGAGGAACCGGTAGAAATTATGGACCGCGAGGTCAAGCAGTTGAAACAAAGTCGTATTCCTATAGTGAAGGTTCGCTGGAATTCTCGAAGAGGTCCTGAGTTTGCTTGGGAACGGGAAGACCAGATGCGCCTCAAATATCCTCATCTTTTCACCGACAACACCGTAGGACCCAACAAGGACTGAATTCAGGGACTAAATTCCTTTTTGGTTGGGCGAATGTGACAATTCGTATTTTCAGGTCATTCTCAAAACATTACTCATGTTTCATTATTTATCATTTATCGTGAACTAGGTTTACGAGCATCAAATTCACGTAACCGTAATGGTTTAGCTGTGAATTCATGATCATATCATCGAGGTCATTTCATATAGACTAAGTTTAGTCTACATTTCATTAACATCATTTTCATCATATTAGTTCACGCATGGTTTTGCACTTTTCATTAAACGTATAATTTTCATATTAAATAAACGTTATCGCGTAATTAATTATTTTGATTAATTGATCCATTACTTCCAAAAATTATTCCAATATATTTTTATACTCATATTAAGTTTATAAAAATAATATTATGAGTTTACCTTGTGTTTTAAATTTATTTTGTAACTAAATTGTTGTATTTATATAATTACGACGTTTTTCTTAAATTCGACACGATTATTATTATTTCACTCAAATTTTGCAAGAAATGTATTTTTATAATTTTTATGACCTAAAAATATTTTATCTTGACCCGTGAAAATTTATTTTTATCCAACGCTACCCTAAATATTCACAAGTGACTACAACTTACCACTTAACTTCAAATATCTTACAAGTTATTATACTTAAACAATTTAAAAAAAAAAAAAAAAAAACATATCAAAAGGATGACTAGCACCCCTTGTCGACACAAGGGATTTTACATAATATCTCGAAGTATAATATGTATTATACTACTAACTCATGTATCATTTCACTTCATTTCTTTCATTTCACAATACTAGATCAAATATTTCATCCTTTCTCTCTTGCAAAAATTCGGCAACCATAAAACCAAAGGAGGATCATCTCAAGTTTTCAAGACAAGATTTATTAAACTCTAGTATCATTTGTTGCATAGGTTTTGTAATACAAACCTCAAGTGATTAGGAAAAACCCTTTGTCCTTAAACCTCATCATATTTCATGTAAGCATTCATATTCATGTTAATATTTCATATTCATTATTATGGTCATATCATTTTATTTGAGAAACATGCAAGTCTCATGATGTTTATACCATTTTTAAGGTTTTTAAGTGTTAAATATATATAATCCATCCTATAATTACTCCTTGTTATATATTATTTTTGGTGATGTCTAGGAAACCATGACACCCTAAGAAGGTGTATGGTAGGATTAGAATAGCTTCGGAGTTGTTTTGAATGGGTTAAAATAGGTTTGGCGCGAGAAAAACTCATTTCGACACGTTTTGAAAAGGGTCTGTCCTTAAAATTAAATTCTGGAAAATCCGACAGTAGACAAAAATTTTTGGCCTAGATATTTAGAAAATATACTTTAAAACGAAACCGTGGCCGCTTGAACGGATTAAAACGGAGCTATAACGAAGAAGTTATGAATTTTTCAATTTGGCGACGAAAAATACAAAATTCTGGAAATTTCAGCAAACAATATTTGTTTTGTACGAGTCAAAAATGAAGCTTGGACGTTGTAAATTATGTCGATTTGTTAAAAATATGTTAGTATACTTCGATACGAAGTTAAGGATCTTTAAAACGTAGAAAACGGATTTGTAACGACTAAATTACACATGTTTACAAAAGTTGCCATAACTATTATCATATAAGAAAAACTATATCTTGATTTCTAATAGACAAGTTTTGCGGCAAAAACTAGTACCAAGTTAAAGGTTGTTTTTAACATTGATTTAGAACTTTTCATAAAGTGATGTCTTCTAGTAAAAGTGAGATCGCCAAGTATACTTTCCAAAATGTCCGATCGTTTGTTTAGCGGAGTTGTAATGAATTAATTACGGTCGCTTAAACTTTGCCGAAAAACCATCCTTAAACTATATTTTGGACTAAAAGTACCATACTTAACCTTTATTTTTCTTTATGTTCGAGACCTCTAGGATGAAAACTCATGTACTAAAACTTTGAGATTATCATACGAGCTTCCCAAAACCGTTGAGTTTGTTTCCTAACGCTCGACGTGCACCATTTTACGACTAGCTTTTAGAGGCCGTTTTTTGTCATTTTCATGGAAATTTCAAGGACATTATTTTACGACGAAAAATTATAATTTCACAATAAATCACTAAATGATTATCGTCGGATATCATTTCAACGTAAATACATGTGAAGTAATTTAAAAATGGTCAAGACGTTAAAAGATTATATTTTCGACGAAAATGATTGTTTTCAAAAATTCATAAGTGGTATAAATATCATCCGAATTGTATGCATAACATTACATCATGACTTATTACATATCATATCATTCATAATAGGTCAGTTTCGAGATTCACGCTACATTTCGGTGTACTCACTTTTGTCATCGCATCAATTCATCAAGTGAGTTTTCATAGCCCCGTTGTATACATTTAATGCTTATTTTCAAACTTACGGGGGAGAATACATTGCACATCATTTTATTACGATACCAAGTATATCAAATTCATTACATTGCTTAAGTTACCTCATGCCAATTGAATGTCCCCATTATATAACATGAGCCGTTAATTTCATAGAAGCGAGGGTGAGTGGATAGATCTATCGAGGGTGACGCCTCCATCCGGGTTGGTGGATTCCAACTGGGTAAACGGATGCATTTCATTTAATAACATTATTTGAGTTGTTTGGCAAACACTCTATTGGGGCGAACATCATGATCAGTCTAGTTTCGGTGTCATGGACTTATAGCAATTGTAACATTTTTGTGACGACATTGTCATATATTATCTATACTTGTGTAGTCGTATAAATCATTTCATAAACCTATGATTTCTCACCAACATTATTGTTGACCGTTTTAGCAATGTATTTTCAGGTAACTAAGACATTCGCATCATGGCACGATTAAGGAACCCCATAGAGTCGCGGCGTCGACTTATCTCATTGTATATTATGGTTTTCTTTTCAAAACATCGTTTGGACTTGTAATAAACTTATATTTTCCGCAAACTTTATCAACTTTTGGGACCTATCTTGTAACTCTGGATGTTTTAAATAAATGTCAAACGATGTGTTTTTAAACGACACTTTAGGTCGTTCAATATAACTGTGATTGTGATGCTATGACAGTCACTCCCCAGGAATTCCATTCCGCTGCAAAACAGATAATTTGAGGGTGTGACATCGTGCACTTTTCCTAAAACAAATTTGAGGAAAGTATGTCGAAGGACTGCTGTTCCTACTAAAATATTTTTCCTTCTAAAATTATTCAGAAAAATATTTGTTTTAACAAAAATAGTGGAAATGAGTTGCTTGTTATACAATCAGTTTCAAAGTTTTCGAAAAAATTGAAAACTCAATCAATGACTTCAGCGCTTTTAATCTTTTCAGAAAATAAGTCATTGATTGAGGGGGATAATGTTTTCAATTCTATATCATCTAACGGACTTTCTTAATTATCCTACGTGCTTAATAATAATATATAATTGCCTATGTTGAAGGACTAGGTTTCTAGGATGTGATTGTTAGGATCAGATGATTATAGTTTAATGAACACATTATTCCCATACCTAATATGATCTGATTAATATGTTGAATTGACTGTTATTAGTCGATTGATGTTTGGGTGATGTCGACCACCATATATCTGTTTGTGTTCACTAACGTATGCAGGTATTTTGGTATAAGAATGTTCCCGATCCGGATCCCACATAATACGATGATTGGATGCCGAAAGGAAAGGGTAATTATATCTTGGGTTGACAAATGAAGAAACGGAGCTTAATTTGACTTCAATGGAGAGTTGGCATGAAATGCAACGTAAGAAGTCTCACTGCATCTGCAGACGGTCTTTCTTCCAAGCCCTACAGCAACAACAACAGCTCAACCACCTAACGTATCTTTGTGCAGGATACCATTTTTAAACAATTTTGAAAATTTTGAATAAATTGTTTTGAAAATTGGAAAATATTGTTTTTGAAAATTAATTGGAATTAATTTTGAAAATCAACGGACTTCATTTTATCAAAACCTAAGTCACTCAATCATCGACTACGGTCATCGATTGAGGGGGAGAGTGATTTAAAATAAAATATTTTCAAACAATATCTCTTCATAAAAGTCCGTTTGTACAATAATAAGTGGTGATCTAAAGATTTAATGTTATGTCATGGTATGATTTTCTTTAAAACTCAAAGATCTTTCGAAATGAAATTTTTTCTGTTCTTGTTTGATTGTGAAATTGTTTTATTTTACTTAAGGATCTCTTAAAAACTTTCATACCTGATACTAACAATCTTTAATGTCTTAAAATGGTCCTTATCTGTCATTTTTCAAAATCAAATCTTGCCATGTCTTTCCCCAAAATTTTCTAAGTGATTTAAATCTTTTGGGATCACAAATCTCAAATGGTTTGAAATTTTTGATCGGGGGAGAGATCGTGATTTAAATCTCAAATCTGTTTAAACGGAATTGGTTTTAGTCCTTTAAAGGCACTCCTGCCTCCATGTGCCAAATGACTTCAAATATACAATGCACATGTTGAGGAGGAGGATTTATCCAAAAACAAGATGAGTTTTTAAATCAGTCACATTTTCCCCCATGTTTTCTAAAACCTTATTAAATCACTTAGGATCCAAAATCTCAAAGGGTTTGATATTTTTGATCGGGGGAGGATTTGTGATTTAATAATGAAATCTGATAAATGATGATCGATTTGATTCAAATGTGCAGGCTGCTCTCTCACATGTGCTAAACGCTTTCGAATCTTGAAGCACATATTGAGGGGGAGCAAATGGTTTCTTAATGGCTTGTGTGATCGTAAATTTGCTTCAAGAGAACTCTTGCCTCTATGTGATAAAATGATTTCAAATATCCTACGCACATATTGGGGGGGATAATTTACCAAAGAAAATCAAATGGCTTTTTCGTATGAAAATTGTGATCAAAGAAAATATTTCAAAGTCCTCTTGCCTACTTGTGCTAAACAATTTCTAAATCATATGCACATGTTGAGGGGGAGGTTTTCTAAATGATCAAAACTATTAAGGTACAAAATGCTTTGATCTCGTATCACAAGTACCTTGATTGTTTTTCCAAATGATTTTTCTATTGGTTTCAAGGAAGAATGAACTGTACCAAAAGACCGACCATTTTACTTTATGTATGGAGTTATAAGGATGGTGAGGTTAGGTTTTAGTTCCCACGATCCGCCAGAACCGGAGGGATCTACCCAGGGACAATCCACTAGATAGTGTAGAGTCCTTAGGTATATTGAAAAAAGGAGAAAAATGAGAAATGGGAAGAGTGCGGACTGAGACAAAGCTAGTACTGGAATAAACCCAACAAGGTTCTAGTTATGAAGTCTCGGTAAGCACTGAAGGGGTTGAAGAATGAAAAAGAATTGAATGTAAAAAGGGTGAAAAGAAATAGCCCTCCAATAATTCAACCTTAGGGCAGTAACCGGGTTCAATTCATATGCTACTGGTGGTTACCAAGGTAACACTAGTATTGAAGACAAGACGTCATGGACCCAGTGACGCACTACACTAAACTTCCCAAGCTACTCAAGTTCCTCTTAAAAGGGCTTGTTTCATTCTCACGGGGAACCGACATTATCTATCGACTTTCTCTTAGAGATTGTTGATATTGAAGAAGGAGACCCTCTCCCTAGTCTCCGGCATAGGAACCAAATGTGCACTATTGAGTCTAGAGCCAAGAGATCATCCACAAATATCTCATTAGGACACTTTCAATGAAGACTCTCTGTTTCACACAATGTGGAAAGAGAGATTATATCTTGAGTCCTACGCATTATCCTTGTGGTATTGCCAGAACATCCGAGTGATATGTCAACATATTCACAATGAAGATGGAAAGCCTTCTAGAGCCAACATCAAACAAGCTCTTGGTGGGTGACATGTGAGATCTTGCAAAAGATCAAGCTTGTGACAACTGGATAGAAACGATGGGGCGATTCAATCTTGAATCAACCTTGGTCCAGGAAATGAATTGACGGATACCTTTGAAAAACCGGTCGTTGTGCTTAAAAGTTCTTTTCCATAGCACATCGACTGTGTATTAATGTTTCAAAATTAAAGGGTATTTATGATTGATAATTGATTTTCCATAAAACCTTCGTTGTAGTGCAAAACACTTTCTATTAAGAAATACACGATTGTTTTCAAATCATTTTCATAAATCAGTGAATCTCAATTCGCTGGTTCACTCACTCCGTGTTGTCTTCTTTGAGACGTTCCGGTTTGAGAACAGCTAGAACAGCTGCGAAACCCTGTCAAGGAGATTCTTAGGAATCCTACCTGATCACAGGCAGTACTTGTACTGATCAACGGGGAACCGTGGGCCGTGTACCTCAATTCAACGAAAGTGGTCAAAGACACTTTCGTGTGTTTTATTGCTAACTGTTGTTTGCAGGTACATTTGGACGGTTGCAGCTGATCAGAATTGAGAAGTCAATCCAAAGTCGCATGCTCACAGCATCCACACTTAATTTGAAGAAATCATGACTGGTGCATATCTACATAACCTGGCTCTGATATTTCATATTATGCTTCTGCTTCGCTGCTGCAAATATCATGAACCAGTAAAGCTTCCGCTACTCTGATGGAAAGATGTCATGATCCAGAAAGTGTGAGCATGTCGGTCCGAAAGTCACAACTTCACATGATAGCAACACAATAAAGGGTGATCCAGAGATTTACTGTGGCTGATGATCTCAATGAAAGCTCGAAGATCATCATGATGTGGATCAGTTCAAAGACCTCCACTGAAATTACAAAACTATGCGGACTATGAAGAGTCACTGCTAAAGCACAAAGATTACGGAAGTGAAGAATTGAAGTCTACGAGCTTGGAACTAAAGACAAAGAAAGAATGCTAGGATGCAAAATGTATTTCATGGGGTGACCTCCCTTAGGGGGAGATTGTTAGGATTCAGAAAATCCATAGTGAAGAGTCGGTCACCCCAACTATTATCTAGCATAAGTTAGCTCGTAGACATATCGTTATTTACGTGTTTATTAGTGTAGTTTAGTTTAGAGTAACACCGTGGAGGAAGGACGGGTCTAGTTTGTAACTATAAAAGCCCCTTCCATCCTTGGAAGGGGTGGCACTCTCAATCTAATCTTTCTTTTTTGTTGAACTTTCTCTCTCTAGTTTCTTCCTTTCATCTCTTCATCTTTCTAAAACCATGGCTTTCTTGTATTATCACCATCCAAAGCCACCCGAATCATCATAACACAATATATGTAAGATCCTACATTAAATCGTTTAATAGACGAGCTTGAGCATGCTCAAGAGACAAATGAGCTTTTAGAACTAAATTTAAAAAATAACTATTTGTGCACTAGTGTCTATAATAGAACTAAACTTTATTTCCTTAGTTTATGTAACATGACTAGACGGACTTATTTGAGTAGTCGTATAAAGCGAGATTTTTATTCAAAACTTCAAAACTGTTGACAAAAAAATAGAAAAAAACATCGACACCTGCCCGTTATAACAACCCCTAACTAAGACTCCAAAGTGTCGTAATTTTATCAAGCAACTCCAGCTCAAGCTTATATCAAGTTTTAGTCCAAGTTAAGCTAATAAAATCTCAACATTGAGCTCATACCAGTCGTTTTTACCCTTATATAATAGTAATTGGTTTTATCTTATGGTAGATGTCCCGGTGTTTCATTTATAAATTGGGATGGTCTTTCGTTAAGGTGTCCGAATGACACTATCCCTGGAAATAGATAACGAAGTGGCGTTCCTCCAAACAGACTTTACAACAAGAACTAGTAATGCATCAGGATCATGCGAGTCTTGATGTCATGGTTGCTGATTGATGAACCAGATTGTTGAATAATTTTCTTTTTTCTTCCTTCTAAAGTATGCTATATAATATACTAAAGATGTAAAACAGAAAAAAACATTCAAGCGACTTTTATCATTGCACATCATGAAAAGATTTAAGAACAGGCTGTGCATCCTTCCTAATCCAAGAACATAGCAAAGTGGCTCAACTTCTAGACGAAACAAAAACATAACATCGCTTCACAAAATAACAGATAATATACCTTTTCTATTAATCAACCCAATAGTCCAAACTTACATCCAGCATTCTTAACCCATTTCCCACTAGCTTTCCGGCTTCAAATGCGACAACCGTTTCCTAAAATCAGCACTTTCAATTGAAAGCAAAAGTTCAGGGACTCATATATAAAGAAGGAAAAGACCCCAAATCATGTATCTTTTGATCATTGAAATATATTTTTGTTGAAAAGCAAATTTAAAACCACAATTGGACACCCACAACGCCTGGCACGTAAAAAACCCGCTAATCAAGACTCAAAGAATCAAACTTTTATTAAGCAACTCGAGCTCAACTTCTATCCAAGTTGGAGATTGAGCATGAAAAACGAGCTGGCTCAACTTGAGCTCTGATCAACCGTTGTGAGCCTTATGTAAATGAGAATTTTGTTATAACTTTTATTATTCCTATATGAATTGGATAATCGAATGTAACAGATTTGATTGTCAATATTTTTGTATTACTCAATCAGATATTATCAGATTCTATATTACGACCCGAGTATTGATATGCTCATTCAACACATGACCCTTATTTCAGTTTTTGGTCCACAGAAGCATCTAATGTTTCAACATTAACATGGGATGCAATCTTTCATTAATCTGTTTTGGAAAAGAGCATTCCTCCGAACAGCTATTCAAAATAATTTATCCCTAATGAGTTCCTGTTAAAACGATATACCCTAGCAAATTTTACAGCTAGAACCTGGAATTCACTAGAGTCAGGCATGATTTGATGTGTTTAACCTTCTACATTGCAAAAGTTACCCCAAAAAGTCAACACAATTATTCTTCCAAGCATGTCTTTCAGTATTAAGAATCTGTTTTAAAGTATCACCACCATTCTTCCTAGTTTAGGGAATAAGGATAATAGGGTGAAACCAGAAACAATGCTGTAGTCTATGCTTATAAGGTTACCCATATAACAGCAATGAAATGCTGATGTGACATTGGAATTGACTGCATAACTGCCAATTGAATCAAACTGTAGAATAACTTCTGATTTCTTCTGCTGTTATATATAATACTGTAATATATAAAAACAGAAAGCTTTTTAATAAAGAATTAGCATTGCACGTTATACTTCCTGCAGACATATATTAAAATTTCTACACAGCATTCCTAACCCAAAAGATAACAACGGGTTCACCTACTTTCTAGACAAAACAGATTCTAGACCAAACACAAACATAAAGTTTACCTTTTATTTTCATCAATCCAGTAAGCCAAACATACTTCCAGCATTTTTTACCCACTTCCCACAACTCTCCGGCTTCAAGTGCAACCAAAGTTTCCTATAATCGGCACTTTGACCAAACAACAAAAGTGCAGTGTCGTATATTGGTTCTTCTGCACCCCATCCCATTTTATCCAGCTTTTCAATGCAAGCACCCATATCATCTTCTTTATTTTTCTCCATCATCATTCTTGTCAATTTAGAAACATCTTTTTCAAGTATCTCAAACTTCTTAAAGGAAGCACCAGCATTATCTTCTTTATTTTTCTCCATCATCATTTTCTTCATGTTAGAAACATCTTCTTCAAGTGTCTCCAACTTGTTAAAGCCCACAACACCTTTATTTTTCTCCATCACCATTCTCGTCAATTTAGAAACATCTTCTTCAAGTGCCTCTAACTTTCTAACGCAAGCACCAACATCATCTTCTTTATTTTTCTCCATCATCATTTTCGTCATTTTAGAGACATCTTCTTCAAGTGTCTCCAACTTTTTAAAGCCAACAATATCTTCTTTATTTTTCTCCATCATCGTTCTCGTCATTCTAGAAACATCTTCTTGAAGTGTCTCCAACTTTTTGAAGCCCACAACATCTTCTTTATTTTTCTCCATCATCATTCGCATCATTCTAGAAACATCTTCTTCAAGTGTCTCCAACTTCTTAAAGCAAGCACCAACATTATCTTCTTTATTTTTCTCCATTACCGTTCTCATCAATTTGGAAAAATCTTCTTCAAGTATCTCCAACTTCTCTAAGCAAGCACCAACATCATCTTCTTTATTTTTCTCCATCGTCATTTTCGTCATTTTAGCAACATCTTCTGCAAGTGTCTCCACTTTTTCAAAGAAGGCACCAGCGTCATCTTCTTTATTTTTCTCACTCATCATTTTCGTCATTATAGAAACATCTTTTTCAATTGTTTCCAACTTTTTTAAGCAAGCACCAACATCATCTTCTTTATTTTTCTCCATCATCAATTTCATCATCTTGGAAACATCTTCTACAACTTTTGAGATGTTATCAATGCTTGGTCGAAGTTTTCGTTTTTTTCTTTGAGTTAGAGAATGAGAAGAGCACTTTTGTGTTGTAGCCAAGGGTTCTTGTGCATGATGGCCATTATAAAAATCTTCATTAGTATCACTCTCAGAATTATCAAGATCTATAATTGTAGGTTTAGATCTTTCAGGTGAAGGGGTCTCGTTACTTGATTGATGATTTCGTTTTCTGCTTTGAGTTTCAGAACACTTTTGTGTTGAAGTCACAGATTCATGTTCATGACTAACATCAACACGATCCTCATCTGGAATCGGGGGTGTAGATCTTTCAGCTACAGGGGTATCATTACGAGGTAATGGCTCTGGATTACCAATGAGATCACATTCTCTATGAATCACATTGAAGTCATTAATTAGAAAAACCCTGCACAAAATAACTAGAAGATAAGCAGACATCACTATGCGAATGACCAAGGCGCAACAGTTGACACAACACCAAAATTCATCTCATACTGCTATTAGTGTCTTTATTTGGAGCGGGGAAGCCAGAGAAAGCTGTGCTTAAGTGTTAAAGAGTTTTTGAACTTGGGAAAGAAATGATAAAAAGGTACTATTTCCTTGATACAACTGAGTTTACTAACATATTAATGGACTAACAAAACAAAAACTATAAAACACAATTTGTTTAGACCGGGTGCATTTAAAAAGTTGGTGTTCACGAAATATAACGACGAACCAAAATTCCCCGGGACCCCTAGTTCCGCAAGGGCCTCATGATTTAATTAACAATTAGTCAATTACTATAGAGATATAAGACATACGTACGTGATCTTACGGATGGTATAAGTAGCAAAGTCATTCAGTTGAACAATGGAACCTATCTGCAACTGATTTAGTCTAGCCGCCTCAACACGTATACCACCATTCTGGTAAAAAGATCCATCAGATAACATAACCCAGTACCATTGCTCGTCATCACTAATTGCTGAATGATTATGAATATATGTCACTTGAACCACAGGCTTTATATTATTTGATGTGCATTCGCCAGTCGATATCTTCGTTATTGCTCCTGAAGTAAGATTTGCAGCCATGGTTTTGTTCGTGTAAAGTGTGAATTTGTGATGATTTAATTAATTTGGGGGATTTTATAACAAGCCCTTAAAAATTAAAATATAAAGTGGGGGAAATAAAGAGTTTTTTGGTTCAAGTGCCGATGCGTTGTTAATTTTTAATAACTACCTATTGTATATAAACTTTGATACAACTTACCCGTATTTTCTCAAATTATCCTCGTACACCCTTTTTCTTTTTCTTATTTTATTTTAGTTTTTGCAAATGTGTTATTGATGAGGACAATGTCAAGAAAACGTAGAGTGATTTTGTCTACCGTGCAGGGCTTAAGCCTTGTCTATGTAGTATATGCTATGAATCAATTGTGGTTGTTTTTTAGCTTGTCTACGTCGTGGAAGGAACCCCATCTCTACGTCGTAGAGATGACGATTCCATCAGTTTTTTACTTTAATTATGCTGCTTTCTCTACAAGTTTCACTTCCGTATAAATATAGGGCTCATTATCATTGTAATTCAGATTTTGATTATTAATAGACTTATGTTTTAGAGTTTTATCTCTTGTTTGGGTTTTATTCCTTTAAGATGCACCTCATTTATCTACTCTTGGATTAAGGTTTATCAAAATTCACTTTCGCGTCCTATGTGAGTTGGCATTAGAGCTTGTTAATATCTTGGTGGTAATTGGTGTAGAAGGTTATGCGTTAGTTAACGTTTAGAGCTTGTTAGTATCTTAAATGGTGAATGGTGTAGAAGATTCACAAACTCGTACTATTGGTGGGGTGCGGTTGATCGAAGACATGGATCGTGCGATCAATGATCTCATGTCAATAATTGTGATTATGTCCACTATGCTTGAAGAGATCTGATCCGAAATTAGGGGTGGTGGTGATAATCACTTAAATTGTGAGGGTAACAATCATGGTAATCCTAGATTTCGTTCTAACAAAAATGGTTTCTTTCAAAATCATGAGTGTGACCAATCTCCCAAACAAGTTTGGGGACAAAAGGAATTTGGGTCTTCAAAAGAAGAAGAATGAGATGGAGACTATGAGGTTTTGGCTAGAGGTCTAAAAGGAGGAAATCGTGGTCCCAGGGTTGTGAATAAAAGGAATAGGATCGAATCTATGGGAATCGACAAAGGTACCATGTTAAGGCTGAGATTCCTAATTTTATTCTAAATCTTGATTTTGAAGCTGTGTTGGATTGGTTGTATGAGGTTGACAAGCTTATTTACATCATGGATGTTCCCAAAGAAGAGCAAATCAAGATTATAGTTGTCGGAGTTTGGTGGTAAAACGAGCAACACAATCGTTGAAGACACGACAAGTATCTAATCAACACATGCTAAGGATAAAGAAAATGATCAAAGGTAGGTTTTTACCCCCCGAATGTTAAATAGATTTTATATCAACAATAGCATACTTGTGTTCCGAAAAAAAACCGTAGTGGAGTACACGAGTGAGTTCTTGAGGTTACAGAATCTCAAGAACAAACTGTTTATGGGTATATTAGTGGGTTGAATCAATAGATTCAATAGGAGTTAAGTTTGTTGTCAATTTTGACCGTTGATCAAGCTCAAACTTTAGCTATGAAGGTCGAGAGGTCAATGTCCAAACGAACTTTGAATTTTGGAGAAACATTGGACAGAAATTCTTTCCTGAATTCTACTCAGGTAAACCAATTTAACCAAACTCAATTAACTATTGGAGCTAATGTATCTTCTATTTTGACTTCTCGTGTTTTGGTTAGTGTAAGTGGCGTGAAAAAGAAAGTTATTGCTACGAATACGGATTCTAATCCGTATAGTAAACGTGTACCTCCTAATTGGTGTAGTTACCGGGTCATAGGTGGAAACGAAGTTGAATGCGTATGCTAGGAAAATCATGAAGGTGTCATGGGGATTGATTTTGGTGAAAATTTGGAACATAGTGATGAATTTGCTCAAGTTGAAAGTGAAGTTGTAAACTTGATGGTGCAACGTACTTTGTGTGCAACAAAGATTGAAGACTTTTTACAAAGGAACAAGATTTTTGAAACTAAGTGTGTGATTGAAGACAACATTTGCTCATTGATCATTAATACTGAAAACCTAGTTTCCAAAAAGCTTGTGAAGGCGCCAAAGTTACCAACCGAGCAACATCATAATCCGTATAAGTAAAGTTGGATAAAGAAAGGTCTCAAAGTGATAGTGAATGAGTTTGCAAAGTTTCAATTCCTATTGGAAATTCTTATCGGGATGAGGTGTCTTGTGATGTCGTGGATTTAGGTGCTAGTCATGTTTTGCTAGGAAGACCATGATAACATGATGTGGATGCAATACATAGGGGTAAGAATAAAATTTTCTTTGTTAAATGGTATAGAAAGAACATAACACTTTTCCCATTGGTACGCGGCCACCAAATTTAAAGACATTGTTCGAATATTGTGAGAACTCGAGGACGAGTTATTTTTAAGTGAAGAGGGATGATGAGGACAAGGTCAAGAAAACTTAGAGCGATTTTGTCTACTGCGCAGGGCTTTAGCCTTGTGTACGCCGTATATACCAAAAATCAATTTTGTTTGTTTTCTTAGCTTGTATACGCCGTATAAAGAACCCCGTATCTATGCTATAGAGACGACGATTCTAGAATTATGTATTTAATTACTTAATCCATTTTTTACTTTATTTATGTTTCTTTCTCTACAAGTTTCACTTCCCTGTAAATATAGGGCTTATTATCATTTTAATCCAGTTTTTGATTATTAATAAACTTGTGTTTTAGAGTTTTATCTCTTGTTTAGTTTTATTCTTTTGAGGTGCGTCTCGTTTATCTACCTTTAGATTAGGGTTTATCAAAATTCGCTTCCTCATTCTGTGTCAGTTACATTTAGCAAGATCATCTCTAAGATGTGCACTAAACTTTACATGCACCGTGTTCAACATAAAAATATTTCAAAATTATTCATGCGATTCATTCTACAATAAAAATTATAGAAAAAGGTTAAACATGATACGGTTATAAAATAGGAATCAATAGTTTAAAGAGTGTAAAATACAATATTTTAGAAATTGGTGTTATGAATTAAAAGCTCACAAGTAAAAAATATAAGCCTAGAAATATGAGGTTAGGAAATATAAATCGAGTCAAATAAGCTCATAAGCCCAAAAACAAGCTTAAACAAACACCCATAAAATGATACAACTACTTGATTTATCTTGTAATGAATACACCACAAATTAATCTTACTTTGTTCTAGAGGGCTTGAACCAACAACTACTTGATTGTACATAATTCTAACATGTTAGATATCATTGAACTACAAGTCATTTGGTGTTGAAGCAGAAGTTTATTTCAAGAGCCACTTTGAGTACCTTATGATTTTTAATAGTTTTATTTGGTTTTTATTTTTTTAGGAAAAACTTGTTACAAGTTACGAACCACACAAAGCTTCGTGTGTATGATAAAGTTAAATTTAGGCTCTATGGTTATGTAAGATAAATTTGAGTAAGCATATTAAGATAAATTTGTTTCTTAGGGATCAAATAAGAAATAAAAGTAAAATGAGAAGGATGAGAAATAATCGCAGCCGCACATTTCAGATGCATCTACAAAAAGAGATGCATCTCCCATGAAATTCTCCTTCTTCATTTGAAATAGGTGGCTCAAAACATTTCTCATTCTTCTTATTTTTATTTGTCTTCTCACTATTGAATTGTTGTTGACAAGCAAATCAAAAACCCAAATAGTGAAACTTTTATATATGTACTAACAATCAAAAGAGGATCATCTGTGTTTTTAACACTTATGCAACCACTTCCGGGTTCAAGTTCAAGCAACACCGCTTCCTTCTCAAAAAGATCATACACCCACTTATTCGGAAGCAAATGAGCAATATATTGAATGATATAACTGATTGATTTATTTATTCCATAAACATGATTCGTATATATAGGTTACAAGTGATGATTCTAGAATAGCTACAATTGGGCTAGGCCTAAATACAAAGGAGAGCCAACGGGCCTATAACATAATATCGACTAATACTCCCCCGCAGTTGGAGCGGGAGGAAGCCGGACGCTCAAACTGGATCTGAACTCTTCAAATAATGCGGAAGGTAGACCCTTGGTGAAGATATCTGCGTACTGATAGCGGGAGGGCACATGGAGAACTCGTATCTGACCAGCAGTAACCATGTCACGGACAAAATGAATGTCGATCTCAATATGTTTGGTTCGTTGATGTTGAACTGGATTGGCAGACAGGTATATGGCACTAACATTGTCATAGTAGACAAGGGTTGCAACGGACAATGGAGAGTGTAGCTCTCGAAGAAGGTTGCGAAGCCAGGCAGTTTCAGCCACGACATTGGCAACGCCCCGGTATTCAACCTCGGCACTAGAACGGGAGATAGTCTGCTGGCGCTTAGAAGACCAAGACAGAAGATTGTCTCCCAAAAAGACACAGTAACCTGAAGTAGACCGCCTTGTAGAGGGGCAGCCGGCCCAATCTGCATCAGTATATCCAACAAGAGAGGTGGTAGTAGAAGAGTACAAGTGAAATCCAAAATCCAGAGTTCCTCGAACGTAGCGTAGGATACGCTTAAGGGCAGCGAGATGTGTCTCACGAGGGTCATGCATGTAGAGACAAATATGTTGCACTGCATATGATATATCTGGTCTAGTAAATGTGAGATACTGAAGGCCACCTGCGAGACTGCGATATAAAGTAGGATCCTAAACTGGAACACCTTCGGGACCCAGTTTGGAGTCTGTATCAACTGGTGTTCGTGAAGGGTTACAGTTGGCCATATGAGCACGCTCAAGGAGCTCAATAGCGTACTTCCTCTGAGACATAAACAACCCTGTAGAGTGGCGAGTAGCAGAAATACCAAGAAAATAATTAAGTGCCCCGAGAAGCAATGAATCAATGATCTACTGAAGTAAGACTGTAGAGGAAGCTGTAAGAATAATGTCATCCACATAGATAAGTAAATAAGCAACCTGAGAGCCCTGTCGAAGGATGAATAGAGAAGAGTCACAGCGGCTATGGCAAAATCCAACACGAGTGGCATAACCTGCAAATCTCTGAAACCAAGCACGAGGTGCCTGTTTCAGACCATATAAAGACTTCTGCAGAAGGAAGACATGGTGAGGGTACCGGGGGTCCACAAATCCCGGTGGTTGGTGCATATATACAGTCTCAGATAAATCCCCGTTAAGAAAAGCATTTTTAACGTCAAGCTGGTGAATAGGCCACTTGCGAGATACCGCAAGACTGAGGACTGTGCGGATGGTAGCCAGTTTGATCACTGGGCTGAAAGTCTCGTGACAGTCAATACCAAGTTGCTGACTACTACAATTGGCAACCAATCGGGCCTTATAACGACTCAGAGTTCCATCAGCATGAAATTTATGCTTAAACAGCCACATAGATCGTACCAAATTAATACAAGGGGGCCGTGGTACAAGAATCCAAGTACCATTTTTAACTAACGCATTATACTTATCATACATAGCATTATTCCAATGAGGGTTTTGAAGGGCGAGGAAGGGAGATTTAGGTTGTGGTGAGATAGAAGAAGTGTGAAGTGAGAGACGGTCAATGGGTTTGACAATGCCTGATTGGGACCGAGTGACCATGCGATGAGTACGGGGTGGTTCGGTGGGAGGTGGGTTTGGGGCGGTGAGTGGTTGGGTAGGAGGCTGTTGATGAGTGCTAAAACACACATCATTTTATATCTAAAAATATGTCAAATCGGACTAATAACCATTAAATATGTCAAATTATATTTCAAATATGTTGGATATGTGTTATTATGTCTTGCAGGTATAATGGTTTGAAAACAAAGCAAAAACGGTGATTTTTGGATGAGTTTCGATGATGTTTTCGCGTTTTTCGAGGTTCAAACGAAGTCGTAAAAATTTCTCAAGCACACCATTGGAAAGATCACGGAATATCGAGTCAAGTGGTTATTTTATTTGGAGCATCGAAGAAGAGAAGAAAAATTGAAAGATCAAACGGAGCTCGAACGAAGATTATTTTAGAGATAATATCTAAAATACGGATCAAGTGAAAGAGGGATAAAAGTAATTAAATGCAAAAGAGTTAACACAAAAAGTGCTCTTGGTCTAGTGGTTGGCGGCATGGTTGCTAAGCAAGAGGTCTTGGGTTCTAATCCCGCTCATAGCATATTTATTTTTGATACATGCTCATCGCATATAATCCCAAGGGCCAACATCCAAGTCTGCAGCCCAAAGTTCGAATCAAGCCCAGCTGCGAAATGTTATCGAGGCCCAGCAAGTCCAGTCCAATCGTGGCCCAGCATACACCAAGCCCAGCATGTTGATATTAACAGATGAAAATGAGATTGCAAATTTCATTTGGCTGCATTTGTTCAAGCGTGTAGTGCACGATTCAAAATAAATTAAACTGAGGCGCGTGAGAAATTTCTGGACTTGTACTGCCATAGCACTCTCGTGCACTATCTTTTGTTCCAGCCATCAAAAGGGCGCCACGTGGCCATCTTACACAAGAATACGAGGTGATTGGAAAGATCGAGAATAACTGTTGTGCTATAAATACAATGCACATGATCCGAAGACAAGAATCATTCACACACAGTAGTTTTTATTTTAGTTTTATAAAGTAGGAGTAGATTAGTCTAGGAGTAGTTTTTTTAGAGTTGATGGTAGCTTATTTTTGTATTGCTTATTTAAAGTGCTTATTTTGTAATGAAGATTTTTAGTTTAATGAAGATTATGTTTCATCTTTAGTGTTTATTTATTCTACTTCTACTCTTTTCTTTATTTCATTTTCTTTTACTTTTCTTATCTAATAAGTTATGAAAGCTTATTAGCTTTTTGTTGCTTATTTAGATCTAGCTTATTTAATAAGCACTCTTTTACTATTTTGTTTTAAAAGCTTTTTATCAACTTAGATCTACTCTTTATTTTACTAAACACTTTATAAAAAAAACCATTAAAATATGATTTTTATTAGTTTTTCTTTTATAAAAAGTTATTCATTAGCTTATTATTCTAGATCTAGCATTTTTAGTTTAAAAAAGTTTTAATCTTTTTTATTTTTCTTAATCAATAAGCTTTTCCATAGCTTATTTGATCCATATTATAGATTATTTGTCCTAACTCTTGTTAAAGTTGTGTTCTTTTCTTAGTTTCTCATCATTTCAACCTTAAGGCGAGGAGCTTAAGGGTTTTATAAGCTAGATTATTTATAAAGTTTATAGCTTTTTAGTCTTAACGAGTGTTGAAAAACCCGCGCGATGCAGCGGGATTGCTTAAAGGACTTACTTTGCAACGACACTTAAATCTCAGGGGCTGTTTTTGCCAAGTTGTGAAACTTTGCATTTAATGTTAAAGGACTTACTTTGCAGCGCCACTTGAACCTCAGGGGCTGTTTTCGCCAAATTGTCAAAGTTTGCATTAAATGCATGTATTTTGGGGCAAAAGTTCCTGCCTTTTAGTATAGATATTAATAAGCTAAATAGTTAATAAAGTCACAAACTTTATTGATTATTTGGTTATATTAATGCTTAAAAAGAAGTAAACTTTACAATTTGTCAAGTTTATAAAATCGGGTGGTTTATTATTCTCGTCTCATTTGATCGGGTTCTATTTTCTTTACTTTCTCTTTAGCTTCTATTTTTAGTTATTAAAATGTTTATTATTGTTGAGGTTATTATTGTTAGCTTGGTAGTTATGCTTATTGAGTAGATTCTTATATGCTTGTTAAGCGAGTAGTGATATGGGATTTGAGTGTGAAAAACTTAGAAATTGTTGATTAATAATCTTTGGTTACTTGGATTGAAATTTGTTGTTTTGACGAGCAAAAGCCGTTAGGGTAATTAATTAAATCTAGTAAGTTTACCTAGTTAAATAATTGTTTTCAAAATAAACCAACGTTGTGAGAAAATAGTTTTTTAAACGGGTATCGAAGATTATTGATTAATAGTTTCCGGATTATTTTTAGATATATTTGGTTGATTGTTTTAACGGGCAAAAGCCGTTGGGATAATTGATTATCTAAATCTAGTGATTATTACCAAAAGAAAAATGATTGTTTTCAATATAAGCCAACGTTGTGAGAAAATAATTTTATTTCGACGGGTATTAGTTACACGGGCTTAATAGATTATTCACACTTAAGTACCTTTTCACCTCACTTGACAAGCATAGCTTTTATTATCATTTTCTTAGCTTAATTTTATTTCGTCATTAGTTGTTATTTAATCTTAATTAGTTAAAATATTCTCTATTAGCTAAAATAGTTTTTAAATCTTTTCCGAAAATTAAAAACCAACAATATTCGATAATCAAGAATCAAACGAAAAACATAAACGTAAATCTCAATTCATATCTCGCCGTGGAATACGACTCCGGAAGATTGATTATCATTTGTCCTCAAGTGATTGTTGAATCTTAATCGGGAAAAACAAAATTTTAAAACTGCCCTTTGCTAAAATACGAATCAGCTGTTGAGTTGGTGATGGTTGAGTTGGTGCTTCAGTTTGGGGGCTGTTAGGTTGCGGTGAATTGCCGGGTAGAGGGCTGGTGGGTGTAGTGGGCTCAGTATGGGTATGAGAATCGGCTTGTAATGGATTTGGGGCAGGGGGTTGTTGGAATCACTCCTAAACTTGATTACAAGTGTTAGTGATTAATATGTAATAGTTAGCTTAATATGACTTTTATGTTAGTAATCATGCCAATGCTTATGTAGAAAGCCCATGAGCCTTGGCCCAAGCCCATAAAGAAAAGGAATGGAACTTGCATGTTGCCCTAGTTCCTTCCTATAAATAATGCTTGTAAACCCTCACTTGAGGGTTGGTTGTTCAATTCACATTTCACTCTTACGCATAACCTTTCATATTATCATACGTGTGTGTGTGTGTGTTTGTTCATCCGATCTCTTCTTATCTATTTCTTCTATTGATGTTTGTGTTACAAATATGGTGACCTAACAGTGGTATCATTCGCCAAATAGTTGGGTGAAAATGTTTTGTTTTTGAAGTTATTTTTGGGTCTTACGCGTAACTCTCGGTTATTAAACTTTTACACGCTTAAAATCTCAATTTTTTTACTTTTCAATCCAAGATTCTTATGCTTTCAAAGTTTTTAGGTGTTAAAATTTCTGTTTTTGGCAAAAAGTTTCAAACTTTACGTGTAGATCACAGTTTTTAAGCTTGATTTAAAACATGTGGTTACTTCTACGCATAACGTGTTTACAAGTTTTGGATCATCAAGTTTCACACTTTTGTGTTATTTTGGTGATATTGAAGCTGTTTTATCACAAAAATCTGGTTTAGAAACACTTTGGGCTAAAAATTAGTTTTGGTTAAGTTTTACGCGTAACAAAAGCCTAAAGTTACGCATAACTTTTCCTTGGATCGATCTTCAGTTTTCGTGGTTTACTCAGTGTTTTCTTGCTTGGATAAGCCTGAAAACACTTCGACTTTGGATATCGTTTACACTGTGATAGTGTAAAGGATTTTTTGGGCAAAACCCTAACATTACGCATAAGCTCAATCTTACGCGTAGAACTCCTTACGCCTAAGCTTATTCTTACGCCTAAGCCTTGTCTTACGCATAAGCTAATCTTACGCATAAGTTTTCTACGTCTAACTTTCAGTTTACGCCTAATCTTAGTGTTTCTCAATTCTTACGCGTAAGCTAATCCTACGCGTAAATATCACTTTTACGCGTAAGTTTAGTGTTTTTACGCATAAGCATTACTTTGCCTTAACGTGGTTTCTACGCCTAAGGATACTTCATCAACAAAATTTCATTCGACTACAAAGATTCATTTTACAACACAAGTTATTCAACATGTCTCAACCTCCATACTCTAACTACTTTCCTTACACGTATAATTAACAACAACAACAACAACTAAGTCCACAACATCAACAATTCAATCAACAACAACAAATTTATCAACAACAATTTAATCAACAACATTATCCACGACAAGGAGCAATTCAACCACAAATGGTTCAACCACCACCTAGTCTTCAAGTACAACCTTACACCAACGTTTACAATCAACATACATCCAGGAATACTATGAAGGAACCGTCTTGGTTTGCAAAGATGTGTGAAACTTTAAGTAGTCAGCAATCCATTCATGAGGCCGGATCACTTGATAGACCTCCAATGCTCACTCCCGGAAACTATGATCAATGGGTAATGTAACCACTCGTAAATTTCCCTGCAGATTTTTCGCGACTATATTTTTTTTCTTTCGTTTCGAACTTTAAACACGACAAGCCATGGGATATTTTCACATCGACCTCAATGATAAAAATTACTTAAAATAAATATATAATAAACTTTTATAATTTTATCTCGTACCGGGCCTCTAAGCCCAACCCGACCCAACTTCATTTTATTTAACCGTGGGCTCTCGTGTCCAAACCAACCCAACCGCACCCTAAAAACTATACAAGCTCAAATTATTTCAAGGATTATAAAACAAGTTATTATTATTTTTTATTTTTTTTACTTGTTCCAAACCAACAAACAAAACATCACCTTTGGTTTACTGAATATAATATATGTTTTGCTAGAACTTGACGAAGTATATCTTAGCTTAAGAAATGCACCGTACAAAAGTATTTGTGTTTGGTTATACCTTCCTTTTGGCTCACGTAAGGCATTGTTGGTTTTATATGTGATCAAATATTTTGTGTTGTCCAAAATGAATACTACTTTAAAAGCAATAAAATACTCATCATTAAAACATTAGTGTACATGATATCCTAATATGCATGTATATGTAGCATGCGTGGAGACAAGCAAGAAACCAAGCGCACCTTGTAATTTTTAATACAAATCTTTGTCAAGCACATCTTAGTACCATGTGCTTCTGTGAATGAGACAAACAAAAGCCACAAATGCACCTTTGGTCTTAATGAAACGTGGGTATGGGATCCTAGGAGACAAGGACTAATTAAAGTCATCCTAGCTACATACTATAAACCTAACACCCTATTATTATGTTAGTACTTGTTACCTACTACTTTTCTTTCTTTGTTCCTGTGAACACAAAGCAAACATCATGGGAAAAGCTTGCATGCATGTGAGATAAACCAACCCAAGCACACTTTATATTTTTTTTAACTCAAATATTGGCATGAGATGGATCATATGTTTCTGTGGTGAGCGTGGCTTCAAAACTAAGCACAAAACAAGCTAACCCATGTGCAACCCTTATCTTCCCAACCCCACTTCTTCTCTTCCTTCTCTGCTACCCAACGCACGCCTATACTTCACCTTCTTCAATTGGAAACCCTCCAATTAACTTTCCAAACCTCAAAACAAGATCAAGTCCATTTCCCATTTGCTTCATCAAGAACAGACGTCACCCCTCCTGGGTACCCACACCACGCTCCACTATAATTCGGAAGAAACTCGACAAGGCACAGAGGTCCCCATCCATTTCCTTGTCTCCATGGGCCACATTTGATGACAAAACCAAACAGATGCCATGCTAAGCTTCCTCTATAAAAACCACCCTCCCTTGCATCACTCCTCACAACTCACTTCTCACACTCTAAACACAAACGTCTACTGTGGAAGCAAAAAGGGAACCCAAGTCGCTAGGGTCTTTGGTCGAGTAAGGAAACGAGGAGTTATCTCGGTCACGCTCAAAAGTCCTTTCGGTCACGTTTATTCGAATCTCGTCACCACCACTCTCGGTGTAGTAAGCCGTTCTAAACTTTCTTTTTTTTCCTATACGACTTGCATGAAAGTATCATGGTTGTGTTTTAAAAACTTGTGTGGTAACGTCCAACCTTGTTTAACAATTATAAAAACGATACAAACAAGCAAGTGCTTGTTGACTTGTTAGTCGACACGCACTTGACTCATTACGAGTTTTCAAAACATAAAACAAATTATGAAACGTTAAAACTTAAAACAACTTTTAAAACTTGGTAGCTTTTATGTTTAGAAAAGATGGAAACTATTTTTGAGAAAGAAGAAATGAAACACAAAAACCACTACATGCATATACACGACACTCATGTAGAAAATTCATTTACAAAAGATAACAGATAAATGGTTCCGTTAAATACGTTTAAAATGTAAAGAAAACACAAACGAGTCTCTAGCTCAGATGGCTCGGTCGCTAGGATTTGTGCTGGAGGTCCTTAGTTCGAATCATGCATATGGCACTTTTCTTTTCTTTTTTTTTGTTATTCTTACAACTTTAGCCTTTTAGCAGTTTTAATCCCCCATCTTCAACACTTATCACATTTATTATAATTTGAAAGTTACATGATGTTGCGATTTCAGTCCCTTTAATTAGAACCTATTGACATTTTTCTTAAAAACCTTTACAAGATTTAGAACTTATATTATTTTTCGATTTTCAATCCTCAAGTTCGATACTCCGACACTTTTTACCCAAAACTCTTTATACGCTTAAATAACTTATATTATTGTATCATTCTTCGTTTAAATAAATATGTTTAACATATATTTGTTTGACGACCTCAAATTTTAAATAATACATTTGTCCTAATATATTATTCCCCCTAATCCAATAAATGTATATAACTTATATATATATTAGACTCTCGAAACCCAAACAAATTTAATAACTACTTGTCTATTTATATTTATTAATCCTTCGACAATACTTGAGCCAATATTCAATCCAACTCATATACAATACGTTTCGTACTCATTATTTTCCCACATCTATTTCAAGAGCCAATATTTACAAAACACTTTGAAACTATTTAAACGTAAACTCTGCCACACAAGCAACATTAAACACAACCACTTATAAACACTTAGATTTATTTAAAAACTTCGAGTCGTAAGTACACTAAACTGCAAACTGAGATTTACCGCACTAATTTAGGTTCCGGGTAGGAGCCACTGCTACATCACACTTGATCTCTTTGTGCCTTATTCACCGAACTGCTAAGGTGAGTTTATAGCCCCACTTTTACTTTTATTACTTGTTTTATAAAACTTTGGGGTGAGAAACATGCAAAACTCTTTTCGGACCTGAAACTGAAAACACTATTACGTGAAACAACCTTGAATCCCACTATGCTACCGTTAGTTCCCTTTGGGGAGGCGCGATTGTTATGAATAGATCTATTGGGGATGACACCCCCGTTCGAGTTTGACCGGATAGGCAAACGTCGGGCGTATATCATATCGTATTGATTGAGTGTACTGGAAATACACTTGCTGGGCTTTTATTTATCATGCTTCTAGATGCATGCACACTGTCGTAGTTTCGGTCGCATGAACTTGGTACTAGCGTAATAGCCTTTTTGCATATAGTGTCATTCACGGAGATGCTATATGTGCAACTGTGGTCCAAACTTGAAAACTTGATTACTTAAACCTATGAACTCACCAACCTTTGTGTTGACATTTTAGCATGTTTTTCTTAGGTTTACAATGGCAAAGTCATTCGTTGAAGACTGGCATCCGAAGTGTTTCCAAACATTTTAATACAACTTTTAATGGGACAACATATATTTGTATGGGCTTTACTTCTGCACTTTGAAACAATGATGTAAAACTATTTCTTAAATAAATATATATTTTGAAAATGGAATATAATTTCCATTCTTTATTACCTTGTGTTGTGTATATTGATTTAGTAGCACCCCATGACCCGAACGCTTCCGCTGTGAAATTTTGGGGGTGTTACAGGTAATTAGGTTCTTTAGGTTTTGTGATCTAAAGAAGCCACATGGAAAGTTCTTAAAGAAGGTCATCTTGGAAGGTCCATTTCAGATGCCTATTATCGTTACACCCGGAGATCCAAATGCTATTCCACCAAGAGATGATCTCACAAACCTTGCAACTGTTGCTGACCTTTCTGGTGATGAACTTCTACACTATGAAGCTGATGAGCTGGCAATGCAATATATCCTTTTGGGATTACCCAATCCGATTCTTCGAAGTGTTGATGCTCAAAAGACTGCAAAGAAAATGTGGGAACATATTCATCTTCTCATGGAAGGCACTGAACTTAATCAAGAAGACATGGAATCCAAAATTTACTTGGCTTATGAACACTTCATGATTGAACCAGGAGAGACATTAGAGTCTTATCATCATCGATTCTCAGACATCATCAATGATTTGGATAAACACAACATCATCATGCCAAGAATTGCAGTCAATACTAAGTTTCTAAGTAGTCTTGGTCCTGATTGGGAGAAGTATGTCATCTTTATCCGTCAAGCTAAGAATCTTCATCATGCTACATACGGATTGTTGTACGACTATTTGAAGCCTCACCAAAAAGAAGTTGAAAAAGAAAGGGCTATCCGTGGACTCCCGGCTCCACCGTCACTTCCGGACAATCAACAACTTGCTTTGTGGGCTCAAACTAGTTATCCTCCTCAACCAACTCCTCAACCAACTGCCACAATTACACCATATGATCCATCACAGCAACAAACTCAATTGGTTCCATACAACAACAACAATGATCAAGCACTTTACAGTGAAGCTAATGAGGACTCCGAAGCTTTCGATGCATTGCAACAAGGATTTGTTATGATTGCTAAAGCATTCGGCCGTTATACAAACAAATCCAACAATCGCATTCGTTCCTCATCTAACACAAGGAATCAGGCTGTTGTGAACAATGGACGTGTTGAAGTTCAGAATCGTGGTTATGGTCGTCAGATGGGCGGTGGTCAAGGGTTTAATGCTATGGGAAGGAATAACATGGGTGCTCCACAACAACAGAGAGCTCAAGTGGTTGAACAGGGTAATGCTCAGAATGGGATAAATGGTCTTCGTTGCTACAACTGTAATGAGAAGGGACACCTGGCTAATGCATGCCCAAAGCCGAGGACTAGGGGCAGTGCTTATCACAAGGAGGCTTTACTTTTGGCTCTTAAGGATGAAGCTGGTGGAACTCTCACAGACAAAGAACAGAGCTTTATGGCAGATGCAGACTCAGATGATGATATGGAGGACTTGTAGGCTAATGCAGCAGTTATGTTGATGGCTAATATGCACAAGCCCCACATGAGTGACACATGCCAAGTGTATGACACTGATGGCTTGTCTCAGGTACCCGAACAAACCATATTCATCACTGATCTAATATCTCAGCCAACATCTGAATCCGACGAGGCTCAGAATGTTCAACATGAGCCGTCCACATCTCATTCTGACGATTCTCAACTAGACCCCGTAGTTACATTTTACGATCAAGATGACCTTATGGTTACCTTTGATACTCAAATTGACTCCGTAGTCATACTTGAGGATCTGAATAGTGATCATGTTGTGACTCACGTTGAACACGCTGAACCTTTGCCTAATCCAGATGTTGATCTCTTACTCAAAGACCAACAATCCCGAATGGAAGAATGTTGTGCATTAAATCAGTAATTACACAGTAAAAATGCACTGTTAACCAGGGATATTGAATGCTTAAAACGGCAACTCAATTTTTTCAAAACTCAAGAAAAACGTGAAAAAGGTTTTGAAGTCGCTTTTGCTAAATCACACCAAAACGAAAAATCTTTAGAACGACAGATTCGTGATCTAGCCGCATCGAAGAATGCTTTGTTGTCTCAAATAGAACAACTGAAACATGAACATAAAAAACAACTTAACGCTCTTACTTTGGAAACTCAAAAAGCCAAGGCTGAGTTGTTAACTTGTCAAAAACAGTTCTCTGCTTACAAAAAGCATTCAACGAAACAAATAGATGACCATCTTGAATAAATTGTTGGCTTACAAAACAAACTCAAAGAGTTTCGAAATGTTGTTTACAAACATGGTGAGTCAATCACAACTATTCAAAAGTTTACTTTAAAACCCAATCCAAATGGATATGGACCGAATCTTGCTGATTACAAACCAAAGCTTTCAACCAAATCATTCAAACCAAATCCTGAAGTTTCCAGTGCAGAATACAAAATTGATGATTCTATTATGAGTGTTGTTGAATATCATCGTCAAGAGGAATTCGATGCAGATGACGAGAGTCGGTCAAAAAGGGAAAATGTTGTGTATAACAAACCTTTTAACTATTCAAAAGCCGTCACTTTCGTCACACAACAGGATTCTTCTAACACACATAGGATTATCACACCTATGTCTGAGTCTTCTAATGTTGCACCCCAACCAAATTATGCACAAATTTATGGTCCTTTACCTTCACTCAGTGAAGTAAATTCAAAACCCGAAAATCGTCAAATTCTTAGATATTTTGACATTTTCACTTCTGACCTCAAACTTTTAGAACGTGAGATTAAATTTCATTCTGAAATAAAAGTTGAACATTTTCAATCGCCTCAGGTGCGAGAACAAAGAGATATTTTTCAGAAAAGAATTTTACCCCATGCTAAAATTTTGAAAAATTGTGCATTGTACTAGGAAAGGGAATTTCATAAGGAACTTGGATTAATGAAAATCGTTTTTGAGAAAACAGAAACGTCTATTTCGAATACAAAACGTAAAAAGAAATTGTTACGAAAAGAGGTTGATCGACTCTTGGAAGATGTTATCTGTGCTGATATCCATAATGTTGTGTTATTGCATTCTTTGCCATATGCATCTGATTTTATCTCTGCTGATTCTGTTGATTCTGTTTAAATTGTTGAGAATACTGATAATGTGCATCAGATCGAGTCTTTAAAAGTTGAAAATAAACAACTGTTAAACAAGCTTTCAAATGCAAAACGTCGTCTTCAATGGTGTCAAAAAGATTGTCAAAATCGTGAACTTGCTTTGCAAAACAAAATCAACCAGCTGCATTCCAAAACTTTAAATCCAAAATTTGAGCAACTGGATGATCAAAACGCGTCATTGAAATGTCAAATCTCAAAATATGAACAAGAACTTGCAAAAGTTTAAAAGGAATATGGTGTCATATTTGATTTACTCAAACAGACTCGTGATGAAGCATCAAACGAACTTGATCATTATCTTGCACACACTAAAGAAGTAATGAATTTTTCTAGAAATCTTCGTTCTGAAAATCAAGATTTGTTGCACACTATCATTGAGTTAAAGGAGAAGTTAGGAAAGTATGAACAAGTTCAGCTTAGCAACATTAAGAAACTTGCACCTGTAACACTTAGAAAAAGTGACACTAGAATGCCTACTGACAAATCACAAGATACTAATGTGCTTCCCTCTACTGAAACAGGAGTAGTTGCCTCTTTTCCCAACGTCCGCACTTCACAGCCTAAGAGCAATACAAGGAAGAATAGGAAGTTGCGACCTAAGAAAAGAACAATAAAGAATGCTGAAGTAGAAGAACACCCTAGGACTTTGAATAAGACCCAAGTTGCACCCACTTTAGATATTGCGTCTGACAAATGTAATGGAAAAAGTGATGTAATGAATGCTGAACCTTTAAGTACTTTTGATATTCAGTCTGAAGCTTCTTGTGTTATTTGTCATAAAAGTATGCTTTCTGATTGTCATGATAAATGTGTTGCTAAAGCTATCTTGTCTCGTTTACGGAATCCTAAGAAACGGAATACCTCTAGGCCCACAAATGCTTCTAAGCCTGTGCTTGGTAAACCGCCCTCTTTAGACTCTAAGAAACGCATTGATGTCACTGTAGCTCCAGTATCACCTCCAAGGAACTTAGTACCACCCAGTACATTCACTAAGACTAAAGCAAAGACTAGTTGGAGATGGCAGAAATGGATACATAATACACTAGGATTTAAATGGATGCCTAAAATCATCGATGTGTGTATTTCGACTATAACTGCTTTGGAACCCTCTAACTCTTCGGGTTCCACATCTACTTCTATTCCATCTGTGTGTAATGCAGGTGATACAGATCATCCTTTGGATTGTTGATAGCGGCTGTTCCAGACACATGACAGGCAATCTTAAACTATTATCAAACTTTATTGCAAAGTTCATTGGCACTGTCAGATTCGGGAATGATCACTTCGCAGCTATCATGGGCTACGAAGATTACATCAATGGAAACATCGAAATTAGCAGGGTTTATTATGTGGAAGGCCTCGGTCCCAATCTCTTTTCTGTTGGTCAATTCTGTGATGGAGATTTGGAAGTTGCTTTTCTGGAGAAAACTTGTTTCATTCGTGATCTACAAGGAAACGATCTTATGTCTGGCACTCGCATTTCTAGTCTGTACACAATCTCAATGCAAGACATGGTTGCTTCATCTCCCATTTGTCTACTTTCAAAGGCAACATCAACAAAATCTTGGCTATGGCACCGACATCTCTCACATTTAAACTTTCAAACCATAACCAACCTTGCTCGATACAAACTTGTTGAAGGTCTCCCGAGATTCCGGTATTCTAAAGAACACCTTTGCTCTGCTTGTGAACAAGGGAAAAGCACTCGTGCTCATTTTCCTTCAAAGGTGGAACACAACTCTCAGCATGTGCTTCATCTTCTTCACATGGATTTGTGTGGCCCGATGCGTGTGCAAACGATTAATGGCAAACGCTACATCCTGGTAATTGTAGATGACTACTCAAGATGGACTTGGGTCTACTTTCTTCGAAGCAAAGATCAAGCTCCACAGATGATCATCACCTTTCTCACGAAAATTCAAGTTCAGCTCCGGAACACAATCAGACAAATCAGAACATACAAAGGAACTGAATTTGTGAATCAAACTCTTCGGGAATTTTATGAGAAAGTGGGAATTAAACATCAAACATCTATTGCACGCACACCAGAACAAAACGGAGTTGTTGAAAGACGGAACCGTACGTTAGTGGAAGCTGCAAGAACAATGTTAATCAATGCTAAACTTCCAGATTACTTGTGGGCTGAAGCCGTATCAACTGCATGCTACACTCAAAATCGCTCAATGATTACTAAACACCACAACAAAACACCTTTTGAGGTTATCCACAAGTATAAACCGAATCTCAAACACTTTCATGTATTTGGATCCCTTTGCTACCCAAATAATGATCGTGATGACTTTGGAAAGCTCAAAGCCAAAGCTGACATTGGAGTCTTTATTGGATATTGTGAGAATTCTAAAGGTTACCGGATCTGGAATCGTCGTACAAAGCAGGTTATGGAAACGATTCATGCAAATTTCGATGAACTTACTGAAATGGCTTATGAGCATAACAGCTTGGAACCCGGTCACAACCGTTTAAACTTCCCTCAAACCCCATCATCAACTGAACCAAGCCCCCAACTTACTCGTCAACAAATGGAAAAGCTATTTGCTCCTCTGTTTAGTGATGATATTGATGAACGTGCTCTAGGTGTATCCGCTGTTTCCGCTGCTCAACCTGATCATATTCCAATACCTGATACACCTACTACAACAACTACTGTTGAAGAAGCACCACCAGTTGACTCTACAACAACAGTTGAACAAACTGCTTCCAACGACGCTGAACCAGCTGATGATGTTCTGAACAATGAAGTACCCCCACCTGCAGATTTTGATCCAAATGCGTTCTTTAACCCGTTTGCTAATGAAACTGCTGCACCTGATGTTGCGGAATCATCTACAAGCCATTTGAATCCTCAAAATCTGCACAATGTATACCAATATCAACCCTCGACACATCGTTGGACAAAAGACCATCCTCTTGAGAATATTATTGGTAACCCGAATCAACCAGTCGTAACGAGACAACGTCTTCACACAGATGGTGAACATTGCATTTATGCACTCACTGTCTGCCAATCTGAATCTAAAAACATTAAAGATGCAATGACAAAAGACAACTGGATTGAATCCATGCAAGAAGAACTCAATCAATTCAAACATCTTGAAGTATGGGAACTGGTTGAAAGACCAACAGGGGTCTACGTCATTGGTCTCAAATGGATTTGGAAGAACAAATTGGATGCTGAAGGGAACATAATCAGAAACAAGTCACGTCTGGTGGCTAAGGGTTATAGACAGGAAGAGGGTATTGACTTTGAATAATCATTCGCTCCGGTTGCTCGTCTTGAGGCTGTTCGGATCTTTCTCGCGTTCGCAGCTCATATGAATATAACGGTCTTTCAGATGGACGTCAAAACTGCTTTTCTGAATGGTCAATTGAAAGAAACGGTTTATGTCCGCCAGCCAGAAGGATTCGTTGATCCCGAGTTCCCGAACCATGTCTACAAACTGAACAAAGCTCTGTACGGTCTCAAACAAGCTCCTCGGGTGTGGTACGATAAGTTATCATCCTTTCTCATTGCCAATAATTTCACCAAAGGTTCGGTCGACCCTACACTTTTCATACAATATCACGGGGCTCACATTTTAATCGTTCAAATCTATGTGGATGACATCATTTTTGGGTCAACACATTTAAAATACTCAAATGCTTTTGCAAACCTAATGACAAAACATTTTGAAATGTCAATGATGGGTGAACTCACATTCTTTCTTGGAATGCAAGTTCATCAATCACCCCGTGGTATTTTCTTGAGTCAGTCCAAATATGCCCTTGAACTTCTTAACAAATTTGGAATGCAAAACTGTGACACCTATGCCACACCAATGGTACCCTACACTTTTCATACAATATCACAGGGCTCACATTTTAATCGTTCAAATCTATGTGGATGACATCATTTTTGGGTCAACGAATTTAAAATACTCAAATGCTTTTGCAAAACTAATGACAAAACATTTTGAAATGTCAATGATGGGTGAACTCACATTCTTTCTTGGAATGCAAGTTCATCAATCACCCCGTGGTATTTTCTTGAGTCAGTCCAAATATGCCCTTGAACTTCTTAACAAATTTGGAATGCAAAACTGTGACACCTATGCCACACCAATGGCTCATACCAAGAAACTAGACGCTGATTTACATGGGAAATTGGTGGACCCTACCAAATACCGAAGTATCATTGGGTCTCTCATGTATCTAACAGCTAGCAGGCCTGATATTGTTTTTGCCGTATATCTTTGCTCCCGTTATCAGTCGAGACCAACTGAAACCCACCTCTCTGAGGCTAAAAGAATCCTCCGATACATCAAGGGAACCATTAATTTGGGGATCTGGTATCCGAAGGATTCTGGTTTTGAACTAATAGCTTTTTCAGACGCTGATCACGCAGGATGCTTAGATTCACGAAAAAGTACTTCAGGAGCATTACAATTTCTTGGTGATAAACTGGTGTCATGGCAATCGAAGAAGCAGGATTGTACATCGCTGTCCTCAACCGAAGCAAAATATGTAGCCATGTCGGCGTGTTGTGCTCAAGTCATTTGGATGAGAACACAACTCAAAGACTATGGTTATGTATTTGACAGAATCCCGATGTACTGCGACAATCAGAGTGCTATTGCGATCTCGTGCAACTCTGTTCAACATTCGAAATCAAAGCACATCGATCTGCGATATCATTTCATCAAGGAGCACGTGGAACAGGGTACTGTTGAATTATATTTTGTGGGTACTGAATACCAATTGGCAGATCTCCTCACCAAAGCCTTAGCTCCAGCTAGGTTTAATGAGTTGGTCCACCGGATTGGTATGCGGTGTTTGACTCAAGAGGAACTGGATAAACTTTTAAAACATTCTTAAAACCAGTCAAACACCAAAACCTCTTTTGTAAATAGTTTTCAAAAACAAAATACAAAATTATAAAATCTGATTAAACAACAAAAATATTCTTCTATCTATTTTTCTTTTAACATTGCAAGTACAAATCTTTCATCAACACTTTAATCTTTCAAAAATTCAGTATTTTCTCGATCAAGTGTTGAGGGGGAGAAAGCAATCATTTTTCAGTTTCATAAAACCTTGTACTTGCATGTTACATCATCCCGGTTGTTTCTTTATCAATGGTGGTCACATTTCTGGTTTACTGACACTCCTCGGACTAAAATTTATAAAATTTCATTATTTCTTAACTCGAGGGGGAGTGTCGTCAAATTTCTTTCCAAATATCATTCGTTTGGTAACCAAAATGGAAGTTATGGGCATGGGATGTAAATGGTAAAGTTGGAGGGACTAATTGTGTCAAAATGTCAAAGTATTTTTAACAAAATACTCCACCTAACTCATTAACTCTTCACATTAATTTCCCAACTAACTCAATCCTACGCGTAATAATCCATCTACAAATCCGTGTTTCTGATCATCATTTTGTAAGTGTTTCTGTGTTTTTAACAAGATTTTAAACAAAGGTTTTGAGTCGTTTTAAAAACTAACGGTTAATTCTTAACCTATGAATGATTTTGTGTTCTACGCATAAGCGTATGATCACCTAATCAAGTGTGAGTGTTTGTGGTTGAAATGGTTGAGTCAAAAAGTTTGTATAATCTCTATGATACCATTTTTATCCTCAAAACTCACCCAGATACACGAATTGAATGAGATTGAAATTTAGGGTTTATGCGTAAGTTTGGGGGTTTTCAAATATGAATGTTTCTAGTTAAAAATATAGTTAAGTAATGTTGTTTACATGATGAATTAACCAAATCTAGGGCTAGAACTTACCCAGAAACACTAATTGCGTTCAAATTGAAAGTTAGGGTTTATGTTCTTAGCATTTGGGTACTTTTGATCCACTTAGATTTAGATGTTAAAACTTGCATAAAACAACTCACTAGCCTTCTTAGACATCCCAGAAAAAGTTTGGTGTAATTCCTATGGCTAGAACTCTTACTCGTAGAAATTGAACTTTAGGGTTTTAAGTTTACGCGTAACCTGTTTCTACGCATAACTGCTTGAAAGTGTTTCCATGATTAGAACTGAAAAGGAATGTATATAGATGATAATATTGGTGTTATGATGTGTTTATTTCAGGTTTCTACGCGTTAATAACTCAGAATCAAGGTTACTTGAACATCTACGCATAAGGATCACCTTACGCGTAGCATGTTATGCGTAAGAGTAATCTTACGTGTGACCTTTACGCGTAAGGTTCTACAATGGGGACTACGCGTATCCTGTGAAAGATATGCGTAAACAGTAACCCTTACGCATAAGGTTCACTCTTACGAGTAAGCCTTACGCGTAAGGTTCCATATTCGCTTACGCGTAAGCTTTACGCATAAGGCCCTCTTTTCCTACGCGTAATATTTCTTACGCGTAAGTCAAGAACCTACGCATAAGCTTACGTTTACGCGTATAACCACTCCTGTTTATGCATAAGCTTGCAAAATCTACGCCTAAGCCTACTTTTAACCAAAGTTATGAATTGTTAAGCGTGCAAACTTGTAAATAAATAAATCATAACGCCACGAAACCAAAATGTCACTAATAAGCTTAAACGTTTAATAAGTTGTGAAGAATAAGTGAAAACTTTAACTTTAAAACTCAAAGTTAACCAACTCACGAAACTTATCACGACGTCTTTGGACTATCGGACTAACAAGTGACATTGAACTCGTAACAATCATCAACATATCACATTCAAATAATAGACAATAAAATCAACTGTTGACTAACATAATGTCTTTCGATATGTTGGTTCTTTTGGCTAAATATCTTTCAGATCACGACATGGACACTCAAATGCAAAATGTGGAAGCACCAAACGTTCTCACTATTGAAGATATCTTCCCTCATGGTTATCCAATGAAGATCGGAAAGAATAACCTTCGTGTTGATTTTGATAGTCTCACCTGCTCAGAGTCTTCTTGTCTGATTGCTGTGGACATTCTGAAGAATCACTCTTATCAGAACATGCTCACCAACTCTGCTACAGTGCCGGAGATCTACATTCACCAATTCTGGCATACAATGCAAAAGACCAAAGGTCAAAATGCTGTGACGGTGACGCTCAACCACAAACAAGTCACCATCACACCAGCGGACTTAAGGGCTATTCTTCTCATTCCTGTCATCGAGCCAACTGAATACAATGCCACACCAACTGAAGAGGCCGTTCTGCAATTCATGATCGATATTGGTTATGACGAAGCTATAGGAGTAATCACAAAGCATTCATACGTGGATCTTAAGAATATTCCTCAGCCATGGAGAACCCTCTACATCATCATTACCAAATCCGTTTCTGGACGTGATAGTGGTTATGAGCATCCCAAGCTCATGGAACTACAGATCTTTTGGGCTTTGGTCAACATGAAACACATTGAAGTTGAAGCTCTGATATGGGACGACATGATGTCTTTCCTAAAAAAAACTTGGCTCCAAGATCCCATATATCAGATATACCAAATTGTTGATCCAAAGAGCTCTAGGGTATAATCCTGATATCCCCTTGAGACTCAATGGCCCCAACAATCACTCCATGTTGTATGAGCCTACACTAACAGTCAGATTTAAGAAATCAACAACAAAGAAACAAGGTGCAGTTTTGCAGATCACCTTCTAACTGATGCAGTCAAACAACTTTATTCATACAAAAGGTATCCGGTAGCGGTTGATGAAGGCAATGTAGGTTTTCTTGATGAAAAGTCCTCTGGTACACCTACTAGGAAAACCAGGAAAGGCAGTGCAGGGAGTGTTACAAGCACTGAGAGTCAAAGAAAGTTTCCTAAGAGGTCACATACTCTCAAAAGGAAAGTTCCCTGTAAGGAAGCCATTCCTATTCCCAAGCCTAAACCGCAACAAAAGCTATTGGATGAAAGCTCTGAGGAAACTGAATCAGACGAAGAGGTCACCTACTCTGAAACTGAAATCGATGACACTCAAACAGTAGCTAAACCTCCCAGTCCAAAAGCTGATAAAGGTAAAGGGAAAACTCCAGCGCTTGAGCATGATAAGGAAAGCTCTGAAGAAGAACCATTTGATGAGGAAAGAGATTATCAAAAGAAGTTGAAAAACCTCAGACTCAAATATCTTGCCAATGAATTCGTAAAGCAACAAACTCGTGGCCCTGGAGGGTCAAGTGGTGGAACTCAAGCCACACCAGTTTCCGATACGGTTAATCAACCCGATAAGGGAACTGGTACCACCATCACCCACGAACAACAGCAAAGGCAGATTGAGGATTCCATCAACTTTGACATAGAGGAACCAGACATGGAAAAGACTGAGAAAACTCTTGGTGAAGATACTAAGGCTGATGAAACGGCTAAGTATAGAAATGATGATGATCTTGATTATGATAATTTTCTTCTAGACAGTCCCGCACGCTCCAAGGAGGAAACTTCTGAGCCACCTAAGGACCCGGAGCCACCTCACATCTCCTCATCATCAGACTCGTCTTCTCACTCTTTACCTCCACCATCCAAAGGAACAACCAGATCCACATCTAGTCAGTGAAGAAACCAACAGACTCTTGGATATCCCGAGCTAAGACAAAGATTGTCAAAGCTGTCAAGCAAGTCAGGAAGAAAGACGTGACCAACAAAAAGCTAAATCAACTCGCTGACAGAATCAACTTTCTTCAAGATGGGATAAACGAGTTATTGAAAGAAAGGGAGCAGATCCAGAAGTTTCTCAAAGGAGATTTCCAAAAGGAAATGGAGAAGATGGCAAGAGAATATACACACAAGTTCCTTCTCGACATTGTTCCTGGAGTGACAAAAGATATGTTCACCAGACAACTATATCCGAATCTCATGAAATTGGTCAAGCAAACAATGCAATCCACTCTGGTAACAATGACGATCAATCCAATGGAGCCTGTAGTTCTCTCTGATGCAGAGTTGATTTCCAAGCTAGTGCTACAATTGTCTAAACGATCTGAAACTTTCACCTCTAACGAAAGTAAACTATTTGAGGCATTACTGGCATATCAACTCAAGACTTCATGCAAGGAGCAAGCTGAAAGGCCTAAGCATCCAAGAGACGATGAAGATAAGGATAAGGATAAGGAGCCTAAACGTCCAAAAAAGTCTGGAGAACCCTCCTCCATGCCACCACCACCCCTAAGGACTCCAACACCAAGACGATCTCCTCCACGCCCTTCTACTAAAAAACTTCAGGACTCTGAGTTACCACCCCTGACAGAGAAAACCGGTGATCATTTCAAATTCACTGGTGGTGACAATGAGGAAGTCCCTGAGCCCCAACAACAACCCACCTCTCCCGCTTCAGCAAAGAAACCAGCATCCTCATCTAGGCCAAAGAAGAAGAAGAAGACGCCTAAGGCTGATGTCGTCTCATGGCTAGACGAAGATGACACCGAGTATGAATGGTTCTCTACACTGGTTGATGCTACTCCCGCCCTAACTGATGATCAAGATATGGTAGAAGGTCGAACATTAGAGCATGCTAAGTTACTTCAAGAGAAGTTTCGGGTGAAGAAGATGACCAAGTCAGAATTAAAACGCATCAAGAATGAAGCTTTTCAATTGCTCAAAGACAGCTCGGAAAGTGCTATCGAAGTTGAATATCATCTTGAAAACATAGCACGAGCCATGTCTAACAACATCGATTGGCTCAACCCTGAAGCTAACATTGACTTCACACGAAAAGACAAGGCTCCATACTACACCGACTGGACCAGACCTCTACCAACGATTGGCCAACCAGATCAACCTAAGATTCCATTCCGCTATTTTTTCAACAATGACCTAGAATTTCTTCTACACTATAGCGATGGTTCAAAGAAATACGCTACATCACTTACACTTCGTTCCCGGCAGCCATATACTCCAACTGCATAGCCATCGAGGAAGATGCTACTCACATGTTTGCTAACAGAGTGGAACAGTATGACATTGATGCAATGTATGGGATTCACCATTGGCCGGAACACCGAAGAATCTACTACAAAAGCTGCCAGGTTCGAAGGTCTAAACATGAAGTGTACATTGATAAAGGGATCGTTGCTGTTAAGCATGTAGCTCTCTCGTCTAAATGGGACTACACTTTCCTCAAGAAAATTGCGGTCAAAAGACAAGACGAAAGGGACTATGATTTCTGTGAAGCGGACTTTCAGAATTTGTCTCTCAACGACATTGAAGATCTGTATCTTGCCAAAGTACAGGGAAGAATGAGACAATTCTCGACAGAAATCCAACGTGAATACATCAAGTCCTTGCTAATCTTCATCAGAAGCATAGTGATCCAGGAACGTGTAGAAGACTTGCAACTTGCCGTTGAATCATATCAGATACGTGTCAACCTCACCAATCCTCAGCTCGACCTCCCTGACATCAACCATCTTCCTCAATACACTCTCATCAGCAAACCGTTTGGAGTAGTTTACCGTAGTGAACTACATCGCAACTGCTTGATGGCGTGTAGAGATCTTCATAAGTTTGGAGATCACACACTGAAGAAAGTCAGGGACAGCTTAGCTTATCGGTTAAAGGCGATACAACAAGGCATTGGGTCACAAAAGCGATGGAATTCTCAGGAGAGACGGGATGTGAAGAGAATCATCACGCAGATTGATGAAAGGTTGTTCATAAGGGACCAATTCAGAACTTTAGAGAGCTTCGTAGGTGGTCGTCCCAGGATTTCTCTCCCAGGCTATCAACGCCCAGTTCGCATTCCTGGAGTTATTGCTGGACTACCTGAATCTCCTGGTACGCCTTAAACTGTTTCATTTTAAATATTGATTTGGATGTGTGATTGTTTAATGACAATGGCTTGTGCACACATAACAGTGTACAACCCGTTCTTGTAATGAAAGGACCATGTGGTACGCTTCAGTGCCACAATCCTTATAAAAGGAGCGAAAGCTTCTTACTTTTGAGTAAAACTTATCAAACCTTTCACTTTTCAAAGGTTTTGCTCAAAAGAACAAGTACTTCCCTTATGATTTTCAAAACCTCAAAAGTGAATATCACTTGTTGAGGGGGAGTACTTGATTAAAAACTTTGTTCACTAAATTGTTCTTCGTGGTAACCTTCCCGTAAAACTCGAAATGGACATATTCAATATCAAAATTTCGTCAAAAATAACATTTATATGCCATTTTTTAGAGGGAGAAAAATTATGTGGTAAGAAATATGTTGTAAATTGCTATTGAATCTTCGTGTGATAAGACTTCAACCCATGAATTGACGAAATCTGAACAGTCATACATCGAAAAGATTTGTCTTCCAAGACTTATCCGAGTAGATCGTACCTTTCGAGAAACTCCTGATAGACATGAACTTTGACGGGTTTGACAACCTTTCGGGGTTGTCCACATCTTCAAGGTAGTTATTAGAGCTAGTTGTCACCTAAAAGCTGATAATGTAACTCTTTAACTATTCAACGTAATCGTGTCTCGCAAGGAATTGTCTATCTTGAGTCGATCAATTCAAAAAGTGCGCGCTCTTCTCTCACCATGCAGATTTCTGTCAAAACTCTCAAGCATGTGTGGAGGGGGAGTATTTCTGCAAAAGATCAAACTCTTACAGTGGTACAAAATGTTTTTCAATCATAACCATTTTGAGAGATTTTCATGAAAATTGGTTTTAGGGCAACATAGGTTAGTCATGGAGTTATAAGGTGGCTAAGGTTAGGAATAACCGTCCTATGATCCGCCAGAGCCGGAGGGATCTACCCAAGGACACCACCACTAGTTAGATTTAGAAGTCCTTAGGTATGATTATAAAAAGGAGAAAATGAGAATCGGAGAAAGAAGGAGTTGAAGAATTAAAAAGAAAAACAAAGAAAAGGGTGAAAATAAATAGCCCTCCAAATTATTCAACTTAGGGCAGACACCGGGTTCAATTCATATGCTACTGGTTGTCACTTGATGACACCGGTATTGAAGATCAAAGTCGTCATGGACCCAGTGACGCATGCACTAAACCTTCTTAGCCACTCAAGTTTCTCTCAACAGAAGCTTGTTTCATTTTCATAGGGAACCCTACGTAAATTATCGGCTTTCTCTTAGAGATTGCTGGTATTGAAGAAGGAGACCCTCTCCCTAGTCTCCGCTCAGGATAACCAAAGTGCACTATTGAGTCTAGAGCCACGAGATTCATCAAAAGATCTCTTAGGTACACTTGACATTTTACACTTGTCGTTCAACAATAAGGACGCAAGTGATACGTTATCGAGTCCTACACAGATCTTAGCAATCTTTCGAGAACATTTATGAGAGGTTCACACATGTGATCCTCAGTGATTGAATGGAAACTCCTGCCAGGGTCAACATCAAACAACCCTGACAACAGGTCACTTCAGTAACTCCCCGTGGATTACGCTTAGTGTGTCTCAAACGGTCTACAGTCGTGAGGTGATGCTTCGGTGTATCTCAGCGACTCATCTGAATTGTAGATGTACTTCTGTACATCGCGTTATCTCACTTGTGGGACTCCAGTTCAGGAACAGCCTTTGTGAGAATTAGAGATGTGTTTTCACACTATGCTGTTAACACTCTCGAAGTTTAAACTTGTAAGCTCTGGAATCCGCTTATCACTAACCATTCTTATGTTTTCTTCTTATGGAAGCTCTGGAGCGGACTGATCGTGCAGATTCTTCACATGCTCATACCAACAACATCACTAATGGAAGTTCTCTCAAAAGGCAACACAAAGTCAGAATGATTCTTCATCAAAGTAAAAGAATCTACAAAGTTTAAAGACTAAGAAAACTATATTAGTACTGAAACCCAACATTAAAGAGCGTGTGAGCATGTTGGAGAAAGACGTGGAGACACTGGAGCAACGAAGCAGACCTGATGCAGACAACAACAACATACTATCACTTTCACCACAAAGAACAAAGAACTAAAGAACAAAGAAATCAAAAGACGTCAAAGCAGAATACTTCAAAAGATACAAGATCCCTGCACTGGGGAGATTGTTCGAATCAAGGCACTTCTTCTCATAAGAAAGAAGAATGTCAGAAGACGTCAAAGCTACTATTACATCAGCACCTACAACGTTTATCACTCTTTCATTCATCACCAACACTTAGGGGGAGATTGTTGGAATCACTCCTAAACTTGATTACAAGTGTTAGTGATTAATATGTAATAATTAGCTTAATATGGCTTTTATGTTAGTAATCATGCCAAGGCTTATGTAGAAAGTCCATGAGCCTTGGCCTAAGCCCATAAAGGAAAGGAAGGGAACTTGCATGTTGCCCTAGTTCCTTCCTATAAATAATGCTTGTAAACCTTCACTTGAGGGTTGGTTGTTCAATTCACATTTCACTCTTACGCATAACCTTTCATATTATCATACGTGTGTGTGTGTGTGTGTTTGTTCATCCAATCTCTTCTTATCTATTTCTTCTATTGATGCTTGTGTTACAAATATGGTGACCTAACAGGGGTTGAGTGAGAACTTGGTGAAGTAGAGGGGAGGGTGTAGTGTCTAAGAATGTATAGGAAGGTGGGGAATCGGGTGTCATTGAGCGGTAGGGGAATTGGGTTTCGTCAAAGGTGACGTGGCGGGAAAGTAAAATTTTGTTTGTTTCAAGGTCTAAGCATCGAAAGCCATGGTGATAGGCGGGGTAGCCCAAGAAAATGCATGGTGTTCCTCGTGGGGCAAGTTTGTGGGGTGAGTAAAGGTGAGGGTAGCAAAGACACCCAAAGATACGTAGGTTGGAGTAGTCAGGTGTTTTGTGAAAAAGACGTGTGTACGGAATTTCGTTGTTGATGGCTGTGGAGGGTAAAAGATTGAGGAGATAAGCGGCCATATGTAGGGCCTCAACCCAAAAGGTGGGGGGTAGGTGGGCTTGAAACAAGAGCGTACGAATGACATTGTTGATGGTTCTAATCATGCGTTCAGCCTTGCCATTTTGTTGAGAGGTTTTTGGGCAAGAGAATCTAAATTGTATACCGTGTTTTCCAAAAAGGGTATTGATGACGTACCCTCCGATCAGGTCGAAGGACCCCCCTTCGGTCTCAGTCGAAATTGCATTACGAAGACCCAAGTCTTTCTTTATAAGTCATTGGTGGCGTAAAACCATTCATCATTGACATGGTTACCAGTTGGGAATTCGCAAGCCGAAGGCCTATGCCCTTCGGTGTCTTCTCTTGAAGATACCAAGACAAACAAGAACCTTGACTTGGTCTTCCCCCACGTTCCCACTATGTCCTTAGCTTCCCCGCCAAGTCCGAGATAGTGGGGATGAAGCCCTAGCGGTTACCATAAATCAGGGGACGCCCCCCATGATCTCCTAAACGTGTGCTAACACTCTCCAAGCTATTTTCATCACCTATAAATAGATTGGACGAGTCATTTCAATGGTATGTTCACTCAACACATTATTTCACATACATCATATTATCCGTAACTCATATCACATACTTATTCACACGCCGGAGGTGGTTCGCAGGGCCCAACCCCTGCGCAATCACTTAACGAAGTGTCTACTATTTCTTATTGCAGATTGACTACAAGTTTGGCGCAAGCATATCACCCCTCATACCCTTCGATCACCATCGAAGGCCTGGTCGTACGAATTATTGTACAATCAGTGGCGCCATCCGTGGGACCCGCTACTATTGGTCTCGTCATTCCAAACTTACACCCAGTCAATCGCTCTCACTAGCTTTACGAGATGACTCAAGGAAGAGAAGATACACCCCCTCCGGGTTTCTCGACCTTGACACCAATCCCAGTCAATGATCCTGGCAACCTCCCCAATATAACCGCATCCACTTTTACCACACGATCTCACCCTGAAATAACTCCCAACAATCATGCTTCAACCTCAGCTAACCCTGAACCGGTGATCAGTCCGGCGTTTGTCGAAGCTAACATCGAAGCATTAGAATCTTTACTAAGAGCTCGAAGGAGGCAAGACCGGAATGTGCAAATGCGTAGGGAGTTAGAATACTCAAGCGATGAGTACGACGAAGAGTTAGAAATGGAGGCTAGGCCCTTGGCTTCGGGGGTTACTCGCTCGGTGTTAAGGGTAAGGTCTCCAAGCAGTCGAAGGCCTAGCGGAAGGTCGGTTGGTTTCGAAGATGCTCCGGAGCGGGCTCCGACAAGAAGGGAAGGAACGATGGAAGGCTCCAATGGAAGGAGTCACCGAAGGGAGGCTACGGAGGTTAATTTGCCACCACTCTTGGCGGCTCATCTGGGAAGAACGGAAACGGGGGTTCCACTGCAGCCTTCTCACGCATCTGGCGTAGGAGGCGATCCATCTCAATTATACAGGGGAAGAAGTCTTCCTCCTCATGGTATGTACCCTCCTTTTCAGGCTCAATCTTACCCTCAAGGGGTTTATCCCCCACCTAACGGGCAGGCTAACAACCCCAACTTTACTCAACCATACCGAAGCATGCCCTACGGACAACCTATGGTATACCCTTCGTATCCTGTAGGAAATCACCCACCTTATATACCTACTGCTTATCCCCAATATGTTAATCAAAACACTGTTGGAATACCTCCTAATCATAACCCATACAATGCTGCCCCTACATACATGCCACCTTATAACTGCCTCTATTCGGAGCCCATGGGCTCCACGACACCCTTCGTAAGATGGATAGAAGACTACCCTTTGCCTGATGGGTTGAAAATGCCCGCACATATTGGTACTTATGATGGAAAAGGGGATCCGGATAACTTTTTACACTTGTTCGAAGGGGCTATTAGAATGCAGAAGTGGGTAATGCCTGTTGCCTGTCACATGTTTACATACACCCTACGAGACTCTGCTCGTATATGGTGGAACGGGAAAAAACCAGGTAGCATTGTGAATTTGGATGATCTCAAAGCCAAGTTCAGGTCACATTTCAGCCAGCAGAAAAAGTTCACAAGAACGCACCTAACAGTGCACAACATCAAGCAGAAGGAGAACGAAAGCACAAGGGCTTTCATTACTAGATACACTGATGACACCTTGCAGATAATGGGTTTGCACGAAGACCAGCGCATCTCAGGTTTCGTACATGGCCTACGGAACAGAAGCTTGGTTGAATCCCTTTCCACTGATCTTCCTGCAACCTATAAAGGATTAGTGGAAAAGGCTTACACATGGATCGAAGCAAAAGAAGTGTCCACCAACGGGGCTCCGGTCGAAAACAAGGAAAATCACAACAAGGCCCCGAAGCATCCTTCGTGGGAAGGGTCAAGGAACAAACACAAGAGCAGGGACAGATTTACTCCATACCACAAAAACATCAACCACGGCCTCCTGGCTAATCTGTCCAAATCCCCAAGGGAAATACTCGCTACCGAAAAGGCTGCGAAGACCTTTGATCCTCCTCCTCGCTTGGCAAACAAAGGGAGGCCCAGGGACACTTCCAAGTTTTGCTATTTCCATGATGATTACGGTCACGACACCAATCACTGCCGAGAGCTCAAAAAGCAGATAGAAGAGGCAGTGAAGTCTGGCCAATTGGAACATTTGGTGAAGGGTATAAAGAGAGGCAAAGAAAAAGCCTCCGACACACAGTTGGGGAAAGATACCACACCTGTCGAAGCTCCCATCCTCATGGTTTATAAAGAAGACTCTAGTTCAAAGAGAAAGGAAGCAGAGGAAGCCTTGTGCGGAGTAGGAGATGTCACTTTCCCTTCAATCACAGGAAAAGTTCTTTCAAATGACCCCGTGGTCATCAAAGTCTTGATCTCCAACAGAGAAGTAAACAGAGCCTACCTTGACTGCGGTAGCTCCTGCGAAGTTATCTACGAACGGTGTTTCCTAAATCTCAAACCCTCAATAAGGTCGAAGAGAGTAGATTCGAAGGTACCTTTAGTAGGGTTCTCAGGGGAACACTCATGGCCCTTGGGAGAAGTCCCTCTAGAGGTTACGATTGGAGAAGGGAGGCTAAAAAGAACAGAAACTCTGGCTTTCACGATCGTAAGGTCGGAATCTCCCTACAACCTATTGATAGGGAGAACAGCAATGCAGAAGATGGGCATCGTTGTCTCAACCATACATGCCGCGATCAAATTCCAAACACCTTTCGGCATTGGAACGGTTTTCTCCAGCTATAAGATGAAGGAGCCTACGACAGAAAGCAAGAGGGTCAAACAGGTTTCGGAGGAACTTTCGAAAGATGTTCTCAGTTGCACTAACGCTGAAGAACGCATCGTGGTAAATGATCTCTACCCTGATCAGACAGTAGTAATAGGAAAGCAACTTCCAACCTCCTTTAAAGCAGAGTTGGAAAAGATACTTCGTGCTAACGCAGACGTCTTTGCATGGACCTATTCTGACATGACGGGGGTCCCCAAAACTCTCACCATAGATGGACAGCCCTTCGGCACTGAACACAAGCTCAATGAGTTCAAGCATATTGAACCCATTAAACAAAAGCGTAGAAGTCTAGCTCCTGAAAGAAATGCCGCTGCATGCAAAGAAGTGGACGAACTCGTGGCAGCAGGCATACTCAGAGAGGTGAAGTATCAAACTTGGGTGGCCAATCCGGTGATGGTCAAAAAGCATGACGGGGGATGGAGAATGTGCGTAGATTTTACTGACATTAACAAAGCCTGTCCGAAGGACTGTTACCCTCTGCCAGAAATTGATTGGAAGGTGGAATCCCTGTCAGGGTTTCGACTAAAGTGTTTCCTATACGCTTATAAAGGTTACCATCAGATACAAATGGCCAAAGAAGACGAGGAGAAGACAGCCTTTTTTACAGGAAAAGGCGTTTATTGCTACAAAAAGATGCCTTTTGGTTTGAAAAATGCAGGTGCCACCTACCAGCGATTGGTGGACAAAGCCTTCCACAAGCAAATAGGCAGGAATCTAGAAGCCTACGTAGACGATATGGTCATCAAAAGTAGATCAGAGGAAGATATGCTCTCCGACATCAAGGAAACCTTCAATCAGCTTCGCGCCATCAATATGAAGTTAAATCCCAAGAAGTGTTCCTTTGGTGTGGAAGAAGGACAATTCTTGGGACATCTGATCACCAAGCAGGGTATTAAAGCCAATCCTTCGAAAGTCAAGGCCATCACAGATTTGCAGCCTCCTAAGTCCCTAAAGGAGGTGCAAAGTCTCAACGGAAAGCTAGCAGCCCTCAGCAGGTTCTTGTCGAAGGGTGCAGACAGATCTTTGCCGTTCTTCAAAACACTCAAAGGGTGCGCGGACAAAAAGACGTTCCAATGGAGCATAGATGCAGAAGCAGCTTTTCAAAAGCTCAAGGAATTCATGGCTATTCTACCAACACTTACAACCCCAATCAAAGGCGAAGTGTTGTTCATGTATATTGCAGCCTCTTTCGAAAGCATTAGTGCCGTGTTATTGGCAGAAAGGGAGAAGAAGCAAATCCCCATATACTTTGTTAGTAGAGTACTACAAGGAGCTGAGCTAAATTACCCAGCATTGGAGAAGCTAATTTTGGCTTTAGTTCATGCTGCGAGACGCCTTCGAAGGTACTTTCAAGCTCACCCCATAACCGTACTTACCGACAAGCCAATTAAGCAGATACTTTCAAAGCCGGAGAAATCTGGAAGGATAGCTAAATGGGCCATCGAGCTAGGAGAACATGATATTGAATACAAAGGCAGGAGCTCGGTCAAAGGACAAATATTGGCAGACTTTTTAGCAGAAACACCCTCCGAAACGAAACATGACAAAAAGGTTGTTGAAAAGGAGCCTGCTACGACAATCGAAGGGTGGAAACTTTATACTGACGGAGCCTCCAGCTCCAATGGTTCTGGTGCAGGTCTCATGCTCGTTGATCCCAAAGGGAAGGAATACACCTATGCACTTCGTTTCGAATTCGATGCTACGAACAACGAAGCGGAATATGAAGCCTTGTTAGTAGGTCTCCGATTGGCCACAGATATGGAAGTAGAAAACTTGGCTATTTTTGTTGACTCACAACTGGTGGCCAACCAGATAAAAGGCTCCTACGAGGCGAGACAACCTGTGATCAAGCAATATCTGGATAAGGCCAAAGAAATGCTCGAAGGGTTCACATCTTACAACATAGAGCATGTTCGAAGAAGCCAAAACAAGAAGGCGGATGCACTTAGCAAACTGGCATCAATGGCATTTGCCCATTTAACAAAGGAAGTTTTGGTCGAAGTATTGACAGATCGGTCCATCGTCCGAAAGGAGGTATCTGACGTTATACAGGAGGAAGACTCGAATTGGATGACTCCAATTAGAGAATATCTGATAAGTGGCATACTGCCGGAGGATGCAAAGTTGGCTCGAAAGGTGCGCATCAAAGCACCACAGTACAGGATCATGGGAAATTACTTATACAGAAGATCTTTCCTATCCCCTTGGCTCCGTTGTGTAGGGCCAAGGCAAGCTGCCAACATCATCCAAGAAGTGCATGAAGGATCCTGCGGACTTCACGTAGGGCCTCGCTTCGTTGTCTCCAAAGTAATGAGGGTCGGATATTATTGGCCTTCGATGCACAGAGACGCCGTCGACATCATTCAGAAGTGCGAAGCTTGTCAAATTCACTCAAGAGTCCCAAGGCTACCAAAGCAAGATATGACTTCCGTAACATCCGCATGGCCTTTCAGTCAATGGGGGATAGATATCGTAGGCCCTCTACCAGTTGCTCCTGGAGGAGTAAAGTTCTTGGTCGTAGCCATTGATTACTTCACTAAATGGGTTGAAGCGAAGCCTTTAGCATCCATCACAGGAAGACACATGGAAAAATTCGTGTGGGAACACATTATCTGTAGGTTCGGAGTACCTCACATCCTCATTTTAGATAATGGGAAGCAGTTTGCCGAAGGGGTATTCCCAGTATTTTGCAGGGGCCTGAATGTCAGACAATCATTCACTTCCGTTTACCATCCTCAGGGTAATGGTCAAATAGAGGTTACCAACAGAGACATCATACAAGGAATAGAACGAAGGCTGGGATACTGTCATCACGGTTGGGTAGATGAACTACCTCAAGTGCTCTGGGCACATAGAACGCATACAAAGTTAAGTCATGGAGAAACGCCTTTCAGCTTGACATATGGCACGGAAGCTGTCATCCCTTCAGAAGTAAGTGTTGAAACAGAAAGGGTCATGAACTTCGAAGTAGCAGACAACGAAGAAAGACTCCGTAGTAACTTGGACCTACTTGAAGAACGGAGAGAAATAGCCTCCATTAGAGAGGCTATCCACAAGCAAAAGATTGAAAGGTATTATAATAAGCGAGTTAGGCCTTCGACCTTCAAACCAGGGGAATATGTCCTCCGACTCAATAGCGCAAGCAAAGCTGAGTACCAGGGTAAACTGGGACCTACATGGGAAGGACCCTACGTTATTAAGGAAGCGTATGGCAACGGAGCCTACAAGCTGGGAACCTTGGCAGGAGACGTTATTGATAGAACCTGGAATGGCACTACTCTTCGTAAGTTCTACGTATGAAACTTACAATGTCTAAGGACACATTTTATTTGCTTTCAATCAATGTATTTGCATTCTTCTCACTTGGGGAAAGAAGCATTAATGGTAGGCGTCTAGTATTCATTTCTTAAAATGATGTAATCCTCCCTACCCACTTAATGATAATAACACATTTCCCTCAAATCTCTTGTTTCGTTCAATACAACAAAGATTTGCCCACCAAGTCACTTTATAAGTTTGAATGTCGAAGGGATGTACAAAGACTAAATAACATGTCTTGCTCATATGCATAACATCCATCTCAACTTCACATTAACTTTCCTATATGGCCTTAAGGTATTTTAAACCTTTCGCTGCCCAAAGGATCAAGACGGAGTGGGTCGCGACCCTCTGTCAGCAGTCAAATTATACGATTGCTAATATTCTTGGTGAAGTAACTACACACAATGAGGCTATGCATCTACCATACGCCTTAGGTTGTAAAAAATATTTTTACGCAAGTAAAAGTAAAAAGAGAAGAATCACACATAGCAAAATTCGAGCCGTAGTGGCTTCGTTGTAGATTTATGACTAGTTTTACTAGTCTAAAATAGGCCATAGCCTTAAAACATCCAACATTATAAACTATTGTCTTAGGCCGTAGCCTACTACCAACATGCAATAAGTAAATTGTTTCATCAGGCACGAAGCCTGGAACGGAGCACAGACAATTGTTTTAAACAGGGTACATACCACCCTGGGAATGAAATTACAACCACATGGTTGCCTTCTTTAAACCTTGGAATGAGTGGGGTCAGCTGAGCCTGGAGATGGAACCTGGGGTGACGGAGTCCTCTTGGAGGAAGAAGGAGGCTGGACTTTCCTTGGCTTCTTGGCTAGCAGATCCTCAATCGAGGCTGATGGGTCCTTCGTCACATCTGCAAGGAAAGGGAACTCTAAAGCAGTTAAATGATTAGCTGCATCATCATATTCTTTTTCATGAGTTGCCCTGTAATACGGAATTTTCTCCAGCACTACTAGTTCCCCAGTCTTCGCCACCTCTTCCAAAGTGGTACACTTTCCATGGAAAATAGCAGCATTCACCACATTCCCAATCGCAATCCCCACATCATCGCTATGATAAAGTTCCATAGCAATGTAGGGGATCACTTTGGTTACCAGGTCCACTCTGTCCTTATTCAGCATCTTCAGACGGAGGTTTAAGCCATCTACCTTTTCTTGGAGCTTGATCTCTTGGGCCAGCAACTTTGACCTCTCCTGTTCGAGACCTCCACATTTGGATGAAAGAACATATATCTGCTCTTTGTAACCAACACCCATAGAGCTTTCGACAGTTAACCTGTTGCACTCAGCCTCACTCGTTGCCAATTGACCTTTGAGCTTTTCATTCTCAGCTCTAAGATCTTGAACCAAGGGATTCTTATCAAAATCCTCCAATGCCTCCTCACACTTCTTCTCCAAGTCAGCATACTTTTGATCTCTAACCTTCTCCCCCTTCAGCATAGCATCCATTTCTTCTCGAGCTTTGGTGACAGCGCGGAGCAATTCCCTTGTCCTAGCATTGAGTTGATTGTCAAGCATGCCCTGGCGAACATAGCTTTTATCATGAAGATCACAAAGCCTCTCTATAGACATGCTATTCATCACCTCTTTCCACTTGGAGGGGATCACATGGCTCATAAGTTGGTGACAAGCTTGGGGAGAAGGAAGCTCCTTCGTATCAGGAAGTCCTATAACAAAAGTAAATTTCATTAATATATGATCTTGGGTATTTAATTTTATTTCACAGATAAGAAGTTTACCATGGAAGTCATCACCGCTGGGCCCCTCGATGGCTTGAAATACCACAGCCTTACCCTGGGCACTCTTTTGCCGGGTGGTTCGAGAAGGAGGAGTAGGCAGAAGAAGCTTTCTCTTTGAATCAGATTTCGTAGCCTTGGCACTAGCACCTTTCCTGCTTCGAACCCTCTCACCTATGCCGGAGGGTCCTACGATGGCCAACGGTTGATCGGAGACTGGTTCGTCTGAGTCAGCAATATTCTCCACTAGCTGATCTTCTACATCTATGGGTTCCTTTGGTGGAGGAGCAGAAGATACAGGCTCGGCAGGATGGGTTTCCACCTCGTCTTTGTTTATAGACACCGACGGGGAGCCCACGCCATAGCTTGTTTCTTAGGGATTCTTTGGAAGAAAACTAACCTCTTTGGCACCTCCAGCCACGACAAAGTTCCTGAATGACATCTCTGCAAAAAGAAGCAGATAAGATAAATATCAGCAAGATAAGTTTTTGTTTCTTATGTTAATTTAAAAATACATACTTTCTCCATCACAAATTATCTCAGGTACCAACGGAGACCCTTCCCATCTCTCAGCAATGCCAGCCATGAATAGGATTGGCTCAGGGAAGGTCTGGCAGTCAGCTGGATAACGAGCCAAACGCCGATACAGTGGGTTTCTTCTCACAGTATAAGGCAATGGATCAGTGAACCGTTTCTCATCATATTGAAAGTCTGGGTTTAACAATGCAAAGTATCCAGGAGGGATAATGGTAGTTTGAATATAAAAGAACTTGCCTTTCCAGTTCCTTATGTTCGTAAAAGGCCTATCTATCAATATGGGCACATCCCTTTCACCCCTTTTGGCCAAAGTTAACCAATCTCCTCCCGGATATAGATTTAAAAAACCCTAAGCACAGTCAAGGATGGTTCAAACCCATAGGCTTTACACATCACAATGTATGTTGTCAGCTTGGCTAGGCCAAAAGGGTTGAACCTAGAAATGTGTACCTCATAATATCGGAGGGATTCTAAAATTAAAGGATGCAGTGGTATCCTAAGATTGGAAGTGGTGAAAGCATGGATATACAAGCCTACATAATTTTCAGGGGCATCGAATATCCCTTGATCTTTACTTGGTAGCATTACTTTGTGTTCTTTTGGAATGTGATAATCAGTGAGGAACGCTTTAAGCTCCTCCCTGGTTAATGTGCAACCTTGTTGTTTTATCACAAATTTTTTGTTGGTTGACATGACACCTTCTACAAAACAAAAAAAATATTTGAAATACAGGAGAAGAAGGAGCGCTTTACCTTGTTTGGTCGAAGGCTTGATCGAAAGGAATTTTGGTAGGTGAAAAACTTTGGGCGAAAGTTACTTTGTTAGGGTTTTACTGATTTTTGCATTTTATATACCCTACAAATATTGCATCTCAGCCCTACATGTGTCCGTGCTATCCCTTTTATACCGGATTTCAAACCTCTTTTAAATTTTGAAAGGATGTTTACTAGTACCGAGGAAAACGGGGTAGTTATAATTAACTATGCATTTATTACGGTCAATATTAACTAGACTTTTCATCTTCGTTCGTTTTTGTGACGAAGGGGAGGTTTCGTTTTTATTTCTGAGTCGTAAGCAATATTTCTGGTTCGTACATATCACTTTCGACTGGGGGGGCTTGATGACGTACCCTCCGATCAGGTCGAAGGACCCCCCTTCGGCCTCAGTCGAAATTGCATTACGAAGACCCAAGTCTTTCTTTATAAGTCATTGGTGGCGTAAAACCATTCATCATTGACATGGTTACCAGTTGGGAATTCGCCAGCCGAAGGCCTATGCCCTTCGTTGTCTTCTCTTGAAGATACCAAGACAAACAAGAACCTTGACTTGGTCTTCCCCCACGTTCCCACTATGTCCTTAGCTTCCCCGCCAAGTCCGAGATAGTGGGGATGAAGCCCTAGCGGTTACCATAAATCAGGGGACGCCCCCATGATCTCCTAAACATGTGCTAACACTCTCCAAGCTATTTTCATCACCTATAAATAGATTGGACGAGTCATTTCAATGGTATGTTCACTCAACACATTATTTCACATACATCATATTATCCATAACTCATATCACATACTTATTCACACGCCGGAGGTGGTTCGCAGGGCCCAACCCCTGCGCAATCACTTAACGAAGTGTCTACTATTTCTTATTGCAGATTGACTACAAGTTTGGCGCAAGCATATCACCCCTCATACCCTTCGATCACCATCGAAGGCCTGTTCGTACGAATTATTGTACAATCAGGTATGTAAGCGGTTATTGTCGAACTCACCACCATGGTCACATTGGAAACTTTTTATTTCACATTTAAATTGGTTCTTAACATAATTACGAAAATGCAGAAATCTATCAAGCATGTCAGATTTATTACGGAGGGGGTAGATCCATAAGTAATGAGAGAAATGATCAAGAAATAATACGTAATATTTGAAACCACTTTTACTAGTAATTGGAGATATCCATAAATCGGAATGAATAATATCAAAACAATGTTTAACAATAGACTTGGAACTATGAAAAGGAAGCTTTACATGTTTGCCAAGCTGGCATGCGTGACAAACATGAGGATACTTTTCTTTATCACATGGTATAAATTGACGGGAAGCAAGAGACCGTAGCACTTCGTCACCGGGATGTCCGAGACGTTGATGCCATGTGGAGGGGCTTGTGGATACAAAGGCAGTAGGGAGAATTGACGGCTTGGTAACTGGATAGAGATCACCCGAGCTGTCACACCGAAGAAGGATATGACGAGTCAAGAAATCCTTCACAAAGAAACCAAACGCGTCAAATTCAATAGTGCAATTATTATCTCTAGTGAACTGACGAACATAAATGAGATTTTTAATGATATTAGGAGTGACAAGAACATTATGAAGGTGAAGGGGGCGATGAAGAGAAGGAATAAAGCTATGTCCGGTGTTGGTAACGGGAATAGAATTACCGTCACCAACATGTACAGATTGGAATAAGCGTTTATTAAAAATGGTACTTAAATTACTTGCATTAGAATTTAAATGAGAGGAGGCACCTGTATCCATATTCCAAGTCGGGTCCTGTAGTGTCGTGGTGCTAAAAGCTGTCGGGACAGGACCAAGAATACCATTGGGAGCAGCATGTGGATTGTGTTGGGCGATGGGATAAGTGATGGGTTGTTGGGCCTGGTATGCGTAGGGTGCTGCTGGGTTGTATGGTGTGGGTAGGATAGTGGGCTGTTGGGTGTACAAGGGAGTGGTGAAAGCAAGAGGGGCAGCCTGTTGGGCTTGTCTGGGAGGTGGAATGGGTTGGTGGTATCGTTGGGCTATACGGGTTGAGTAATTTCCAGGAGGTGCGTAGGTGTGGTTGTGGTATTGGTTTGGCAGAGTAGACTGTCGACCAAATAATCCCCCTATGTTACCAGTAGACCCCGAATTGTTTTTGCCATTTAAACCCGATCGGTTGCGGTGGTCGTGAATAAACTTGCACCGGTCACCAAACTTACACGTCCCTTTGTTAAAAATAATTACATAATGGGGGTAGACTTTGAGATTTAAGAGTTTTAGGTTTAGTGTTACCTTTAGATTCCGACGAACTAGGGTTATCATCGACGGCCATTGTTGTTCAACAAAACCTGAAGTGGGATACGTTTGAGTGGTTTAACAAAGAAAACAAATGAGGTTGTTCAACAAAACTGATGTTTTGTTTTGCTTCTGCTATGGACGGATGAAAAGGAAAAACAAACCACCAAGGAGATTTATTATTGCCGTATATATTTGACCGCAAGGAAAAGGCACCTTTTTTTTTTTAGGATTGAAGGAGATTGACAGAAGTAGGAGAAAAAAAGAGAGGGAAAGATCCGGTTATTTTAGAGAGAAAATAGGAGAGGATTTTGTTAGGCCTGATACCATATTGAATGATATAACTGATTGATTGATTTATTCCATAAACATGATTCATATATATAGATTACAAGTGATGATTCTAGAATAGCTATAATCGGGCTAGGCCTAAATACAAAGGAGAGCCAATGGGGCCTATAACATAATATCGACTATTACAATATTGTTACCCCCTGACAGCAGATGATGTTGTACTTGATATCAATTTGACATCTGCAAACAATTAATTAAAGACAAACAAATTCGAGCTCTAGCTTTTTATGTTGGAGCTTGGGCATTAAAAACACGTAGGAACATGATCCTACTTCCATTCTTCCTTTCACATGAAGAAACATTATCATTTAGGGATTTATTGTGAATTTGTGATCAATACATGCTTCACACAAGTCCCAAATGTTTCATATTTAACTGAGTGAAGGCTGAATATACGTAACAAACTTTATCAAATTAACCAATATACGTAACATACCTTTTTATTGTCAATATACGTAATATACTTTTAAATAATTACCGATATACGTAACATCGAAAGATTAATATTTAAAAAAGTTACAGTTTTGGTTCCTGCCGTTTTCTTTAACTTTCACCGTTAGTCCTTTGATATTTTTTTACTTAAAAAATTACATTAATGGTCCTTTGACATTTGCGTTGACTTCCACTGTTAGTCCCTTGACATTTTAATACGCTTTCGTCCGTTTTTCTTTACGTTTTCATACGTTTTTATCTGTCTTTATCCATTTTTATACGCATTCATCCGTTTTTATCCGTTCTTATCCATTTTCAAGCATTTTTATACGCTTTCGTTCGTTTTTCTTACGTTTTCATATTTTTTTATCCGTTTTCATAAGTTTTTATTCATTTTTATGCAATTTTGTCCTTTTTATACGTCTTTGTTCGTTTTATACGCTTTCATCTGTTTTCTTTATTTCTCATACGTTTTTATATGCTTTCGTCTATTTTTCTTATATTTTCATACGTTTTTATCCGTTTTTATCTGTCTTTATATGTTTTTATACGCTTTCCTTCGTTTTCATACGTTTTTGTCCATTTTTATATACTTTCGTCCATTTTTCTTTATGTTTTCATACGTTTTTATCTGTTTTCATCCGTTTTCAAACGAATAAAGACAAATAAAAACAGATAAAACGTATAAAAACATAAGAAAAACGGACGAAAGCGAATAAAAATGGATGAAAACGCTTAAAAACAGACAAAAATGGATAAAGACGTATGAAAACGTAAGAAAAACGGACGGAAGCATATAAAAACGGACATTACCGCATAAAAACGGATGAAAACGTATGAAAAGGTATAAAAATGGATGAAAACGAATGAAGACGGATAAAAACGTAAGAAAAACGGACGAAAACGTATAAAAACGGATGAAGACATTTAAAAAAGACAAAAATGGATAAAAATGAAACGAAAGCGTATAAAAACGGATGAAATCAGATAAAGACAGATAAAAACATATGAAAACGTAAGAAAAACAAACGAAAGCGTATAAAAACGGATGAAAACGTATAAAAACAGACAGAACCGGATAAAGACAGATAAGAATGGATAAAAACGTAAGGAAAACGGATGAAAACGTATAAAAATGGATAAAGACGGATTAAAACGTAAAGAAAAATGGACGAAAGCGTATTAAAATGTGAATGGACTAATAGTTGAAGTCAACGCAAATGTCAAGGGACCATTACTGTAATTTTTCTAAGTAAAAAATATCAAAGGACTAACGGTGAAAGTCAACGCAAATGGCAGGGACCAAAACCATAACTTTTTTAAATGGTAATATGTCAATTTTACGTACATTGGTAATTATTCAAAAGTATAGTACATACATTGACAATAAATAAAGTATGTTGCGTATATTGGTTAATTTGATAAAGTTTGTTACGTATATTCAGTCTTCACCCTATTTAACTTGGATGTTGTCTTTTGTAACTGTCTAGACTGTTGATGACAACAGGTCCTGGGACATGGATAAAGAAGGGGTATTTTTCCCGACACTGTCAAGCATGGTTAAAAGATTACGAGCTTCAAGTAACAGATTCCATGGACAGCTGGCTCAAGTTAAAATCATATGCTCTCTAGCAGATTTCACAGCAAGCAAGAACAGGGAATTCACCTGATTCATGAATCAAGTTGTAGAATAACTTCAGTTTAGTCTATAGTAAAGCTATATAAGGTTATAGATATTGCACATCATGCTTCATCAAAAACATTAGAAATAGTTCATGCAGAATTCCTAACACAAAAACTTACTACAAAGTGGTTCACCTTCAAGATGAATTTAACATTAATTCACCAAAAATCAGATACTATACCTTTTTCTTCTAATCTGTGAACTATAATCTCGATAGTGATTCATTTGTATACAACGAAAGACAAAGGACCTAATATGTATATTAGTTAGTTAATAACCGTTAGTTAGTTATGGCGGTTATGTTAGTTGGTTAAGGTAGTTATTCGGTTATGTCAAACCGAAGGGACACACCTGCTCGTCCCTTATATATATATGTATGTACATGTATCGATACAAAGTTAGACGAAATAATAATTCAGTAAATATTTGCAACTCATATTCGACTCACATACTGGAACAACAATTGGCAACAGAGCCTACGTTCATTCGTATGCTCGTTTGAATACCAAAACAGTGGACGACAAGGAGAAGAACACGCTGAGAACGGAAGAGTCTTGGTGGAAAACGTGCTGTTTAAAAAAAAAGGAACAACGCCTGGATAATTAGGAACGCAAGAGAAATAGTGCACGATCAAACTTGTGTGGATTTGCAAACGTAAACATCAAACGAAATTGGTGGGAATTTTGTTGTGATTTCTGGAAACGCGACAACAAACAAGAAGGAAGTATACAATATTGTACAAGAAACTTGTTGGTGACTGCAATAACGCGACAACAAGGAAAATGAAAACTTTGTGGATTGCTGGAACACGCAACGCAAAGGGAGAAGGTCAAAAAAGGTTGAAACATAGCGTAGTACCAAAGAAGAAGGACACGACGTCTTGTGATAAAAGACAAGTGAGATAAAACTTTGTGAAATCGGTTGTAAACAAACACAAAGGGAAGAAAAGAAACGCGTAGTAAACGCGAGGATTAAAGGGTTGTTGTGGACACGGTTGAAAGGATACCGAGAAGAACATCAAGGATTGTTTGTTGAAAAACGTTGGAATGACAAAAGAACAAAACAACAACGGAAAAAAAACAAATGCTCGTTTGTTTTTAGATAAAGAATACCGAGAGGTATTCAAGGTGTGTTGTGGACGCGATGTGGAATAGAACCGAGAAGAACAAGTGGAGTTCAAGGATTTCTTGTGGAAGACGTTTTCGGAGCAACAAAACAACAACAACAACAACGAAAAAAAACAAACTAATCATTTGTTTTGGAAAATAATACCGAGAGGTATTAAAAGATTTTATGGAAGGAGGACTTGGAATTCGAAGGAAAACAACAACAACAAAACAAAGACTTGCTTGGAAGGATACCGAGAACAACTGGGATTGTTTGGAAGGGAAGTCGAGAACAAGAAAGAGTCTAGGGTACGTTTTGTGTGATAGAGTTCAAGTCGAACACAAAAAGGAAGAAAACAACATGGGAACAAGTGTGGTATAGCGAAAAAGGAACTTGTTTTGGCTTATTAAGACATAAACAATTCGACAACAATAAAGAAAAAGGAGGCCGAAGGTTTTCATTTTGCTTTACGAATTGATTTGGAGACAAGAAATAAACAACAAGGCAACAACAACAACACGTTGGTGAACATCGAAGAAAAGCAACAATCTGTTAGGATTCGGTGATATTAACGCGGAGACAAGGGAAAAGAAAAGACGTTGTTGGTATAACATTCAAGTACCAATACACGAGAGGGAATACGCTTGTGTTTAACACAACAACGAGGTCACAATTCAAATTTATGGATTTCTATTATAATAAATAGTATAGAAGTTTTATTTTGTACTATTAGGAAATCCGAGAACTATTTATTGATCCCATACTATTAGGATTCCAAGAAAACTATTTCTATTCCCGTATTATTAGGAATACCATACTAGTTAGAAAATTCCCATACGATTAGAAGGTGAAGATAATAAGCACTTAGAAGATGGCCGGTGACGATACAACTAACACAACACCACTAAAACCCGTAACACCTATAGCACACTATCGATGCCATAAATTGAAATTGACAAACTACACAGTTTGGTCAATTCAAATTAAGGTTATATTAGAAGCACATGGTTTGTGGGAAGCAATAGAACCTAAGGAAAACACGCAATTAGATGATAAGAAGGACAAGGCAACGACGACCTTCCTATATCAAGCGTTGACCGAAGATGTGATTTTACAAGTAGCGGGTTGTAAAATGGCAAAAGAATTATGGGAATCGTTAAAGAAGAGACACGTTGGAGAAGAAAGAGTGCAACAAGCACGATTACAATCATTGATGATTGGGTTTCAAACACTTCAAATGAAGGAAGACGACACGGTGGATGCATTTACGGCTAAACTAAACGGCTACGCCACTAAGGCTAAAGAATTAGGGAAAACTTTGGCTGAATCACTTTAAGTACGAAAACTATTAGATTCCACACCAGATAGGTTCATTCAAATAGTAGCATCCATAGAACAAACAAATGGTCTCGACGATATTACCTTAGAAGAGATCATAGGAAAACTCAAGGCATTTGAGGAAAGGATAAAACTCCGGAAGGGAGGACAAGTAGAAAGCCAAGAAAACTTATTATTCGCACATGGCGAACACTCGAGAAAGGGAAGGCGATTTAGTAAACGCGGAGGTAGATCATACTTTTCACGAGGAAACTGGAAAAGTAATAGAAATAAGATAACTCAAATGAGGAAAGCTTAACTCACAAAGGAAAGTCAAAAGGAATAAACGTGAGTGGGATATGAGCAAGGCACGATGTTTCAAGTGTGGAAAACTTGGACATTATAAGAGAAACTACAGAGGAACATCGACAACTCAGGAACAATCAAACCTTATCTTAGAAGACGATGAACCATCACTATTAATGACTACACACGAAACTGAACACGAGGAAGTTATGTTGAATGAAGGACAAATTCAACCCGAAAAATATGCTACAACAGATGCAAGCATATGGTATTTAGATAATGGTGCAAGTAACGATATGACAGGAACCAAGAGTCATTTTAGGGATAATGACGAAAGCATAACTGGACGCGTTCGTTTTGGAGATGGATCATATGTGGAGATAAAGGGTAAAGGCTCTATACTGTTAGGTTGTAGGAACCAAGAACAAAAGATAGTTTCGGATGTTTACTACATTCCAAACCTCAAGAGCAACATACTAAGTCTAGGACAGTCATGGAGATAGCTTGTAAGATCATCATGGATGGTAACAAACTGACTTTGTATGACAAGAATAAGAAGTTGTTGATGAAGGTTGAAAGATCTAAGAATCGACTTTACAGTATTAGATTACAAATAGAAGCACCTATATGTCTCTTAGCAAATGTAGATAACCAAGCATGGTTATGGCACGCTAGATTAGGTCATCTGAACTTTGACGACATCAACAAGATGACAAGAAAGGGTCTAGTGGAAGGACTACCAAGAATAAATCATGCAAGACAGATTTGTGATGCATGCTTATTAGGAAAACGCAGTAGAACACCATTTCCAAATCAAGCTAAATTCATATCAAAGAACCCGTTTGACTTAGTATATGGAGACCTCTGTGGTCCTATAAGTCCAGGCACACACTCTAGAAAGAAACTCATTTTCTTGTTAGTGGAAGACTTTACACGTTTCATGTGGGCTTACTTTCTGACATCGAAAGATCAAGCATTTAACACGTTCAAGGAGTTTAAACAAAAAGTTGAAATGTAAATGAGAACAAAATTGAGGATGCTAAGAATAGATAGGGGAGGTGAGTTCACATCTAATGAATTCACCAAATATTGTAAAGAAAATGGAATAGCACGGCAATTGATGGCACCATACTCACCTCAACAAAATGGAGTTGTGGAGAGGAGAAATAAAATAGTGTTATCTACTACGAGAAGTATGATGAAAGCTATGAAGTTACCATTAAATGTTTTGGCGGAAGCAGTCAGACATGCCATTTATATACTAAACAGGGTACCTACAAGAGCCCTGGTAGATAAAACACCATATGAGGCACTCTACAGCAGAAAACCAAATCTGGAAAACCTAAGGATATTCGGATGCACAGCTTATGCCAAAGTAACAATACGTCACTTGCAAAAGTTGGATGATATAAGCATACCCATGATTTACTTAGGAGTAGAGGAAGGATCGAAAGCATGTAGGCTATATGATCCAAAAGGAAAAAGGAAACACGTTAGTAGGGATGTAAAGTTTATGGAAACTAAACCGTGGGATTGGGATAAAAACAGAGAGGAAACAAGTACACAAGGCTCATTTTGGGCAAGTTTTGTGGTAGAAGGAGTCGACAATGGAAACATTACATCAGTCAACTCAGAAAACAATGACAATACCTATCAGGAACAGGAACCGATTACTGCTCCAAACTCTCCAGTCACCCCACCAACATACACTTACAACCCACACTCAGAAGAGGAAGAAGATGCTAGTATTAGTTCAATCAAGAACTCAAAAGGTAGAATTGATGATACACCAGTACAAGGTCTCAAGGACTTAATGGAAATATATAAGTATGCACGTAGAGTTGAACCTGAAAGTCTACTATTTACGGAAGAAGAACCACGTAACTACAAGGAGGCTTCAACAAATAAGAAATAGATCGAGGCCATGGAAATTGAACTAGATTCAGTAAACAAGAACAAAACATGGACTCTTACTACTTTGCCTACAAATCAGAAGGCAATAGGACTTAAATAGGTCTTCAAGACCAAGAGAGATGCAAAAGGAAAAATCATCAAATACAAGGCACGTTTAGTAGCTAAAGGTTATGTACAAGAACAAGGAAAAGACTTCGATGAAGTATATGCGCCAGTTGCACGTATCGAGACAGTTCGTTTGATCTTAGCACTAGCAGCATATCATAGATGGCAAGTACATCACCTAGACATCAAATCATCATTTTTACATGGAGATTTATATGAAGAAGTCTATGTCACACAACCTGAAGGTTTTATACAACAAGGAAATTCAGGAAAAGTTTACAAGCTCACGAAGGCATTATATGGCTTAAAACAAGCATCACGAGCTTGGAATGTGAAGCTTGATCAAACCTTAAAGTCATTAGACTTAAAGAAATGTAATCTCGAACAAGCAGTTTACACGAAGAGAAACAAAAATTCTATACTGATAGTTGGAGTTTACGTTGATGACTTGATAATCACGGGCACTCCAAGGAAGGAAATAGACTTGTTCAAATCCCAGATGGAAGACAAATTTGAGATGAGCGACTTAGGATCGTTAGCATATTACCTTGGGATAGAAGTTACTCAGACATGAGGAGAGATTACAGTCAAGTAAACAAGTTACATCAAAAAGATCTTAAAAGATGTAAGTATGATGGAAAGTGATGACACGAAGATACCCATGGATCCCGGTACTAAGTTGGTCAAGGTGGAAGATGGTAACTCAGTTGACGCAACTTATTACAGAAGTTTAATTGGAAGTCTTAGGTATCTACTACATAGAAGACCAGATCTTAGTTACTCAGTCGGACTACTCAGCAGATTCATGCAAGACCCAAAGGATCTTCACCTAAAGGCAATAAAGCAAGTAATCCGATACATCAAAGGAACAAAGGAGCATGGCATTATATACAAGAAAGAAGGCGGCTGCAAGATTACAGGTTACAGCGACAGTAGTTATGGAATCAATACCGATCAAGGAAAAGGAACTACTGGGATAGTATTTTATTTTGGAGAATCACCTATAACTTGGTTTACTCAGAAGCAACCAACAGTGGCGCTCTCATCATGTGAATCAGAATTCATGGCGGCTACTGGAGCAGCATGTCAAGCCTTATGGTTAAAACGGCTACTTAGTGAATTAATTGGATGGAAGAGAAAATAATAACACTGAAGGTCGACAACATTTCAGCAGTAGCACTCGTCAGGAACCCATTTTTTCATGGAAGAAGCAAGCACATTGACATTCGCTATCATTTCATTCGTGAATGTGTAGAGAATGGGCACATCAATGTGGAACACGTCAGTGGAGAATTACAAAGAGCATATATTCTAACGAAAGCTTTACCAAGACTAAAGTTTGTCACTATGCGGCAAATGCTCGGAGTTCAAGACTTAGGACGAAGCAACGATCAAGATTAAGGAGGAGAATGTGAACTATAATCTCGATAGTGCTTGATTTGTATACAACGAAAGACAAAGGACCTAATATGTATATTAGTTAGTTAATAACCGTTAGTTAGTTGTGGCGGTTATGTTAGTTGGTTAAGGTAGTTATTCGGTTATGTCAAACCGAAAGGACAAACCTGTTTGTCCCTTATATATATATGTATGTACATGTATCGATACAAAGTTAGACGAAATAATTATTCAGTAAATATTTGCAACTCATATTCGACTCACATACTGGGACAACATAATCTACCCAATATTCCAAACTTACTTCCAGCATTCTTAAATCTTAACCTAAATGACACAACTCTCCGACTTCATGTGCAACCAACCATTACTATAATCAGCGCTTTTACCAAAAAGAATTGCAGTATTGTACATTGGCTGTCGTGATCCCCATTCAAGTTTCTCTAACTTCTTTTTTGGAAAAAGGCAAGAATTTTATATCAACAAGGAACTATCCAAATTAGGAGGGCCCAAAAGTTACAAAAGGGGGTGGAATCCCCCGAAAACAAACAAAAAATGTTTTGAGATTCGGTGCAAAGCGCAAGTTGGATCTTCTTAAAGTATAAATGATTGAGAATCGGTGCGAAGCGCAAGCAATGATACTCGTCCTTTACATATAGTAACATAACCATTGGCGGATCTATTGTGATCAAATCAAGCTTCACATAAGTCCCTAATTTTTTATCGTTATCATGGGATATAGTTTTCCAATAACTTGTTTGGGTTAAAATCCCTGAACATAGATAAAGAGGAGCCATTCCTCCAAAGTCCAATCAGATGACTCAAGGATATGATCTTTAGTTACTTCCTGTTAAACTCATATTCTCGAGCATATTTAACAGCAAGAGCTAGAAATTCACCAAAATTATACATGTCTTGATTACTGATTGACTGGTTCATGAATCAAATTGTTGAATAACTCAACTCTTTTCTAAATAAGCTAAGAAATACAAATGAGAAAAAGTTTTCTACCAAATGTTTTCATTGCACATCATACTTCATGACAGCATTTAAGAACAGCCTGTGCATCATTCCTAACTGCGAAAAAAATATAACAACATGGTTCCAACTTCTAGACAAAACAAAAACATACCATCGAGTCACAAACAGGAACTATACTTCATATGTGCAGCGTTTCAAACACAAAAACTTACTAGAGTGGTTCAACTTCTAGATGAAACATAAACATAAGCGATTCATAGAAACCAGGAAATGTGCTTTTATCTTTCATTCAACCCAATAGTCCATATGTACTTCCAGCATTCTTAACCTAATTTACACAGCCTTTGGGCTTCAAGTGCAACCAAATTTTAACGGCCGAATCTAATTTTTTTTTGAAAGAAACTAACTTGACGTAACTCATAAACCGAATTAACCCAAACTAGACATATATTTACTTCATAGAAACTGCACATAACATTTACTATTCGATAAGACCCGTACATAACCAAAATGGGTCATTTTGGGCTAGAATGGCTTTATGCCAAACGCCCCCTTTACACGACACATAATCACATGACTTGTTCGTAGACTACTAAAACGACTTGTAACTGATTATAAACTACTTTAACACTAATATTAGACCTTGAAAGACACATGGGGCATTACAAGTAGAATCAAAGTGCTAGAATGAGTCGCTCGTAACCTATACCCGAGCGTAGCCGTTAATCTCCCAAAATGCAATCCTACTCAATATCTACAAGCCTCATCGCCTATCTTCAATTACCTACATGAAACATGAGCTGAGAACGGTAAGTCCTTGTGACTTAGTGAGTAAACGGAATAAATATGAAATGATACTTGCAATTTCTAACATAAACAAAATAATCTATAACATGGTTAAATGGCACGACTTATAGTCGTATTTCTACTTGTACATGACATAAACATAAGCTTGATTCTGAATTTTCGTATTGATAACATGATATCTAAGCACGTGCTTCTTGATTAGACGAATGCATATTCGCCCTATTATACTTAAGAACTTCTCTAACCATCGAGTACTCTTCTTGGAGTTCTAATTTTTTGTCGTGCTTTTCTAAACTGGGGTCATCCACTAAGGATGCTTGTTCGTATCTACTTGATACGATAATTCTATACACGGGTCATCCACTAAGGATGTAAATTCTAATATAAGCACGGGTCATCCACAAAGGATGCTACTAAGGGAGTTCTACATCGTGCATTTCTTAGGCACACTAAACTTGTCAATAATGCTTCTTGTGAGAATATTATTCATGATTTGTTTTGGCTATCTCCAAAACCTTGCACAAGTTCTAACATCATGTTTAATCTATTAACATGAAGCTAATGCACCGTTACTCACCTCTAGGTCTTGTTTAGCGTTCCGTAAGCTTCCCACGAGCACCTACTCACATGATAACCATTCTAATGCTATTAGAACTTGCTAACACATTTATCTAACATGTATTGAGTCTAAACAACTTAAACATGATCACCTAAGATGCTATTTCATCATTAAATACATTTTTCCAAAAATATATTTTGTGCAGAATTTCCTGGGTTGCTGCTATATTTTGCATTTTATACCAATTTAACTTTCAAACGAGCCAAAACTTAAAGAATAAAAATTAAAGTAGGCTGAGAGAGCTACAAATTTTGTTTAGACCTCATCTTAATCCGACGAACGGTTTATTCTCAGCAGCCCTTTCAAGTCTGCGCATTTTCTGAAAAACCTTGCTGTCCCAAATTTAAATATTACTAAAACGACCCAAAAATCATGATAAGCTATTCTATTATACACCAAACTTATTTTACAGCTTATTTGACATATTAAGATCATTTTTCATCAGGCCAATAAGCTTATTTGACAGATTAAGATCATTTTTCATCAGGCCCATAAGCTATCTTGCTAGTTTAAGCACTCAATAAGCTTGTTCCAAACACTCCTTAATGAGACATACTACATTATCAACAACAACTAGCATCATGAATCTTTCTATATCATTAACCATAATTTGAGTACATGATTCCTAACATATTTATATCATAACAATAACACTTCCAACTTCAATTTCATCATGATTCACTATAAATTAAAACTAGGTTTACATAACCTCTAAATAAGCAATAATTACTTAAAATCTCCAATTTATCATGAACATGAAATCATAACTAGTGTTAATTCATACCTTGATGGGAATTATCTCTAACACATTAAAGCTTGTAGGAAATCACCAACACCACACCTTAGAGGATTTTTTATGATAATTTTATGATTCTTGGATAATGAAGTACTAATAGTTTTTTCCCTCCTAAATATTTCCTGGAAAACCACATATGGGACAACACACCATCATACGTGTGTTTATTTGGTGAATTCCCTGGTCATTAAGTCATATAAGCATATGGGGTAAAATAGTAATTTTGCCTATTTAACGGTCGTTAGTTTTTACCGTTAAATCGTTTGCACCGTTAGTCCTTTTAGTTAACTATTTAGCATTCTAAATCCTTTTCTTCATAAATACTATCATTTGGTCCCCTATAATTTCTAATATTAATATAAAAGTTTATTTCTAAAACTTATAAAATGTCAGGTGTAACACAAATTTTCCAATAATTGGAACTTTCACCAAAAAGCAGAACTGCAGTATCGTACATTGGACCTTCTCCCCATCCAAGTTTCTCTAACTTTTCAAAGCAGGCACCAATTTCATCATCTTCTTAATAATCTCTTGATTGACGTCGTCATTTTCTTCTTTGAGTTTGAGAACAAGAAGAGCACTTTTGTTTTGAAGCTGTGTGTTCATTTGCATCATGTCTGTCATCATTCACATCAGGATCAACATGATCCTAATCTGATTTAGGGGTATAGATTTTTTCACTGGAGGAGTCTTGTTGCCAGAAAATGGTTTTGGATCACCAATGAGAATAAACTTGCAACAAATCACATTCAGGTCGTCAACAAATATAAAACTGCACAAAATAATTGGATTATAAATAGTCATCACTATGCTAATGACCAAGTCAGGAAAAGTTTAGAGATTACCATTTGGGGGTGTTTGGGTAAGCTTATTTGAAATAGTTTATGCATTTGCAAATGGCCATTTCCTCCTAGCTTATTCCATTATGATAAATAATAAGCTAAGAGAGAGTTTGGGATTGCTTATGCTTATCATAAAACAAAAAGCACATATTAAAATCCGATTGGCCCTCCTTATCTGCTAATTTTGGTGTAAAATAATCGGTTTTTATACGTGCTTCTTAAGATGAAATTATAAATACCGCTTTACCCTCATATACAACTGAAAAAAGCCCTTAACCAGATTGCAACCCCCTAACATTCGTATTTCTACTCCTCAAGAAATGAATTTAGATTTTCGAAGAATGCGAATTCAAACACCATATCCTGAAGTGCTTTGCTTTAAGCTGCTACATCTACTTCTGCTTATAAGCACAAAATATAAGCAAACCCAAACACCTTCTTAAGCCCCCCCCCCCCCCAAAAAAAAAACTTTGGAACACATGTAAGAATTAGCTAATACAACATGATTTTACAAAACAAAAATCATAAATCTTAACAGATACAACATGTTCTCATCCAATGATAATATTGCAGACAAAACAAAATGTTAATGTTTGATACTATTAGGATTTGTTAGTCAAACTGGTTAGAAAAATTTTAGGGGTTGGTTGGGTAAGCTTATTTGAATTTACTTGCGCATTTTCAAAAAGCCATGTCTAACTAACTTTTTCAAACTGAACTTTTCAATCATTTTAAAACACAATAAACACATTCTAACGAATTTAGATAAGCTTATCGCCTTTCTATAGTAAAATACACTAAGAGAGTAAGAGTTTGAGATAGATTATTTTTCCGCTTTTGGATTGTATCTACTTATTTTAGGGTAGAATACTGATTGTACAAAAGATTGCACTACCAGGCTTCGATGAGGATCAAAGTAATGAGGGGTGTTTGTTCCAGCCAAGACTCGCCTGTAACCTGAGAATAAGAAATACTAAGACACTACGTTAAGTGATTACGCAGGGGTAGGACCCTGCGAACCACCTCCGGCATGAGAGTAAGTATGAGTTATGGTTGTATAAGTGTGTGTAAGTAAAGAAATGAATGTGAAATGAGCATACCATAATCCATTGCCCATCCATCCTATTTATAGTGAATGAAATAGGGTTGAGAGCACTTCTGCATGAATGTCGGAGATCATGGGGGCGTTCCATGATTGTGGGTGACCGCTAGGGCTTAGTGACCCACGTTCTCAAACTTGACGGGGAAGCCAAGAGAGAGAGGGAGATCGTGGGTTTGACCAAGTCAGGAGGTTCCCTTATCCATTGTCCTTCGTCAGCCATACCCCGAAGGGCTTAGGGCTTCGGATGGCGAGTTCCCCTTAGGTAACCTTCGTGCCAACGAATGGTTTGACGCCTATGGATATTTTGGAATCCTAACTTGGGCCTTCATATGGAAGGGCTTCGATACGTCTCGGAGGAGTGTCCTTCGAGCTACTCGGAGGGTACATCATCAAGCCCCCCAGTCGAAAGTGATGCATATGAGCGAAGAGGCATTGCCTTCGACTTCATGCTTCGAAAAAATTACAACTTACTACAAATTGCGTTAGTTAGGAGATAAGTACGTACCTAACTGAGCGCATTAAATGCTAAGTAATTACTACCGCTGCCCGCTACAGGAATCACATTTCCCCATTTTACCCGGAAACCAAAAGTCATCCTTATTTAAAATTTAAAAATTTCAACCGAATAAGACTTATCTTAGAGACACGCGTGCGGTGCTTAATAGATGCCAAAGAGAGTATAAAAAGAGGGTAGATGAAACCCTAACTCATTTTACTCTCTCCGTCTATTTTTACACGCAGTGAAACGCCATCGCCATCACTCCGAAAACAAAGGTAACCTTTCTTTCTCACTGATAGCTTGTTGTTTTTTCTTTAAAAGATGGATTCCAAGTTTGTTATAAAACAGCAAAAGTGTACATTGTCTGCAAAAGATCTTCACGATCACTTAGCCGATTATCCCATCCCGTTAGAACACAAAGTGATGTTACCCAAACCTACGCAGGGCATCTTTGATGCTCCTCCAGGTTTCGTAGGGTTGTACACACATGCATTTAGTCACTTAAACCTTAGGATTCCGTTGCACCCACTGATATTAGAGTTTATGCAATACTACAAGGTTCACATCTCTAGGTTTAACCCCTTTGGTTTTGCTAAGCTGACCACATTCATAGTGATGTGCAAAGCATACGGCTATGAACCAACATTGACGGTTTTAAGAGGATTTTTGAACTTGTACCCTGGGGGCAATTGGTTAACTCTAGCAAAGAGACCTGAGGTAGATGTACCCAACTTGTTTGGGAAGGTGTACACAAACATAACAGGTTGGAAGGGTAGCTTTTTCTATGTGCAAGACACTATTGTTCCACCTAAATACTCAGAGCTGCTGAATAAGGAAAATAGGTTTAATGCTAAACGGTATAATGACCCCCTGCCCTACGAGGTGCGAAGGGATCCCTGTTATCAGCGTTTGGTCAAATATCATGTGGATGTGCAAGTGTTCCCTGAAGCCATCTTATACATGGCTGGGATTGCCCAGAGCTGGGAGGGGTCTCCCAAGAATCCTGTGATCATATACCAAGGACAAAGTATGGTTATCTACTTTTATTTAAGTAGGACCAATGTAGCACTGATATTTATTTCTTCTTGTTTGTATTTTGCAGAGATGTCGTTCAGAAACTTCATGTTCCAAGACTTGGATGAAGATTTAAGTTTTATGCCTGCGGAGAAGGCTGAAGAGTCTTATGGTGTTGGCTCTCCTTCAACATCTATGAACAACAACGAGATAGATACTCCGAAGCCAGAGCCTCTTGCATCAGCACCCCCGCAACTTGCGTTGGAGGGCCCATCCCAACTGGTGGAGAATGTTGCGGACTCGGACGATCCTGCGGATGAGGATGTCCCCGTCATTGGTTCAACAGGAATAGCTGACAGGTTGAAGAGTAGGAAAGGAACAGCAGCCAAGGCTGTGAAATCTACCAATAAAAGGAATAATCCCCTGCCTGCCTCTGGGAGTAGAGTTGTGAAGCAGAAGAGTGCCGAGGGCAAAAAGTTTGTGAAGTCTGCCTTCGAAATACCCGATGAATCCGTTGAGGTTCATGGTAAGTAGTTTTTCCCTATGAAACATGTGAAATTATAAATGTCACAATTATGTTAACCTTTATACATTGTGTTGGTCGCAGGTCTTCTAGAGACTAAGGAGCTGTCCAATGCTTTGGCCTGTCACCGGATTTTCGATCATGTCACCCCTCCTCAATGGAAAGGTATGCTGGAAAATATGTCCATTAAAAGGTTTTGTGACATGCATGACAATGGGGTTGCGAGGCAGGCAGTAATGGATAATCAGTTGAATGCCAAGACCAGAGCGTTGCTTAGAAATGTGGCCAAGATGGAGGCTAAGTGTGACGAGATTGAGGGGAACGTTGAGAAGAACCTCGTCGTCCAACTCCTTCGTGAAAAGGCAGCCCAGTTGACTGTTGAACTTGGCAATCTTAAGTTGGAAGAAGCCAAGGTCATCACTCTTACAGGTCAGAATGCTGTTCTTGAGGCGAAATGTATTGGGTTGGAAGGTGAGAAGGCTAGGCTCGGAGAGGTAGAAGTGAAGTTGAGAGAGGAAATCGATGGCTTGCAGATGAGGTATAAGATGCTGCAAAAGGATCGTGCGGAGGTTGTTTCGAAGGTGGTGCCTTACATAGCCATGGAGCTCTATCACAGTGATGAATTGGGAGCTCATATGTGGAAGGTCATCAAATCAGCCATATTTCATGGACGGTGCTTGGCGCTGGAGGAGGCTGCCAAAACAGGTAAGCCCGTGGACCTCTCCAAGATTGAATGCTACCGTCCCACTTCGAAGGCTGAGTATGATGAGGCAGGAAATGCATTTGCAACTGCAGAGTACTCCTTCCTTGCTGAGGCTACCAAAGATCCTATGGCACCCCTCGAAGACCTCCTTTCCAAGAAACCTCGGAAGCTGAAGCCTACCACTCCAACCAAGAAGACCATGTCTACCAAGCCAGTCTCAGTGCAACCATCCCCCACTCCATCTCCAAAAAAGCAAGAATGAAGGCTGCCATGTTGGCAGTAATTTAGTTCCAAAGGGTGGTATGTACCCTTAAGACAATTTATTTTATGTGACAATGTGTGTCTTGTTCTCCAAACAATTTAAATGCTTTTGATGTATGGCCATGGGCCAAGAACAATTTAACTAGAGCTTAGGCTCCTCATGCAGGTATAAGGGCAATAGCCCTTATTTTGAATGTGATGGTGTAGGGGAGATACCTCTACACACTTAGTTTATATTTGTTCTGTTAACTTCTCGTACGCCATTTTTCCGACGCTTAAGCTTTACAACCTAAGGTTAAACAACCTCATTGTGTGTAAATTGCAACACCAAGAATATAATGACCAACTTGATCATTGACAGAGAGTCGCGACCCACTCTATCACAAATCCTTTACATAGTATGACTTTGTAAAAAAAAATTACGAGCACCAAAAACTACTAGGAGAGTTAATGTGAATGTTTATATTGGCTTAAATGATAAGGCATGTGTTACACCTCAAGCCATTCGACATTGAAACTCATTAACGACTTGGCTAAACAAATCTTTGTGTTTAAGAAACGAAGCAAGAGATTTGTGGGAAATGTCTTATTTATCATTGAATTGGTAGGGAGGATTACATCATTCTTGAAATGAAAACTAAGACAACTACCAATAATGTGTGCTTTCCCCTGAGAAGCTTCTAATTACAAGAAAAAAGTAAAAATACTTTTTAAACATAGAACTTTCGAAGGTTCGTACCATTCCATGTCTTGTCGATGGGTTTTCCGAGAAGAGTGGCCAATTTGTAGGCTCCATTGCCGTAGGCCTCAGCTACCATGTAGGGTCCTTCCCAAGTTGGTCCCAGCTTTCCCTGATACTCTTCTTTGCTTGCACTGTTGAGGCGTAGCACATATTCTCCAGGTTTGAAAGTGGAAGGTCTGACCCTTTTGTTATAGTAGCCTTCGATCTTATGTTTGTGCATTGCTTCTCGGATGGAGGCTATTTCTCATCTTTCTTCTAGTAGATCAAGGTTTTCCCTAATTCTTTCGTCATTTTGGGAGGCATCATATGTTGCCACACGCTCCGTATGTACAATTAGTTCCGAAGGGATGACCGCTTATGTTCCGTATGTTAGGTTGAAGGGAGTTTCACCATTGCTTGACTTAGGATGCGTCCTGTGAGCCCATAAGACTTGAGGGAGCTCGTCCACCCATCCATGATGAGTTCGTCCTAGCATTTTCTCGATCCCTTTGACGATGTATCTGTTTGTAACCTCCACTTGTCCATTACCTTGCGGGTGGTAGACGGATGTCCAGGATTGCTTTATGTTGAGCCCTTGACAGAAGTCGTAAAAGACTCCTTCGGCAAACTGTTTCCCGTTGTCAGATATGATTATGTGGGGCACTCTGAATCTGCACACAATGTGCTCCCATATAAACTTCTCGATCTGTCTCCCTGTGACGGAGGCTAAGGGTTTAGCTTCCACCTACTTAGTGAAGTAATCGATTGCTACCAGCAAGAATTTGACTCCTCCGGGCGCTATAGTCATAGGCCCTACGATATCGATGCCCCACTGAGAGAAGGGCCATGCGGATGTCACACTTGTCATGTCCTGCTTCGGCATTTTTGAAACGTTTGAGTGTATCTGACAAGCTTCACATTTGAGAATGATTTCGGTTGCGTCCCTGTGCATCGAAGGCCAATAGTAGCCCAACTTCATTATCTTCGAGACAACTGAGCGGGGTCTTGCATGAAGATCGCAGGATCCTTCGTGGACTTCAGAGATGATGCTCGAAGCTTGCTTGGGGCCTACACATTGTAACCAAGGCGACAAAAATGACCTTCTATATAGGGTTTCCCCTATTAGCCGGTATTGCGGGGACTTAACCCGAACCTTCCTTGCTAGTTTGGGATCTTCAGGGAGAAGACCGCTTATCAAATATTCCCTTATGGGAGTCATCCATGTCTCTCCTTCTTCATGAATCACATCGGTAACTTCTTTAAGAACAATGGATCTTTCAGGAAGGACTTCCACGAGTACTTCTTTAGTGAGATGAGCGAAGGCCATTGAAGCTAGCTTGCTTAGTGCGTCTGCCTTCTTAGTCTGATTCCTACGAACATGCTGGATGGTGTAGGAGTCGAAGTTTTCCAGCATCTCTTTCATTTTCTCCAAGTACTGTTTGATGACGGGTTGCCTTGCTTCATAGGAGCCTGTCACTTGGTTTGCAACTAATTGGGAGTCTACGAAAACAGCGAGAGCTTTGACCTCCATATCTTTAGACAATTGGAGTCCAGCTAGCAGCGCTTCGTATTCCGCTTCGTTGTTTGTGGCTTCGAACTCAAACCGAAGAGCATATGTATGCTTTTTATCTTCAGGACTGACCAACATTAGACCTGCTCCAGAGCCGTCGGAGCTGGATGCTCCGTCTGTATAAAGCTTCCATTCAGCCTACACTTGAGAGAGGCTGGTTTTGGGCTCTTCCTTTCCTATATCAGACTCGGAAGGTGTTTCTGCCAAGAAGTCTGCGAGAATTTTCCCTTTAATATAGTTTTGTCCTTTGAACTCTATTTCATGTTCTCCAAGCTCAATAGCCCATTTAGCCACCCTCCCAGACTTTTCAGGTTTCGACAAGATCTGTTTTAGTGGCTTGTCGGTTAAGACTGTAACTGGATGGGCCTGGAAATAGCGTCGGAGACTCCTTGCTGCGTAGATTAAGGCGAGTATTAACTTCTCCAATGTTGGATAGTTGATCTCTGCTCCTTGTAGGACCCTGCTAACAAAGTAAATGGGGATCTGTCGCTTGTCCCGTTCCGCCATAAAGACTGCGCTAACACTTTCCATTGAGGATGCTAAGTACATGAACAACACTTCGCCTTTGATTGGGGCTGTAAGTGTTGGAAGGACTTCGATGAACTCCTTCATCTTCTGAAAGGCAGCTTCAGCATCCCGGCTCCATTGGAAAGTTTTCTTATCCACGCATCCTTTAAGTGTTTTGAAGAATGGTAGGGACCTGTCAGCTCCTTTTGATAAAAACCGGCTTAAAGCTGCCAGCTTCCCATTCAGGCTATGCACATCTTTTAGACACTTTGGGGCTTGGAGATCGGAAATAGCCTTGACCTTAGAGGGATTAGCTTTTATCCCCTGCTTAGTGATCAAATGCCCTAGGAATTGTCCCTCCTCGACACCGAAGGAGCATTTCTTATGGTTCAGCTTCATGTTAATCGCCCGAAGCTGGTCAAATGTTTCCTGTACATCGAGGAGTAGGTCCTCCTCCGTCTTGCTCTTGATAACCATGTCATCAATGTAGGCTTCGAGATTTCTGCCTATCTGTTTGTTGAAGGATTTATCTACGAGACGTTGATAAGTCGCCACTGCATTCTTTAAACCGAAGGGCATCTTTCTGTAACAGTAGACGCCTTTGCTTGTGTAGAAGGCTGTCTTTTCCTCTTCCTCCTTTGCCATCTGGATCTGATGATACCCTTTATAGGCATCTAAGAAGCATTTTAACCGAAAACCTGCCAAGGATTCTACCTTCCAGTCAATTTCTGGTAGGGGGTAGCAATCCTTCGGGCATGCTTTTTTGATGTCAGTGAAGTCAACACACATGCGCCACCCTCCGTCGCTCTTTTTGACCAGCACTGGGTTGGCCACCCAAGTTTGGTACTTGACCTCCCTCAGGATGCCTGCTTGTGTGAGTTCATCAACTTCTTTGCAGGCTGCAGCGTTTCGTTCAGGGGCTAGGCTTCTCCTTTTCAGCTTTATTGGCTCAATGTGTTTGTACTCATTGAGTTTGTGCTTCGTTCCGAAGGACTGTCCGTCTATCAGCAATGTTCTTGGTACACCTGTCATGTCAGAATATTTCCCAGCAAAAATATCAAGGTTAGCCCGCAACAGTTCCGTGAGCTTCGCCTTGAAATTTGCCGGGAGTTGCTTTCCTACTACCACCGTTTGTTCAGGGTAGCTAGGGTTAACCACAACTCGTTCTTCCTCATCTGTACAGCTTAGAATTGCCATCGGAGACTCCTCCGATTCTTCTCTGATCTTTTTGACACCATATACACCCTTATCCGCTCCATAACTAGAATGAACAGTTCCCACTCCGAAGGGGGTTTGGAACTTAATAGCAGCATGTATGGTGGAAACAACGATTCCCATTTTTTGCATAGTTGTTCTCCCTATTAACAAATTATAAGGAGAATCTGACCTTACGATGACGAAGATGAGTGTTTCCGTGCGGGATAAGGGGCCTTCGCCTATGGTGATTTCCAACGGTACTTCTCCCAGGGGCCATGAGTGTTCACCGGAGAACCCTACTAGCGGTGCTTTCGAATCCACCCTCCGTGAGCGTATGGATGATTTGAGCTTTAGGAAACAATGCTCATAGATGATCTCGCAGGAGCTTCCACAATCCATATATGCTCCGTTTACCTCCCTGTTTGAGATTCGTACCTTGATGATCACAGGATCAGTCGAAGGTGTCTGCCCTAATATGTAAGGGAAGGTTATTTCCCCTACACTTCCCAGCTCCCCATCTGCTTCCTTTCTTTTCAAGGTTGCATCGTGCCTGTGTACCATTAGTATAGGAGCTTCTGCGGGCGTGGCTTCCTTCTTGTTCCCCTTCCACTCACCCAGTTGAGTGTCGGAGAACTTGTCTTTTCCCTTCTTGATGCCTTTGACCAGATGTGCTAACTGTCCAGACCGTACAGCCTCCTCGATCTGCTTTTTTAGTTCCCTGCAGTTGTTCGTGTCGTGTCCATGATCTTCATGGAAATGAAAATACTTGGACATGTCTCTGGCTTTGCTTCGTGCTATCATCCGAGGTGGTGGATCGAAGGACTTTGCGGCTTTCTCGGTGGCTAGGATCTCTCGGGGAGATTTGACCAAGTTCGCCAAGAGTCCATGGTTCGAACCTTTGTTGTAGGGGGTGAAGCGGTCTCTGTTCTTCCTCTTGTTTTTGGATCCTTCCCAGGAGGACCCTCTAGAGAATTTGTCAGACGCCTCCTTTTGCTCTATCGAAGCCCCGTTTGCTGCTACTTCCTTGGACTCAATCCAAATGTAATCCTTCTCGATCAAGGCCTTGTACGTGTTGGGAAGATCGGTGGACAGGAATTCCACCAGGCTTCGATTCCGAAGGCCATGTATGAAACCAGAGATCCTCTGATCTTCGTGCAACCCTAGAATTTGCAAAGTTTCAACAGTATACCTGGTAACGAAGGACCTTGTGCTTTCGTTGTCCCTCTGCTTGATGGTGTGCACGGTTAAGTGAGTTTTGGTGTACTTCTTCTGCTGTCTAAAGTGTAACCAAAACTTAGCCTTGAGATCGTCCAGACTTATAATGCTCCCCAAATTCTGTCCGTTCCACCATATTCTTGCGGAGTCTCTGAGCGTGTAAGTGAACATGTGGCATGCTACAGGCAAGACCCACTTTTGCATCTTGATAGCGCCTTCGAATAAGTGGAGGAAGTTATCAGGATCGCCTTTCCCATCGTAGGTGCCTATGTGAGTAGGCATCTTTACACCGTCAGGTAGGGGGTAGTCTTCGATCCACTTCACGAAGGGTGTGCATGCTCCAGAGGCTTCGGCATAGTAAGGGTTGTATGGAGGTGGATAAACAGGTGTAGGATTATACGGGTTAGGAAATGGCTGTGTGTAGGTAGGGTAAACAGTAGCGGGTTGATACGAAGGGTTCATACCCATCGATTGCGTAGGAACCTGTCCATAGGGCATTTGCTGGTAATTCTGGTTGGGGAGTGAACCATTTGGAGGGTAAGTGTTGTAGGTTTGAGCAGGTAGGTAGGGGTTCATTCCCGGAGGGGGTAATTGATTCATGCTGGAGTATGGAGGTGGGCCTCCGACACTCGAAATATAAGAGGGGGGTACTGGAGCCCCCGTCCCTTCTCTTCCTAAATGGGCAGCTAGAAGAGGTGGTAAATTCACCCCTCCGTTTCCTACCGGGTTGCTTCCTCCGTTGGAGTTCTCGCTCCTCCTTTCACCATGCATTCTTTCCCTTCTTCCCGGATTTCCTCCGGATCCTTCTTCAAAACCTACAGTCCTCCCATTTGGCCTTCTGTTGGAAGGAGAACCATTTCGCAGGGCCGAGCGCCCCCTGCTAACAGGTTGAGGCCTATCCTCTGCTTCAATCTCCTCGTCATACTCCTCACTGGAGTATTCCAACTCCCTCCGCATTTCAGTGTTGCGAACCTGTCTCTTATGAGCCCTTAGCAAAGAATCTAAGGCCTCAAAGTTTGCCTCAACGAAGGCGGGACTGATATCTGGAATAGGGTTAGCGGATGTTGAGGCGTGATGTATGGGAGTAGTTTCCAAACGAGATCGTGTGGTAAAGGTTGAGGCTGTTATGGGGGCGAGGTTATCGGTGTTAGTTGTGGTGAGTGGGACCAGAGTAGAGAAACCTGGTGGAGGTGAATCTTCTCTTCCTGGTTCCATGCCAGAAAAGTAGTGTAGTTGGTTAGGGTATTAGGACTGGGTGATTACGGGACTAATAGTTGTGGTCCCACGGATGGCGCCACTGATTGTATAAAAGATTGCACTACCAGGCTTCGATGAGGATCAAATTAATGAGGGGTGTGTGTTCTAGCCAAGACTCGCCTGTAACCTGAGAATAAGAAATACTAAGACACTACGTTAAGTGATTACGCAGGGGTAGGACCCTGCGAACCACCTCCGGCGTGAGAGTAAGTATGAGTTATGGTTGTATAAGTGTGTGTAAGTAAAGAAATGAATGTGAAATGAGCATACCATAATCCATTGCCCGTCCATCCTATTTATAGTGAATGAAATAGGGTTGAGAGCACTTCTGCATGAATGTCGGAGATCATGGGGGCGTTCCATGATTGTGGGTAACCGCTAGGGCTTAGTGACCCACGTTCTCAAACTTGACGGGGAAGCCAAGAGAGAGAGGGAGATCGTGGGTTTGACCAAGTCAGGAGGTTCCCTTATCCATTGTCCTTCGTCAGCCATACCCCGAAGGGCTTAGGGCTTCGGATGGCGAGTTCCCCTTAGGTAACCTTCGTGCCAACGAATGGTTTGACGCCTATGGATATTTTGGAATCCTAACTTGGGCCTTCATATGGAAGGGCTTCGACACGTCTCGGAGGAGTGTCCTTCGAGCTACTCGGAGGGTACATCATCAAATACCTACAAGTCCGAGCCTGTCAGAGCTTCAGCTCGGTTCATTTATAATTATAAAGCCCGATCTCGTGTTAGATGATTAGTATTAGGAGGATTAGGCATGTTATGTGTTTAGGCCCATATTGTATCTTATATATATTTATCATGTACCGAACATATTCATTAATCAATAAACGATTTCCTAATATTCTACATGGTATCACAACCTAAATTCGATCCACATCAACCCTAACCCTAAAAAAATTAATCAATAAACGATTTCCTAATATTCTACATGGTATCTTATATATATTTATCATGTTTGTTTGTCGACCTTGTGTGTTTAATTGTCGACCTTGTGTTTTCGACCATGTTTCCAAGTTCTAGTCGCATGTTTTCTTCATCATGTACAAACCCTAACCGTCCCCTACAAACCCTAAAACATCAACATGACTATCGATCCCCTTCCTCCCCCACCGGTTCTCACTTTATCTGATAAACTTATGGCTATGAATCACTTAACTACCTTTGTTCCCATCAAACTAGATGTTGATGAGATGAATTACTCATCATGGGTGTATTGTTTTTCTCATCTTTTTCATGGATGTGGCATCTTGGATCATCTCGTTGATCCACTCGCGTCCTACTCTACTGAACCTCCTACTCCACCCACAAAGGATGCGGAATGGCTTAAGGCTAATTTTATTATTTGGTCTTGGATTTTCTCCACACTTGCCTCGAATCTTTAAAAACGGTTGGTTGTTCTAAATCCCACAACTGCCAAAGCAACATGGGTCTACCTTGAGACGATCTTTCAAGACAACAAACACCCCTGAGCTATGGCTTTGAAGGCGGAATTACGTAACTTGAAACTTGGGGACTTAACTATTGATGCTTACTTTCAGAAAATTGAATCCATTGCTTCAGTTTTGAATGGCCTTGGTTCTCCTCTTAGCAATGATGACATTGTTACGTTTGCACTTGAAGGCTTACCCAATGTGTATGATGTGATTTCTACCGTTATTGTTAGTCGGGAACCCTTTCCCGATCTCAAAACAGTCCGTTCTTTGTTGACTACACAAAAGATGTGGATGAAATCTAACGTTCAAGACCCGCTTGTAGAGGCTACATCCGCGTCTCCTATGGTCTTATTGGCCAATCCTAATGCTAATACTCGACGTTCATCCAATCCTTTGGACAAATTGCACAAACCGTGTTTTCTTTTTGCTAAAGGTTCTTGTCGTTTTGGTGAGGCATGTCGATATCTTCACAATGGTGTTCATGGGAAGTCTACTTTACTTCCTCGTAGTTTTGGTTCGTCCCCTACGGTGTCGAGTTTTACTTCTTCGGATATGGATGCATTGCAACACTTGTTAGCTATGTTGGGGTTTAAGTCTTCTACTACCAATTCACCTTCCCAAGTTGGTTCGTCCCCTGTTGCGTATCACACTACCACTTTCCCCTCTGGGCCGACCCAACCAAACACTCAATTTAACCAACCCTTATATATGGCCCAACCATTGGGGATGTCCGGTTTGTCTAGCTTGGGTTCATACGGAAGTATTGCACCAGGGGGTTCAACAATAGGGATGCCCGGTTTGTATCAACCGGTTGCAGCAGGGGGTTCACCAGGGGGTCCAATGATGACCGGTTCACCTCTACAGCAGGGGGTTCACATTCCAGCAGGTTCACAACAGCAAGGAGTCCAGTTTCCATCCGGTTCACATCCGCAACAAGGAGTTTAGTTTCCGCAGCAAGGAGTCCAGTTTCCATCCGGTTCACAGCAGCCTGGGGTTCAGCAAGGGACTTTGACAGGTCCGGTGTTTGGTTCAGTTTTTAACCCGGGTCAACTTCTTGCGCCGAGTCAACAGGGCTCGGGTCAGGTGACTCTCTTACCGCATGCTTTTACTACTAACACTCTTCAGGATCCGTCTGCTGGAAACTGGAATATGGATACAGGTGCGAGCTCTCATCTTAATGATTCTGTGCATTGTCTTAGTGATATTCTTAATGAGTGCATTTATCCGTCTGTCGCGGTTGGTGATGGGTGTTTTATTTCCGTTACTAACTCCGGTCATAGTATATTGTCTACTCCTTTTCGTCCTCTTCGTTTAAATAATGTTTTGATTACTCCTCATATCGTAAAAAAATCTTATTTCTGTGCGTCAATTTGTTCGTGATAATTATTGCACTGTTGAATTTGATCCTTTTGGTTTTTCTGTGAAGGACTTCCTAACTTGACGGGTACTCCTCCGTTGTGATAGCACGGGTGATCTTTACCCTGTTACGAAGCCTTCTCCAATTCCTCAAGCATATCTTACCAGTTAGTATACGTGGCATCAACGACTTGGACATCCAGGGAGTGAAGTGTTGCAGCGTCTTGTGTTTAGTGATTCTATTTCTTGTAATAAAGAGAAGCTTCCCGTTCTTTGCCATGCTTGTCAGCTTGGTAAACACGTGAAGCTTCCATTTTTTAGTTTGTCTAGTTCTGTTACTTCTTGTTTTGACATTGTTCACTCGGATTTGTGGACATCCCTAATTCCGAGTCTTTCTGGTTTCAAGTATTATGTTTTGTTTCTTGATCATTATTCTCAGTATGTTTGGGTTTATCCATTAATGAATAAATCTGATGTTTTTTCTAAATTTCAGTTGTTTCGTAGCTATGTTCGTACTCAGTTTAGGTGTGATATTAAATCGTTTCAGTGAGATCATGGTGGTGAGTTTGATAATACTGCCTTTCATAAATTATTTTCAACCCATGGCATCCAATTTAGATTTTCTTGCCCTCGCACCTCTCAACAAAATAGAAAATCTGAACGCATGATTCGTACCATAAATAATCTTATTCGTACTTTATTGTTTCAAGCACACTTACCACCCAACTATTGGACTGAAGCTCTTAATATGGCTTTTTATTTATTGAATATCCTACCTTCCTGTGCCATTCACAATGAAATACCCTTTACCCGCCTTTTTGGTGCTACACCTAATTATAGTGTCCTTCGTGTTTTTGGATGCCTTTGTTACCCACATATTGATACCAACCATAAATTAGGACCTCGTGCTACACCTGCTATATTTTTGGGACACGCTGCCAATCATTTTGGCTATCGTTGTCTTGATCTTCATACCAACAAAATTATTATCTCTCGTCGTGTTACTTTTGATGAAACGGTTTTTCCGTTTCAATCAAATCCGTACAAGCCCACCCACTCATATGATTTTTTGGAAGATTCTTCCAATCTCATTTCCACCATTATCAACACCACACCAATTGGTCCTACTTTAAACCCGATTCCTATTTCACCAGTCGACATACCTACATCACCTGCCCCACCTACGTCTCCACCTAACGCACTTGTTCCTGAACCACCTACGCCTCCATTTAATGATCATGTTCGTGACCCTCCACCTATTGTATCTACTCATCCCATGGTCACACGTTCTCGTGTCGGGACTACTCGTCCTAATCCTAAGTATGCTGGTCATGAGTCCACTGTTTCTCCTTCACCTAGGTCGTATAAGGATGCTCTTAATGATCCAAATTGGCGAAATGCTATGTATGATGAATATAATGCGCTTATTAAGAACAAAACTTTGACTTGTGTACCTCGTCCTAAGGGTGTCAATGTTGTTAGGTGTATGTGGTTATTTCGCCATAAGTATTTGGCTGATGGCACTCTTAGTCGGTACAAGGCATGTCTTATTGCCAACGGTAGCACACAGGTTGAGGGAGTTGATGTTGATGAGACATTTAGTCCGGTTGTCAAGCCGGGCACCATTCGGACTGTTATTAGTTTAGCTATTTCTCGACATTGGCCTGTTCACGAGCTTGATGTCAAGAATGCGTTTTTGCATGGTGATTTGGCTGAAACTGTTTATATGCATCAACCACCCGGTTTTCGGGATCCAAAGCATCCGGATTATGTTTGTATATTACAGCGGTCTCTTTATGGTCTTAAGCATGCGCCTAGGGCATGGTTTTAACGGTTTGCTGCGTATATTACTACTGTTGGGTTTACTCCGAGTTGGTGTGATTCTTCTTTATTTATTTACCGACAGGGTGATGATACTGCTTTTCTGTTACTATATGTGGATGATATTGTGCTTATTGCTTCTTCTGATAGTTTATTACAGCGGATTATTGCTTCTTTGCATAAGGAGTTCTCTATGACTGATTTGGGTGCTCTTAACTATTTTTTGGGTGTGTCGGTTACGCGTGACTCTTCTGGGATGTTTTTGTCCTAGCGTAAGTATGCTATGGAGATTTTGGAGCGTGCACATATGGTTGGTTGTAACCCTTCTCGGACTCCTGTTGACACAGAGTCTAAATTGGGTGATGATGGTGATCCGGTTTCTGATCCTAAGTTATATCGGAGTCTTGCAGGTTCTCTCCAGTATCTCACCTTTACTAGACCAGATATTACATATGCTGTGCAGCAGGTTTGTCTATATATGCATGATCCTCGCGAGCCTCATTTCACTGCTCTCAAGCGGATTTTACAGTATGTTCAGGGGACGCTGGCTTATGGTTACAGTTATTTTCTTCTACTACTGAGTCCTTGGTTGCTTATTCAGATGCTGATTGGGCTGGTTGCCCTACTACTCGACGGTCTACATCAGGTTATTGTGTTTTTCTTGGCAACAACTTACTTTCATGGTCCTCTAAGCGTCAGCCAACGATTTCTCATTCCAGTGCTGAGGCTGAGTATCATGGTGTTGCCAATGCTGTATCTGAGACACGTTGGCTTCGGAATTTAATACGTGAGCTTCATACACCTTTGTCCTCCGCTACTATTGTTTATTGTGATAATGTGAGTGTAGTGTACTTGTCCTCTAATCATGTTCAACATCAGCACACAAAGCACATTGAGATTGATATTCATTTTGTTCGTGATTTGGTTGCTACTGGTCAAGTTCGAGTTCTGCATGTTCCTTCTCGGTTTTAGTATGCTGATATATTTACCAAGGGTTTACCTTCTGTCTTGTTTGCTGAGTTTCGTGACAAATTGAGTGTTCGGTCTCCTCCCGCTCAAACTGCGGGGGAGTGTTAGACGATTAGTATTAGGAGGATTAGGCATGTTATGTGTTTAGGCCCATATTGTATCTTTTATATATATATATATATATATATATATATATATATATATATATATATATATATATATATATATATATATCATGTACCGAACATATTCATTAATAAAAAAACGATTTCCTAATATTTTACAGTTTCGAGCCTCTTTTTTTGAGCTCGAGTGCGGCTCGAAAAAATTTTAACAAGCTCGGGACTAATTCTTAGGACGCGTTAAATGAAAGAAAAAGCTAAAATCAAACACAGCGTTGAGAGCACTGGGCCCGAGCTCGTTTATTTTTTTTTTTTTGAACTCGTTTATACATAGCTATACATATACTATTATGATCCCACATCGGCCAAGTATGGGATTGGTTGGTGGCTTATAAATCTAGGTGTCCCCCTCATCAAGCGACAATCTAGGTGTAGAACTCACTCCAAAAAGCTAGCTCAAAGGAGGAGGGGACACCTAGACTTTATAAGCTGATGAGTGTCTAAATACTCATCATTTTTGTACCAATTAAACTGCAAAAACATCTGAAAACACTCAGAAATGCATCAAAATGATTAAAATATCACAAAAAAGTGTTTTATATGTTTTAAATGCAAAAATATCAAAATCTGGTGAAAATCGTATCAAATTTGCATAATTGGCAGTTTTAGTCCCCCAAGTTTCAAAAGTTGTCAAAAACAGTCCCTGGTAAATCTAAATAAAGAGAAATGTTATTCAAGGTCCCTGAAATATTCTAATTTGTCAAAAATGGTCCTTGAATAAATCTTTTGTAAAATGGCAGAAAAGGTCCTTGAACTTTCAAAATTGTCAGGTTTGGTCCCTGGAAAATTTGAAATTGTCAAAACTGGTCCTTGTACTATTGAAGTTTGTCAGTTTTAGTCCTTGTATCAAGTTTGGAAAATTACAGGAATGGCCCCTCAAGTTTGAAGAATTACAAAAGTGGTCCTTGTATTCTAAGCCTAAACCAAATGGACCCTTTACCTACATTTGACCCCTGCCATACACCCAATTGACCCCCCTGCCCATTTTGGACCCCCTGGTCAACAACCAAGTCAAACAACAGACTTTCCCTCCCTGTTGGGTTTCTCCCCCACCAAGTTGCCTGCTACTCCTCTGATACACTCAACCCACTCTCCTTTTTCCCTTATCTCTTCCACACCTCATCCCCTCATCATATCACCTATCCACCCCCCCCCCTAGTTGCTGACAGAAGCCCCAAAGGTCAAATATTGGATTTCCCGCCAAAATCACAAAATGGCCAAAACGGCCATTAATCTCCCATTGGCTCAGAAGATTGGTGGGAAACACTTAAGAGGACACGTGGAGGCTTATGGATGTATAAAAAGGAAGAAAGACAGAGGAGAAAAGGGTAGCTAGTTTTCAATTTTTCCAATGTATGTCGTTTTTATAAAAGTCTCTCAATTAGTATCCTAAAATGTAATCTTAAGCTTTTGTTGTAATCAAACTAAGTTACTTAATCATTTTTATCTGTTTCAAATCTTAATTCAAAATTTCAGTTACATTTCAAATTTTCAGTTTACTGTTGCAAACTTTTAGCTTCAAGTACTTGAATTCAAGCTTCCAAGAGCTTATGTTTTAGTTTAGACAGGTTTACTTAAGTTTATTAAAGCTTTTGATGAGCTTTGGAATCAGTGCTAAGCAATATTGCTGTATGGTCAACAAAAGTCAACAAGGAAGCAAATTTTGGGTTCAACCAGGTTTGGGAAAGAAATGGGTGTTGCAGAGGTTAAAATAGATTAGATTAAGAGAGTTTTGTGTTGGGTTTTAGCCTGCATATCAGCTGGAGTTCATGTGAGTTAATTTCTCATTTCCATGTTTCAAGTCATATTGCAGTTTTAGCTAGAATCTGTTTCAGTGGTCATCTCCAGTTCTCACATGTTAATTTAGTTATACTTAGGTCTTATTAGCTTAATTTGATCAGTGGTATTAGCCTGTTCACCACTTAGCTTTGTTAAACTTGCAAATCATGTTCTAAAGGGGTGTTTGGATTAATCTTAAAATCTGAGCTAGAGGATTGTGGAGTGGATAAACTTATTTGCTTTAGGTACATTTAGGTTAATTTAAGTCATATCTGTCAACACTTTGCATCTTAAAACTGTTATAGTCAAACTCCACTCTAATCTGCCCTAGCAGCCTACTGTTGAGTCATTTTCAAGTTATAAGCTTATTTTGTGTGTAAATTACATAAAGATAGGTTGTAGTAATTGTATTTCATCATATTAGTTCCTTATCAGTCCTTAAATCAAGAGCAAAGCTCAAGAAAGTCAAACTTTTAGTTTTTGTTAAAAAGTCAAAATTGCTAAACTCAGATTCTGGCCAATTGGTGTGAATTTTCCTTTACTCATTTCTGGTCCAAATCATGTGAATCCTATGGTTTTAGAAACTGCTCCTGGTCTATTTTGTTATTGTCATTTTTGTGAAATTTTGTTAAATTTTTATAAGCCTCATATTAGCTTTTCAAAATGAGCTTAACTGCCCTGTGCATAGACTCAGTCAATACTGAGTCTGCACAGGGAGTTTGAAGCCCTTGCACAGGGTTTGTTTTAGCTTATCAAAGTCTGCAAATTGGCTCATGTGTAGTTAGCCAGGTCCTTGTGAGGTTCCCATGGTTGTTTTCTAGTTTCAAGTTTATTGTGTGGCTTATTTTTAAGCTCTAAGTTACCCTCAGATTCTGTTTTTAGCTTAATGTTATAACAATCAAATCTGATCTAGCTTGATGTTCTGTGGTGTTAGCTTGTTGAAACTTGTTCCATTCTAGTTCCTTTATCTTATTGTAGCCTCATTAGCAGTTTGGTACCTTTTTAATTGCATTTGCTTCTTCAAGTGCTTATTTCAATAAGCACTTATACTTCAGTTTCAAAATCCTCCAAACAAGCCCTTGTTTTTCTAATTTTCCTAGCTTCTAAATATAATTTTAAACTTTTCCTGAAATTTTCAGATTTTTCCAAGTTGTTTTGCTACTTTTCTTAATTTAAATTAGTTTTTAAGCATTTTTAATTAGCTTTAAATACAAATAATTAAGAAAAGTCTCAAAAAAATAATTTTTCATTTTTATTAAGTTAAGATAAATATAAAAACCCAAAAAAGTATTTTTCCATATTTTTCTTAGTTAAAATTGTATTTTTAAATAATTTAATTAGTTTTAAATAGTTTAAAATTCATAGAAAATAGAAAAATAATCAGAAAAATACAAAAATAGTTTTGAAAATTCTAGTTTGTTATTTTAAACTTTTCTAAGTCTTAATTTTATTTTTCTAGCTTTATTTCCTATTTTCTTGTATTTTAGGTAATTATTAAATAGTTAAAAATAGTTTTTAATTAATAATAATTAGAATATTAGTTATAAAAATAATTTTCTTTTTCTATAAATTTTCTTTTATCATTAGGATTGTAAAAATGTATTTTTTATATTTTTAGGATTTATATTGTATAAGTTTCACTTTTTATTTTGTACGTTTACGTATATTTTTATTTAAACGTAAGTTTTTAGTTTTAAACGTTCATCAATTTTAAAAATAGTGATAGCGTTTATTTAATAGATTTTATCTTTTTAATTTCCTTTAATTTGCATTTAAGCCCCTGTAGTTTATGGGCTTTTTCCTTAGTTATAATAATCTTCAAATCTCTTTTCCCGTTCAAATCTCTCGATCACTACACGTTTGACTATTCTCGCACAGCTCGTTGGGACTTAACGACCTGGGGAAACACTATACTCTCCTGATCTTCATTGAGTTGGTGTGTGAGCTGTTTTAAGTTCCTTACGGCTGGTCATTCACAAGTGATCAGCTCGCGTGAGAAAACTTGACGGTTTCGCACCAATCATAAGCCACCAACGAATCTCATGCTTGGCCGATGTGGGATCGTAACACATATACACAATATATATACATGCATGTTTAAGGCTCATTTAGGCTTGCGAGCCTAATCGATCTTTATATATAAATCTCGGGCTTGAGTTCGATTATTAATGAGCCCAAACTTAGGCTCGCACGAGCTCGGGCTTGAGCTTGTTTAAGCTCGGCTAATTTGAGCTTTTTACCGATCTGATCCGAAACTTTTCAGAGCGGCTTAGCTCATTTCCAACCCCTTGCACTTTAAAATAAACACCTCACCATATGCTTATGTTAAAGCACTTATATCATTTCAAAATAAAAAAATAATAAAAACAATTAATAATCCAAACATGTCAAGATTGCTTATTTCTTTTTGAAAAACACAATGGCTATGTTTGGCAAAACAAGTTAGCAATTTATATTCTAAGAGCGTTTGGTTATAAAGTTGTAGTTTTAATTATATAGTGTAAAATGAGTAAACGCTAATCACTTCTCTTATTAGCCGTTGTAATTATATAGTGTAAAATGAGTAAATGCTAATCACTTCTCTTATTAGCATTTGAAATAAGAGGGTTTAAACAAAATCACAAAAGCTAAACGATAGATGTCGAACAAGCATTATATTCTCCTTGTTGTGCCCGGTTTTTGATGACAACATAGAATTTGTTGAACACTTATTTGTGTACTGGAATTTGGCTTCTGATATGTGGAGTTCAGTTTTTAAATGGCGGAAACCGGATAATGTGCCTAATACCCTTATGGACCTGATAACATGGGCTGATTTGCTTTGATTAAAAGCTTTTTGGATGAGGTTATTCTAACAACTTTTTGGGTAATTTGGTGCTACCACAACAAGATTTGATTCGACGAAAAGCCACCACGGAAAGATACCCCATGGATGTCGTCAAAACTTTTTCCTTTTCGTAGATTGTTAATAGGTCCAAAACCTTTCGGCCTTTATGGCTCGATTGGCTAAATGACCCAATGTCTGATTTTATAATTTGTTTGTAATTTGTTTCATCTTCTAGCTTCTTGCTAGTTTAATAAAATCATTGTTCAAAAAAAAAAAAAAAAAAAATCTCAATGTTCCAAAAAACTCGTTGCCAAACACATAAGCCAATAAGTACGTGATATATGCAATTCCGAAGACACATATTTTATTTATATCTTACTTCCTACATCCCAATTTGACTGTACATCTTTCTTTCTTTGATTTGTCCTAATTTAATTGTCTACTACTAAATAAGAAAAGAGAATTTAATCAAGTTTACTACATTAACCCAACTTAAAATTTATTATTAATCAATAACATTAGCCAATCCCGCCGTAGCGGGGTACGGGGAGGTAGGATGTACACGGTCGCACCCCCTACCCGAGGGTAAAGGGACTGCTTTGAGTATCTGACAATACAAAATTTAAAAAATGCATTAATTAGAGGGTAAAATAGCCAATTTGCAAGAAACGAAAGAGTAATGATAATTTTTTCCTTGAATCATCCTCTTTTAGTCTCGAGAAAATTGTTTTCGTATCTAGGTAGTATTTCTCCAGGTCCTATTTCGACAAGCTGTCATTCACCAGAGAGGCAGAGATGTTTATGGCGAGGGAGTGATAGTGAGATATGACTAGGGCAATGCCCCAATGTTATTTCTAAAGCATCAATTATTCATTTTCAACAATTAATAAGATACTGTAAGACGTACGAGCCGCAAGCGTAGGTGTTAGATGAAAATCGAACACTATTTCTTTGAACTCCTTATATCTACCTCCTTATCCAAATGCCCCTGATGGGTCTGAATTCTGACCCAATTGTCTCTGACAAGTACTTAAACATAAACGGCCTAATTTATTGATTCGATAAGAATAAGAGAGTAAGACACCCCTTGATGGAAATCAGAGGTCTTACTCTCTCATGGTTATCAGAGAGTGTTACTCCATGATGGTCATCATAGAGTGATTACACTCTGATGGTTATCAGTGAATGTAACTCACTAATAATCATCAGTGGATGTAACTCACTGATACAATCAGTGAGAGTTGTATAAAGCTCAATCAATAGTCAAGTTTCAGAGAATTCGAAGACCAACTGAAGAAACACTTTACAAACAGAGAAGTTGAAGAGCAACTAAAGAAACACTCTACAAACTAATGCGGTGTCGGGGAGTAAAGTATAAGGAGCTACAAATATCAAGCGAAAGGTCTTTGATAACAAAGGAGGATAAAGCAACATTTAGGTACAAAAAGGTTTTCAGCACTAGTAACCCAAAAGTACGCTTAACCTAGTTTACTAGGCACGTGCTATCTCGTGCAAGTTGGCAATCTACTATACCCACATGATTCTACAATATTTTCCCTTCTATTTAAATGAAACTTTGTAACCGAGATAAGTATAGATCCTAAAAAACACATAAAGTAGTACTTAGTATTATAGTTTATAGGATCCCCTCTTCTAGAAACGAACTAAGCAAAGCTAGCTGCCACTAGTCGTTCTAATAGGAGAGTTTCATTTGTCATCAACTGGAATAGTTTGCCATCAGCTATTCCATTGTAAATCTTTGATTCATTTCTAATAAGATTTATAAACGTTGAAAAGTACAAATGGTGTTATTAGTGGACTAAGTGGTCTTGAGTAAAATATGCCAATTTGTTTCTTAATGTTCATTTGTTATTGTCATTTGCTCAAACTATGTGGACCAAGAAGTGGTATAAGAGCGGGTGAGTTTCTCTTAATCCAGATCCGTTCTTGAATGTCTACTAATAATGTAAAGTCGTTCTTGAAGACCAAAAAATAAAGAAGATGATGTGGGAGTAACATTGTATGGGAGAAAAGTAAATGACGATAAAGCAAATTCTGAGCACCGGTAAACCAAAAGTACGCTTAACCTAGTTTACTAGGCACGTGCTATCTAGTGCGTAAGTTGGCAATCTACTATACCCACATGATTCTACAATATTTTCCTTTATATTTAAACGAAACTTTGTAATCGAGATAAGTAGAGATCCTAAACAAACACATAAAGTAGTACTTAGTATTATACTAGTAGTTGATAGGATCCCCTCTCCTAAGTACGAACTAAGCAAAGCTAGCTGCCGCTAGTCGTTTTAATAGGAGAATTTCATTTTTTTTATCAACCGGAATAGTTTGCCGTGAGCTATTCCATTGTAAATCTTTGATTCACTTCTAATAAGGTTTATAAACATTCAAAAGTATAAATGATGTTATTAGTGAACTAAGTGGTCTTGAGTAAAAGATGTCGATTTGTTTCAAAATGTTCATTTGTTATCGTCATTTGCTCAAACTGTGTGGACGAACAGCCCCCTTAGAAGCTTGGGTGCAGTCACGAAAGACCCACTCCAAACCAGCGTGGCCGGCGCCACCATTTGGAGACACTTAAAGATGTTTCTAAATTTGAGGTTGTTTGGTGTTAAATGGTTCCTAATGAATTGCGTAAACATTACATTGAGTACTCAAGTGTTGAATTTGCTTTGGGGTGAATTGAAAGTGGTTTGGGTTGATTTTTCTAAAATGAATTAGTGCACGCCATAGGTTTGTAGTGCAACTTTTACCAGTTTTGTTTAAATAATATAAAATCAACTGCAAGTTGGATTAAGACGTGTCATAGGTTTTTGAAAATATATAAATGTCTACATTAATATAAAATTGGTATCAGAAACTGATCTATTATAAAAATCTGTCAGAACGCTAAATTAGTATATGTTGGGTCAGAATTGTTGTTAAGATGAGATGGTGCTTTGTTAAGTGTTGGTAAGATTGATGTCTCAGTGCCATCTATAACGATTTTAGGGTATTGTATATACCTTTAGAGGTATGTGAGAGTGCATAAACATGTATGAGTAAAGTGTATCATTTGTCTTGGATTTGTATTAATAGTAATGCACCAAATGAACGTTGAATTGTATAGGTAATCAAAAGAAGTCGAGTGAACAATCTTATGAGTTATTAGCTGGACCTCAAAGTGAGTACAAGGTGATTTATAAAATGGGGATGCACAACCAAGTACGTGGTGTTGGTTGTAAATTATTGTTTTGATTGTTGTGCGATTAACATTTTTTAACATTAGTGTGAAAGTTGAAGATGTGAACGTATTTACCTTGTTGGGTAATGCTGTTGGTAATCGTATCAATCTGAGAGAGTGATATGAGGCTTTGGATCCGGTTTGAGTATGGTCTATATACCCGACTATGTCTTCACTCTGGATTGGTTACTCGATATTGATATCGTTTTAGCATCACACTAATATTGGCTGGGTTTTGTGGAAAAAACGTCTTATGTAATATATTTGTGTTTATCGTAAAACCCGTTTTACTCACTTAGCTTAATGCTAACCCCGTACTCTTTGTGCATCCTTAGGTAATAAGCTTATGAAGATGACCAGGAAGGCTAGATAACTTAGAAGATTCCCTTGCTTACTTTTAAGCACTCGATGTTGGAAAATATGAATATATATTTGTCAAACTTATGAAGCTTCAGGGGTCTTTTGGTAACTTTTATTAGTTATATTTTCTAATATCTAATGTTTGTTCCAGTTTGGTTAGTTCCTTATTGTGAAGGGTCTAAAGTTGAAATATTCTGGCTATATAAAGTCTGGATATCAGCTAGGGTTTCATAACGTTTTTCTCTCTCAAGATTTCACCTAAAAGAATTGTTATAGTTTCTTTGGTTTCTGGTTTAGATCATCTTGATCTTGTATTAAGTTTGGTTTGTTGATTTAGTGAGTGAGTTTGTATTGCTGTTACACCTTGTAGAGGGATAACAGATTTGTGGTTGTATTGTACTTGGTAAGCATCCTATTGGGGACTTATCTTCAGTGTTTATTGTTATAATAAAAGTATCACCAAAGGGTGGTTGGTTGGGTGATTAGTAATCGTGTGTTTTGGTACTATTTTAACATGGTATCAGAGACCTAGGTTCTGATCTGTTGTTTCGATTGGTTTCTTGTGGTTCTTGACAATTCAATTGGTGATTCTTGGGTTGATTGAATTTTAGGGTTTTTTCTTGAAACCCTAGAATTTGGGGGTTTTTGATTCTGGTTTGTTTCTGAGAAATTAAAGTTGTTTGGAGGGTTATTCTGGTGCTAATTTGTGATTCTTGGTTGATTTTTCTTGAAACCCAAAATTTTTTGATTTGGGGATTCTTGGAGATCTTGTGATCTGGGGTGTTCTTGGCCTGGTTCTTGGTTAATTCCGCTGCGTATTCTTATTAGCGCTGTAAGTAAACCTTCTTCTCTTAAGATTAACTGGTTTAGAGTCTAGGGGGTGCAAACAGGTTGGTTAACTTCTTGATCTGCCACCGTGAGTGGTACGAATACCTGCTCTGGCCAACCTTAGTCCTCTGGGCTTTATCCAAGTTAGTCTTGGGTGTGAGTTTATAGTTTTAGGGTTTTTTAGTTTTGTTTTTGTTGTGTCTAAGTCGCTGGTGGATAGGATTTGGGCAGTCTTGGAAGTTGAGTTTGTTTGGTTTGATTGTTAGTTGTTATCTGTTGATTGTTTGGTTTGTTTAGTCTGTTTTTTGTTGTTTGACTGTTTCTTGTTTGGTTCTGGTTATTTCTTTGTATTGTTATTATGGCTATTATGATCAGTAGTTTAGATCAGAGCAACCCTCTGCATCTCCATCCAAATGATTCTAACTGTGCTTCTGTTGTTTGGAAAGATTTAAAAGATACTTATGATAGGATTGATGGGTCTGTTGTGTTTAACTTGCTTCAAAAGATTAATAGCTTTAAGCAGGGTGGTTTGCCTGTATCTGAGTATTATCATAAGCTGAATTCTCTATGGAGAGAATTTGATATTCTGACTAAATTGCCTGATTGTACCTGTGAGGCTAGACAAGAATTAACTGATCATAGCAAATTGTTGAAGTTAATGCAATTTCTTATGGGTCTTGATGACATTTATCAGCCTATAAGAAGTAGTCTGTTAACTAGAGAAGTTTTACCTGAGGTTAAGGATGCTTTTGTTATTATTTCTAGAGAGGAGTCCCATAGAGGGAATCCTACTACTACTATGAAATCTGAGAAGGCTCAGGTTTCTGCTTTTGTTTCTAGAACTTTTGATAATAAAAATGCTAATTGGAAAAGAAACAGTGGTAATAATAACAGTAGTAATAATAACAGAGGAAATTATGATAATTTGTTGTGCACACATTGTGGGTTAAAAGGGCATACTGTTGAGAGGTGCTTTGAGATCATTGGGTATCCCCCTGGTTTTAAAAAGAATCATAATCTTAAACCTGCAAACAGTTTTAACAGAAACAATGATCTTAAAGGCACTTCTAATGTGAATAATATGGCTAAGTCTGCTGTTGGAAATTTGTCTTTAAGTAATGAACAGGTTGTGAAGCTTATGAGTCTTATAAATGAAAAATCTGGAATATCTGCTCAGTCCAACATGGCAGGTAGTGCCTCATGTTCCTTTTTTAATGGAAATGTGTTTTTTAATGATCATTTCTATAAGTTTTTTTGTGCCAACTTAAAAGTTAATGGTGTCAGTTATCATCTGGGTTGGATCATTGATTCTGGAGCAAATCAACACTTAACTAATTCTGCTTAAAATATGTTTAATGTGATTGATATTTCTGATTTAAAAATTATTGTTGGTCACCCAAATGGCACCTTAGCTAAAGTTACTCATGTTGGGAATTTGAAATTGAATAACAGTGTTGTTCTGTTTGATGTTTTGGTTGTGCCTGAGTATTGTGTTAGTTTGATGTCTGTTAATAAGCTTATTAAAGATAGTAAACTTAGAGTTGGTTTTGATGAAACTAAGTGTTATATTCAGGATTTGAATCAGCAGAATGTGCTGGGGACTGGTAGTGAATATGGTGGTTTATATTTGTTTGATAAGCCTGCTGAAGTGTCTTCTCATGTTGTTAATAGTGAGTTTTTGTCTTGTTTTGTTACTAAAGAAGTTTGGCATAATAGGTTGGGTCATCCTGCTAGCCAGGTTTTGAAATTACTTAAAGGATCTTTGAAATTGTCTAATATTGATCATAATGGTCCTTGTGAGGTTTGTCATAAGGCAAAACAAACAAGAGATCCTTTTCCTATAAGTGAACATAAATCTGTTGTTTTTGGGGAACTCATTCATTTGGATGTTTGGGGTCCTTACAAAGTGGTTAGCAGGGATGGGTATAAGTATTTTTTAACTGTTGTAGATGACTTTACTAGATCTGTTTGGGTGTATATGTTGAAGAGAAAAGATGAAGTGTTTGACATGTTTGTTTCTTTTTATAATATGGTTTTTACTCAGTTTGAAAAAAGAATTAAGGTTGTTAGGTCTGATAATGGCACTGAATTTGTCAATAATAAAATGAATGAGTTTTTTAATAATAAAGGTATTCTTCATCAAACTAGTTATGCTTATACACCACAACAGAATGGTATTGCTGAAAGGAAACATAGACATCTATTAAATGTTGCTAGAAGTCTTATGTTTCAGGGGGGAATTCCTCTTGTGTTTTGGTCTGAGTGTGTTTTAACTGCTACTTATTTGATTAACAGGTTGCCTTCCTCTGTGTTAAATAGGAAATCTCCTTTTTCTCTTGTGTATGGTAGGGAACCTAGTCTGTCTCATCTTAGGAGTTTTGGGTGTCTGTGTTTTGCTTCTATTTTAAAAGAGTCTGATAAGTTTAATGAAAAATCTGAAAAATGTGTTTTAATTGGTTATGCTAGTGGTAAAAAAGCTTATAAACTTTTGAGTCTTGAAAACAGGTCTATTCTTTATTCAAGAGATGTAAAATTTTATGAGACTATTTTTCCTTTGAGGATGAGTCAGAGTGTGACTTCAGAATCTGTTTCTGAGATTACACACTTAAACTTTTTTGATAGTAATGAGTCTGAGTCAAAAACCAAAACTCCTAGTCCCATTCCCAATGATGCAAATTTAGAAAATGTAAATAGAGAGTATGTATCTGTTGGTAGAGAAGGTAGTCCTTCTAGACTTGGTATGGTTGTGAACAATGAACAGCATAGGAGTTCAGAACAGATATCCAGTCCTGTTAGTTCACAGCAACCAAATCTGGAAGTGACTGCAACTCCTTTAGATGATAATATTGAGTCTGAGGGAAACTGTTTCCAGAATACAGATGAGTCTAGGTCCCAACATATTTTTCAAAATTTAACAGAGGAAGGTATCAGTAGAAGATCTTCTAGAGCCTCTAAGTTACCTGATAGATTGAATGATTATGTTCTTGATGATAAAGTCATATATGGTATAGGCAAATATGCTAATCATTGTTTACTTAGTTTTGATAACTACTGTTTTGTGTCTAATCTGAACAAATCTAGTGAGCCTTCTTCTTATTATGAGGCTTCTAAAGATGTTAATTGGGTAGGTGCTATGAATGATGAAATGCATGCTTTATATGAGAATGATACTTGGTCTGAAGTTGATCTTCCTGTTGGAAGAACTCCTATTGCTTCTAAATGGGTTTTTAAGATTAAATATAAAGCTGATGGTGAAATTGATAGATATAAAGCTAGATTAGTAGCCAAAGGTTGTACTCAAAAGGAAGGTCTTGATTATGATGAGACTTTCAGTCCTGTTGTTAAGATGAGTACTGTTAGATGTCTTATAAGTCTTGCTGTTCAGTATGATTGGAAGTTGTTTCAGTTAGATGTTAACAATGCCTTTCTTTATGGTGATCTGCATGAGGATGTGTATATGCTTCCTCCTCCAGGTTATTATAAAGAAGGTAATACTAAAGTGTGCAAGTTGAAAAAATCTTTATATGGTTTAAAACAAGCTCCTAGACAGTGGAATCATAAACTGTCAGAAGCATTGTTTGAAGATGGTTTTGAACAATCTAAAAATGATCATTCTTTGTTTATAAAGAAAAAAGGGGATACAGTAATGTTTCTTCTTGTATATGTTGATGATATGGTCATTTGTGGAAATAGTGAAGTTGAGATTGAAAGGTTTAAGAAGTTTTTTAACAATAAATTCAAGATTAAAGATCTTGGTGAGTTAAAATATTTCTTGGGTATTGAAGTTTTAAAAACTAAAACTGGTTTGTGCTTAAATCAAAGAAAGTATTGTTTAGAACTTTTACATGAGTATGGGTTACTTGCTTGTAGACCTGTTATGACTCCTTTACCTGAGAATGCTGTATTGAATTTTAAGGAGTCAGAAGGTGATAAGTTGCTAAAAAATATTACCAGTTATCAGAAACTTGTGGGAAAGCTTATATATCTTACTATGACTAGACCTGATATTGCTTATGTTGTTCATTGCTTGAGTCAGTTTATGCATGCTCCATTACAGTCTCATTTTAATATTGGGTTAAGAGTTTTAAGATATCTTAAGCTTGCTCCAGGTCATGGAATAAGTTTTAAGAAGAGTGACAAGTTTAATATTGTGGCCTTTTCTGATGTTGATTGGGCTAAGTGTCCTGTTACTAGAAAATCTGTTTCTGGTTATTGTGTTTTTGTTAATGGTAACATTGTTTCATGGAAGAGTAAAAAGCAAAATACTTTGTCTAGATCTTCAGCTGAAGCTGAATACAGATCTATGGCATCTGTTACTTGTGAGATCATGTGGGTGCTTAAGATCTTAAAAGATCTTGAAGTCACAGAAAATTTGTTGCCTGTTATGTTGTGTTGTGATAACAAAGCAGCTATGCAGATTGCTGCAAATCCTGTTATGCATGAAAAAACTAAACATTTTGATATTGATGTGCATCTTATAAGAGAAAAGGTTGCATCTGGTTTGATTCAAACTGTAAAGGTAGATTCTAAAAATCAAACTGTTGATGTGTTGACCAAAGCTCTTGGAACTGCTCAACATGCAGTAATGGTTAAGAAACTTGGAATGGAAAATTTGTTTGCTTCATCAGTTTGAGGGAGGATGTTGGAAAATATGAATATATATTTGTCAAACTTATGAAGCTTCAGGGGTCTTTTGGTAACTTTTATTAGTTATATTTTCTAATATCTAATGTTTGTTCCAGTTTGGTTAGTTCCTTATTGTGCAGGGTCTAAAGTTGAAATATTTTGGCTATATAAAGTCTGGATATCAGCTAGGGTTTCATAACGTTTTTCTCTCTCAAGATTTCACCTAAAAGAATTGTTATAGTTTCTTTGGTTTCTGGTTTAGATCATCTTGATCTTGTATTAAGTTTGGTTTGTTGATTTAGTGAGTGAGTTTGTATTGCTGTTACACCTTGTAGAGGGATAACAGATTTGTGGTTGTATTGTACTTGGTAAACATCCTATTGGGGACTTATCTTCAGTGTTTATTGTTATAATAAAAGTATCACCAAGGGGTGGTTAGTTGGGTGATTAGTAATCGTGTGTTTTGGTACTATTTTAACAAGAACCAAGATTGCTCCCGCTACGACATGTTACCCCATTTGTTTTAAAATGAAAGTATTGGATTTTCATAAATTGAGTCGTTTTTAGTTCTTTTGAATCTTAATAATGTTTTGTGAATAATGGAAAGAATATGATAATACCTTATAGGTTGTCAGTCAATTGTTTTGAAATAGAAAGAAAAGACAACTTGAGAGCTGTTATTTTTATATATTTATGTATTGGCAGTTTGAAAACAAAGTTATATCAAAAATCGGGGGGCAACACTTGATTGGCTATACATTCCCAACAGTCATTGTCCAAAGAGGTGAGTTGAAAGTTTGATAACAGGCTTCATAACTCTATTAGCTCCAGGTGATCACGAGGACGTAGATCTCACTGCCCAAGCCCAGCCGGACTTAAATTTCTTGTGTCAAGGGCCCGAAGAGGGGTGGGACTCATGCCCACAAGATTAATTGTGCCCAGGCAGATTGAGTTCTGTACCAACAGAAGCAAGTACACAATCAGAACCAGTAGCAGTAGTCAGTGCTGGAACTCTTTCAGAAACATGACATTGTGGATTGGAGTATAGACGATATAATATAGGGAAAGTTAAAGCATAGAGGCAAGTTACCAACCCATCTATCGATCCAAAACCTCGCAATTTCACCATTCCCAATCTTGAGTTTAAAGAGTGTGTAAATCTATCCCAAATTCGTTAATTAGCTATTTGGTACTGAGGTGCCCATTTGCTTCTAATGGAAGAAGCATCATGGAGGTCTCCACTACCATTTTGCTAGCGTACCTTGATTAATTACCCTTAAACTCCCAACATTGAGACCTCCTTGCTCAAGAAGAGCAAGAACCTTTAATTTATTCCATGCAGTCCATTTAATATTCAATTAAAATCGCAATAGAATTTTTGTTTGCTATTACCCCACCCGAGTTCTTATTCGTAGTCCAAAAAGATTATCACTAGGCTGCCTAGAATCCCAAAATATACAGAATCATTTTGACGCTGACGTGGACCATAAAACAAAATCAGCAGTAGGTTTTGGTTTTTTTTTTTTTTTTTTTTTTTTTTTTTTTTTTTTTTTTTACTTCATACAAATTTGGTAAAACACCGAAAACTGCCAGTACCAGGACCATAAAACAAAATCTTAGACTTGTATTCTTGTTTTCAATTTGGTATATTTTATGTATTTAAGCTTTGTATATATATGTTCTAAAATTCATGGGAACTTCTCGTAGTGCCATGATTGCAGATGAAGAACACCATCCTTCATCATAACTAACTATCATCGAAAATCAAGAACACAACAAATCTTTAATTTAAAACCTACACTAGGAACACCAAATCGAAACTAGAACACGGCAAAATTTAAATCCCTGATCAAGATCACGGAAAAATACAGGTAGAAACCGGTTTATTGTTTTCCCCTGAGATTGAGTATAATTTTTTTTGGTAGAAAATCTAGTCACTTGCCATATCACCATCTTTTCCACTCAAGCGGCACATAATCGTAACCTGATCCTAGTCATTATTTGCAAGTTATAAATTTGCAAATTACTCTAATTGAGCAAAATCACATAGAATAATACTGAAATTGTAGAAACTGAAATCATGTTGCACAAATTGAAGAAAACAAGCATAAAATATTACTCATTAATGCAAATCTTCCCTTAAAACACTACTTATACAGTTATACCATCTACATCTTGAATTTGTACATTGTGTAGCAAACATATTTTGAAGCTTTCATCACAAATTTAATTCAGAAACAGATTAGTGTACATAAATATGGTTACCAAACTCCCTATCGGCTATCTCAGAGGTAAACTTATGGTAGTTTAGCAGCACAATTCACAATAAAAAGCAGAACGATAATAGACTTAAGGCCTTGTTTGTTTTTTCAAAGAAGCTTTTTTTTCCTCTTATGTCTGCAGGCGTGCAGACAATTTCTTTGAAGACCGTTTGTTTTTTTTCAGACATAAGAGGGTAAAATCACTTCTTTCCTCTTCTACTATGCAGACATAAATTTTCTCTTTTTTCCACTTTTTTCAATCACTTCTTTTTTCCACTTCTTTCAAAAAAAAGAAGAAAAATGAAAGAAGTACTTCAATAGCACAAAAAACAAACGGTCTTCTTCTTGCAAATGAAGTGCTTAAATGTACCTCTTCTTCTGCAGACATGGTTTGCAGATGAAGAGGTAAAAGCTCTGAAAAAACAAATGACACCTTAATATGTTTACAAGTAGTCATTGCTTGTTTATAAAGTTGATAATCCATTAACTGAAATTCTGTACATTGGAGGTGGTTGAGTATATATGCTGTAAGTTTGCTATTTAAAGGTTTACCATAAGTACAGCAAGCCCCTGTGTGTTAACATTAGAAAGGGTGATACAGGGGACCCATATTTGGAATTCGGTCTTGAAATGAACATAGAGTGAACTCTATGCTGTAGCAGCTCACGAATTAGAAAAAAAAATAAAAATAAAAATAAAAAAATGCATTGGTGCTGCAAATGACATATGTAAAGATGCTAGGAATACTATGTCATTATACTGATGAACAGAAAAAGCTTTCTAATGAATTTATCATTAAGCGCCAAACATTGGAAGAGTGTATGGATGATTCCTAACACAAAAACATAATTAAGAAGTTCAACTACTAGATGAAACATAAACATAACATCGATTCACAAAAAAAAACACGATACCTTTTCCTAAATCAACCCAATAGTCCAAGCTTACTTCCAGCATTCTTAACCCATTTCCCACAACTTTCCGGCTTCAAAAGCAACCAAAGCTTCCTATACTCAGCACTTTCAACAAAAAGCAAAAGTGCAGTGTCGTACAATGGATCTTCTGTTCCCCATCCAATTTTCTCCAACTTTTCAAAGCAAGCACCAATATCATCATCTTTATATTTCTCCATACTCATACTCACATCTTTAGCTGTATCTTTTGCAGCTGCCGTGATGTTATTGCTTGATTGACCTTTTCGTTTTTTGCTTTGTGATTGAGAACTAGAATCCAGATCTATAATTGGGGGTTTAGATATTTCAGACGAAGGGGTCTTATTATAAGTGAATGGTTTTGGATCACCAATGATATCACTTTCACTATGAATCACTTTCAGGTTGACAATAAAAATGAAACTGCACACACACAAAAAAAAAAAAAAAAAAAAAAAAAAAAAACATTGAAAGATAAGCATGTATTAATGTGTGAATGAGCAAATAAGAAGAACCAAATCATAAGAGAACTAATATTTCAAGAAGCCAAGGGCCACAATAGTGTTCATGAACGCGAAGCCCCTCCACGTCGGCATGATATTCGGGTACTCCCCATGGCAAAAACTTATATTCTACATTTTTCAAGAGATTAATTAAAGGGGTGTTTGTTTCGGCTTATATAGCTGGTTTATGGCTTATTTGGTTATGGGCTTATGTTTCATAAGCTCATTTTTTGTGTCTTATTTTGACACTTAGCGGCTTACATAAGTTCATTATGGCAAGGCGGAAAGTTTCAAAATAGGCCACAGAGCTTATAAAAATATAAGCCCAAAACCAAATAAGCCCAAGAAAAACTTGAACTAAGCAAATCCAAACAGTATTATTTACACAATCCAAACACCCTCCTATAGATTTATTAACAAATGTAAAATTACCCAGAGCTATATGTAAAATTAGTCAATTTAACAATGGAGCCTTTCTGCATCTTCTTTGATCTAACCAACTCATTAAGCTTACTATAAATACCCCACTCCATGAAAATTGAACCATCAGATAACAAAACTTTGTAATTTTCCGTCTTCACAACTTTGTTACCCTTAACCTCAATGTGTGTGGTAGTATTCTTAATATCTATCACTTGAACCACCGGATTCATATCACATGTACGGTCATTAGCTTCGATATTGCTCCCGGAGTAAGATTTACCGCCATTGTTTTGTTTCTGTGAGTTGTGGTGGATTAATTTGGGGGTTTGAAAACTGGCCCTAAAAAAGATGAAATAAAAGCGAGGGAAATAAAAGCGGGAAGTATTACTTATGTGGAATGTTACAATTAGCTGCCTACACAATGAAAAGTTTACCAAAGACACCTTTTTCTTCTTCTTTTTATGGGATTTTGTTTATTACATCAATGTTATAGCTTCCTAACTTTTATTCCTAACTCATTGGTTTAACCATAACATGCACATAAAGGTGCCAAAATAGGTATGTCGGGTCGAGTTTAGGTCATACGGGTCCAGGTTTAAATGGGTCTATTAGAAGCAGGGTCTAAATAGGTCCATGTCTAGATGGGTTGGGTCGGGTCTAGATGGATTTTGGTCTGGTCAATAAGAAAAACTTTTTGTTTTTTGTTTAGTAAAAGATGAAAAAAAATGAAAAAAAGGTAAAAAATTTCTTTTTAACTCGTTGGGACGCGCATAGACCCATTGGATAACTGTTATATACTTGCACTTTATATGAAACTAGTAGGGTACCCGCACGTTGCAGCGGCGGGTACCCAGAAATAAAATTTCCCTTTGAATCATGTATTTTAATTTATTATGTCTCTTTTGACAATAAATTTACGGATATCAATAATTTCGTTTATCCCGTGCCCTTTCAGGCTCGAGCCCGTTTGGCCGTGCCCGTTCGGGGTCGAGCCCGTTTGACCGTTGCCCGTTCGTACTTGAATATTTGTATAATATGCTTTATTATTTGTATTAATGACATTTAATAATTGTGTTTGAGTAGGTTGTACGATATGCTTGATAATTTGTATTTCTTATGTAAGGGGTGTTATAATAACTGCATTAATTGTATTTATTGACCAGTTAATTAATTGACTACATTAAATGTCTTGACCACATTAATGTTTTGTTAATTTCTTATTATAGAAATGTTTTTTGTCATATTTTTTTAAGACTTCTAAATATAGATATTCTAAATCTATACATATATATGAGACTACATATGCCACATCATTAATGCTTACTAGGCATTTTAATGTTGACATGGCGCATCCTATGATGAGGTGGAAATGCCAACATGACACTACATCCGGTTACATAATAAAAAAGAAATTGTACCATGCAAGATTCGAACTCAGGTTTGTGAGTCAAAATACGAGCGACTCAACCAGTGAGCCAATCCACTTTTTGTGGTACAAACTCTTCTATTTAAAGTGGTATTCATTCTCAAACATTACCATCTTCAATCTTACCAAATTAACATAACTGAAACCCTACTCATTCGAATCTACCATTAATCATGCCCTTTTCATTCTGCATTTCCAAATCAAATACCTTCAATTATACAAACGCATAATCTAATTCAAAAAGTTTCAATCTTTTCTCAATCACAAACAAATCACGATCATCAAATTAAACCCACGATCATCAAACTAAACCCAAAACCTTAAATTTAACCCTAATTAGTGGAATTCAAAAACACACGCACAAAAATATGGTACTATCATCCACTGATCGGAGGTATCTTTTTGATCAACCTATGTTAAGGCAGTTATTATTTTTATTTTTTTGTTTAATTAAATCAGATTAGGTTAGCCGATCAGTTTTTGTGTATGATCAATTGAGATTAGTTTTGTATACATTTATTGTATTTGATTGTTAATTTTATTTGTGAAATCAATATTGACTCAATATGAAATTTTAAATTCGCAGAAAGCGTCAACAGTTACAAAGACCGGTACATGCTTGGCCAAGAATGGTTCATCAATGTGGAAGTTGCACGGTAATATTCAGGTACACTTTAATTTGATCATCAAGGGTCGCTTTGATTTTGATTGAAGATAATAATTTGATTTTCATTTTGGGGTATGTTCAGATTAATAATTTGATTTTCATTTTGAGGTATGTTCAACTTAAAAACGTCTTCTGTCAGGTACCTAAGCTAAAACGATGGCTTTGTGTACCCAACCACTAGCATCGAGGTGAGACTTCTAACTCTTCATTATTACTTGACTTTAGGTTAATTAAAGTTTCAATGTAGTTTAAAAGAATAATTTTGTTTTATTTTTCTTTTGATTACGCAAGCTATCCAAATACCAAAAACATGTATAGATGTCGGTTCTTTTCACTTTGCTATCTTTTTTTTTGTAACAATGATTTACTGTTAGTATCAAAAGTATAATAGATCAAGTATTAGTAGGTGTCATAAATGAAAAGTAGGACCAAAGTATATTTGACACATAGACATGATTTATGATAAATGGATATTGTGTATGCGTGATTCTACCTGATGAGTCATACGGGCTTTGCTTGTCCAAAATGACCATATAAGCTTATGAAATTTCTATATCCTTTGAACAACTATAGTAAGTTACTTAGGTTATCCATTTAAATTTCTATAGACATCAGAAAGCCTATGCTCGCCTTTCAGATTAGGAAGGAATTGAAAAGGTAATCCATGTCTCATTTTTTGTGTACCCGATTTCTAATTTGGCATTTTATAGACAATAGCTTGTCTGACGTTATTTTTTTGTTGAATTTAAAACTTAATGTATTATAATTTGGCATTTAACAGACAATAGCTTGTCTGACGTTAATGGTGGTGGTATTGCTACAACTGTTTAACAAGATAGAAATGTGATACTCCATTGTATCATGCATAACATTCATGTTTCAGTCAATGATGATGAACATGAGGCGATGAATGGAAGTGAGACTGTGAACAGACATCTGAGTTAGGAAGTCTACCTCAAGGCCTTCTATCGTTTTCCATTCCTTAAGAGTTTGGGCATGTGAAGAAATTAATTTCTACCACAATTTTAATTGCCGGAGTGGCTAAACTGGAAATAATTGAATTCTATCATATGCAAGGTTGTAAAAATAGCTAGGCGCTAGTGAGGCGGTTGGGTAGGGCCTAACGATTAATCGGGGATTAATCGGATTAGAATTTTTATGCACAAAATTGTAATTTTAGATATTGTATTATATTATATGTATGAAATAAGCATGGTGCATCAAAGTTCAAATATTTCAAGGGTTCAAATATAAAGATAATACATAATTATTCAAAGTTCAAAGTCAAATATATATATTACTCGGTTTGTTGACCATTTTTAAGCGAGCTTTGACTGATTTTGTTCGATTAATCGGTTTGTTACTGATTTTTAAGCGGTTTTGTCTGATTTTAAGTGATTTTGTTGACCGATTTTTAAGTGATTTTGTCCGATTAATCGGTTTTTTGACCGATTAATCAGTTTTTTGACCGATTTTTAAGCGATCTTTGACCAAACCGATTAAATAGGCCGATTATGATAAATCAAGGCGCTTACTAAGCGATCAGCGATTATGCGGGGATTAATCGGCCGCCTGGGCCGATTTTTACAACAGAGATCATATGTAGCTAGAATCTTTATTGGCTTTCCTAATATTAACAATCCTCTCACTTTCATGTCTGCAATTCAAGGAGTCTGTGGGGATCGCAAAACTGCAAAGAATGGATATGAATTGGATGCAAATCAGGAGGTATGTTCCTTTAGCACAAAAATACTTTTGAGACGAGGCTTAGAGTGTTCAAAGTAGCTCCAAACATAGTTATTTTCATAGATTCGAATATGTGATCACATACCTTTTTATGTTTCACATTGGTAAATATTGAAGTTAGACACTTAGACTTTAGTTTAATTAAGTGGAGCTTTAATTAAGTCCTTACTTTTGAGAATTACATAGTATGTATTTCGTTATGAGGTAATTTATGTTGTAACAAAGGTACCCTATTATACCTCCTACTAACAAAATGTTTTGTTTTGTTTTGTTTTCTGGTCTACTATAGTTGTAGAAGTCATATATGTCGGGTTCCCAACCTTTTAATTAGCTACAAATGCTCACACCACAACACATCAGCAACTTTTATTAGAACAAAAAACTATGACAAAACAACCAAAAGGCTCAGAATTCGTCAAGTAATATTACTATGGTTCATGTGTTGGTAGGCTTCATCTGCTAAACATTTTATTTTCCTATATAAATTCTTCTTAAATATCTCTCTCATGATTTTTCTTCTCTTGTAGCATATATATTGGAGATAGCTAGGCTAACAATTGATTTTGGCTGGGTTCCTCTTAAACCACTTATATTTTTCTATAATGGTGTGGAAGAACTTTTTATGCTTGTAAGTCATTTCATATTACTCACATCTCCGTTATGCTAATTAGCATTGTGATATTCAATAACTTGCAGAGTTGTTTTATGAAGTTAGATATTTGTACAGTGTCATGAATGTTCCAATTTATTAAGTGATTATATGGCTGTTACTTCAGTAACATTAAGTATGCTTACTTTTAAGGGTCCACATGGCTTTATAATGACAAATAAATGGCATGATACAATTGGAGCTTTTATAAATTTGAAAGCATCTGGGTCAAAATGGCTTGGTAAGTAGTTAAAGGTTGTTCTGGCTTCCTAATATGTCAATACAATATTATCCTTTTTGACAGTTGCATACAAAACACACTTGATTGATGTAGGGTATTGCTGAAACACACTTGATTGACTGGTCAGCGAGGGGCCTATTTGAGAAAATGGCCAGGGTTCAAAGCCCACCTCCTGATAAGTACAGTCACTGGGACAGGTGCTCATTGCATGGGGCCGGGTCCTTGGGGGAGGGTCCGGTTGGCATCCTTAGGATGCATGGGACCAGGGTGATCCCACCGATCTTCACCTTTTGAGAGGGTATTGTTGAAACATCTTGAGTTATCAGTTTGTCAAAAAAAAGACTCATGTTCCTTTTCGATCCTTCATGCTATACCAGTCCTCTCATTTCATGTATGTATCATATGTTATTTTAGCCACTTTTAGATACATCTGTTCTATTACATTAAAAACTACAACTTGTATTCTATAATACAGCAAATCCTTTGAGTCTACAAGTCCTTTGAGCGTGAGCGTAGAAACCCAACTTAAAAATGATACCTTTTGGTATATATTTAAACTAAGTTTCTTTCATTTGCAGTATATTCATACATACATACAAATGTAGTCATCAATTATTAGTTTTTTCCCCTCACATTAAGTTTTCTATGTAGAAATCTGTAATTAAAAGGTATTAACCGAACTTAAATCTTCAAATTTAGAAAAATGATAAATAAAAATAAAAATGTAAGGGTGTTTTAATGTGTTAAAGCCGTATGGGGGTAATCTACTATTTGTGATAGACATGACTAAAAATGCATGATTAACTAAATAAGTGAGAAAATGACTGATATTGTCTACCATTCTGGACCTGGATCTTGGCCTTCACAAGTCTATGCTCAATCAACTGTAAATCCTATGGGCATAAGTGCAGGACATGTTTTTATAGTTTTCCGTTTCTTGAAGGGATAATTTCATATTTTTCAGGGATTTTAAGCTTTGTTGATCATGTTCCCAGTAGTAAAACAATGGCATTAAAAAGAAATGATGAAGTCATAAATCTTGCTATGTTGTCTATTCATGGTGTTTTAGATACAAGTTTGTTTCATTCTACAAGTTTTATGTAAGTTTGATGTTTCCAACATTTTTTAGAAGATGGTTGCTTATTTACAGGTGAAAACAAAGTTGGTCACCCAAAACAATTCAACATGCCTCTTTTCTTTACGATTTTATGTAATTCAACCTTTTTATACACATGGGATATTCTCTTCTGCCATTTGCTTCAAAATCTGTAAATATGTTGGATGTCAAGTTTGATCTAGGTATTAGTTAATTGTACTTTACATAAAGAATCACGGATATTTAAAAACTATGTAGTTTACACAAGTCTGTTGAGTTGTACCAATTTTCACATGTCAAGGTCGTATTAGACGTTGACCGATAAAATATTCCTGCCCTTCTTTGTCAGGTATGGTGTTTTTGGTCAATCATGAATACATGCTAAGGCAGTGGCCTGCAATAGAAATTGGAGCTTCATTTAAGTTATTAAATTTTTTATTTTTTGAAGTTGTTTGTTTCCTTCATCATGGATTTTAATTTCTACACTTTGTTATTATTTATTAACAGGTGTGTCATCGGAGCTATATGAACAAGTTTGCTACAGTCGATGAATTGGTGATCATTTGGTAGTTTTAGGTTTCTTATTTGATATTTAGTTACATTTTTTTGTGATAACAAGGGAAACTAAGAATTACACATGTTCTATATATCATTCTACATTATTATAAATTTACGATTTCCTTTGTTACACAATTTATATTTTTATTCAAAATTATCATGAAGCTAGCCCGCCCATCCGGGCGGACTATGAAGCTAGTACATTATAAAATAGTATAGAAGATACCTAATTAGACTCATCTATAATATTTAGGAAGACTCAACTAGACTTATCATTTAATATATATTTACCTAATTAGACTCATAGTTAACCAATGAGTCTTAAAAATTGCAATCTGTACATACACACCACTTAAAATCCACTACATATCACATGTAATCTATACTCTTCATTTCTCCACTTGTCATTATCACATGATTAGAAAGATTTTTAAGAATAACAAGAAAAATAAATATCATTTTGTAATTTCTTAATTAACTCCATATATTGCTTCTTAAAAATTGTGAAATAGAAAATATAAAACTCAATTAGTGTTTAATAAATGAAATTTGTATGTTAGTGGATAGTATTTGTCTAGGCCCATTAATTTATGTTGGGTGGGTTAACCCAGTTAATGTTGTTATTTATATTGTTTGATGGCATTACCTAATTCATCAATTCATGACTAAAACCAATACTATTAGAATCGGCCCATTAGGCCCAAAGCCCGACATACATCGCCTTGGAAACAGCTTCCCAAGTGAGCATTAGCCAAACACAAAAGTCATATAACATGTACAAGTCATTAGCTTCGATATTGCTCTCGGAGTAAGATTTACCGCTATTATTTAGTTTTTGTGAATTGTGGTAATTTAATTTTGGGGTTTTCAAAATAAGCCTTAAAGATGACATAAAAAGTGAGGGAAATAAAAGTCTTTTGGTTACTTTACTTATATCCGAGTAGAATGTTATAGTTAGCTAAGGGTGTGTTTGTTTCATTAATATGTTGTGGGTCTAAATCTGACTATCACATCTTACTGTAAGGGTGAGCATCGGTCCGGGACGGGACCGGACCGGACCGGACCGGACCGACAAGACCGAAGATCCAATTAAGGTAAAAACCGGAACCGAGACCGAGACCGAATGTGGTCGGTCCGGTCGGGTCTCGGTCGGTATGTTGGTCGGACCGGACCGTTTGAAGTCTACTAAGGCCAAAATAGTCGGTTTGTGGTCCGGACCGGACCAGACCGACCGAACCGAAGACCGAATTAGCCCAAATGCATAGACCGAGGACCGGACCGAATGTGGTCAGTCCGGTCTCGGTCGGTCCTTCGGTCGGTCCGGTCCGTTCGGGTCGTTTGCTCACCCCTATCTTACCGGTAAGAAGTGGCTAGAAAGTCTAAATCTGAACGAAATAATGTTGTTTGTTTTTGTATAAATGTCCGAATGATTTTAAGTGCTCCTTTTTGCAATTTGTTTATTAAACCAACGCAATGCGATAATAAATAACTTATGTAAATATGAAACAAGACTTTTTATCATAAATATAACATAGTTAATAAACAATCAAATATATTATATAAAGTTTACAAAACGAGTAAGAGGCAGTAAGACAAGTCCCCCACCTCTTACTGAGTAAGATGTTATATGTCTAACTGGCTCTTACTCAAAAGAAAAAAAACAAACAAGCAAAACGTCTGCCCTCCTCTTACTGGTAAGAGTAAGAGGGCTAGTAAGATCTTTTTTTTTTAAAACAAACACACCCTAGTTACATATACAATACGTAATACTGTAGTTTTTTAAAAAATACTACATCCGTCCCATAATAATTGTTCTCTTTGACTTTTTTAAGTCTTTTTTATTCAACTTTGATCATAAATATTTTTATTTGTGTAATATAATACTTGATAAAAAAATATATGAATAGATTGGGTTTTAAATGTATTTTCATTTGATATAATTTTTATCAAGTATTATATAACACAAATAAAAATATTAATGGTCAAAGTTGAACAAGAAAGATAAAAAAAAGTCAAAGAAGACAATTATTATGAGACGGAGGGAGTAATATTACAAATAATATTACAAGACAATTTTTTATCGGTTTCTATTTTACATTTTTTGTTTTTTTGTCAATTTATGTTACGTATTTTTTGTCATACTTTATTTTTTCGGTACTTTTTGTTTCATAGTTTTACAAATTATAAAAATAAAAATATATAGAAAAAGTAAAAAGTACAAAATATATACAAAGGGTAATGAAATTAATAAAATTAATTTTATGAGATCTTGTTTAATTGTGTTTTAATTAGAAAATTTATTAATTGATTCCATATATTGCTTTTTAAAAAGTTGTGAAATAGAAAAATAAAAGTTAATGAAACAAGTCTTTTGAAACGTTGGATCACATACTTGAACCGAACTGATTAAAACCTACATCAAGTCCCGACCTGGGTTAAAAAATCAAGGCTTTGATAGGTACACAGTCTCATAATCCGAAAAAGAGTGACTTTTTTACGACGAGTGTTTGGACTTATAACGTGTGACGAAGCATCTGACTGGTGTAGGCGGTGATTCTAATTCGAGATTGGGTGCTATCAAAGGCTTGATTACTTATTAGTATAACTATTTTGCTTTGTTTTTATTTGTTGTTGTAATATGAGCTTTCGCAATTTCGTCACTTGAATTGCAAGATGAGGTTAGACGGGCTATGTTAGTTGGCCCGCTTGTAGGTTTAGGTCCCTTGTACATTAAAAAGTAGTGAATGAATAACAAGGTAACCTAGAAGGTTTTTATTGTCACGTCTAACAGACCCTAACCGAGTATCCATTTGAGTTCTACTAGGGATTGATTTTGATTGAATCAAGCTTTACGATAAACCCACAATGTTTCTTCTTTAAATTACGTCAATTAAGTTTTATCAACAAGGATATGGTCTCTAATGACTTCCTAGTATAGCAAATTTAGCAGCAAGAACCGGGAATTCACCAAAATTAAGCATCTCAAGTAAAGTTATATAATAATTTGCTGCTGCGATATAACAAAAACATAAAAGTGGTATCGCAAATTTCATCATGTTACTTGGTATTTCTAGAAAACATTTATGCAGTCTGCAATATTCAAAAAAAGCAAAACATACACGAAGTGCAGTTCAACTTCAGAACGAAACAAGAACATTACGTTCATTCAAAACAAAATCAGGGGCTAAACTTTTTCTGTGAAACAATTAAAAAGCCCAAACTTCTTTCCAGCATTCTTAACCCGTTTCCCACAACTTTCCAGCTTCAAAAGCAACCAAAGTTTCCTATGCACTTTCAACAAAAAGAAAATGAGCAGTGTCGTACTATGGGTTTTCTAGTTCCCCATCCAAGTTTCTCCAATTTTTCAAAGCAAGCACCATTCTCATCATCTTTCTTTTTCTCCATAGTCTTACTCGCATCTTTAGTAGTATCTTTTGCGGATGTCGTGATGTCATCTTCTTTAATATTGCTTGGTTGACGTTTTAGTTCTACTCTTTGAGTTTGAGAACAAGAAGAACACTCACTACAAAATAAATGACATTTAGTGACTGAAAAAAAGTGTCAGAAAAAGCCAAAAATCAGTCACTAATGACCTTTTGGTCTTCTCCCACTGAAAGAAAAAGAGACACTAATGGAACCATCACTAAAAGTCTATCTTGACGCTTAATATCAGTCACAAAAGATCTCGTAGATTTAATGTCTGATATTATGTGTCACTATAGGTTCTGAAAGAAAAACATAAAATTATTCATTACTGACACAATAATTCAGTCACTAAAAGTCTCGAACAATCATTTTCCCATTGCTACTGCATTTTATATACAGATTTCTACTAAAACTCCACGTCGAATTGTAGCACCAGAACCAAGACAAAAAATTCCAACATCAGATACTAAAGACCAAACAAATCTTTCTTTGAATTAACCATACACTAAACCAATAAAACAGTTCATGAGTCACTAGTTAAGTTTGACGGAAACGGAATACTTAACATAGTAGAAAAGGCCTCGTACTAGTAACTAACAAGAACTATAATTTGGACGTCTTGGTCTATGAACTCAGGGATAGCTGCAGCAAGAATATCTGAACCTTTTTGCTCTTCAAGCCTACCTATAAATCCTATGACCGGGATGTTCTCATCCACAGGCAACCCAACTTCCGCTTGAAGTGCTTCTTTTATAAGCGGCTTTGCACTCATTACAGTGGTAGCATCATATTTGACACTAGTAATATTATCGGTCATGGGGTTCCATTCTTGGGCATCCATTCCATTGAAGATTCCCTGAATGCCTCTTTTTTGGATGATATTATCTAATTCCACTCCTTTGTCTACCTTGTCTGATTCCAGTATTCCCGCTTTCATCCAGTTAATCTTCCTTCCCTTTACAGGTTTGTCATATCTGCAGCGTTACAATAACGTCCATTACTATCTAGAAATTATAAGGTAACTATAAGTTCATGTAAATAAGCTCCAAGGTTAATAATTACCCATCAATGAAATCAAACGAGCTTTTAAACTCGTCTGGAAGATTGAGGAGTGCAAAGTCTGCAAAAGCAAATCTGCCTTGGTATGCTATGTTGTGGATACAGAACGCAACCTACATCCAAAGCCACAAATTAAATCGAATCATATATCAAAATCGAATCATATATCTCAAGGAACAATGGGTGATCCACAAACACCCTGTCGACACCTCTCTTATGGCAATGGAAAAATCGCACCTTTTCTGTCTTGTCCCCAGCCTTGAGCTATGAATAGCAATAGTAAGCAATATGGTTTTAGCTTACCACTTTGCGGTTTCTGCACCCAAAGAATAAAACAGATGACCCCAACTCGGTTCCAGCTTCCTTCAGAGATAATCTTTCCTGAAGGAAACCCCTGAATGGAGCAGTCCAGTGCTGGGACCGATCATAATAACAGGAACTTTAGGATCAGTAGGGAGTCTGAAGTTAGATGTTCTAACAAAAATGGGCGCCCAGCTATACGCTTGGCTTTCAGTCATAGGCAGGGCATCCTGGAAAGTAGAGAGTAAATAACAAGTTTGGAATATGTAAATTAGTACTAGACACTACAAACTGGATAAACAAATAGTAATACCTTCATCCAGGTTGAACAAACTCCCTTGTGGATGCGGCCTGCAGGCGTTTTCTCATAAACTAATGCACATGTAACATGGATTTTATTTTGTGCCATCCTGAAAAATATTAAAATTGAGTTGCTTAATATACAGCATATAAATCAGCTACAATCTTAACTTTCAGTCATTGGCAACAAGTGCTTTTGAATTAATGGACTACTTACTTTGGAGAAGAAGAAATAGAGTAGTAACGGGGCTGCAAGCGTGGTGAAATAGCTGCAAAGAAGACGCCAAGTGGAGGCTTAGCTGATGGGAATGCTTCCATGACCTCAAGAAGACTTCTATGGCTCGCAACTATCCACTGAGCATATTCATCCTATAGAACAATAACACAAGATTATAAAAGAAATATCAACTTTATACTGAATATAAATATTGTTGATCAAAATCGAAGATTAAAAGAGATCCTAACCTTGCCAGCAGGAGATTCCAGAAATTTTAGTCTTTCAGCTTCCGTGGGATCAGAAGCATGAGCAACCAGACCAAGCAAAGCAGGCTGAAACACACGTTGATATATTAATATCCAACCAAACTTTTCAGATGGAGTATTTAAAAAAAAACAGACCTTTTTGGGAGAACTCAAAACATCTGCATAACGAGCCTATGCATCTCTTAAAGTACATGGCGGGAAAGGAGGTGGCAAGGAGGCTACACCAATGGGTGTTCCATCCTCGTTATCAGCATGGACTCAGAAATAAGTGTCAGCTGGTAATCCTACTAATCTCACGGCTTCGTCCACAACTTCAGTTAGATTTTCACAGTAGACACCAACATGGTCCCCTGTCTCATATCTGAAAATAAATTAAGTAAACTTTTAGCAGCTATAATAATAGGTAAAACTGTAACAGATACAAAATTTTAAAACATGTAACTTAATGAGTAACATACGACAATCCAGTGTTTGCAATGTCAAATTCCAGATGAGTGCAAGACCGGTCAGATTCAGGGGTGTGAAGTTCCTTTTTAAATGCCACATTGGATCTTTGAGAAAAAACAATCTATGTCAGCCTAAAAGAAAAGTCATAAGATTATAACAAAAATCTAACTTAAATCTTTCTTGATACCTGATAGGATGTTGAGCATCAGGAACAGCATGACCATTTGTATGAGCTGATGATGATGTAAAAGGAATGAGTAGGAACAATTCCCGATGGGTGCTTAGACAGATCAACTGGTTGGCTACGCTCCAACACTTGATATGCCATAAATCCCTTTCCTCGACCCTTTAACTGTTCTACACAAAATTAAACGAGAAACTTGAATACCAAAACCTTAATTAAAAACCAAAAGCAACAATGCCAAACTAATCACTCAAGTTTAAAACTACAGTTAACTTCAATTCATATAATTGACCTTTCGGGAATTGTCTTATATATATTTCTACTAAGGAAAACTACGAATCTGAAGAACAGTCAAATAACTGATCTTTCAGGGTGCAGAATTGTATCATACACTCATACCCTCGGATGACAGCGTAATAACATCTGAAAGACAAATCATAATCAATAGACCATCACACTTCTAGCTTTGTTATAATGTAAAAGAAAAGCTTACATTTGCGGAGAGCAATATCAATGTTGTCGACAACATCATTGGGTCCCAAAACATGTCTCCAAACTGCATAAACGAACTTATATCATTGGACGAATGATAATAATAATAGTAATAATAATAAAGGGTGTTTGTTTAAGCTTATATGTGCGCTTATAAACTTATTTGGTTTTGGCTTATTTCGATACTTATGGGCTTATATAAGTTTGTTATACCATAATAAGCTTATATGAGCCCATAAGTATCAAAATAAGCTGGACAACTAAGGCATATGTAATATAAGCCGAAACCAAATAAGTTTGTTATTTCACTCAATACATATGAACAACTTGCATGAGCTATCTCAATTCTCAAACACCCTAAGAAATGTTTATGCTGTGTCAAAATGCAATACCAAACACCCATTTAAGTTGATAATCACATTAAAACAAAAGATAGGCATAGCATAATTTGTAGACATAGATACCAGTATTCTACTTTTTATAAGTTGTGGTCCAAGTTAAATAAAAGTATGGGCCCTTCAAGTGTAATAGACTAGAGGACAAAGGAAGCAGATAGTAACTACACTACACCTATCTATATATCTATAGAGATTATGCTAAAATCCGAAATACTGTTCAAAGTATTCAATAGTACAGTAGCTAAATCTTATAACTAGACACACTTTATAATGTGAATTGAATTTCACTATACAAAAATAAATGTTATACTGGTATGTTAGTGTTCTGTCTTACTCCCATATCATTGTCTCTTATATATGGACCGAGTAGGAAACCACATTAGTTCAATAATCTCAGTACCTATTGGACAAAGACTTGAACTCACAATCTCAGTATAGTTCAATAATCTCAGTACCTATTGGACAAATGGAGCACTAGTGATCTACTTAGTATAGTTCAATAATCTCAGTACCTATTCATGGTGCTGTTCTGAAAGCTATCTGTGCTGGTTTGCTACCTATTGGACAATGATAAGAAGGCATCTGTGTTCTGTCTTTGTCCAATAATCTACATTGTATGTGTCCGCTAAGTCCCTAATTAACTATGTATTACCATATACCAGCAAATGGTACTAGCCTTGACAATTGCTACCAAACTAACCTCAGACAGGATCACCAAGTTTCGCCTATAAGAACAGTAAAGAAAGAGCTAACACTCCCTTAACGAACAGCACTAAGAGCTAACAATAACAAAATTTTATGTAATATCCTATTGTTCACATTGAATAAGCATTTGATAATTAGATGTAACCAGTGATGCTGAATCCAAAAATGATTTAGGATTAATCTTTGTCCAAACTTTTCACAGTTACCTATTATTAGATGAACTTGATATCCACAGTTATATATTTATTAATGTAGCTATCTACCTTTCTATCTATCTATATTTGACGAACTTGATATCAACATGTTAAGCAACATCTCTTCTCCAATATATTATCATTCCGAAAACAAAACACTTAACACTTATTGCCAAACGATCTTTCAATTTTATACGCCAAACGCTAAATGCTACTTCAAGTAGCTTTTCACAAAAAACGAAACGCTAAATGCTCAATACTAAATGCTTAATGCTCCTAAATTCAGCTCGAAATACTTAATGCTCACTGCTAAATGCTTAAACAATACAAATTAAACATCAGAGATTAAACTAACAAATTCAGCTCAAAATAAGCTCGAATCAGATTCATAATTGAAAGGTCAATTCAGCTCGAAATAAGCTCGAATTAAGCGACTATCGGATCGGTGTAAATGAAACCCTAATTAGAGAAATAATACCTTCGGCAACGGTGATATGACCGGAGAAGATTACCGGAGATGGTGAGATAACCAGAGAAGATTACCGGAGATGGTGATATGACCGGAGATGGTGAGATAACTTCCGGTGACTGTGATGGTGAGATAACTTCCGGTGACGGTGATGGTGGCCGGATGTGAAGGTGTTGATAGCCGGAGAGAGAGAGAGAAGGTGAAGGTAGATTTTGTTCACCAGGATTATTAGATCGATTTTGAATGTATGGAGGACTGAATTGAACTTTGACTTTTTTAATTAGATGGAAAGACTAAAATGGTGTTTTATTGACTCTTTTACACTTCAGTCAGAATAGGTTTCAGACACTAAATGGCATTTATTTTGTAGTGACTTTTATGCTGAAGCGGGCAGTATTTGTCTTCAAGCGAGATGTTCTTCTACAGAATGGCTATGATAAACATATTCATTGTGATTGGGATCACCATCTTGATACATAATTTGATGCGTATATTTTTCAATCGGAGAGGTTTTGTTATAAGGGAATGGTTTTGGATACCCAACGATATCACTTTCGATACAAATTACATTCAGATCAATGATTCCAATAATCCTACCATGAAAAAGATATTGGAGACAAATTACATTTATGACACTAGGTAAGTCCATAATCCTTTATGTTCCACTGTTTGACTCTTCTATCTGTGTGAGAAAATATTCACCATTTAGGGATTGATTATAGTGTTTCATCTTAAACGTACACTATAGCGAGCATATTTAACCAAAAACTGGGAATTCACAATAATCATGCATGCCAAGTAAAGATATATAATGCTATACATATATAAAAAACATAAATTTTTTCACTTGGTACTTCGTTATAAACCAGGTATAACAAACATATATGAGCAGTCTATGCAATATATTCGAAAGCAAAACATAGCTAAATGGTTAAACTTCTAAGAGGAACAAGACCTAGCATTTATTTGAAACAACTCAATAACACAATAACAACTCAGTAACAGCAACAAAACTATTTATTTGAAACAACTCAATAAGAGCACTTTAAAAGAGGGTGTTCGTCAGGTGGAAGGCTGTCATGATAATCATCTTCAACCGAAGGAGTCACACTATAAAAGCACTTTAAAAGAGGATGTTCGTCAGGAGGGAGGCTGTCATGATTATCATCTTCAACCGAAGGCGTCACACTATAAAAGCACTTTAAAAGAGGGTGTTCGTCAGGAGGAAGGCTGTCATGATTATCATCTTCAACCGAAGGCGTCACACTATAATAGCACTTTAAAAGAGGGTGTTCATCAGGAGGAAGGCTGTCATGATTATCATCTTCAACCGAAGGAGTCACACTATAATAGCGCTTTAAAAAAGGGTGTTCGTCAGGAGGAAGGCTGTCATGATTATCATCTTCAACCGAAGGAGTCACACTATAATAGCACTTTAAAAGAGGGTGTTCGTCAGGAGGAAGGCTGTCATGATTATCATCTTCAACCGAAGGAGTCACACTATAATAACACTTTAAAAGAGGGTGTTCGTCAGGAGGAAGGCTGTCATGAACTACCGGGTTCGGATTAGTCTTTGTGGATTTGTAGGTTGTCAGCTTCTGTATTGGTGTGAGCTTAGGTAAAGCCATGACTTTGATCGAATGAAGTTTGAAGAATCGTGTTTATGGTTTTTGTAGGTAAGATCGTAGGTTATGAAACAAGACCGATGTAAATATATATAGGCGATCATGCATGGTTTTATAGTAAAATAAGGATACAATTAGCCGACTATATTAACCGACTCTATGTTAAAAACACTTCCTTAAATAAAAGTAGTGGTTAAACATTCCTTTTATCACAATTTTTTTCTATCGATGCACAACTTTGTTATTTACATAACAACAGTTAACCGAGCATTGCGGCGGCAAGACTATAACTTTCGGCGATTAACATTTTTTGATTTTATGTTTTTTGTGAAGAATGACGATAATATTATAGAGCATACTCGCTCATTGTTTCTTACGGCAATAAATATAATACGGGCGTTTGATAAAAAGAATAAATGAAGATTGTAAATTATAAAAACATGTGGTTGGTTTATACTATGGCAAATAAAGGATGGCCAATTTATTTAGCAGCTTTCATCATTTGTACCATGTGCATAAATGTATTTGCTTAAAATTTGTATTGGAAAATCTTAAAAAGTTTAGGAGAAATGATATAATCTCTGGTAGTGTAGATTAATAGCATCTCTTAATTAAGGTAAATTATCTGAAAAAATCAAATAAATATATTTAGGGTTTTGCTAAACAAACTCTATGAGTTTTGTATAAGCATTCCATAATCACATAATTAAAATTTAATAAACACTAAACATTCCTTAGTTAAGATCACTTACCGCTTTCATAATTATAGAATATAAGAGTTTATTAATTGTTATTTTCATAAATTTTGAATACTTAAACAAAATCCATAGGATTGTATTTAGCAAATCCCATTTATTTAAAACTCATATATTTAAACCGCACATATATATACTAGGAGCGTAACCGCGCATGACAATGAGAATTTATGTCGACAAATAATTATAGTTGTGACATTGTGGTTAATTGTTTCATATATCGCTCATGCATATAACGTAAAATAATCTAGAATTTATTAAAGATATTGTAATATACGATTATTCAACTTACAGAACGGTTTTAAAATATCAAAAAATGTATAAAAACATTTATTAAAACTGAGAGTGAAAACTAAAAACTATTTTAAAATAGCTAATGATGCACGTTATTCATCACATAAAATTTCTTGGTAAGAGCTTTTTTTTTTTGGGTAATAATGATTTTCGATATTTTAACCGACTAATCCACCGATTGAACTCATTGCCAGACAAACTTAAACCGGTTAAAGCCCTCAACTTTTAAGAGGTTGGTGTGACCACTTTTAGATTGTTTGCACATAATAGAAATTGAACTTGAGACTAACACATCTTAGAATGATAGTCACAATTTTTTTTTGCCATTAAACGACCCTTGAACATCATCATCATTATTATTTAGAGCATTCATGTTATTCATCTTCTATACAAACCTACAAATCATGGATGGTAAAAATAATCGTGTTATATAAAAGAATATGTCTTCGATATGGATGTTAATTAAAATCACACTTAAAATCAACTTTTACATGGTGTTAATTAAAACCAAAATTTAAAATAAACCGTTAAACATAACAATAACTAAATTTAAAAGAACAAACTTTTTTATCATGAACATTAACGGTATTTTTGTCCATCAACATTAGCATTTAAGAAAAAATATTTGCTTTACTAGACGATTACTCGTGCATAGTGATAAAAATTTATAACAACAAATAATTATAGTTGCGATATTGTAGTTAACATGTAAAAGTTAGGATTAAGATGAATATGAAGTATATATAAGAAAAATTAGTAAGCAATTGGTATAACATAAAAGCGCAATAAACAAAATAAAACACTTTAATATTAACCTCGTTATGGTTAAAAGCTTGCTTAACAATGTAATCAACATTAGTGTGATTAATGATTAACGGAAAACCCAATCTTTTTCTACAAATGGTAGATGGCAAAAATAGGTGTGTTATATATGTAAGTTAATTGAATGTAATTGACTAATTAACAAAAAAAAAAGTTCAAATTTAAACCACTAAACATAATGGGGGTATTTTTGTCAAATCACTTTACTCATTTTTTTTTTTTTACGTTTTTAAGCTCTCAAGAAATGTTGTTTCTTCTATGTATTTAACTAGATGAATATCCGCGCAAAGCGACGATTTATAGCGGCTAATGATTATACTTGTAAACTTGTGGTTCTTGTGTAACTCTTGATGCAACACTTACGAGCTACGAGTTCAATTTGTAGTTATTATGAGAAAATAGTTTATGGGTTATAAACGAAAAATAATAAAAGTTTGAGGATTAAACAATATATAAAATTACTAATTTAATGGTGAATGTTGTGATAATTTTTAATCATGGATAAATTAGACAAATCACTACTCTTTCTTAAAAAAAATTAAGTTTCAAAAACAGTATTTTGATTTATAAGTAGTAAAGATAAAGATAAATATAGTTAAGATAAGATAAGATTAAAATAATATATAGTTAAATATAAAATCTTTTTTAAAAACAAGAAAACATCAGTGCGGATATGAGGTTAATTCCTACACTCTTATATCTAAGGATGGCAACGAGGCGGGTTTTGGTGGGGCAACTATCCCTATATATCCCCAAACCCGATTATCAAAGTTCTCTTCAAACCCGCCCCGTATTAATTGGGGATGTTTTCGGAGTGGCCAAAACTATTTATTCACTCATGCAGCTGCGGTGATTTCATCTTCTTTAATATTGCTTGATCGATGTTTTTGGTCTCTTCTCTTCACTACAACGTTTGGGGCTTTTAGCGATGACGCGGGTCCTTTCCAAAAGTCGTCGCCAATGCGTCGTCGACACAACACCGTCTCTAAGAGTTATAGCGACGATGGTCAACTGCTTTTAGACACGAGTGACACGTGGGGCCCACAAAAAATCTCCAATCAATTAACCAAGTTTATAGTTTTTTAAGATTGATTTTAATAATTATATATTATGTAAGAGATTCGTTAATCAAAGGATCTTAGATTGCAGCATATTTTGAAAAACAAAAGCAAAAAAAGAGAGTTGGGTAAACTCTGTTAAGGTTGTGAATACAAAGACAAATACTCATATAAACATAGTTATCAACAGCATTCAACGATAGGCGATGTCTGAATACCCATGTTACCGGTATTAAGAAACAGGACATAAAAACATATTGAAGAGTACATCAACCTGGGCTGAAAGGAAAAACTTGTGACTTGAAAAAAATAGAAAATAAAAGATCATTATATAGGTTAATAGGATATAAAGAAATTGATGGTCCAAAGCTTAGAGAGTATGAGTGAATAAATAGTTTTGGCCACAAAAACTAACAAGTGGCTAAATTGCAAAGATGAAACTGTTCGAGACTCGTGAGTGTACTAGCATATGCGACTCACAATCTCATATTGGTATAAACAAATAGCCCATCAATATATATCAGATCATGCGTTAGAGTTTAGTAACATAACCTAAATGGACAGAGTAGCTGTGGATTATCACGATCTGCATAAGATAACAATTATTTCCCATGAGCATCTCTGTAGAATAACAAGCAAACAAGACTAGACAGGAAATGTGGCTATGCCTAGTCTTTGTGCACAGAAATTGCTTGTTATCAGTGGGATTAAACTATTTTCTACTCCTATCATTCATTCATCAATGTAAATAAACAAAAAGAGATTATACACTGTAATGATGTCGACGTGCCACGATGAAATAGCTAAATGCACTCCAACACTTGCATTAATTGTCCATTTAGCTTAACGGGGAAACACAACATGAATTTTGACCCCTGTTACCATACATCTGAGATGTTTGATTATATGCAGTAAGATATACCCTAGGACTAATTATAGGCTCCTTAAACCACTAAATCTCGGCATTTATCCTAGATAGCATCATTGCCAAATCATCAGAAACATTTATAAACAGCATGAGATCATTACTTACCCATGAACATAGACACGTGGTTCAACCTCTAGACAAAACAGAAACGTAATATCGATTCACAATAAAAGAAACAGGAACTATACTTTTTCTTTGCAATGCAACCCAACTTTCCTGCAATCAGTATGAACTCAGTGCTTCTTGTGGATGATGACTATCATCAACATTTTCATTAGAATCAGAATCAGAATCACTCTCTTCTGGGTAAGATATGGATATTTCAGTTGTAGGATTCTCATTCCCACGGTATACTGTTGGAGCACCAATGATATCACACTCGCTAAGAATCACATCCAAATCTAGAATCACGATGAACCTGCACAAAATAGTTGCAAGAGGTGTCTCAATCAAAAAAAATTCTTTCATAATTCGTTAAGTTTAACCAAACAATTAACCGTGTTTTAGTATCTGTGTCCGTTAAGAAACTTAAAGATAAGATTAAGCTGCATATTCAGACTTACAAATCAGCCATAATCCAAAATTCATCATCGAAAACATCATCAAAACTCTTTTATTTTCTTTCTAATTTATTATTTCGATCATTAATTATTTATCGTTACTAAAGGTTTCATATATCTACTTATTTTTATTCCTATGCAAAAACACCCTTTACAATACCTTAAATATTTTTAAGGCGAAAAATATGTTTTCTCACGGGGCAATTGCAGAACGTAAGTTGTTAGTTCATTTAATTAAACCAGCAAAAACTATTTTTCGCGTTGATTCTTTCAATAAATAACTCGCCCAGGTTTGTTCACAGTACTAAATTCATTTCATATATTAAAAGCAATTACGAATCTGCCTACAAAAATATAACATAACTTTAAATAAGCAACTATTCATAAATTCATAAGCCCGGAAAACACGTACAGGCGGCCACGAATCATAGAACAACCTATCTGCAACTGCTGAGAACTAACCAACTCACTGAGCTGAGAAGGCAAAACGCATTCTGGTGAAACGAACCGTCAGATAACCGAACCAGATACCGATCAGGACGGAGAGGAATACTCTGAACATCCGTCACCTGAAGCACCGGTTTCAGATCACTCCCGCTTAATAGCATAGATATTCCTTCTGGAGTAAGATTAACCGCCATTATTTGAGTGTGAATTGTGGTGATGTTAATTCAATTTGGGGGTTTTGAAAACAAGCCCTAGAAATAATGAAAAAAAAGCGCGGGAAAAGATTGGGGAAAATGTTTTGGTTTGAGCGGGAGGCATGTTTGGGTTTATTTATAGGAGATGACTTGAGTCGTTGCTCCTAAATATTACAGTATAGCAGATGAGTTTAATTAGAGGTGGAAATGAGCCGAGCCGTTCGTGAAAAACTCGGGATTGGATAGGTAGAAAGCTCGAACGAGCAAAGCCTAAACGAGCTTGAGCCTAAGTAGGGGTGTTCATCGGTTCGGTTCTCGGGTTAATCGGTTTATTCGGTTCGGTTTGTTCGGTTAATTTTTTTTTGGGGTCATAACCGAAAACCGAACCGAACCGAACCGAAAATATTTGTAACCGAACCGAAGTTCGGTTCGGTTATGGGTCAAAACCGAAAACCGAACTTATATATTTTTTTAATTTAATTAAATAGATTTTGGCAAAGAAAAAATTTATTTCAAGTATAAAAAGTGATTTTTATATTAAGATAAAATTTTAATGGTCTTTTTGTGTATATAAGTATATAAAAAAAAATATAAAAGTGTTTTTATATATAAATATATAAAAGAAAAATATATATATTTATATAAATTCGGTTTTCGGTTCAGGTAGCCAAAACCATATCCAAACCGAAAACCGAATTTTTAGTTTGGTTCGGTTCGGTTTTGACAAATTCGGTTCGGTTACAAGTTCGGTTCAGTTTTGTCGGTTCGGTTCGAGTTTGGTTTTCGGTTTATTCGGTTATTACCCGACCCATGAACACCCCTAATCCTAAGGCAACTCGTTTATTAAACGAGCTCGAGCCCGAGCTTTAAATACAAAGCTCGTTTGGGCTCGTGAGCCTAAACGAGCCCAAAATGACATTATGATATTTTTAGTATTAAACATACATACGAGCCAAGCTCGAGCTTATTAACGAGCTCAATAAAGATATATTACGAGCCGAGCTGGAGCTCGAGCCAAGCTTTAACTTTTCTTTACCAAATTGTATAAACGAGTCGAGCTCGAGCCGAGCCTATATAACATACCACGAGCCCGGCTCGGCTCGGCTCTTTTTCACCCCTAAGTTTAATTATAGATTTTTCTTTTTTTTCCTCTCACTTTCTTCATCTTTTATTAAAAATAAAACGATAAAAAAATCTTGTCGACTGGACCAAAATCATCTAGACACGGACCCATATAAACTCATGTTTTTAGAAGATCTATTTACATCCGGACTCATATAGACCCACACCCATCTATACCCGTGAGTTAAACCCGACCCACCTATTTTGCCACTTTTACTTAGGAACCATTATTTTAAACTATTTGCTACTAATCACCCTCTTACTTTTCTCTTTATGTTGTTTGTTACTAAAAGTACTTTTTCACTTTTGTCCGCAAGAGGAAAAAGAGAATGAAGACGTGGGTTACCTAAGTTATATTGATGGACATTTCTTTTAAATAAGACGAGTACCCGTGCATAGCGACTGGACTTTATAGTGGCAATAATTATAATTGGGACATATTGGTTAAGTGTTTAAGGTAACATTTATGCATAGAACGTAAAATAATCAACATGTAATTGAAACTTTTTTAAATACGATAATTCAACTGAAAATAAAACATGACAACAATTAGTTGAAATATTTTTTTCCATATACAAAAAGAAGATTTATAGCTTTTTCTATAAATGATGTGTTATATGTAGTTGAAATGATAAATATATATAGTAGAGTTAATTACATAATTCGTCCTTGTGGTTTGCTGATTTTTACGGATCTTGTCTCTGTGCTTTTTTTAAGCGGGTCATGTCCCCGTGGTTTTTGAATTTTACGGATCTTGTCTAATTTTCGACCCAAGTCCAAATGATCATTAAAAAGGACCAAACTTAACATTGATGGACTAACGTGAGGGTTAACTTTGTAATTTAGGTTTTCCCTCTCAAAATACAAACCACAAGGTTAACCAAATTACAAGGTTAACCCTCACGTTAATCTATCAATGTCAAGTTAGGTCCTTTTTAGCGATCGTTTGGACTTGGGTCGAAAATTGGACAGGATCCGTAAAAATCAAAACACAGGGGCATGACCCGCCTAAAAAAAGCATAGGGACAAAATCGGTAAAAATAAGCAAACCACAAGGACGATTTATGTAATTAACTCTATATAGTATGTATTAAATGTGATTGATAAACTTTTTAATTATAGTTAGAAGAAAACATATTTAAAAATAAGTCAAACAATTTTTTGTTAGAAAGTAATAATAAAAAGGTCATTTTAAGTATAACACATTACTCATTTTTCGGTTTTTTAAGTTTTAAAGAAAATTACTCACTTTTTATATGTAATTTAGATTGAGCGACCGTGTGTTTTTTCTTTTAAATTGAAAAACACGTAGAGATTGACCAATATTTAAAAACCCGCCATTTAAAAAGTTGACATTTTAAAAGTAGCAAAGATTGGTATTGATAAAGCAATGGTGTAACTTAAACTTGTTTTGAAACGGAAAGTAAAATTGTAAAACTTGTTATTTAAGCATTTAAATTTAAAAGGTATTATAGGCAATCAACGTTACTTAAATTTTAAACATTTTAAGTTTAAGGAATGCATATGCATAAATTATGGCCATGTTTGGCAACAAGCATTTCGAAGCGACAAACGGTAAGCATTTGAGATGAAAAGCTTGTTTGGCCACACCTCAACCAGCGTTTGAATATTGTTTTACCGCTCCAATCTAAATACTTCTTGAATAAACATTCAAGAATTGCTTCAAGCATTTAGTTTATGAAATTACATATATCACCCTTATTTGTTTAATCATTTTTTTTTAATTTGTATATGACATTTTTCATAATTTTATACTTTATAACTACTGTTACAACTATGTTACCAAATACGGTTTTTTAACAAACAACTACTGCTTACTGCTACTATCTACTGCTTATAGCTTAATGCTACTGCTATGTGTCGCCAAACATAGCAAGTAGTAGAGGAGAGAAATGAAAGATATTTACTTTTATTGGATGGGCTTGTGTAGTAGTTTTTCTTTATTTATTTATTATTATTTTTCTCTTAAGTCTAAACATAGATTGCAAATGGCCCAAATAAGTATTTAGAACTTCCGATTAGCTATCTATATTTTCAGGCTTTTTAGTTATCTTCATTAAAACTAAAAAATTGTTCCAGTTTTTTCTTTACAAGTTCAAAATTTTGGAGGTTAACCTTTGTTTTTGTATGTCATATACTCCGTATGTCTTAAAAATTGTGATTTTAGTTTATTAAAGTCCAATTTCACAAGTTGTTATGGTTCTCTCTGTTGTTATGTAAGACGTTTGGCGTAAATGAATTAAGAGTATGTTTTTTTACTACCTTGTTCGTAGTTCATGATAAACCAAATCAATTAGGCCTATAAAAAAATAAGGACGCACAATTTGTATTTGGAAAAAGAAACCGGAACAAAAAAGAGCCCGAACTAAAGCCTCAAATATAAGGAAAAATATTTTACGAGCTTGTGCATACTCTACTTCGGATTCTTAGATAGGCCATTGTCTGCTTTAACATTGGCAAGTCGGCAAGATCCTCTGTTGCATAAGGAACAAGTTTGTTGGTAAAAAAGACCAACAAACCTTGTAAGCTAGCCCAGAATATTGACTCAAAATAAACACGCACGTAACTTCAAACATAACATTATATTAATTAACAAATGGGGATGGAAGAATGTACAAACTAGCATCCCTCACCTCCTTTTATAGAGATAAGGGGTACAATCCTTTTGGAATTCGAATTCCATAATTTCCTTACTTACTTTGCACACCAAGCAATCCTAATTTAAACTAAATCCCTATACATATATTAATTACACTTAACCCACCAATAATTGTTACTATATTATACGTAGTAACAAAGTTCTTTGATAAAGCATATATATATATATATATATATATATATATATATATATATATATATATATATAGTGTGAGGTTATTGTCATAACCAAAAAAAATGCGAGAACTGCGAGAACCAATCTCAACCATTAAAATGTGTGATCAATGGCTGAAATTACTTGTGGCATAGTTGTAATTAAATTAAAGTTCAAATATTAATTTTTATAGGATGCAGGGGTAATATAGGAATCTCACCTTCATTCTCTTTTAAAAACCATCCATAAAAATATTATGGTTTTATCATTCCGTAAACCAACTCCCTACTTTCTCTCCACCTTCCGTAAACCAAGAATTATTATGGTTTTATCATTCATCTCATTTTCTTCTGATTATTTTTATATAATCAGATAGATCGGTCCCTGATCTATGATTTTATCATGATTTTATCATTTTCTGTTAGTTTCGTCCCTGGTGGCGATTTTTACAAAAAGGCGGTTATGTGAAGCGGTTTATTGTTGAGATTTTATTGAATTTAACGGTGAGATTGTCATTTATTTTTTTATTTTGTTGTTATATTAGCTTGTTTGATTTGATCTAACTCATTTGATGCTTTTTAGGTCGTGCTCATGATCTAACGATTTAATCCGATTGTATGATGAGATGTGCGACTAGCCGACTAGTATATGAGAATGATATGGCTACTACACTGAATCATATCAGATTATTTAAGATGTATGAAATATTTGATGTAAAAAATGGCTAATGTGGATAAAGGTATGATGTGTATATATTATTTTTTAAGTCGTTGTTAGTAATAATTAAGCTAGTTAGATTTAATTTTATTAGTGTTGGTGGTATTTGTTTGGTTTATTTTGTTTTAATTCTTTTCTCTGTTATTACCGGTCTTGTTATAGTTGTACCATTTGATTCGTAGAAGCGAGATCAAATTTAGAATATAAGTACATCAGGAAATCGTGTGTGATTTGCTTATATGTTTGTATCTATTGATGAATCTTTCTTGCTTATATGTGCTTCTATTATCGTCTGAGTGTGCACATGTGTTTTTGAGTGTGCACATGTGTTTTTGATAGGTAAATTTTGGCTATCCTGTTAGTTTTGATGGGAATGACTTAGGACTTTTTTGGTTGAATCTGGATCAGTTGAAAATATTTGTTTGGTATCGATACATCACAAAAAATAGAATATAAAGATGCCACATATCCATTGCTTAAATGAAAATATGATCTATGTTCGGTTATGATTGTGTTCTGTTTTGTTTTAATTTTTATTTAGTTTTATTTTTTTTTGTTTTGTTTTGTAGGTCTTATAGCGAACGGTTTTGGTTTGTATCGTGAGTTTTTTTGGTTTTCGAATGGTGGAATAGGCAACAGTTCAAATCTTACTTTTTATTGCTCTTTATCGTCTCAGTGTGCACATATGTTTTTGAGTGTACACATGTGTTTTTTACAGTTGTGAATTTGAAACCTTATATTCATATGTGTTTTTACCGTTTCATGAACTTGTTTCTTTTGTTTTATTTCAGCTGTTATGAAAGGATTGTGCATACATGTTTTGTTAGTTGTTATGAGTAAATAATTCCTCTATTATTTGTTTGTGATTACAGGTTCGAGTATAATGGGCAATATGAAGAATGCACGTACTTATATATAAGGGCATATGGACGAACTCAACTGCCCATATGCATACAAAGAGATCGAGAGTGGCCAATGAGGAAAAACACATGTGGACAAGGATTAAAAGATGAACCAAATATTAAAAACATTGTATTATGCACATGTGCACGTTTCATATATTTGTAATAAAACATATTTATGTAATATTTTTTAATAAAGTTTTGTTGTTTGTATAAAATTGCATAAATGTATTAATAAAGTTTTGTTGTTTGTATAAATACTTATGTAATATTTTTTTATAGATACATGTGCAAATACAAAACACCTATGCATAAATGGAAAATACAATTATCACATAATGCAAAACACATGTGCACACAATGTTGAAAAAAAAAATCCTAGAATAACGGGAACTAAAAAACGTTTTTTGTAAAAAAAAAAGATCAAATATTATAAAAAAAAAAAAGTAATTTTACCATTATGCCCTTTTGAATTAAATAATACAAATTAATATAAGAAAAAATCTGATTGGTTGATGCTGGTTCTCGCAGTTCTCGCAATTTATTTGGTTATGAAAATAACCCTTCCATATATATATATATATATATATATATATATATATATATATATATATATATATATATATATATATATATATATATATATATATATATATATATATATATATATATGCTTTGGTTCCATTGAAAAGACTTTTAGATTGAGAACGTTGAGAAGAAATCTTAGCCATCCAATTGTATTAAATTTGAATCATTTAATTAATTATTTAAAATGATGATAAGGGTAAATAGGTAATTGAAGCAATGCATTTAATCCTTACATTTTTGCTAATAGTATCACATATATGTTTTTTTTTTTTTTTTAATTTATTTTGCATCGTGATTTTTGTTTTCTCTAAAATTTGATACATATGATACTTTTCTTTTAATCAATTCCTTCTCAAAAGTTCGTATCATTTTTTGAAGATGAATAGAAAATCCAATTACAACTACAGAAAACTCGGACTCACAAAGATAGGAATTATTATTTTTGAATCATGTTAATTCTGTGTGAATGACAAAAGGTTTGATCTTCGTTAGTTTATATTACATGGGTTCTTCATTTTTTTCACACGTTAATTAGTTTATTATAAATGTATATTGTTGGTTTTTTGTTATTGTGAATCATAAAGAATGCCATATGAAAGCTGTAGAACAACATATTTGTGAATACATAAAAAATGAATCGAGTTGTTTTTATGAAATCGAGTTGTATAGTGTTGGTTTTTTGTTTTTTTTTGAATAATAATATAGCCATATGAAAGCTGCAAAACAGGTTTGAAAATTGACGAACATCGAGCTAGTATGGAATGATGCACATGTATGGTCAAGATTTTAGTGATTCATATTATTTTGTATCGTAACCACCCTTGTTGTTATGGAACCGGGTTGTATTTATGAATCATTGTGTAACATAATGAATCGAGTTGTATATAGCTTTTTTTTTTTCTTTTTTTTTAATCATAATGAGTGCCATATGAAAGTTGTAGAACAGGTTTGAAAATTGACGAACATCGAGCTAGTATGGAATGATGCACATGTATGGTCAAGATTTTAGTGATTCATATTATTTTGTATCGTAACCACCCTTGTTGTTATGGAATCGGGTTGTATTTATGAATCATTGTGTAACATAATGAATCGAGTTGTATATAGCCTTTTTTTATTTTATTTTTTATTTTTTTATTTTTTTAATCATAATGAATGCCATATGAAAGTTGTAGAACAGGTTTGAAAATTGACGAACATCGATCTAGTATGGAATGATGCACATGTATGGTTAATATTTTATGGAATGATGCACATATATGGTTAATATTTTAGTGATTCATATTATTTTGTATCCTAACCACCCTTGTTGTTATGGAATCGAGTTGTATTTATGAATCATTATGTATCATAATGAATCGAGCTAGTATGGAATCGAGTTGTATTTATGAGTCATTGTGTATCATAAGGAATCGAGTTGTATAGTGTTGGTTTTTTGTTTTTTTTTTATTGTTTTTGAATCATAGAATGCCGTATGAAAGTTAGCTACTGCCTTGGTTTTGTCTCGGATTAGAGCAGGGAAATGAAAGGTTCATGAAACTTCGAAATTAAATGACCAATAACCGGAAACAAGAGGAAATATTAAAACAATTGGTACCATAAGCCTTGTTAGAGTTTACCTCAATCTTTTTTTGGGTTTAAGTGGTGGTCGCTGTTCTTGTTCGAATTCTGCCTTGGTTCTACCTTTTACTCTATGATTTACTTTTAGAACATGTTGCTGCCACGACACCTCTGGTCAACACAACGTATGTTGTAAAGTTTACCAAGTGATGACAAATAGGGAGAAATATATATAGTATAAGGTATTGCACACCATACTAGTAGATAAAGAGGCATTGGAGCTATACTATAATTATATCGTGAGGGTGGTGAGATGAAATTTGGGTCTATCCTTTAAAAAACACAACAGAAGGCTGATTTTTGAACCAAAGTGCAGCAACAAAACCATCTCAAAGTGGTGGTTGGCTGCTGATTTTTGCAGCAACAATGAACGAAAGTAAAAACCATCTCAAATTGGTGTTTGGCTGTTGATTTTTGCAGTAAAAATGAACCCAAGTGCAACAACAAATACCATGTCAAAGTGCAGCAACAAAACTATCTAAAAGTGGCGTTTAGATGCTGATTTTTGAACCAAAGTGCAGCAACAAAAATCACCTCTAAGTGGTGTTTGGCTGCTGATTTTTTAACTAAAGTGCAGCAACAAAAACCCTCTCAAAGTGGTGTTTGGCTGCTGATTTTTGCAGCAACAATGAACCAAAGTAAATACCATCTCAAAGTGGTGTTTGACTGCTGATTTTTGTACCAAAGTGCAGCAACAAAAACCATCTCAAAGTACAACACCAAAAACCATCTCAAAATGACCCAAAATGCAGTAGCAATAAACCAAAGTGTAGAAACAATAAACCAAAGTAGTGTTTGGGAAATCAAGGGCCAATAAAATTAACACATTAGATAGCATTGATATTGTGATTCAACAATTTATTAAAATAGTAAAGTGTAAAAAGTCAAACTAAAAAAGCATCAATACCTTAAGAAATAGTCATATGAATCTTGATTCAAAATAACGAACAAAATTGATATAAAAAAAGAGTAACATAGCATTTTAGTCTTTTAGACCATATGTAGATGCTTGTTGATTTGCTGCATGTTTCTTAGTTGCTTCACTTTTCTTTTGTGCTTCAAGTTTCTTTCGTTGATCTTACTCATTTTGCTTCTTCACCGGACAATTACGAGTGTCATGTGCCCCATATGATCCACAATAGTTGCATCGCCCCACATTGGTTTTTGAGATTTGGCGATTACCTAGTCTTTTAAACTGGTAATCTTTTTCTTACCTCCAACTCCACCTTTGTTACGATCAACATATGATTCTAGAAAATAAACTGGCTCATGTGTAAGTGCTAGAATCTCTTCTTTCTTTTCAGAAATATCATGTCAGTTGAAACTACTCCCATAGGATGGAGGAGGAACCACATCCTTTGTCCAGCGCCTTAGAAATGTATCATTTTGGATGCTCGTTAATCTTCAACATACTTAGAACAAATAAACAATGTCGACACAAGAACCCATCTAACTCAAAAAGCTTACAATTGCACATCAGAATAACCTCCAACTCAACAAAATGAACCTGAAAAATAGAAGAATATAAAAAGTGTAATTGCATAATAATTGAATTGTTGGATAAATCAATTTTTTGAATCATTGCAAATGATTGTCCACAACAGATGAATGATCTATGAATCATGGTTTGATATAAATTAAAAAAATATATTTGTTGCTCATCTCTAATATGTACAGAGCCTAAAGGTTTATTAACGAAATTGAATAATAAAAAATTTGAATCAATACATTTACCTTAGAAAATTATATTATATTTGAATTAGTTAAGAGCTATGTTACGAATGAAAAGCAACAAGAAGAAATCCAAAACTAACTAAAAACTTACAAAAACATGGTCCGCATCAATATAGTAGGTTATCATATTTGTTGCATCATTTTCAGGTTGAGCGTCAGACTTGGTAATGGGTTAAGTATGTTACTGATAATTTTTTTTTTGAAGAAGATGAACAATTATGGAGATTGTTTGTTTGATGCATTCATTTCTCCATAGTGTTGGAAGAAACTGATTTGCAGGGGATTCCCTCAATCATACTATTAATATATTAAATGAATGAAAACAAAAAATGTAAATTTCCAATCTTACCCTTAACATGGTTTGATAAAATGAATGGACAAGATTGCTTCTCATTCTTCTCGATCTCAAAGTCTTCTCAATCCATCCGGATTCTATATATATATTGTTGGGAATAATATGTTACCACTGATAGTTGTGGTTTACACTGCTTGGTTTAACACTAGCAGTGGAAACGTATTCCCACTGCAAGTTCTTCATTACCACTGCTATCAGTTAATGATAAGGTTAAACGCATCTTGATAAGTATAGAATAGATCTTGTGTATATTCTATTATGTTAGCTATATACTTATCTTGTAAAGGACTCCTTGTTGTATAAAAGGAGATCCTAGGTCATTGTCTTAGGTACGTATTACATTACAATATTACCTACGAAAGCTTCAAGGTGTAACCCTAGTGATAAGTTAAGATCACTCGTATTATTTCTTTAATAATATTGGAGCTTGAGTTTTGTGTTAACTTGTGTTCATTCTCAATACATCATATAATTCGTCTTCTAAGTATTACTTAAGTAAATTCCGCTTGCTTGATAATATTATACAAAATATCATTGACACAAGGAGAGTGTCCTAGATCCATCAAGTGGTATCAGAGCGAAGGTTCTGATATTTTGTTTTAGAAGATCCAAGGAATTAGCTTGACTCACTCACTCAATTCAATGGAGATGGAAAACAATCAATCAAACTCTTCTTCTACACCAGACTCCCTAAGCTTAAGCTTAATGAGTTTGAGATGTGGAGGATACTGATTGAGCAATACTTCCTCATACAGGACTATGCTCTATGGGAGATCATTCAACTTGGTGATTCCTTCAAATCTGTGACCACTACTTCAAAAGTTGGTGACACAGATGTTGTGAAAGTTTCTGTGCCTGAATCAAATGCTGAAAAAGCTCAAAAGAAGAATGATCTTAAAGCTAGAAGTCTGTTGCTGATGACTCTTCCTAGAGACCAGATTATAGCATTCAGCAAGTTCAAGACTGCTAAAGAATTGTTTGATGAGATTTGCTCAGTGTTTGGTGGTAATGATGCTACAAAGAAGACTCAAAAGACATTGTTAAAGCAAAGTTATGAAAACTTCTCTGCTTCAAGCAATGACTCACTTGATAGCATTTTCACCAAACTTCAGAAGATTGTTACACAACTAACTGTGTTTGGAATTGAGGTAGAAAAGGAAGACCTCAATTTGAAGTTTCTAAGAAGTTTGCCTTCAGAGTTTCAAACCAATGTTACTGTCTGGGAAAACAAAACATACATAGAAATAATGAAGCTCAATGATCTTTACAACAACTTTAAACTTATCGAGCAAAGGTTGAAGAAGGCAGGGAAACTTGGTACAAGCTCTAATAGCTTGGCATTGTTGTCAAATTCTGTTGACAGTGATGATTCTGAAGATGAAAGTGATGATGATATTGCCACTGTAGGTTCTAAAGTTTCCACTGGCAATGTAAATATTGCCACTGCAGGATCAAAGAAGAAGGTTGCTAGTATTGGAGATCCTACCTTTTATGCTTTTATCTCCACACAAGTCGATGGCTCTCTCTTAACTCATGAAGACATAGAGCAAATCGATGAAGATGACTTGGAGGAGATGGATATAAAATGGCAGATAGCTCTTCTTAGCATGAGGGCTAAGAAATTCTACAAGAAGACTGGCAAGCCTATCCACATTAATGGTGATGATACTGCAGGCTTTGATAAGAAGAAAATGGAGTGCTTTAACTGCCACAAGTTTGGACATTTTGCTAGAGAATGTAGAAGACCAAAGACCAAAGATAACAGGTCTACATGGTACAAGCAAAAGAAGGGACCAACTGTGGAAGAACCAAAGGCAATGTTGGCTATTGATGGTGTGAGCTATGATTGGAGTTTCATGGCTGATGATCTTGAAGAAGAACACACAGATGCTGCTCTTGTTTCTGCTGAAGTTGCTCTTATGGCTTTCTTTGACTCTGAGGTACACAATTCTGAATGTTGCTCTAAAACATGTAGGGCTGCTAGAGAAGTTGAAAGACTTAATGATTTATATTCTAATGAAAGACAAGAGTTATACACTGCTAATTATACTGTGGCTAATCTTAGGAGAGCCATGGCAGTTTTAGAAAAACAAATAGAGCACTATCAGGCAAATGAGTCAAATTATAATGATGATATGATTCTTCTTAGGAGAGAGGTAGAACATACAACTGCTGTGAATGAAGCATACCAAAAGGAGCTTGAAAAACTTCAAAAGAAAATTGAAAATGTCAATTTAACTATAGACACATGTTATCATCAGTCTGAGTCAATTGATAAAATTTAGAATGCTCAAGTATATAATAAAGCTAAGTCTGGTATGGGTTATAATACTGCGCCTCCACCACTAAGGGGTGTTCATTCACCTTCAGGTATAGATTTAGCTCATACAGGTATAAAGGATTTTAAGGATCTTGAAAGAGAATATGGTCCTTTAAAAGACACAGTTGTGAAGAGTGAGGAAGAGAGTAAGCTTGATAATGATGTTTTTGAGAGTGCTAGTGACTCATCTGTTGTAGATGAGAGTGTTAAAAAGAATGTAGAGACTACTATCCCAAAAGTTGTTAATACTGTTACAGAGGAACCTAGGAAACCAGTTAATAAACCTAGACCAACTGTAAGGTATGCTGAGATGTATAGGAACAAGCCTACAGCTCCTAGGGGTAACCAGAGGAGTTGGAATCATGTTAAATCTCAACAACTAGGTAGTGATTTTGTGATGAACAATAAAGCATGCTATATATGTGGTAGTTTTGATCATTTACATGCTTATTGTGACTATCATGTTGGGAGAAGGGTAGTCTATGGGAACAAAAGGGTGGAGTCTAACAGATATCAATATAATGTACACCCTAGTTCTAATTGCAAAATGGTCCCAAGAGAAGTTCAACTTAGAAGTGGCCTCAAAATATTTGCCACTGCAAAAACTGTTAACACTGCTCACCCTAAGTCACCTGTTAAAAGTGCAAATACCAAAACAAGCTTTGTAAAATCTGCACAAACAGGAAAAAGGACCTTTCAAGCTAAAAAGGTTAACAATAACCAACAGTGAGTACCTAAAAAGAAACCAGCAGTTTCCACTGCTCATTCAAAAGTTACCACTGCAAGGTTTTTGAACAAGAAAAGGGGGGACATGGGAAATGCTATGAAGGCCTCAGCACATTGGGAATGGAAACCTAAAGGAAACACCTCTACAACCAATCCCAATGGTGTATCAATGACCTTTGATAGATACAATTATATTGATACACGAGGCAGATCCAAGTCAATCATGGCTTGGGTCCCCAAAAGAAACTAACTCTTTACTCTTATGTGCAGGAACATCCAAGGACTAAATGATTTGATCTTGTATTTACATATTATGGGTGTTCAATGCACATGACTGGCAACAAGTCTTTTCTTTTGATTTTGTGCATACTAATAGACTGTCTGTCAGTTTTTGTTAATGAAGATTAGTGGATTGAGATGTGTGATGCAGGAACACTAATGATAAAAGAAAACATGGATTATTATTTTTATTACAAAACTGCATTGAAAGTGCAGTAAAATTACATCCACGAGGTACAGAGTACAAACATTACTACATCAACTGAAATAACAACCACAAACAACCCATCCCCTTCCTACCCATCATTCATCCTTTATGGCTTCTTGGAAAAGCCCCAGCTTGGCATCACCTTAGGAGCTCCACGCATGTTAATCCAGTCATACACCCTAGGGCTTGCTAAACCCATCACCACTATACCAGTAGGTGGCGAGGATGATGAAGGAACTGCTGATGGTGGTGCTGGTAGAAATGCTAGAGAAGGTGATGATTGCAGCTCTTCTGAAGGAGCTACTGCTGCAAGAGGACTCAGGACTCTTCCAGAGGTCTCATCATCTGTGACATATGGAGACACATAGGAGCTGATCTCTAAGCTATTTTCTTTGACTGTTGCATCCTGAGGCTCTGGTTGTAGTGATGAAGGTCCAGCAGAAAAAGGATTTGAAAGAGCAAGTAATTGCTTTCTCTTCTTGCATACAACCTTCTCATACTCCTCTTTTTCAACTCTCCCAGGGTTTTTCAAAACAAAATCATCCCAGGAACTATCAGATGAACTGCTTGAAGAAAGATTGATTGGACTTGATTGACTCATGGTGTTGCTTTGAGAGTGAAAGTTATGGAGTATGTGATTTGAGTGGTTTGTGTTAAATGATCTGTTTAATATATATTAAGTTGGATTCAAGAAGTTAATGAGGGGAAGGTGCAGGTAGTTGAGGAGTAAATTGGAGTCCTGTTTCTTGGAAAATGTATCAATGCTTAAGTGTTGACTTTATTGAGTATAGCCACTACTATGCTTAATTCTTTCAATATATTAACCATTGCCTACGAAGTTATGATTCCAGTGTTTGGTTTATGTTAGTAAATTGCAGTCTGAAGGATTTTTGTTACTCTTTGGTGAATCGATGCTCTAGGTTTATTAGACCTTATCTAAGTTGTTCACTGATGATTCTGTTTTACAGTGAAACTATATTGAAACCAGTGGTAACATGCTTTCAGTGGAAAAAGGAAAAACAGAGTAACTTCATTACTAGAAAATAATTCATTACAATCAAAAGTACTCCTAGTAAACTAAACACAAAAGACTGAAACTTAGTATATTCTTCATCTGACTTCAGCTATTCCATTGGTCTCTTGCCCTTGCCCACATACTCATGTTTATTCTTCTGGGCTCTCTTTCTCTTGTTCTCAAAGGTGGATTGCATTCTTGGACATGGAAGCCCAAGAATCTGTGGAGGAGGTCTTGGTAGCATTGCAGGCCTTGTTGGATTGGATATCTGCTTCATATTGGAGATAGCTGTTTCCAGTGCTATTGAAAGAGCTTTTGGCAATTCTTTAGCAAGAGAATAGGTTTCATCATTTGCATCATCATCCTCTGATGAATCGGAGTAGAACTCAAGAGATTTTGCAGGCTTAGCTGCAGGCTTTCGCTTAGCAGTTTCTTTGGTATATCTTTTGGATGAAGACCCAGCCCCTGGTGGAAAGTATCCAAACCATCCTGATACTTCTGAAGTTGATTCTGATTCGATTACATACTCTTCTTCTGAGTCAGAAGAGATGTTGATTGTGTTGGAGGGATTGCTCATGCTTATGGTTTTGGGGTTATTGTGATTAAATGAAAGTTGATTAAGTTTACCTTAAGCCAAGTCTCCTTATATAGACAAAATCGGTTGAAGGGTTATTTAATGAAGATATTTACCTTTTTCTTATTTTGGTAGGTAAAGGAGTAAATATAGATATTATTGAGTTGACTTTGGAAGATATTTTGCTTGGGAAATAGTTTGGTTAAAGGTAACTTTGGTAAATACCAAGTTGGTTATTCTCATCTTGTTTAAGTTTGTATATCAAGTTTTGATGAAGTTTTGGAGTTAAAAGGTGTATATCTGAGATACACATCAAATGGTTATTGATTCACCATGTTTAATACACATAAGAATCAACTAGTCTAGAGCAAACGGCTACTGGTAAAGACTTGACAAATCCGTTTATGGTTGATAGTTTACCAAAAACTATATGGTTATCAACTCACCATATTCTTTATGATTAAGAGTTGGCTAGTCCATAGCAAACGGCTCATGGTAAAGAAATATCAAATCCGTTGATAGCTGGTAGTTTGCTAAAAACTATGATGGGAGCAGTTTAGTTTACTAATGATTTTATTTCCCACTGCTCTTTGAAATTTTTGTGAAAAATTACCACTGCTAGTTCACAGTTTCCACTGACAGTGTTATTTTACCACTACTGTTCTAGCCGTTACAACTGCTTGTGTCAGTAATTTATTTTTTACTAGCCGTTGAAAGTAACCACTGATTGTCATATATATATGGTTAAAATTTTAAGTAAATTATCTTCTTTCCAAATAATAAATACTTTCTAAAGATAATTTTACTTGCGCAATAATTATAAACCCTAACCCTATATATCTTTCTTTTTCAATTGGCTAGTCATTCTTTCAATTCTTACTGACATAATAATATTTTTTCATCAAAAGTTTCTATGGCTTCTTTGAACTTTGTAGATGAGCACAACCTAGTGGCCTACCTACAAAAGTCTAACGAGAAGAGTGGCCCTGTTTTTCATGCGATTGTGGACTTTCTTCATACCACTCATGTAAGGTATGCTTTGCTTTTAAAACCCATAATTTATATCTCTCAAATCAATCAGTTTTGGACTTCTGCTCAGTCCATAACACTTGAGAATAGAGATACACATGAAACAGTGGATGCTCTTAGAGCCACTGTAGATGGGGTAACTATTGATGTTACTGAGGCATCCTTGAGGAGAGTACTTCACTTGGATGATCTCCATGGTCTCATCACATTACCTATGTCTGAAATTCATGATACTTTATCATCCATGTGGTATGATACCACTGACAAAAAGGCTACTTTCAAAAAGAGTGGTTTTTGTCCCCATTGGAGATTTTTGATTCATACTTTGTTACATTGTCTTAGTCCTAAGAAAACATCTTATGAGCAATTTATTTCAACCATGGCTTATCCTTTGGTTTGTCTTGTTACTGATAGGATTTTCAATTGGTCAAATTATATTTTCACAAGTATGAAAGGCAATGTACAAAGTAAAACCAAATTTTTAATGTATCCAAGGTTTGTGCAAGCTGTGCTTAATGAATTTCAACTGCAACCTCACACTACTGTTTATCAAATCAGTTGCCTAAAGCCTAAAGTTTTTCAAAATTTGAATAAAGATGGCAATATGATTTTTACACCTCTCCTACCCCAAATGCTTGCTAAAATATCCACTGAACAAAACACACCCATAATTAATGTTCCTAACATTGATTATACACCACCAGTTTCAAGAACCTATGAGAGAAGGTCAAAACAGTCAACTCCTCTCATGACAACACAGCAAGTTTCTGAACCTTTTGGTCTAGGAACAAGCAGTGGTGGTTCTAGACTTCCACCTAGTCCTACTATGGAGGAATCTGGACCTTTGCCCCATGATTCACCTCTCCCAACAGGTAACACAGTTGGAAGTGCTGAGGGCAGTGGCAACCAAATGGAATTGATGGTTTTGTGTACCAAATTAGCAAAGCAGGTTGAGTTTCTACAAAAAGACTTGGCTACTGTTAAGAAGAACCATGCCAAGGATGTTCAATTCTTAAAGACAGAGATTCAGACCTTAAAGGAAGAGATGCAGAGGTTGAAAAAGCACATGCAGACTGCAAAGATGGTGATTTCATCTTCATCCTCACCTTCTAATGGTGATTCAACTGATAAAGATTTGGGAAATTCCTCCAAACAGGGAAGGAAAACAGGTTCTGACACTAAGGGGAGGACTATTGATTTTGAAGATGAAGGAGATACAAGTAAAGGAGCAAAAGAAGCTGAAACTCATGGAGAGCAACTTGAAGATCAAGACATTTTCCAAACTGCAACTGATTTTACCACTGAAGATATTTCCACTGCAGAGCCAAATATTGCCACTGCAAGTGAAGAATTTGATAAATTGAAGACAAACAAGGGTAAAGCAGTTATGGAAGATGTACAGCAACTTGAAAGTAAGATTTCAAAGAAAGGACATGTTCAGATTGATCTTGATAGAGAAATTTCTTAGAAGATAGCAGAAGATCAAATTACTGAAAAAGTTGCTGAAAAGAAAAGATTGCAAGAGATGGAAGTTGTAAGCTTTTTGGAAGCTAAAAGATTGGATAGAATGGAAGATACTGATTCAATTTCCACTGTTCAACCTACTATTATGAAAGAAAAAGCTCCAGAGTTTAGCTATGTTCCTACTGAAGAAGATATTCAGTTTCTGGTAGCTAACAATCCAGAAATCAAGAAAAAGGCAATTGACCTTGTTGCTGATGCATCCTTAACTGAGGAACAAAGAACTGCTCAGTTGAAGGATTTTATCATAATGAAGAACAATCAAGCACTTGATAATGTAATCAGTTCAGTCAAGAAGAATCAGAAGAAACAAAGACAACCAACCAAGGCACAAATACTTGCATATATGAAGACTTATTGTTGTCATGTTGGTAACTGGAAAAGGCATCAATTTAAAGGAATGTCTGATGATCAAGTTGAAAGGGCTTACTACAGAACTGTGAAACAAGATAAATCTTTTATTCCAATGGGTTCTGCAGAAGAAGAAAGAATATTTCCTAGATTGAAGAGAAATGCCAAAGTCAGTGATTCTCAAACTATTAAGAAGACTAAGGTTGATGAAGATCATACAAAGTCTACTGAGAAGTTCACTAAAGATCAAATGACTGAAATGATTGTGATTGAAGACAGAGATTTTTATCCAGAACCACTGCAAATTCGACATCCTATCATTGATTGGGAAGTTTACACTGCTAGCAATCTTGCTTCAACATGGAAGATTACAAGGCTGGGAGGAGAAACTTCATCTTTCATAACATTTGAAGATCTTATTAAAGCTTTTGACAGAGATGACCTTAATAAACTATGGAAATTAGTTCAAGAAAGGTTTAATGCTCAAGATCTCAAAGATAAAAAGGAGATGCAGTTATGGGTATATCTTAGAAGGCTTTTTGAACCAAATGCTGATGATGATTACTGGAAAACCTTATTCACATGTCTTGGTACAAAATGGTTTTATTATGATTCATGTGAAGTTCATCATGTCTCTACAGCTAATGGAGAAGACTTTTTCATGCTTGCTGAGAAAGAATATCCACTTAGAGCTGGAGCTCTTACAGTAATGTTAAGCTTACATATAAGAGTTAATGAAGACAATGAGAAGGTCAGAGCATTATTACAAAGGCTTCAAGATCAGTGTTCAAGAGCTATACAAAAGTTAAGAGAAAAGAAGTGAAGTGTTTGATTGAATTCCCCAAATCCTTGAAGTTAATGCATATTGAAGAAACTTATTGATTTGCAGAGAAATCAAAAGTTTAGGGGAGGATTGTTGGGAATAATCTGTTACCACGGATAGTTGTGGTTTACACTGCTTGGTTTAACACTAGCAGTGGAAACGTATTCCCACTGCAAGTTCTTCATTACCACTGCAATCAGTTAATGATAAGGTTAAACGCATCTTGATAAGTATAGAATAAATCTTGTGTATATTCTATTATGTTAGCTATATACTTATCTTGTAAAGGACTCCTTGTTGTATAAAAGGATATCCTAGGTCATTGTCTTAGGTACGTATTACATTACAATATTACATACGAAAGCTTCAAGGTGTAACCCTAGTGATAAGTTAAGATCACTCGTATAATTTCATTAATAATATTGGAGCTTAAGTTTTGTGTTAACTTGTGTTCATTCTCAATACATCATATAATTCGTCTTCTAAGTATTACTTAAGTAAATTCCGCTTGCTTGATAGTATTATACAAAATATCATTGACACAAGGAGAGTGTCCTAGATCCATCATATATATATATATATATATATATATATATATATATATATATATATATATATATATATATATATATATATATATATATATATATAGGGGGCCTTTATTTTGAGAACCCTGTTAAGTGCGAGAACTGCGAGAACCCCTTATGTACTCCTAGTAATGCATATTGTGCAACATATCAATGCAACATAGCATTTTTGTATTATTAAACCTTTTTATTTAATCCAAAAGGGTATAATAGTAAAAGTCAATTTTATATTATTTTTTATTTTTTAAAATAAATCCTGTTTTTTAAAAACATTCAATTTCCGATTTTTTTTTTTATTTTGCCGTTTTTTTATTTTCTTCGTTTTTTTTTTTTTTTTTTTTTTTTTTTTTTTTTTTTTTTTTAAATTTTTTGCTTTTTTCTGAACATGCATGTTTTAAAACTGATTTAGTGCATATGTGTTTTTATGAATTAATTTTATTATTTTGGTTTTTGGAATAGTTTTTTTGTCATACATGTTTTTCAAATGAAAAGGTGCACATGTGTTTTTAGATCATGTAAACTTATAACAACCAAGAAAATAATGTTAAACACAAAATTCGATATAGATTGAAATACAATTTATAATAAGAAGAAATACATGAATATAATCTATATTTACACTTGTGCACTAACAATAATTAACGTAAACGGACATATGTGCACAAAACATGTGTTTGAAGTTTCTCATCATAGTATTTTGAACATGTGTGCATGTCTTCCAAAAACATACATGCACGCCTTCCAATAACATATATGTACTTCGAGTATGTGTGCACTCCTTCAAAGAACGTCACGCCTAAAAAAATAATAGCCAAGATTAAATACTTTTAAAATAAAACTTAAGATAACATAACACACATGGACAAGCTTAAACTAACAAACACAAATAAACGGGAGATTTTTTTTTATGTATGCAAAACATATATAATCTAATCACAAAACATATATGTTTTATAATTCATACACAAAACATATATGTTTTATACGTAAACATATATGTGCACCTAACGACCCATATGACCCATTTCTCTTTTTAGACTGAACTTCTTGATTTTAACCATTTAACTCATTCAAGATAAATTGCAACACAAATCAATCCCTTTTTCAGTATATTTATCACATCTATCATACATCTATACTAGTGACAAGCTGTCACATAAATCATAGGTCGAGAAAAACAAAGTGTTTAGAAAATGATTTGTTTCAGTCTAAACAAATGAACCTACTGATGCTTCCATTGGGGATTTACTTCATAAAGTGTAGTATTAATTTACAAATTCATCCTCTTAATACACCAGCACACAACTATGACCAAGCCAATTAATTAAACACCAGGTTTAGGTATGCAGTTCACACATATTAAAATTAAACACCCATGTAACGAATATAGATTACTATTAACAGAAGTAGAATTATTTATATTTCTAGAAAAAAATTACATTGTCCTCCTAACATAGCCAAAACTGAGATTGCTTGATCATTTCTACACTTATGTTTACATTCAGTCATAGTATACACTTATGTTTACATTCAGTCATAGTAAACCGCTAAACTTAATTATCTACTTGAAACATGTAAGTATAATTAAGACCTGATTGCCATTGACTGGAGAATCAATGCGAGTACCAACACAAATATCAAGCAAAAGTGAGTGCGTATCACATTCCTACATTATATTCTCAAGAAACTATTATAGTACATGAGATAATTATAATGCGAAACATAATGCATGCTTTATTATAAAGACTAGTTGTTAAGAGAAAGATAACAAACACTTACTTTGCCACTTTCTCTGGGTGACATATAGTAGCTTGTAACTACAGTTCCCTGAACATATCTCTCTTAAAATATTTTGTTGATTAGTCCACTCTATATTTGCACTTAAGTAAGTAGCAGACCTATAATGCAAACCAAAAAGATATTACAGTACTTTTAATTTAACTGGTCATTTAAGCTTTTGAAATGACTATAAAGGAACCTTAATAGATGTTAACGCGCGAGAAATACAAATGCATACCTGCAAGAGGTGCATGATTTGATCTTGAATCAATGAAACAAGGGGCGAGATAACCAATGTTATGCCAGAACAGATAAGAGCAGGGAGCTGCAATAGAAGCATTGTGTAAGACACATCAAAGCATTACACATTGTTCAAAACAAAGAACACCAATCCTAGACTAAAAATATTAGCAACACCTTACTAAATAAATATTGAATTATTAAAAAAAAGTTCAAAAAATTTTGGAAATGTAAGAAGTAGATCGTATTTGTTTCTGATTTTACACTAACAGGTTAATTAGAGAGTTGATGAGAACATATATGTGTATCTTAATACGATTAATAATATGTTTTTAATTTTGTCAAAATCCTAATACAGTGATATCTCATGTACTCCAACTACTAGTACAACAGGTAACAGGTAAGAATACAAAAAATGTCCCAAATCTTATAACTTATTAGCGTGTACCAAAGCTCTTTAGATTAACTAACGTCGGAATACAGTACCTGATAGGTCAAGCTTTTTCCACCTCCAGTTGGCATTAAAACAAAAACGTCCTTCCCACTCATTGTCGCATTGATCACCTCTCTTTGGTTAGGTCGAAATGAGTGATTACCAAACACCCTCTTGTTATTTGCCTGATCAGAACAAATGGAACAATTATCACTAGAGGTTGCATTGAAAAGACTCAACATATCAGCCACGGAACCCAGACTTCTACTGTGTATGTGGATCAAAATTTACGTACCTCAATTTCAGTAAATCAATAAACAATGTTCCAAGTATGCAGGACAAAACTAATAACTTGCCAACTAAATTTTTGAAGCATCATCATTAAAGTGATTTTTTATATGTAATCCAATCACAAAACTTACTGATTAAAAAAGTATTGGAATAAACAGAGATCCGAATTACGAAAGATTCAAATGGATCAAAAGCCTATTACAAACAAATAACCATTATTGAAAAAAAAAACATATTATAACAACATTATCAAAAGGAGAACAAGAATAATAACAATAACATACCAATTAATTTTTTTTGACTATTATTAATAATTCGAAAATTAAAATGGACCAAATAGATGAAGATGGAGAGCAGGGTTATTGTACAACTTACCTTAGCCACATAAACAAAGCCAATATGAAAATAATAACTATAATATTTGAAATTACATTCACATACAAACCTTATATCACTATTCAGATTTTCAGACCCCAAGATCAGTAGTAACACATGACATGTGAAAACAATCAGATAGAGAATGGGCGATACTTGCAATTAACGTCGACAAAGAGAGAGATTGGTATTTTTTTATGGTCGAAAAGAGAGAGATTGGTGATTGTTTATGGTCGAACAATGGAACAACCTAGGAGATTGGCGGCACAAATTTTTTGGGGATGACAGTTTCTAGGTTTTGGAGAAAAAAAAATCTGTAAAATCAACTTGAAAAATAAGAAACTGTATATTTTGCATGATTGTAGGAAAATTTTGAATTATCAGTTAAAGAGTGTGTGAATGTTAATTACCCATAATGCCCATACGAATTAATTATATTAATTTAAAAGAAAAATGGTTTACTAAATTATGATTGGTCAATGAGAGTTCTCGCCAGTTCTCGCACTTAATAGGGTTCTCAATATATATATATATATATATATATATATATATATATATATATATATATATATATATATATATATATATATATATTGTAAAACCTGAAAATTTAAAATCCGAATAAAGACTAAAATACCCTTGGAATTAAAAATTATAAAATACGTAAAATATATTTATAACACTTAAAGAGATAAAGAGATTTACTTGTGAATATTTAAAAACCTAACTAAAGTATATTGCGTAATTGATTTGGTACGACGAAGAGTTAATGTTTCGTGATATTTTTGGTCGTGTTCTTTTGTGTTCGTGAGCCAAGGCCGAAGCCCATATGGTGGCGAGGTGAGGTGTGTTCGGTTGGACCAAAACCCAAACCCAACCCAATTACTTTCCTAGTTTAACTCAAATACTACAACTATAAATACAACACATATTCATTAAATTGGAACCCTAGTTTATTTGTCTCTCTCTTTTTCTTTTCTCCCTTGCTCGGCCGAAACTCAAACAAACAACCCTTGGTGTCGATTTTGCTCAACCAAGTGAAGGTATATCGTTTATTTGTTTTCCTTTAACGTACCTTATACGTATATGTTAAGTTATAATTGTTTCGTTGCGTTCTCCTTGTTTTTCTTTTTGGCCGAGAATGGTGAAACAAAAACAAGAGAAACCCTAATTTATTTAACTTGTAATTAATAAGAAACATGTAATATAAGATGTGATATTGAATCGAGTCATGTTTGTGTTGTTTTTAATGAGGGCCGAACCATATAATTTAGGACCGAACCATGTGTAACTTTCGAATAATGAATATAGCTTAATAACTTGAGTAAGTAAAGTAAGAAGATGAGCTAATACTAGTGTAAAACCCTAATAACCGAAACCCTAATTTGAATTGAATTACATATGAGTGTTGAAGATGCATTAATTAAGTAAAGGTTATGTTAAACATAAACCCTATTTTTGATATGCTAATTTAATAAGTTATGTTAAACCCTAATAGAGTAAATGCGTAATTAATACGAGTAATGAGTAACTTATATGTCACATAAAATCATAAACGTGAACGTTGAAACATAAAAAGGAAAGAGTATTATGTGACGAGTTAGGTTAAGTAATTAGTCATTAAAAGACGTAACAAGTAAGCTAATGAATATTAATGAGACATTAAAGAATGAAAACCCTAAACGTTAATAAAAGATATATAAACCCTAATTTACTATATTAGTATTAAAACCTTTAAGTCTTATTTAAATATGGAAACCCTAAAATAATAAAAGGATCATTATGACGATTATGGAATCATTAATAATATATACGACATTAATGTATATAGGTTCTGTGAAGAAGGAGTAATTCTTTGCTTCCCTGTTTCGACTTTTGATCTTTTGCTTTCGAATAAGGTACGGATATTCTGACCTTTTCAGTAAAGGTTTCGTATGAAGTTTTCTTTTCGTTTTCATATTAGGATTTCCTAAACCTTTGCTATGAACCCTAATGTGTTTATTTGAGCTGTTGCTTATCTGAACTTTAATTTTTGAATCATAAAACATCTGATTTTGAACTATATGATATGAAGGCTTTGATTTTGAAAATATGATTAAACGTTTGATAAAATATGATCTATGTCAGTTATGACATTCTTATTTGATTTCTGATAGTTGACACCCGAGCCAAATATAACTAGTCATGGGGGTTCCATGTCCGTGTCAGCGAATGCACTTTCTGACATGACTCTAGGGCAGTAGAGTGATGTTCTGCCACGTCCCTTTCTGTTATCTGTATGAGCTCAATTTGAATTATGATATGAATATTTGTCTGTGGGGCGTATGGATGCATCCTAGATCTGTTATATGCCATATATTATCTGTTATATGCTATTTGTTATCTGATGATTGATGCTGCGTGCATGCACGTCCTTCATAACTCTGGTAGGTCTCCCCTACAAATATGTTGCCTTATGTGATTATGATATGTTTCTGATATGGCATATGTTCTGGGCTTTGAGGTAGTTAAGCTATAAAACTTATTCTGATATTCTGAATTATCTTTTGAAAAGACTATGATTTCACTATCTTTCTTTTACTTTGTTTCGTATTCGATTTTCGTTTCGTATTCGTTTTGCTTGTATATCTGTTCACTGGGCTTCTGAAGCTCAGCCGCACTTTTCTTTTCTTCCGCGGCAGGTATCTAAGCATTGGAGCTGGGTATTGCTTTGGGATGAGTGCTGAGTGGACTTACCTTAGAGATTTAGCTTTGATATTATGATGCCATTTAGACTTTATGTTTTAGACATTTCTTTTGGAGTTATTTTTCCGCTGGGACCTATGTATTGAAGTCTTTTGACTTGGATTATTTCCATATTTATATTAAAGATTTCTTTTGGTTTATATGTTTGCTTTGATATGACACCATTACTTGTGATTCCTTTACCCTTGTGGGGTTGGGGCGTTACAATTTATGGCATCAGAGCCCAGGTTTACGACTTGTAGTCAGGACCTGTGACATATGGAGCCTAGGTTTCGAGACTTAAGAGCTTAGGATTTGACCTGCGAGGATTTGGGTAGACTTTAGGATTCCTTCGTACTTCCATTTCGTATCTTACCTTTGTTCTTTTGCTAATCGTTTAGATGGTTCGAACTCGTACTACTGGTGGCGCGGATGGAGACGATGATGCTGTTAACATGGATGCTGCGATTGCGAATGCTCTCAACTCTCTTTTCCCTGGTTTGACTACACCTCAGATGATGGAACAGGTGATCAACAATATTCGGAATCGGACTGGTGAACCTTCGGGAAGCGGTGGAGGTGCTCAACCCGTCGGCATTCATACTTGGCTCGAGCATTTCGGTAAGCTGAAGCCTCTTTCGTTTAGCACTGCTGCTACTCCTACTGAGGCCGAGGACTGGATCACTCATATTGAGAAGCTGTTTGAAGTACTGGGTTGTGGAGATGGATTTAAGACTCGTTTGGCTTCATTCAAATTGGAAGGTGATGCTTTGAGTTGGTGGAAAGCATTGAAACAAGCAAGAGGAGGTGACGCTTTTGCTGTGACTTGTACTTGGACTGAGTTTCGGACTATCTTCTATAACCGTTACTTCCCTGATGCTGAGCAGCAAAGGTATGAGAGGGATTATCAGGCGATCTACCAGTTTGATCATGAGAACTCTAATGAGTACATGAGTAGGTTTATGAGATTGGTGAGTTTTGTTGGAGTAATTGCTAGAGATGGTAGGCGTCAAGCTAAGCACTTCAAGTGGGGACTGAAGAAGTGGGTGTTGGACCGATTGCTTAATATTGAGTATGAGAATGTGTCGGCCTGTAATGATGCAGCTCGTAACATTGAGATATTTCATGAGGTTTCGGGTTCTAACAAGCGTAATCGCGATGGTGATCGGATTCAAGGTAGGGCTCAAGGCAATGACTATAAGGGAAACTCTGGTAGGAGTTATGATTCGAGAGGTCATATGGATAGGAGTTATGATCAGCGGGGTCAGTCGGGAAGGAATTTTGACACTGGACGTTCTGAGATGAGGGGTCAAGATAATAGAAATGCTGGTAGGAATGGAAGTGATCGTCAGAACCAAGGTAACAATAACCAGCGTTACAACAGGGATCAGCCAGCTAGAGGAACGAATCAGGGCCGTGCTTCAGGATCTTCTAGTCAGCAGAGGACAGCTGAAGTTTTGCCACCCCCACCTATTTGTACTACTTGTGGAAAGGCTCATCCAGGGCAGTGTTTCAAGGCCACTGGTGGATGTTTTGGTTGTGGTTCCACTACTCACAAGATTAAGGATTGCCCTAAGAAGAATCCGGCAGTTCCTGGAAACTACATCAAGCCACCGACTACTACTGGACGTGTCTATGCTACTACTCGTAACCAGGCGGAGCGAACTTCAGGTACCATTACGGGCACTCTTTTCATTGATGATTTTGCTGTCTTCGTTTTATTTGATACTGGCGCCACACACTCTATTATATCTGTCACATCTGCTAAGAAACTTAATATGAAGCCCAAACCGCTAACAAATCACTTATCGATTTCTACGCCTATGAAAAATCATGTGATCATTGATCGTAAATATGTCGAGTGTCCTCTTCGTTTTGATGATCGTATTCGTTTTGCAAATCTGTATCCTCTCAATATGGTCGACTTTGATATCATTCTAGGCATGGATTGGTTGGCTTACCATAGAGCTTCAATCGACCGCCATGCTAGAACGGTGATCTTTGGAGACGTAAAACATCCTGAATTCGTTTATCATGGTTCTCAACCCCTTAAATCTGTTAAGCTCATTTCCGCTATGAAGGCACGGATCATGATTGCTCATGGGTGCCAAGGTTTTCTAGCATCTGTTAAGGACACATCTTTGGAGAGTCCTAACATTGATAATCTTTCGGTTGTTTGCGAATTTGCTGAAGTTTTTCCGGATGAACTCCCTGGACTTCCCCCAGCTCGAGAAGTTGAGTTTAGCATTGAGTTAATTCCTGGTGCTGAACCGATTTCGAAGGCTCCGTATCGTATGGCACCTGTAGAACTGAAAGAGTTGAAGGAACAACTGCAAGAGATGATAGAAAGTGGATTTATTCGCCCTAGTGTTTCTCCATGGGGTGCACCTGTTTTGTTTGTGAAAAAGAAGGATGGAAGCATGCGTCTATGTATCGACTATCGTGAACTCAATCGTATTACTATTCGTAACCGTTATCCTTTGCCGCGTATAGACGATTTGTTTGATCAACTGCAAGGAGCTAAGTTCTTTTCGAAGATTGACCTGAGGTCTGGCTACCATCAGTTACGTGTGAAGGAGCAAGATGTTCCTAAGACCGCGTTTCGTACCAGATATGGTCATTACGAATTTCTCGTTATGCCTTTTGGATTGACCAATGCGCCTGCTGTGTTTATGGACTTGATGAATCGTGTTTTCCATGAGTTTCTCGACAAGTTCGTTATTGTTTTCATCGACGATATTTTGGTTTACTCTAAGTCTGAAGAAGAGCATGAAGAACATCTTCGTATAGTTTTGGAGATTTTGAGGAAGAAGAAGTTGTACGCCAAATTTTCGAAGTGCGAATTTTGGTTGAGACAAGTTGCTTTCCTTGGTCATATCGTATCAGCTGATGGTATTACCATGGATCCGTCTAAAGTTGAGGCTATCACTAAATGGCCAAGACCTACGACAGTGACTGAGGTCAGGAGTTTTCTTGGACTTGCTGGTTACTACAGACGTTTTGTTGAAGGTTTCTCTCGTCTAGCTTTGCCCTTAACCCAACTGATGAGAAAAGGTGAAAAGTTTGTATGGACGGATGAACGAGAGAAGAGTTTTGAAGAATTGAAACGGAGATTGGTGTCGGCTCCTATTTTGACTCTTCCAACTGGTTCAGGAGGATTTCAAATCTACAGCGATGCATCTAAGAAAGGATTAGGCTGTGTTTTGATGCAACATGGGAAGGTAATAGCTTATGCTTCGAGGCAGCTAAAACCTTATGAGGAGAATTACCCAACTCATGATCTTGAGTTAGCTGCGGTGGTGTTTGCGTTGAAGATTTGGAGACATTACTTGTATGGAGAGACGTGTGATATATTCACTGATCATAAGAGTCTCAAGTATATTTTCACTCAGAAGGAACTTAACATGAGACAAAGAAGATGGTTAGAACTTCTTAAGGATTATGACACTAACATTCAGTACCATCCAGGTAAGGCTAACGTAGTTGCTGACGCACTTAGTCGGAAATCAGGCATTCTTGCGAGTATCAAGATTGAGCCTAGGATTTTGCGTGATTTAGAGAGTTTGGATGTTGAGATGTGTGTACGAGGTTTTGATGGATACTGGGCTAGTATGAAGGTGGAGTCGAATCTTATACTGCAAATTAAAGAAGCTCAGAAAGATGACGGCGAGCTGTGGGCCGTAGCGCAAAATGTTGAAGAAGGTAAGCAGACGGAGTTTAAGGTTGATAATGACGGTATTGTATGGTATGGAGATAGGCTTTGTGTTCCCAATGATCAGGTACTTCGTGAGAAAGTTATGACTGAAGCTCATAGTTCTCCTTTCACTATTCATCCTGGTTCTACCAAGATGTATAGGGATTTGAAGCAGTACTTTTGGTGGAACGGTATGAAGCAAGATGTGGCGACGTTTGTGTCGAAGTGTATGATTTGTCAGCAGGTTAAGATTGAACATCAGAGGGCTAGTGGTTTGTTACAGCCATTGGAGATTCCAACATGGAAGTGGGATAAGATATCTATGGATTTTGTGACTGGGTTACCTCTTACTAGGAAGAAGCATGATGCGATTTGGGTGGTTGTTGATCGACTAACCAAATCTGCTCATTTCTTGCCAATCAGGAAGGATTATGGTATTGGTAAATTGGCGGAGATTTTCAGCAAGAGATCGTTAGACTTCATGGTACTCCGACATCTATTGTGTCCGATAGAGATCCGCGTTTTACTTCTCGTTTCTGGAAGGGTTTGCAGAAACTTGGGGTACTCGACTTAATTTTGGTACGGCATTTCATCCTCAAACAGATGGTCAGTCAGAGAGGACTATACAGACCTTAGAAGATATGCTAAGGGCTTGTGCTTTAGAATGGACTGGTAGTTGGGACGAATATTTATGTTTAGTAGAGTTTGCTTATAACAACAGTTGGCATGCTAGCGTTAAGGCGGCACCGTTTGAACTTCTTTATGGAAGGAAATGTAGAGCACCTATTTGTTGGGATGAAGTAGGTGAGCGTTTGATTGAAGGACCGGAAATGATCGAGATCACTAATGAGAAAGTAGCTGTGGCTAGAGAGAAATTGAAGGAAGCTAGGTCTCGTCAGAAAAGTTATGCTGATAAGCATCGTCGTGATTTAAAATTTCGGGTTGGAGATCGTGTGTTTTTGAAAGTTTCGCCGTTTACAGGTGTAAAACGTTTTGGAATCAAGGGCAAGCTTAGTCCTCGATTTATTGGACCGTTTGAGATTTTGGAACGTATAGGAGAAGTTTCGTATCGTTTAGCACTTCCGCCTCAGTTATCGCATGTTCATGACGTTTTTCATGTATCACTCCTAAGGGGATACAACTATCATCCGTTACACGTTGCTTCTTATCCGTTTGATCAAATTCAATCCGATATGTCTTTATCTGAAGAACCAGAAGCTAATCTGGAAAGACAAGAAAGAGTTATGAGGAATAAAGTCATTCCATTCGTTAAGATTCTTTGGAAGAATCATCCGGAACGTGAGGCTACTTGGGAAACCGAGGAGTCGATGCGTGCAAGTTATCCTCATTTCTTTGAATAATTTGGTATGTTCTCATTTCGTTTCGTTTTCGTTTTCGTTTTCGTTTTCGTTTTCATTTTCATTTCGTTTTATTCAATTTTCGAGGACGAAAATTTTTCTTTAGAGGGGAAGAATTGTAAAACCTGAAAATTTAAAATCCGAATAAAGACTAAAATACCCTTGGAATTAAAAATTATAAAATACGTAAAATATATTTATAACACTTAAAGAGATAAAGAGATTTACTTGTGAATATTTAAAAACCTAACTAAAGTATATTGCGTAATTGATTTGGTACGACGAAGAGTTAATGTTTCGTGATATTTTTGGTCGTGTTCTTTTGTGTTCGTGAGCCAAGGCCGAAGCCCATATGGTGGCGAGGTGAGGTGTGTTCGGTTGGACCAAAACCCAAACCCAACCCAATTAATTTCCTAGTTTAACTCAAATACTACAACTATAAATACAACACATATTCATTAAATTGGAACCCTAGTTTATTTGTCTCTCTCTTTTTCTTTTCTCCCTTGCTCGGCCGAAACTCAAACAAACAACCCTTGGTGTCGATTTTGCTCAACCAAGTGAAGGTATATCGTTTATTTGTTTTCCTTTAACGTACCTTATACGTATATGTTAAGTTATAATTGTTTCGTTGCGTTCTCCTTGTTTTTCTTTTTGGCCGAGAATGGTGAAACAAAAACAAGAGAAACCCTAATTTATTTAACTTGTAATTAATAAGAAACATGTAATATAAGATGTGATATTGAATCGAGTCATGTTTGTGTTGTTTTTAATGAGGGCCGAACCATATAATTTAGGACCGAACCATGTGTAACTTTCGAATAATGAATATAGCTTAATAACTTGAGTAAGTAAAGTAAGAAGATGAGCTAATACTAGTGTAAAACCCTAATAACCGAAACCCTAATTTGAATTGAATTACATATGAGTGTTGAAGATGCATTAATTAAGTAAAGGTTATGTTAAACATAAACCCTATTTTTGATATGCTAATTTAATAAGTTATGTTAAACCCTAATAGAGTAAATGCGTAATTAATACGAGTAATGAGTAACTTATATGTCACATAAAATCATAAACGTGAACGTTGAAACATAAAAAGGAAAGAGTATTATGTGACGAGTTAGGTTAAGTAATTAGTCATTAAAAGACGTAACAAGTAAGCTAATGAATATTAATGAGACATTAAAGAATGAAAACCCTAAACGTTAATAAAAGATATATAAACCCTAATTTACTATATTAGTATTAAAACCTTTAAGTCTTATTTAAATATGGAAACCCTAAAATAATAAAAGGATCATTATGACGATTATGGAATCATTAATAATATATACGACATTAATGTATATAGGTTCTGTGAAGAAGGAGTAATTCTTTGCTTCCCTGTTTCGACTTTTGATCTTTTGCTTTCGAATAAGGTACGGATATTCTGACCTTTTCAGTAAAGGTTTCGTATGAAGTTTTCTTTTCGTTTTCATATTAGGATTTCCTAAACCTTTGCTATGAACCCTAATGTGTTTATTTGAGCTGTTGCTTATCTGAACTTTAATTTTTGAATCATAAAACATCTGATTTTGAACTATATGATATGAAGGCTTTGATTTTGAAAATATGATTAAACGTTTGATAAAATATGATCTATGTCAGTTATGACATTCTTATTTGATTTCTGATAGTTGACACCCGAGCCAAATATAACTAGTCATGGGGGTTCCATGTCCGTGTCAGCGAATGCACTTTCTGACATGACTCTAGGGCAGTAGAGTGATGTTCTGCCACGTCCCTTTCTGTTATCTGTATGAGCTCAATTTGAATTATGATATGAATATTTGTCTGTGGGGCGTATGGATGCATCCTAGATCTGTTATATGCCATATATTATCTGTTATATGCTATTTGTTATCTGATGATTGATGCTGCGTGCATGCACGTCCTTCATAACTCTGGTAGGTCTCCCCTACAAATATGTTGCCTTATGTGATTATGATATGTTTCTGATATGGCATATGTTCTGGGCTTTGAGGTAGTTAAGCTATAAAACTTATTCTGATATTCTGAATTATCTTTTGAAAAGACTATGATTTCACTATCTTTCTCTTACTTTGTTTCGTATTCGATTTTCGTTTCGTATTCGTTTTGCTTGTATATCTGTTCACTGGGCTTCTGAAGCTCAGCCGCACTTTTCTTTTCTTCCGCGGCAGGTATCTAAGCATTGGAGCTGGGTATTGCTTTGGGATGAGTGCTGAGTGGACTTACCTTAGAGATTTAGCTTTGATATTATGATGCCATTTAGACTTTATGTTTTAGACATTTCTTTTGGAGTTATTTTTCCGCTGGGACCTATGTATTGAAGTCTTTTGACTTGGATTATTTCCATATTTATGTTAAAGATTTCTTTTGGTTTATATGTTTGCTTTGATATGACACCATTACTTGTGATTCCTTTACCCTTGTGGGGTTGGGGCGTTACATATATATATATATATATATATATATATATATATATATATATATATATATATATATATATACTAGGCGAGTACCCGTGCCTAGCGGCATCGGTTTCTAGCGGCAGCGGTTTCTAGCCGAGTGTCCGCGCGTAGCGGCAACGGTATCTAGCAGAGTAGCCATGTCTTGCGGCAGTGGTATCTAGCAGAGTACTCGCGCTTAGCGGCAGCGGTGTTTAGTTTTCGACAACATTCATGCGGCGAATAATTTTTTTTTCAAAAAATTGTATATGTATCGCTCGGGAATCCTTTTCGAAGAGCACATTTTGTGAAGGCATGATTGCACAACAACGACAATAGATTATTGTATTTTTATGAAGGTATAAGGGTGGCGACGATTATTTAGCGGCAAACATCTTATTCAACATGTAATTTTTTTTATAAATTGTTGTGGTTTATGGTACTTTTATTTATTTATCTACTTATTTATTTATTTATTATTATTATTTTTGTTGACTAAATTGGCATTGGATTATTGTGTTTTTCTGAAGCTATAGTGGTGGCGACGATTATTTCCCGGCAAACAACTTATACAACATGTAATTTTTTTTTATAGATTGTTGTGATTTATGGTTTATTTATTTATTTATTTATTTATTTATTATTATTATTATTATTACTATTATTATTATTATTATAGCGAGTACATATCTAGCGAGTACATACGCCTAGCGGCAACAGTATCTAGCCGAATACTCACGCTTAGCGGCAACGGTATCTATTTTCGACGGCGAATAATTTGTTCAACATATTGTTTTTGTAGTGTAAGAGAATCATTTTCCAGTAATATTGTTTTAGGTTGCAATGTTTTTTAATGACATGGTCGCATTATTTTTTTGAAAGCCCCGTTTTAATTTGCGTTAGTCAATTGAAACTGTAATAACGATAGATTGGAGCATTATAAGTTTCGTTGATTAAGATTGTAATAAAATACACTCAGGTGTTTTATCCAATAAGATTCAAATTTAAACCATAATAAACATTCAACCAAAAAGGTTAAAATACACTCAAGTTGCAATGTTTTTTCAGGAGTCATTTTTGTTATGACATGGTTGCATTGTTTTTTTTATGAGCGTTGATATGTTTGTGCGTGTGATTTTTTAAATAGTATTGTTTTAAGTTTCGATAGTTGATTAAGATTGTAATAGAATACACTCAAGTGTTGTATCCAATAAGATTCAAATTTGAACCATAATAAACAATCATCCAAAAAGGTTACAATACTAAGTTACTAACTCATTAATCATCAGCAGTATTTTCTTGATACACCACATTGACACCTTTATATTTCTACGTGAACGAATACAGATTTGAGTAAATAAACAACCACATTTGAATTTGTCTTGCCTTGAGTTTCATCGATTTCTATAGCAAAGATATGTGTCACATGGATATACTGACTTTTAAACTTCTTTTACGGTTGAAGACTTTCATGGTTTCAAAAGTTTTTAAAATATATAAACTTTAAAAATTTTAATCCTTTACATTTCAGGATTTCAAAATTTTCAAATTAAAAAGTTTCATAATTTTCAAAATGTCAAAATTTCTGACAGTTTGAAAATTTCAAAAACTTTAAACGTTTAAAGTATTTTAAATTTTAAAAGATTTAAAAACTTACACACAATTTTCTAAATATTTTATAAATTCAAAAAAATTTAAAAACTTACACACAATTTTAAAAACTTCAAACGTAATATTTTATAAATTCAAAAAAATTTAAAAACTTACACACAATTTTCTAAATATATCCAACAACTTTTACAAAGTAAACTTATCAACTACATATTCCAACAAGGGTTTTTCTAACTTAACAAATATACCAACGAATTTAAGTAAAATAGATGTAACAAAATTTACTAACAAATTTAAACAAAATTACAAAAACAAATAAACTAACATACAAATACACGAACAAAAAAAATACAAACTTTAAATAAACTATGACAAAATTTACACAACAAATTACAATAACTATTACCTAACAACATATTAAAATTGGAACCGTACAAAATCTCAGTTCTCTCAACATATTGCAAAATCTCATATCTATAATAAATAGCGGCGGCTCAATATTCCGTCAATAGGGGCGGCCCCCGCGGCATCTAAAAAATTTGACAAAAACATTCTAAAACTTCATATCTACAATATAATAATTTATATTATACACAAATAAGCCTTCAAGAGTTGTTTGATGTTAGATCTATAAAAAAAACCTCAAAAACAATATATGGATCTGTCAAAAAAAATACGGATTTTTACAAAAAAAAAAAAAAAAAAAAAAAAAAAAAAAAAAACTTAAAAAATATATGGATCTTTTAAAAAAAATAGATATGTAAAAAAAAACGGATATTTAAATAAAAATAGATCTACAAAAAAATCAATAAATCTACAAATAAAACTTACGGATCTTTGAAAAATAGTTATTAAATAAATACATATTTTAAAAAAAGAGATCAAGAAAAAATTTGGATCTTTAAAAAAAATTAAAACATACGGTTGTATAAAAAAAAATAAAAATAAAATACGGATTTTTTAAAAAAAATTTAAAAAATACGAAACTATTTTTTTATTAAAATAAAAAACGCGTATTATTTTTAAAAAAAGATTATTTTTAAAATAAAAAACGCGTATTATTTTTAAAATCAAAAACGCGTATTATTTTTAAAATCAAAAACGCGTATTATTTTTAAAAAATACGAAACTATTATTTTTTTATTAAAATCAAAAACGCGTTTTATTAAAATCAAATACGTATTTTAAAAAAGAGATAAAAAATCAATAGATCTACCAAAAAATAACAAAAAACTAATCTTTAAAAATTACGTACATATTTTTTTATTAAAAATAAAATACGGATCTATTATTTTTATAGATCTATTTTTTTATTAAAAAACAAAAAACGAATCTTTAAAAATTAAGTAACTAATTTTTACGAATCTTTAAAAATTACGTAACTATTTTTTTATTAAAAATAAAATACGGATCTATTATTTTTAAGACCAAAAAACGCGTATTTAACAAAATAAATTACGGATCTATTTTTTTAAAGACAAAAAAACGCATATTTATCAAAAGAATTACGGTTTTATTTTATTTCAAGACCAAAAACGCATATTTATTTAAAAAAATACGGATCTAATATTTTTAAGACCAAAAAACGCGTATTTAACAAAATAAATTACGGACCTATTGTTTTTAAGACCAAAAAACGCGTAGTTAACAAAAAAAATTACGGATCTATTTTTTTAAAGACAAAAAAACGCATATTTGTTAAAAAAATTTACGTATGTATAAAAAAAAACGTACCAAAACGCCGGTAGGGTGGTGGCGCCGGTATGGTGGTGGTGGCGCCGGTATGGTGGTGGTGGCGCCGGTACGTGGTGGCGGCGGCGGTAGAGGGGTGAGAGTAGGGTTTGGTTGGGTGTGTGTATTTTATTGTGAGATGAGAGAATTTGTGTGGGTGTGTGTGTGTGCGCGTGTGTGTGTGTTTTTATGTGAGATGAGAGAATTTGTGTGGGTGAGAGTAAGGTAGATTTATGTGGTTTGTTAGTTTTAGTATTTTATTTTAGGGTTGGATGTTGGTGTGTTGTGTGTAAATTTAGGCTTTGATATAGGTTTGGATGGCTGAATCTTAAAGTTGAAGGGTTGGATGTTGGTTTGGTGTGTGTAAATTTAGGCTTGGATGTAGGTATGGGTGGCTGAATCTTAAAGTTGAAGGGTTGGATTTTGGTTGGAGATATTGGTGTATTATAAGTAGTATATATATATATATATATATATATATATATATATATATATATATATATATATATATATATATATATATATATATATATATATAATTATAAAAAGCTCGCTAAAGCCACGACACATCACAAACTAATAATTAGACATGGACATGGCTCGTGTAGAGAAGATATATAAAAGTGAAACTATGCCCTCTTTAGTTTCTTTGATTGCAAATATATACATTCACGTAATCCAAAATCGCTAAAGCACGTTCAATTATGAAGATCAAAATCCCAACCTCAGTAAAAAACAACAGACAAACCACATGTTTAAAGTCTTTCATATATCTTTAGTTTCTTGTATGTTACCTTCACCTTCATTGAGTACGTGCACAATAAATGAAAGCATATACCATATACATTTTGAGCTGTTCGAAAAAAAATGCCAAATACATTTTAACTGGTGCATTGGCAAATAAATATTTTGAAGCTCTCAACTCAAACTTTATCAAATTGTGTGTCAGCATCTTCATCCTGATCGAATGTAGTATCGTGAGGGAATGGTTTTGGATCACCAATGATGTCACACTTGCTACAAATCACAGTCAGGCCGAGAACAGAAATTGATCTAAAATAGGATTGCACCAAATATTTATGTATAAGTCAGGTGATAATATACTTTTAAAAAAAAAAAAGAAAAAAAAGAATATGATATATTTAACAAAACATAGTATTTTCAAATTTATTTAACAAAACATAGTACTTTTACATTAACCTAAGTATTTTACAAAAACAATCAAACTAAAAGCACAACAAAAAACTCACACATATGACGCATACAACTAAAGAAAAAATTGAGAAAAAAAAAATCAAAAGTCACCCTTCTCAATATAATCGGTATTTTTTGTGCATTCATGCTCGTATTCCAAAACATTGATCACTGTTTAGAATCTTTTGTGCATTCATGCTGGTATTCCAAAACATTGACAAGGTATGTTATCTAGGCCAGGCTATACTTTATAAAAATAGATGCTAGAATAGAAAACAAAAACATTATTAAACAAGACTTAGACATATGATAATGCAACATTTCTTTTACATTGATAAATACTTGCCAATGAAGCAAAAGTTACCTATTAAGTCTAAATAACAAGCGTTGACGAGTTGCTTGGACTGAAATCACACACAACGCATGCATATACAATTACTCATGTACCCGAACCCGGTCTAAACAATTTTTCCCAGCGATTGAGTTGTTTTGTTGCAAATCTACACGAATTAGAGATGCATCATTAATCGCTTTGAGACAAGCTTAACTAGCCTCAAATTAATTAGAGGTGACTGTTGCGACCCATTTGCTTATAAAGTGGTCGATTCGGGTCTTGTTATATCATAAATGGGTCCAAGAAATAAGTTTAAATAAGATAGAGCATGTCAAATGGCCTATTTTTAACGCGCACAAACCCATAATCATATTATTGCTAGAATTAAATTTGCTTTGATAGTGTTTTTACCAAAAGTTAAGCATTTACAGTTTCAAGTGCCAATATCTCACAAATACGGAACTATTATGCATCTCACAAATACGTAACTGTTTTATTGAAACCGAAAGAAAACAATTTAGGGTAAAGGCAAGCGATCATACCACAACACAGTGGGAGATCGAAAAATAATGACGAAGCGGTTGGTGACTATATTGAGGGGCGGGCGATCACGATGAGGAGTAGAAACTGATCATATTGAGAAGGGTGAGTTTTGGTTTTTTTTTTCCCCTTTTTTCTTTAGTTGTATGCGTCATATGTGGGAGTCTTTTTGTTTGCTTTTAGTTTGTTTTTCTATGTTTTTTTTTAAGAGGTATGCTACATCACATAAAATTCACACAAACAACTCTCACTCGCTAATGTGTCAGCGGGTGATTAGTTTTTAGTGGATGTGGATCTCACAAAAAACAAATCACCCGAGTTTTTTGTGAGGTTTTTATGTGGATGTAGCAAAATCCTTTTTTTAAAGAGTAGTGCTACAACCACTCAAGATCCACAAAAAGAAATCCACACAAGAGATGTGTCATGTGTTGATGGGTGTGTTTTAATATATTTTTTCTCTCTTCTTTTTTCTACACCAATCAACACATGGCACATCTCTTGTGTGGATTTTTTTTGTGAATCTTGTGTGGTTGTATTACTACTCTTTTTTAAATACTTAGGTTTATGTAAAAGTACTATGTTTTGTTAAATAAATTTGAAAATACTATATTTTGTTAAATAAATTTTAAAAATACTATGGGTAAACAAAAAAACTCCACGTACCTGATATCACCTAGGCCACTAGTCCAATAATGAGTCAGTTGAACAACGGAACCTTTTTCCAACTGCTTTGATCTAACCAACTTGTTAACCTCTTCACCAATATTAACGTCATCATCGAAAGTCGAACCATCAGAAAACACAACTTTGTAGCATTCTATCTTTTCAACTCCATCATGGACAACCTTAATTTGATTTCCCATATGCTTGATATCTATCACCTGAACCACCGGCATCTTAAGGTGCATCTTGTGATCACCGGTCAATAGCTTCCATATTGCTCCAGGAGTTAGATTTACGGCAGTGCCTTCCATTGGATGAAACGTTAATTGTGGTGATTCTTAGGGTTTTTCAATACGCTAAATCGTGAAAATCAGCAAGGTGGATAAAGGATACGTACTGCAATACGTATATTATGGGCTTATACTTTATAGTAAAAAAGGTTACAGCTAGCCACCTATATTATAAAGATTTATTATAGTTCCCCTTCTACTTTTCTTTAATTTCTAATTTTCTATAGCCGTGTAGTTTTCTTTTTTCTAATCTAAAAGCATGTTGAAGTTGTGGCTTTATCAGCTTAACCTTGGGTGGAATCATATATAGAATTAGATTATTAGATTTTTAACTTCATGACTAGTATCGATATTTAGGAATCCTAGCCTGTGCCATGATTACAAAGAGGGCTCTTTGAAATCAAAATTTTAACAAGCTATTCGTTTCATGTTCTCTTTGCACTTTTCTTATCCAGAACAATTGTATATGTGGTTATTGGCTTGATACCACTATTCGAGTGTACAAATGTGTGTTTGAAAACCACTATTCGAGTATAACATTATATTTATTTATTTTCCATATTCAAGTTAAGGGCAAAGAAATAAGGCACTTGATATATGATTAAGGGCTAATAACCTATTAAAGCATCATACTTGTCACAAATGTCAGTTTGACGTAGCGAACAAAAAAAAAAGCTCTTCTAGTCATTAAACTTGACATTTTTGTCTTCCTTTAAATATCATGACCATTTTACCCTTCTGTAGTATTCGACAACCTACAACCTGGTTACTAGCACGGATAACTTCGACCAAGAAGACGACACACCAGCAGTTTACCGACAGAAAAGATAAATAATATGTAATGCACAAGTAAGTATCCCTAATCAGATGTTTGATTAGTTATTGAAAGAATGCATATATGACCCCTCCCCCTCACCTCCTTCTGTGGAGATGAGGGGGAGATAAACTATGAAAAGAAAACGGTACATAATCCCTCACCCCCTCATCTCTATTTATAGAGAATGAGGGGGGAGAACAACCGACTCCAAGAAGGACTTGGAAACCGACTCATAAGCTAAATATAAGGAAACTAACGACTATGTATTATACTATGATAATACTATGCTAAACTAACACTTAACCCCCTAACCTATCTAATATGGATACTAATATACAACAATTTCCACCTTAGTATCATATTAGCCATCTCCGATACGCAGCAGCTTCAATCAGCACTGGAACCTCGGATAGGGGTGTGCCTTCAACCACGCAGTAGTAGCAATAACCGCTACTAACATTAGCTCAGCTCCTGACTCTATCGAGAGTCCCTTTAGCCAAATAGCCTCCTTAGCAGCCTCCGTAAGTGTCATATATGCCGCTTCAGTTGTTGACAAAGCCTTCATGTGCAGCATCATAGCTTCCAAGCTTCATGCACATCCTTGTATCATAAACCCGTACCTTGTGATTGATATACCCATGGCAGTGATCGATCTTCCTATGGCATAGTCAAAATCCACAAAAACCTGTACGTTTGTCTGTAATCCACGATCAAACCCATCCAACATACCCACATCTGCAGATGCTATGTCAGGTTTCGTACAGACCACCTGATACTCCTGGCTTCCAACCGCATATATATATGACCACTTACCATTCTTTTCCACATCACAGTCCCCTGATAGACTACCCTCCGACGACATTATGGAGTGTCCCTCCAACAAAGTATGTACCAACTTCCCGTTGTGAACCTTGGACCGTGACCCCCTCAGAGTATTACCACTCTGATCCCTGATGATCTCCATACCAAGTATATTTCCTTTTGCTTTAACCAGCAATCCCTTGGTAACCCAGATCTCAGCCTTGCATCCGCAAGAAAAAACCATACCATCTATATAGAGAGATAGATGTATGAACATACCTGGTGTATACTCCCAGTAATAGTCATCGCTGTCGTCACTGCTTTTCCTACAACCGTTGCTGAGCACATACACATCTGACCGAGTATCCATATCTTCTTTCAATCCAGCCTTCCACTTGGAAATCACCTCACAAGCAACTGTATCATTGAAAGTCAATGACTCATGTGCGTATATCTTCTCCACTACAGCAACTGCAAAAGTAGCTTCATTACTGTCTTCTCTATACCTGTTTAGTTCCCGTGCTGAGTGTTGCTCCCTATCACGTGCTGAATGATAGTATATCAAATCCTGAGTTTGAACTTCCTGTGAACCAACTACCTGACCGATATTACCCTGAGGTTCCACCTCAAAAGTATGATCCCCTAGCGGTTCCACCTCAAACCCAACTCCATGCAACATCTGCACTGAACCTGTACCTACACCAGAACCAATGAAAGTTTTCTTGTATTCCCTACTTTCATTGAAAACCATATTCCTGTATAGCACTCCCTTTGAAGTAACGTCATTTAACCTCCAAAGCTGATAACACACCATACCTTCACGGTATCCCAGGAATATGCACTTGACCTCAACCGGTTCAAGCATCCCTTTCTTAATACTAGCAAGCCAACCAAATAACCCCAACATATCTATAGGCTTGGTTGTATCCTCTGCCCAAAAAACCTTGGACAAACCAGACTGAATCAGAAAACAACGTACCTTAACCAAGAGTGTCACGTTCATCTTTTTAACCAACCCATTCTGCTGCTGTATTCCTGCAACACCCAAATGTCTGGCGACCCCACTCTTCATACATTGTTGTGTAGACCTCTGATTTACAAGACACAAGAAAATTACCTTTCTTGATCTTCCTGTCTGAGATTCTCCTAACTGCTTCCTACCCTTCAATGTCTTCCCGGTCACTGCCTGACCGTCCAGGGTATATACGCAATTAGCCTTCCTTGTTCCTGATAAAACCATCAGCGAACCCTTTATAACCTTGAAATTTCTTAACCCGTGTCGATAAATACCTCAACAACTTGAAAATCCAAGAACCTTTGAAAATAATCTTTGCAATACCCGACACCTTTGAAGTTCAAAACCTGAATCTTCAAGCACCTTGTGTCGATCGGTTTAAAAACCCAAACCGAAAAAACCCTTGAATGTTTCTACACCTTGTCGTAACCTCGACAAACGAAACCATTCAAGTAAACCTTGACAAAGACTATTTTCAAATACAAAACCCTTGTTGCTAGAACGAGCACCAAGACCTGCTGTCCAAACCCGGAATAGGAGAAACCCTTTTCAGTTGATACCGTGTATCAAGCAAAAAAGTCCCGACACTTTTTGAAGTCCTAAAACCAAACTCCCAAGAAACCTTGTGTCGTACTTCCTTTTGTTGTCAAACCTGGTAGCCCAAACAGAAAAACCTTATGCTCCAACCAGAAAATGAAAACCAAAAGTCATAACCCGTTGTACTCCCTTTTGTTGTCAAACCTGATAGCCCAAGCAAAAAAACCTTCTGCTCCAACCAGAGCATGAAAACCAAAAGTCATAACCCGAAATCACCAGTTCCATCGAATTTTTCAATGTCAAACTTGGCTCCCGTCATTCTTTAATCCCTTTATTAATTTGCTAAACCTTGTGAAAATATCACAATCACAAAATAATAAAGCCCCTTTATTAATTTGCTAAACCTTGTGAAAAAACCTCACAATCACAAACTAATAAAGTCCCTTGTGCAATACCCTCCTAATTTAATACCCTTTTGTTTTCTTAATATTAAAAACAAAAGACATACCACTATATCTTCTTTTACTTAAAGAAAACATGATCACATGGGTATGTTTCACCTTTCCTTATTCTTTATTAATAACCTGCTCCAAGATGTCTCTTTTCTTTTTAAAAGACAACTTGCTTCTTTCTTCTTTCTTTGTGCAACGAACCAGAGAAAAAAAACGATTCTTCTTCTTCAGGTGCACCTTCTTGTTATTCTAAACAGAAACCCAAAACAGAAAAACAACCTCCTGCTTCTTCCAGAAAACCGAACAACAGAGAAGAAAGAAACCTTCAAGATCGATCCTAGTAAACCAGAAAACTTCGAGAACCAAAGCTCTGATACCACTTGTAGTATTCGACAACCTACAACCTGGTTACTAGCACGGATAACTTCGACCAAGAAGACGACACACCAGCAGTTTACCGACAGAAAAGATAAATAATATGTAATGCACAAGTAAGTATCCCTAATCAGATGTTTGATTAGTTATTGAAAGAATGCATATATGACCCCTCCCCCTCACCTCCTTCTGTGGAGATGAGGGGGAGATAAACTATGAAAAGAAAACGGTACATAATCCCTCACCCCCTCATCTCTATTTATAGAGAATGAGGGGGGAGAACAACCGACTCCAAGAAGGACTTGGAAACCGACTCATAAGCTAAATATAAGGAAACTAACGACTATGTATTATACTATGATAATACTATGCTAAACTAACACTTAACCCCCTAACCTATCTAATATGGATACTAATATACAACACCTTCCAAATTACATAAATGGTCCCTGTGGGTTTGTGAAAATTGCATTCATCGTCCCTAGGCTAAATTACATAAATGGTCCCTGTCGTTTGGAAAAAATTGCGTCCATCGTCCCTTACAACAATTACATCACACCAAATGCTATACAAGTTAACAAATTTATAAAATTTAATTACACACTCTAACGTGACCGTGAAGGCCTGAATAAAAGTCGTAAAAAAGTCATACATTAGAAAACTTTAAAATCAATCCAAACCATTCCTTAAAAATTTTATTTAATACAATTCCCATAACAAATTAGATTAAACCCAAACTTAGTATATCTTCACACGAATTGGTGCAACCTCAAAAAATCTAACATATCCTAGGCCAGATCTATCGGACATGAAGAGCACCAACTTGAGATAAATATGGGTGCAGAATAAATCTGCAGGACATTGGAAAACAGAGCTGTTAGCAAGAAGAATTGCTGAAAGACTAGAATTGAAGACGTATGTTCTCTCATTTGTACACATTCGCATTAATTGAGTATATATATACACACAGAGAAAAACTTACCACAAAATGATGGGATACAGATAGATATACACTCACGAAAAACTCCAAGATCTGAATTTGCAAATTCCACGGCGATCTACTCGAAGAGATTCACGTATGGATTGAACCAGGGAAATAACAGTAGAAACACGTGACAAGTCTTCATGTTGTTCCTGCATCATTTAAGTTGCCAAACATATAGATGTGTTGTTTTGGTGAACATCGACAACTTTGAGAGAATTTGCAAAGAGAAAATCATATTACCACTTCATTAAGACGGTCTTCAATACCTCCAAGGTTTACATTAGTAGGCATGAATATCTTCTTGTAAGCCGCTCTCAGGCTCCTCATCTATATCGTTGCAAATAAAATGAATTAACACTACCATAAGCATAATAGCACAAATCAAATAAATGGACAGATAATGGCAAAGAGAACTAACAAATATCACTTGAGAATTCATACTATATATACCTAAATCCTCCAATACACGGTTTATAGATTCCAAATCATCACAATGGCATTTGGTAAAAATATGTAGCAATTTCGATCCATTTAGTACTGAAAGGTTCGATTTGGGTTAAGTTTTTATCTATAATGGGTAAAAAACCTTTAGCCCCAAAAAATGGACAAATGGGTCAAAGAGGACAAGATGTGTTTCACGTTTCCACCTATTACCTATCCAGTTTGACACGCCCATATTGCCCCTCTGATACATGATTTTTATGAAACGTTTCTTATCAGCTACAAACATCTACATTGCTGCGGAATTCATCAAGCAATTACACAGAAATGTATCTGAGACTACAGCCAGAAACTAACCTCAGTAACTGAGAAGCCACCTCGTCGAAGGCCTTCTAGATTCAAACCACGTAACTCTGCTCTGTCTCCAACCACCATTGTATACTTGGGGACATCTTGTGAAACCTTGTGTATACAAATCAAGAACTTTGATTAGGCAAAACACAAGCAGATGCTTTCTGATGAAAAAAGTAATCCAGAAATGAGAAACACCCCTACCATGTTTATTGGACAAGTACAGGTTAATATTCACTCATATAATTATAAAGCCATATTGGACCACGTTCTTGTTAACGTGGTACCATTTAGAGAATAGAAATGTGCTTTAAGATCAAACTGCCCAAACGTGCCCAAATCACCCACTTTCAACCCACAGCAATCATGGTAAACGATTTTTTTGAATTTTTTCCTTTTGACACAAGTTAAATCAACTAGATGGCTTTCATTTTTTATTTTTTAAAAATTTTTAGCTCGACTTAAACTTGACTAAACTGATTCCCCAAAGTTGACAGAATCCATGATTCTGAAAAACAAAGAAAATTTAAAAACCATGGCAGCCCTAGTAAACTATTTTTTTGATTTTTTTCCTTTTGACAAAACTTTAATCAGCTAGGAAACTTACTATTTTTATTTTTTAAAATTTTTTCTCACAAATAAAACTTGACCAAACTGCTTATTTAAAAGCTGACAGGAGCCAAATTTTTTGAAACCAAAGAAAACCTTAAACTATTGTAAACTTGTAAAATATTTTTCCTACTCAAAGAACTAGACTTAGATACTCTAAAAGTGTTTGACTTCACTGGTCAAAGTGGATAAAAACCACTTTGACCCATTTAAAAGGCTTAAACCAAACACCCCTTTAGGTGTAGAAACTAGATTTTTCATTGAGTGAATTATATGCATTTGATGTCGTCAAACAACGTAAATTCAGTACTCATACAACAACAACATAATACATTTATATAGAACTATAGGGGCTGTTTGTATTGCTTATTAAATTGCTTGTAAGTAGGCCGTTCAGGAATACATCCAAAATGCCCCATTATAAACAAAAGTTATTGAAACTGCTTATACGTCAAAACATAGGTCAATGGATCTTCTTTAGATAATAGCAACATTATATTAGTTGAACTTGACTTAATTATATATCAGCCTAAAGTTTCTCAACATGAGTCGCATATGGTGTCTTGTAAGAATAACCGTAAATGGGTATCATTAACATCAAAAACCAGTAAACGGAAGTCAAAATCAAAAACATTATCAAGAATCGAAGTGAAAAAAGTCAAAACAATATTAGCTATCATCTAGATGTAATTTTTTTTTATGAATGAACCTTGTTTAGCTACACTGATTCTATAGCCCTAACTTTTGTAACAATTTTAGCAGAATATCTTCCATCAACCTTTAATCCAATAACCTTAATTTTAATTAGGCAAAGAATAACAAAAACATCTTAATTTGATGATGAAATCGAAGATAAGCACATAGAAGTACCTGGTTCATTTGTAGTAGAAGAAGGTGCGAGATGAGTGAGTTCTTCGAGAAGAAGAATAGGCAGAAGGAGAGATGAGATAGTGAGGTTGAGCGGTAGCAGCGGTTGAGATGGGGTTATGGTTAGGTGGCGACCCGTGACCATAGTTAGGGTTCAGGATGTGATGGTATGTAAGCGGTAGCAACGGTTGAGAGAGGGATGTAGGGTTACTTGTGTTAAAATGAGTTAAAAGGGTTATTTATATACTAGGGACAAAGGATGCAATTTTTATAAATTTAAGAGTAAAATGGTCATTACAAATTTATTTTACTCAATTGAAGACAAAAATGTCAAGTTTAATGTCTAGAAGAGCTATTTTTTTTGTTCGCTACGTCGAACTGACATTTGTGACAAGTATGATGCTTTAATAGGTTATTAGCCCTATGATTAATCCCACATCAGTTTGATGCTTCTTATAATTGTATAAATGCTTATTAGGCAAGGTGCAATAAGTTGGTTACTGTCTAATATTTACTCTTATTATTGGGCTTTACTAAATCCAAAAGTTTTGGGTCCTGTGCGGTTGGGCAGCCCGTAAAAACTAATATTGAGCTCTGTAAAAGGGATCATGTTTTTTAACAAAAGTCAAAGTAAAAAATTTAAGAGAATTTTTAGCAATGAAATGCACCATAAGAGAATTATTTATTACCTTTTTTTTATCAAGAAAAACATAAGCAAATTTTTATAGAAAAGAAAAATTTTTCTTTTTTAAAATATCTTTTTATCCCCTCTGTCATGACCCGTGAGTCAAAGTCAACACATGTACTTTAGTCATCACGTGATGTGCACGTGTGAGTGTCTGTTATGTTTGTTAAGGAATTGGCGGGAAAATCAGTTAGTTCCCATTCAGTTAATTTTTTCTTTTATAAAAGCCAATTCATATCAGCATTATAGTAATGCTATTGAGCAGTGATTGTCGTCCATTACAAATGTTTCAGGTGATAGATTTCAAGATTGCTGGGAGAGAAACTACTTTCAAAGATGACGACGGAGTTGAAAATAAGGAATGGTATAAACTTCTGTTAGTATAATCACATTATATCAAATTCATCGTTTTTCATTCGAAATGATATACGAGAATACGAGATGAAAAGGGTAAGATTTGGTCTCTTAATTATGGGTACCGCAGTTAAGCGTCAAACAAAACAGACATGATGAAAGAACACAATGATTGGAGTGATATCAGAATATTGAAAAGCCATTTGTAGTTTTGTACCCCAAAAAAAGCCATTTGTAGTTCTGTACCCCCTTTGTTTATATTAGAAAGAGTAAATTACACCGTTCGTCCCTGTGGTTTGCTCCAAATCACATCGGTAGTCCCTGTTCTTTTTTTTTTGCTTTTTTGCTCCCTGTGGTTTACATATTGCACGCTGTTAGTCCTTATCGCTAACTACCGTTATCTTTTTCGTTATCTCAATGGCACCGTTAGTCCTAACCAAGCGATCACTTGCAGCGTTAGTCCTTTATACTAACGACCGTTAATAACTCCAAAATTTTATTAAAAAAAATCTTTTCTACGCGTTTTTTATCGTTTTCGCCCGTTTTTCTTACGTTTTTGTCCGTTTTTATACGTTTTCCTTCGTTTTTTTACGCTTTTGTCCTTTTTTCTTACGTTTTTGTCCCTTTTTATACGTTTCCCTTCATTTTTTACGCTTTTGTCCGTTTTTATACGTTTACTTCGTTTTTTTTCGCTTTTTTCCTTTTTTCTTACGTTTTTGTCCGTTTTTATACGGTGTACTTTAAAAAAAAATAACGCTGTTTTTAATCTGATTTTTTTTTCCGATTTAAAAAAAAAATACGTTTTTTTTAATCTGATTTTTTAAAAAGTTTTTTCCGATTTAAAAAAAATTGCGTTTTTTTTATCTGATTTAAAAAAAAGTTTTTTCCGATTTAAAAAAAATACGTTTTTTTAATTTAATTTTTAAAAAAGTTTTTTTCGATTTAAAAAAAATTACGTTTTTTTATCTGATTTATAAAAAAGGTTTTTCCGTTTTAAAAAAAACGTAATTTTTTAAAAAACTTGATTTAAAAAAAAGTTTTTTCCGATTTTTTAAAATCAGATTAAAAAAAAACGTATTTTTTTTAAATCGTTAAAAACTTTTTTAAAAATCAGATTAAAAAAAACGTATTTTTTTTAAATCGGAAAAAACTTTTTTTAAAATCAGATAAAAAAAACGCAATTTTTTTTAAATCGGAAAAAACTTTTTTTAAAATCAGATAAAAAAAACGCAATTTTTTTTAAATCGGAAAAAACTTTTTAAAAAATCAGATTAAAAAAAACGTATTTTTTTTAAATCGTAAAAATAAAATCAGATTAAAAACAACGTCATTTTTTTAAAATTACACCGTATAAAAACGGACAAAAACGTAAGAAAAACGGACAAAAGCGTAAAAAAACGAAGTAAACGTATAAAAACGGACAAAAGCGTAAAAAAACGAAGGAAAACGTATAAAAAGGGACAAAAACGTAAGAAAAACGGACAAAAGCGTAAAAAAATGAAGGAAAACGGACAAAAACGGACAAAACGTAAGAAAAACGGGCGAAAACGATAAAAACCGCGTAGAAAAGATTTTTTTTTAATAAAATTTTGGAGTTATTAACGGTCGTTAGTATAAAGGACTAACGCTGCAAGTGATCGCTTGGTTAGGACTAACGGTGCCATTGAGATAACGAAAAAGATAACGGCAGTTAGCGATAAGGACTAACAGCGTGCAATATGTAAACCACAGGGAGCAAAAAAGCAAAAAAAAAAGAACAGGGACTACCGGTGTGATTTGGAGCAAACCACAGGGACGAACGGTGTAATTTACTCTATTAGAAAAATATAAACCTGAAAATAGAGGCGGCAATTTGTGCCCAAACTCAAAAGAATGGGCTAAATGGGTAAACTTTTAAAGGATTTGGGCACATTTGGGTCCCCTCTTTTTTTTGAAATGGGCATGTATTGCCCATTTAGAAGTTAAATGGGCATAACGGGCACATGTTTTTCTCGAACATAAGATTATTTTTAAAGAAAAACTTACATTTTATTTTTTAAATATAAATGAGGTGTTACGTTCGATGAATTTATTTCGTCATTTTGGGTCTTTTTAAAAGCGATTCGTATAACATGAGCCCGTTTGGCCCGTGCCCGTTTAGCCCGTGCCCGTTTGGCCCATAGCCCGTTTGGCCCGTAGCCCGTGCCCGCCCAACCCGCCCGTTTTGCCACCTCTATCCGAAAATACAAAACATAAAATATAAAGTTTACTCTTAACTACTCCATCCGTCCAAAAATTATTGTCTCATATTGACTTTTTTAGTCTTTATTCTTCAACTTTGACCATAATTATTTTTGTTTATGTTATATAATACTTAATGAAAAATATATGAATGTATTAGGTTTTAAATATATTTTCATTTGGTATAATTTTCATCAAGTATTATATAACACAAATAAGTATATTAATGGTCAAAGTTGAACAAGAAAGACTGGTCAAAGACAAAGGGGACAATAAAAATGGGACGGAGGTAGTACATATCTATATCTATACTACATATAAAGAGTGTATGGTCAAATCTTGAAAGTCAAACGTGAGAGAAATGCATAATGTAATTAATACTCTTATTAAAATACCTCATTACTTAAAAGTACAATAATTTATTCATATTGTACAACCAAATAAAAACATATCTACCAAATTAAAAACATCAATTAAAACACCCTTTATTAAAAAGTACAATAAAATTTTCACAATATACAATTTAAACAAATTACAACATAATCCAAAATATAAAATAATTAAACACACTAATTAATGTTATTTTTAAAACACCCTAACATGAAAAGTACATGTTATTATACACATTATACAAATTAATAAAACACACAAAGCTTCATTCAAGCCAACAAGTTGATGGTATATATAGTTTTGAAAACCGGACCGGACCAAATGGTTCAACCAAGAACCGGTGTGCCACCGGTTCACCTAACCAATAAAGCCATCTGAAAACGAACCAGAGAGGACCCGTTGAAATCGGTACAAACTGGTGGAATTAGGTCTCATCGAGATCAATTTATCCGGATAATCGTCACAGGGTACCCGCCGTCGAAACGTGCTGGTACCCTGCTATACTATATATAAAGGAAAAACCAAAAAGTAAAAAGTGAAAAGTTGAAACTAAAAAAAGAAATGTTGAAAACATATATTTCAAAACGAAACTATTAATACACACCGAAAACCGGGTTGACCCAGGACGCTTTAAACCCGGCGGGTTGACCCGGTTTAATTGACCCGTTTTCGACCCAACCCATTGGGTTGACTCGGTTTAAATCGACCCGTTTTTCGACCGGAATGGTTCAACCGGCTGAACCACACGGGTCGAACCAGGTTTCAAAACATTATGTTTAATCCCAAATCTTCAAACTTTTACTCCCTCCGTCCCTAAATAAGTGTTCACTTTTGACTTTTGAAGTCTTACTTATTCAACTTTTACTTTAAATATTTTTGTTTATCTTATATAATATTTGATGCAAAATATATGAATGAATTGATTTTAAATGTATTTTAATTTGATATAATTTTTATCAAATATTATATAACATAAACAAAAACATTTAAGGTCAAAGTTGAATAAGATTGACTTTAAATGTCAAAAGTGGACATTTATTTAGGGACGGAGGTAGTATTATTTTTCGTTTATAACACATAATTTTTTTTTATCACTAAACTATCTTTCACTATAAAATCCCGTTGCTATGCACGGGTACTCGTCTAGTAATGGGAAAACCACTAATCTTGAAAGTGAAAAATTCAGTTTTTATGTAAAGAAATTTTAAAATAAAATGTATTTAAGGTATATACTAATTAGTCAAAGCTTACACCACTATTTTCGGAAAAAATATACAAAACCAAAACAAACTGAGAGACCTATTAGTCAAAGCTTCTCGCATAAGCCTTCTAATTTTCGGTTCACTCCACCCTTCTCTTCCTCTAACTAGACGAGTACACGTGAATAACAACATGATTTTAAAGCGACATATAGCTATAATTATATTTTGATTAAGTGTGTTTTCTAACGTTTTGTGTGACCAACATATCGCTATAACTATCTATCGCCATAAAATCTCATTGCTATGCATGGGGACTCGTCTAGTAAGTCAAAAGTATTAAACTAATAAAATAGGGTTAGCCAGGAGTACCAATAACATATACCTTTAACAATATACCATAAAGTTGAATCAAGTTGAAAATAAGTGTAATCTTAGTTGTCAGTTATTCAAATTTCCCAAAATATATTGATGGTCAAGAACTTAAAGAGTCTGAGTGAATAAACAGTTTCTTCTTAAATCATCTTCCAATAAATAAATTCAATTCTATGTAGTATGTACACTTGTGATATCTTCTAGTCTCATATTCCCATCTGATCGTGTATGATACCCCCGGACATGCAGAAGAGTTAGATACGGACCCAGAAAGCAACCCACTGGGCCAGATCAACTCGAACACTGTCCACACCCACATGGCACTACCTGAACGGGGATGTCAAACCGCAGACGAGGGACATTTTCGAAGGAAACCCCAACCGCGCCCCAGCTAAAGAGTAAGGAATCTTACATGGGAATGAGGTATTGTCACCCACAGTCCCTAAAAAGGGAAAGCGGGATTGATTCCCGCCCAAAACTGTCGCTATCACGGCAATAAGACAAGCTCTGGGTTGACTTACGTCATTCCCCACTCACAGATTGTCGCTCTCATGACCCGTGACCATGAGAACACGACAAGAAGGTCAACCATATAAATAAGGTCTCTCGTCGATATTCAAACGGTAACAAAAACACTCTCTCTTTCTCTAGAACTAACTTTATCTCTCTAAACCTATACTTACTCTCACACCGGAGGTTGACCACGGAAGCCCCTTCCGTGGGGAGACTAACGGTGTATTATTTTCTTAGCAGCTTGAAGCCGAGTTCTCTACTTAATACAAGATCCATTCTTTGAGAAGATAGCCTACACTAGCCTTCGCAAAAAAGTTCCCAAATTTGTATTAACAAGTTGGCGCCATCCGTGGGACCAGTAACATAACTGCATTTTCAAAAGAAGCTCTCTCATGAATAATCTGGCAGACAACCCTTCTCCTTCCCCTGGACCTTCCTCGGTCAGAAACACGGGTGGAAAGGAAAAGGATCATGACGCAGAACATTACCCCCTTAACGCTGTGTGGAAAACTAGAAGGGGGGGTTGAATAGTTTTACCAATTAAAACTTCCTTTTAAACTATTTAGATCGACTTATGTCAATCTATTTGGTTGTGTGTGTTGGATGTTGATAAACAAGCATATTAAGATATGTAATGAAAAGATAAGAGTAAGAAGCACAAAACCACAACGCGAGTATTTATAGTGGTTCGGCTACAAGGACACCTTCCTTGCCCTACTCCACTCCCCAAGTCACCTACTCGAGAGTTCGTAAACACTACACCAATCTCCTTATGGCGGAGAAGCCTTCACAACGTCGCTTAACTTTTTTCCGGTACAAAGCTAAATACCGAGTTCTTTCACACCAAGGCGAACCACACCTACACAACGTCGCCTACCCTTTATACGGTGCTAGGCTAACCACCGAGTTCTTTCACACCTTAGGTGAACTACACCTTCACAACGTCGCCTACCCTTTATTAGGTACTAGGCTAAGCACCTAGTTCCATTGCAATGGAGGAACTACTACCACACTACACCAAAGACTAATCCCAAAGGAGATCTACTCCTTTACAACATCATCAAGGACATCAATATCCTTGGATCTAATGCTAGTCTATCTAGTACATCGAAACACACCATATCGAATGTACATCTAAGGCACCTTTCACTAATGCCTTTGACTAGATCTACAAGACACCTTTCACTAATGTCTTATGTCTTTACTTCGAAGCACCTTTCACTAATACTTCAAGTCTTGACTTCTAAGCACCTTTCACTAATGCTTCTTGTCTTGACTTCTAAGCACCTTTTCACAAGTGCTTATCCTATAGACGATAGATACCCTTCACTAATATCTTCGTCTTGACATTTGAGACATATTTCACTAATGTCTTCAACACTACACTTCTTTGAAGAAAAAAAACTTTCTGACTTCACGGATCTCACGGTTCCCTCCTAGTAGGGATCCGTCTAGGCAATACTGAGGGATCCGTCTGGCTGATGACTAAAATCAGCAAAGGTGATATAACAAGTAATGTTATCACATAAATGAGATATGAATACATATTCACAGAAAAACAAGTAGCATGTAATTCCATTTAATAAAACAAGAGTTATGATATACATGACTCTAAAAATAAGAAAATAGACAATACATGACTAGGAATTTCTAGACTATCTAACGCTTGATGTTAGGACACCACTAAAATCTTCTAGCTCAAGTTTTGTTTAGGTTTGATCTCGTCGAAATGTTCGAGGAGATGATAGAACATGAAACGTTGGTCTTCTCGTACTTCATGTATCAAACTTTCAACATGTTGACAATGATAGCAATCTTTGTCATGGCTAGGTAGTGGTGGTGGAGGAAATAAAATGGCTTGATGCGAAGGATCAAGTGAAGTGGCTTGCAGAGCTTCAAACGATGGAGGGATTGGTGGAGGTGCATTTGAGAATGCCTCGACCAAGAATGATGGTGGTGGTAAGGAAGTGTCAACTTTCATATGGTCGGGTGGTTGACTTTGATGATTTCTCATAATCCATATAGGATTATATGATGGAGACGGCGAAAAGGAAGCCGGAGCAAGTGTTGACTCAACACCTTGATTTTGAACCATTATTCCTCCTAATGAGGAGAATGTTGTCGGCGGAAGCGGATGAGACGGCCTAGGAGGCAAGTCCTCTAAATTGTAGAGGTGTGGTGATGATAGTGGTGAAGTAAATGAAATATTTCTAGGAACCAATGGTGATGGTTTAGTGGAGATGATATTGTTTGGCCTAGGAGGTATGGTGGTGTTAGGCATAGGTAGTTTTGTGGGTACTATCCTTTTAGGAATTGGTTTGATTGGATGATGAAGGATTCTCTCATTTGTTGGTTTGACGGGAGATGATTCGGTTGAGGAAATTTCCTGTATAACACGAGCCTTTTTCATGGGTGGTTCTTTGGTGGATAAGTTACTACTTGGGGTTTTTCTCATGATGAAATGATTTCAAAAGCTGAAAGTTAGAGTGAGAGTGATGACTATGGAGGTCCTAACAAGGTGGTTTATAAACTAAGAGATTTGGCAAGTGCATTTAAGCTTTAAGCCACTAGGATTCATTGGAATGTGATGATTGACATGCACAAGAGTCAACTTCAGAGGTTGGACTGATCTAGGAACCCATTTAAGATGAGATGGAGTGTTTGAGTTAGGAAGATAAGTTGAAATGATTGTTTTAGCAAGATTTGACCTATACTGTCATCCGGATCCCACGGTTCCTTTCTCAGAGGGATCCGTCTAGGCTAATCCTAGGGATCCGGCTATCAGCAGCTATGAAAGAATGGAAATGAAGTTTCTAAAATCTAAGACCTATAACATCTTGAGTGTTTCAGTCTTCCTAAGTGTCTTAAATGAAGGGGTGCTTAAGTACTTGAAGGTGGTGAGTGAATGTAGCTAATGATTGTCTTTTATGGAAGGATTTGGAACTTTCATGAGTACCAATGAATGAGCAAGGATGACACTAAAGATGAGAGTGTCAATTGAAGCTAAATGATCCTAGAGATCAGGTTGTGACTTAGGATTGTGTTTTGGAAAATATCCTAATGGTTTTGAGATGGGAAAACTAGGATTTGATCAACTTTGATCAATTTTGAGGTGAGATTGATCTATGATCAATTTTGTTATAAAATATTTTTAACCTAGATGTGAGGTTTTGAGAGCGGAAGAGTGATGGATTAAAACAAAGTGATAAATCTATGAATATCTTAGAGTGTGTTCTATGTGAGTTGGAATGAGTAGGAAAGATCAACCTATCTTGATAAAGTCTTAAGATACTATGTTTAGCTTAGTGTGAGGTGTTCTAAGGATGTGTTTGACATACAATGCTTGCAATGATAAAGTCTTAATCTACCTTAAGACACTATGTTTAGCTTAGTGTGAGGTGTTCTAAGGATGTGTTTGACATACAATGCTTGCAATTGCATTTTCTGTTTTGCCGCATCCCACGGTTCCCTAGATGTAGGGATCCGTTTAGTACAACATTTGGGATCCGTCTATCTGCTAGACAGAACCTTTACTAAAGGTATGCAATGATCTTGACAATGCATTATATTCCAAGTTTTGTTTAAAGGAGTTCTAAAACTAAGATATCAAATGTAAGATGTTTTATTTCATGAAAGAAATAGGATTACATTGATAAATAATGAGTAGAGTAGAATTGATCCTATTTGACTATTCTAGGTTCCTTGAGTGTCTTCGCTAGGAGGATCATTATGTGATTGATGGGTATTGGTGGAATCAAGAATGAAGAAAGTCTTCATGAGAGATAAGTTTAGCGGTTCCATCATCTTGTTCACAAGTACGTACAACGGACTTTGAAATTGAGGATGGAAGTGCATAACATTGTGATAGAGGCGTGTCAAGAACATTCCATAAGGGATGAGTTTATTCTTGGAGCCTTGAAGATTTGCAATTCGCCTTGCGAAGAAGTAGGCGAGATTGTATGGTTGTTGTGTTAGCAAACAGTACAACATGTGAGCACAACAAGCGGGAAGAATATCTCGATTTCCCCTAAGACTCCAAACATTTTCACGTAGAATGAGAGCAAGAGGCTTGTACTCTTCTCGGATATCCCATGTATGGATAATGTTTGGATTGGAGTAATATGGTCGAGGTTTGCATATTATGCGATTTAAATCTTCCGGAGAGGGTATGTGTGAACAATATGGACTATTTTCTTCACGAAAGTTGAAGAGAGAATCAAGAGACCAATCTTCGGTGAAGGCACATTGTCCATGATTTGGAATCCGGAGGATGTGAGCAAAATGCCCAAGGGTTAAAGTGAACTTTTGGTTTTTGATATAAAACCAAAGAGATAAAGAGCGATCCTCGTTACGAACGAGTTCAACTTGACGGAAGAATTCCATTATGAACCTTGGACATATCTTCTCGTTGATTTCAAGAAGACATTCTAGTCCTATGGCTCGGAAGGAGGTATTGATACCTTCTTCAAATTGTAGAGAGGTGTCTACAATACGTCCTTCATGGAAGTGACGGTTTTCGAGATTATTGAACCCACGGACATGATTGCCAGATGTGTTGGGCTCAAGATAGATGTTCGGAGTGTAGACGCTAGTGAGTGAAAAATCAAACTCATATTCATGCGTCATAATTAAACCTATAGACATGATAGGTTAAAGAAAGAACATGTTTGTGACCAACCTATGATAATCTAATGTTTTTACTAGATTTTATTAACAATGGTATTTAACACTTAACTAACTCATGGTTTTGAAATTCTAGTGGATTATTACTTTTAGAAAGATAGTGGTTTTTAATCTTGCATGAAAACTGTTTTCCAGTAGGACGGATCCCACGGTTCCTTTACAAAAGGGATCCGGCTAGTATATCTTCCGGGATCCGTGGATCTGTAGTAACAGACACAGATTTGATAAAAGGTTTTACAGTTTTTATACCACGAGATATGTTTTATCCTACATTTTCTTTTAACATGCATACATGACCTCTAATGTATCACAAAAATATAAAACATATAAATCAAAAGGAATGATAAACACATAATAGTAACCTAGATAAACTAGATTAATATTATCGCATTTCAATACTAAGGATGATACAAAGGATTGGGTATACGACCCCAATATAGATTAACAACACAAAGTAAATGTCTCCGTATGTGAACTTCATCATAGGGAACACAAGTGCGATGAGAGTTAGGGCGATGAGCATGAGTGCGATGTAAACCATGTTGATGACGGATCTTCTTGGTTTCGATTGGATGGAATGAGGAGGAAGATGAAGTTTTTGAATGAGAGGAAATTTTTGAAATTGGAAGATTTAAAAAAGTGAGGGTTTGATAAGATGGTCGACGGTGGGAGTTTTTATAGGGAAGGAGGAATTTTTGAAATTCGTGTTTTGTTTTATTATTGGATTAAAAGAAACAAAACATAAGTTTTAAATACCACGACTTTAGACGAGAAATAAAATACGTATGTGAGAAAAAGGATTCCTAATGAAGCTTCATGTAAAACATGTAATTGCACAAAAGATAATCATATAAATACCTAAATGGGTATACTTAATTACCAAGCAAAGTAAAAAGAAAAACATACCTCTAGCGCACTTAGGAATGTCTTTACAAATGACACAGCAAGTGTCACTTAGACTATTCCCGCTCCTTTGCGTTTAAGATACCTTCTTAAGGAAGGTATTCTTGTTACCAAGCGACTCCTAAAGCTTGGTGGGTATGAGCTTTGACTAATCAACATGACAAGGAAGATTAGTGCAAAAAAAAAAATAGAATAAATAAGAGAAATGTTGTTTATCAAATCAACATCCAAACATATAGTTTTAAAAGACATGGTGTTTGTTTTTATGAAAAACCTTCTTTGTAGTTTTCAATTAACCATGGATCGTGTCAAGTTTTTAAAGTACAATATACTTAAAGAAACTTGGTAACGAAGCTCTGATACCAATTGTGGAAAACTAGAAGGGGGGTTGAATAGTTTTACCAATTAAAACTTCCTTTTAAACTATTTAGATCGACTTATGTCAATCTATTTGGTTGTGTGTGTTGGATGTTGATAAACAAGCATATTAAGATATGTAATGAAAAGATAAGAGTAAGAAGCACAAAACCACAACGCGAATATTTATAGTGGTTTGGCTACAATGACACCTTCCTTGCCCTACTCCACTCCCGAGTCACCTACTCGAGAGTTCGTAAACACTACATCAATCTCCTTATGGCGGAGAAGCCTTCACAACGTCGCTTAACCTTTTTCCGGTACAAAGCTAAATACCGAGTTCTTTCACACCAAGGCGAACCACACCTACACAACGTCGCCTACCCTTTATACGGTGCTAGGCTAACCACCGAGTTCTTTCACACCTTAGGTGAACTACACCTTCACAATGTCGCCTACCCTTTATTAGGTACTAGGCTAAGCACCTAGTTCCATTGCAATGGAGGAACTACTACCACACTACACCAAAGACTAATCCCAAAGGAGATCTACTCCTTTACAACATCATCAAGGACATCAATATCCTTGGATCTAATGCTAGTCTATCTAGTACATTGAAACACACCATATCGAATGTACATCTAAGGCACCTTTCACTAATGCCTTTGACTAGATCTACAAGACACCTTTCACTAATGTCTTGTGTCTTTACTTCGAAGCACCTTTCACTAATACTTCAAGTCTTGACTTCTAAGCACCTTTCACTAATGCTTCTTGTCTTGACTTCTATGCACCTTTTCACAAGTGCTTATCCTATAGACGATAGATACCCTTCACTAATATCTTCGTCTTGACATTTGAGACATATTTCACTAATGTCTTCAACACTACACTTCTTTGAAGAAAAAAAACTTTTTGACTTCACGGATCCCACGGTTCCCTCCTAGTAGGGATCCGTCTAGGCAATACTGAGGGATCCGTCTGGCTGATGATTAAAATCAGCAAAGGTTATATAACAAGTAATGTTATCACATAAATGAGATATGAATACATATTCTCAGAAAAAAAAACAAGTAGCATGTAATTCCATTTAATAAAACAAGAGTTATGATATACATGACTCTAAAAATAAGAAAATAGACAATACATGACTAGGAATTTCTAGACTATCTAACGCTTGATGCTAGGACACCGCTAAAATCTTCTAGCTCAAGTTTTGTTTCGGTTTGATCTCGTCGAAACGTTCGAAGAGATGATAGAACATGAAACGTTGGTCTTCTCGTACTTCATGTATCAAACTTTCAACATGTTGACAATGATAGCAATCTTTGTCATGGCTAGGTAGTGGTGGTGGAGGAAATAAAATGGCTTGATGCGAAGGATCAAGTGAAGCGGCTTGCGGAGCTTCAAACGATGGAGGGATTGGTGGAGGTGCATTTGAGAATACCTCGACCAAGAATGATGGTGGTGGTAAGGAAGTGTCAACAAGGGATCCGGCTAGCACAAAGCTAGGGATCCGTGGTCCGCTCCTCTTTGCCCATGGGTATTTTTGGTTATGGGTCATGGGTTATGGGTTGATCCATGGTTTTCTTTCTAGATACAATGTATCTTAAGGATACAATGAACTTGGTTAAGTGGTATAAATAAAACCATGGGTTATGGGTCAAAACCATTTGCTAGTTTTTACCTATTTAGTATATACTTGTTTTTACCCATTTTAGTATATACTTGTTTTTACCCATTTTGGTATATACTTAGTTAAGTATATGTTATCCCAATATGTAAACACTAGTTGTTGTACATATGTATATCTTAAGCATAAAATCACTTATACTAGTTTTAGTGTTTTATGTGAAAGCGTAAGTGTGTTAGAAAACTATTAGTTCAAACCATTTACGTATTTTATTTGTTTCGTTAAAATGATCTTACTTTTGTTATCGACAAAACATTAGAAGATCGTAAAATATAAATAAACGTTTTTATGGCTTATTTGTATTAACACGCTGTGCCGGGCGCTGCAATAAGGGAGTTTTGTGAAAGGCACTACAATCAGATTCTACCCCTAATGGCGGAAAAAGTCCATCAGGAAAAGCTAGACTGGGTCAAAACCCGTTTAGACTTTGATGATGAAACCAGGAATGAGAGATCTTGAGAACATGCCCGGAAGACCCGTTCAGAGTCTGAAAAGAAAAAAGAAGTCCATAAAGAGGCAGAGGGCTAGCCCCAGTGCCAGATCGGACCCTACGGAGTATTCCAGATCGCAAAGTGTCTTCTCGAGACTCAACAGTCGAGAGACTGAGTGTTCTAGAGAAAAGAGCCCGGGGGAAGACCGGAGGGCACGACCAGACGTATTCTCTAGGCTGGAAAGGGAACGTCCCCACGTGACCACAAGCTTAGGAGACAGAAGACCGGATGTGTTTTCCAGACTCCAATCAAAAGCGTCCTCCCGCCGGCAATGCAAAAGAGAGGCTGAAAAGCTCAGGAAGGAAGACGCGGCAAGGTACTCGGCTGAAAGACACCAGAAAAGTCAAAGCTTGGCCCGCGCAAGTGCTTCCCACTCAAGGCACAACAGGGATGAGAGCTATCGCTCATACCTGTTGGGAATTGCAGATTACAAAACTACAAGCAAGAATAAAGAACGAAGAAACAACGAGGGCTTATATATAATTTATTAGGTAGCTTTGTTAGTAAGCTACAATTATGTAGCCTCCCTCTACTATATAAAGAGGGTAGGCGTAGTAGTTTCATCCATCCCTTTCCTTTCATCCCTTTCATTAACCCTTTCATTTCATTTCATAGTAGACATCTTCAATGAGAGTCTAGACACACGATTATAGCGTGTGTATAATAGTTGTAGTAGTTTTTATATTTCAATCAATAAAGAAAACCTTATTAGTAACATTGATCTTCTTATCATTTTCGCTGTGTTTATTCAATGTCACTCATACCCTAGTTGAGTCCGGATCCATGGATTCTATAATTGGTATCAGAGCCTCGTGGCTCTCGATCTAGGGTTTATAAGGTTTTCATGAATTAGGGTTTATACCCTAATTCATCCATAGCAGCAGTTGGTAAAGAGGCAGCAGGCAAAAGAGGCAGCAGATCTGGTGATAAGACGAATATTTGGTTTGAGGTATCGATTCTTTTTTATCAATCAGTACTGGTCAAATTCGATGTTACATCCAGAGTTATTACTGGTCAATCATTACTTTATGTTGTATATTATTTGTACTGGTTGTGTTTCGTGTTCTGAATGGTGATTGGTCGGTGGACTTTTTGATGTTGCGTGGTACTGATTTAATGATTGTACGTCTTTTAATATCAATACACTTATGGTCGGTGGGGTCATCCTATATTTTAATTGATTGAGTTGGTCGGAATTATTATTGGTACTGATCTCGCTGGATGACGCTGATCCCCACTGTTAATTTGTATTGTCACATTGTTGGGTGTATTTCATGTACTGGGACCCACGTTAGCACTTGTTTGGATTATTAGACGAGGGTTAAATGAGGTCGGTGGTCCTTTGTTTTGATTCTTGCTGATGGCCACATGTAGGTATATATGATACTGGTATTTTATTTCTGCTGATCGTTCACATGCGGGGCTCATTGGTCTTTGGACTGCTATGGTTTTAATTGTTTTTCTTGCACGTGATGATGGTTCTCGATGTGGTACATTTGGAGGGTTTGCAGATGTGTGGCTCGGTTTGAAATCACGTGAGAATTAACATATGGCTCGTGGAATGTTACTCAGTTGACGGACCCTTTTGTGTTTCTGCTTTTAATGCTCAAGTCAGTAGGAATGTAAATCACATGACCACATCTACTGATTTCGTTTTCTACTAATTGTGTGTTCACGTGATATTCAACTGGTGGGGCAATATTTTGGTACGCGTGTATGTACAAAGTTAATTGATCAGTACTAGGTATATTAATTGGTAGATGGGGTCAACATCAGTAATTTGGACAGTAGTGCATCCTTAGCATTTTCTAAAGATATTGTTCGAGTATTGATTCTTGCTTATTGATTGTTTTGTTCCTGCTGGTTGTGTTCTTAGTTTCTACTGGCTTTATTATTCGGTTTCTGCTGATCGATTGCTGCTGGTTGTTTTGGAGTTCCTATTAGTTGATCAGGTGTGTGTCTTATCATATCTCAAAGTGAGCAGTAACACTTTTGGGATAACTTGCTCGTACTTTAATGGTGTGACAAAAACTTGATAAATATAGCGAAAGGGTGAGATCTATAGACTAAAGGTACTTAATGCGCACATTTGCTAACACTTTAACGAGTTACGTTGTAGTGCTCAGTGTTAGTGAAGGGGTGTGATCTACAGAAGGTACTTAATACTCACATTTGCTATCACTTTAAGGAGTTACATTATAGTGCTCAGTGTCTCATATTAAGGGTTTATCAAGATTTGGAGTCACGTGGATAGTGCAAGATATAAGACGCCTACGTTGATGTTTCTACTGGTTCTCCGTTCCTACTAGTAGACTATTTTGATGCTGCTGCTAATTTGATTTTTCTGCTGCTGCGCTTTATTTCTTTTACTTATTAAAAAAAATAAAAAATAAAAATTGAGATGGTTTGTATATGTTTAAGGGGAAGATTATACTCACCATCTACATGCATCACTTAGGGGAAGCGTCTACGAGTTGCACAAGACCCCTATTAGGAAAAGGGGAAGAAGATTCATAGTGTGCAGCTTATTATTTGTGATGGCATGTTTTAGCATTGTTTCTTCATACAGGTTGTTTTGTACTATCAAGAAACAGGAACTTAACCTAGTCAAATTCCAGTTTAGGGGAAGATTGTTGGGAATTGCAGATTACAAAACCACAAGCAAGAATGAAGAACGAAGAAACAACGAGGGCTTATATATAATTTATTAGGTAGCTTTGTTAGTAAGCTACAATTAGGGTTTTTATGTAGCCTCCCTCTACTATATAAAGAGGGTAGGCGTAGTAGTTTCATCCATCCCTTTCCTTTCATCCCTTTCATTAATCCTTTCATTTCATTTCATAGTAGACATCTTCAATGAGAGTCTAGACACATGATTATAGCGTGTGTATAATAGTTGTAGTAGTTTTTATATTCCAATCAATAAAGAAAACCTTATTAGTAACATTGATCTTCTTATCATTTCCGTTGTGTTTATTCAATGTCACTCATACCCTAGTTGAGTCCGGATCTATGGATTCTACAGTACCGCAGTAAATCTAGGGATGCATCTCCCCCGGAAAGCGAGGAAAGTACATGAGGACATTGGAGGTCCACCCCAAAGAACAAGTCAGGAGACGAAGCTGACAGATTATACTCTCCATACGACATAGCTGACGCGGACCCCTTCACCCAGTGGATACGGAGTTTTGAGTTCCCAAAAAGGACAAGGATGCCAGCTCATATCAGAACATATGACGGGACGGGAGACCCAGAAGATCACTTAAAAATTTTCCAGGCCGCGGCCAAAGTGGAGCGATGGCCCATGACTACGTGGTGCCACATGTTTAACTCTACCCTGATAGGGCACCCCCGCGTCTGGTTTGATGAACTCCGTCTAGAAAGCATTGACAGCTTTGAGGAGCTAAGAGCAAGTTTCCTCTCCTATTTTCTTCAACAAAAGAAGTATACAAAGGAACCTGTTGAGCTGCATCACATAAAACAACAGGAGGGGGAATCCACAGAGGCATTTGTGGAATGGTTCAAGACTGAGAGTATGCATGTGAAGGGTGCTCCAGAGTGTATGTGGGTGTCGGGTTTCATGCATGTGATAACAAATCCTGAGCTGATTAAAAGATTCAACGACAATATACCCCAGACAGTGGATGAAATTTGGAAAGTAACCACGGTATTTCTCCGAGGAGAGTTGGCCGCGGCCAACCAAGCGAAAAAGAAGCATTCTCAATGGAAAAACCACGAGGGTGGGCAGAAAAACATCCAGATATTTGAACGAAAAGCAGAGTTCAAGGGTCGCCTGAGGCCAGAAAGAAAGCGAGGTGACAGATTCACCCCCTAACAAAGACCCCAAAGGAAATCTTAGCCATGGATGATGTTAAGTTCATAGCTCCCCTACCTATGTCCAGTCTAGCTGAGTCCCGGAACAAAGATAAGTACTGTGATTTCCATAGGGAAAAGGGACACAACACGGACGAATGCTACCAGCTGAAGAAGCAGATCGAGGAAGCAGTCAAGTATGGACAGCTAGCACACCTGGTCAAGGAAATCAAGAATGGCACATAAAAGAATGGTGCCTCCAAAGGGGGGAAGAAGGATACTGCGGCCAAGGATAAAGCCCATGCCATATTCATGGTACAAATGTGGCAGCGGACGGTCAAACCCAGGGTATCTGCGGACACAACTCCTAATATGGAAATATCCTTTCCCTCCATATCCAGGGATGATTGGGACGACCATCCGCTAGTAATTAAAGCAGACATTGAGGGATACATGGTCCACAGAATGTATGTGGACAACGGGAGTGCCTCGGAGGTCTTGTATGAGCAATGCTTCAACAAGCTAAGCCCGGACATCAAGAAAAGTATGATCCCCGCCTCATCACCTTTGTTGGGATTCAGTGGAGAACTCTCATGGCCGTCAGGACAAATCCTCTTAGAAGTGACACTAGGAGATGGCAAAAAGACAGCCAGCGTCTGGATGAATTTCATGGTAGTGCGGTCCCCTTCTCCGTACAATGGGATAATTGGAAGACAAGGCATAAGGTTGTTGAGGATAGTCCCATCCACGACACATGGAATGCTAAAGTTCCCTACCCATGGAGGAATTGTGACCCTGCACAGTGACAAAGTAGTTCCAGTTGAGTGCATGATGGTCGCTAAACCACAGCCTCACTAGAGCACGGAAGAGGCTAAGACAAAAGAGGGAGTCAAAGTAGCAATCCACCCCAAATTCCCAGACCAAACGATCACAATCGGAGGAGGTTTGAGTGACGAAGGCAAAAAGAGTCTTTGCGATTTGCTCCAAAGGAACTTAGACATCTTTGCTTGGCAACCCTCTGACATGACCGGAGTTCCGCGGACAATAGCCGAGCATAAGCTGAATGTCGGAGAAGGCTACAACCCAGTGCGGCAAAAGAAGAGAGGGCAAGCCCTGGAGCGGAACAAAGCCATCAACGAGGACGTCACCAAACTGGTGACAGTAGGAATCATGAAAGAGGTTCATTACCATGATTGGTTATCTAACCCAGTCTTAGTCAAGAAGAGTGACCGGAGCTGGAGAATGTGTGTGGACTTCAAGGACCTGAACAAAGCCTGTCCAAAGGACTGCTATCCCCTGCCGGAGATCGATTAGAAGATCGAATCCCTTTGCGGATATTCCTTTAAATGTTTTCTCGACACCTACAAAGGATATCATCAAATACAGATGGCATTCGGGGATGAGGAGAAGACGACATTTCACACAAACCAAGGCATCTTTTGCTACACTAAGATGCCCTTTTTTCTAAAAAAATGCCAGAGCCATATACCAAAGGCTAGTGGATAAAGCTTTTGATAAACATATCGGAAGAAAATTGGAAGTCTATGTTGATGACCTGGTCATCGAGAGTCACTCAGAAGTAGAAATACTTAGGGACATAGAGGAAACCTTCGAAACCTAGAGGAAGATTAACATGAAACTAAACCCCAAAAAGTGCACATTTGGGGCGGAGAAGGGGATGTTCTTGGGCCATGTCATAAGTAAAGAAGGCATTAGAGCCTGCCCGGAGAAGTCTGGAGCCCTTATCACACTCCCGTACCCAACAACCAAAAAGGAAGTGCAAATCCTGAATGGAAAACTGGCAAGCCTCAACCGTTTTATGTCCGAATCCGCAGAAAAGTCCCTCCCATTCTTCAAAACACTAAAAAAGTGCATCAAGAAGAGCGACTTTCATTGGACGACAGAAGCTGAGCAAGCATTCAAAGAAATGAAGACACACAACGCCAACTTGCCAATGGTAACTGCACCACTCCAAAAAGAAGAACTGATTATGTATATGGCCGCGGCACACGAAGCAGTAAGTGCAGTCTTGCTAGCATAAAGGGAGTCGCGATAGGAGCCAGTATACTTTGTCAGTCGTACCTTAAAAGGACCGGAAGTAAATTACAGCCCAATTGAGAAGCTAGTACTTGCATTGGTATATGCATCCCGCAGACTGCGGAGATACTTCCAAGCAAACCCGGTGGCAGTTATCACGGATCAACCCCTGAAGCAGGTTCTGACCAGAACAGAGAAGAGTAGAAGAATGACTGGATGGGCAATAGAGCTAGATGAACATGACATCAGCTTCTGGCCCAGGACAGCCATCAAAGGGAAAGTGTTGGCAGACTTTATTGCTGAATTTCCGGAAGAAGGGATCCCCAACAACTCAACAGACAAGCAGCCGTACTCAGAGCCATGGAACCTATTCACGAACGGATCGGCCTGCCAGGAAGGGTCGGGGACAAGTTTAATCTTGACAAGTCCGGAAGGGAAGGAGTTCACGTATGCTTTACGTTTTGAATTTGAAGCATCTAATAACGAAGTCGAGTAAGAAGCATTGATAGCAGGTCTGCGGATTGCAGATCAAATGCAAGTGAAAGACCTATCAGCAAATGTTGAGTCCCGTCTTGTGGCAAACCAAATCAATGGCTCGTATGAGGCCAAGGAAGCAAGCATGGCGCATTACCTAGCTAAAGCTAAGACCCTAATTGAAGGTTTCCGGACATTCTCCATCAAGCAGATCCCGCGGAGCCAGAACAAGCAGGCAGACGCGTTAAGTAAGATAGCCTCTACCAGCTTTGCTCACCTAACAAAACAGGTGCTTGTGGAAGTCTTGAAGGAAAAATCGATCGAGGAAAAGGAAGTTCTAGTAGTGCTCGAAGAGGAAGGAGACACGTGGATGACCCCTATGATCGACTACCTAGGGGAAAAAACGCTGCCAACAGATGACCAGAAGGCCAGAAAACTGTGGATCAAAGCGCGACTGTATGCGTTAAAGGACGGCGTCCTGTTCCAGAAATCATTCCTTGAACCGTGGCCCGTCCAAGCCAACTACATGATGCGGGAGATCCACAAAGGCTCGTGCAACATGCACTCAGGATCAAAAGCAGTTGTAGCCAAAGCAATCCGATCTGGGTACTACTGGCCAAGAATGCACAAGGATGCTTGGGAACTCATACGGAAGTGTGAAGATTTCCAGGTCCACCGTACAATACCAAAGAACCCGCAGTAGAACCTGACCCCGATCACTTCCCCTTGGCCCTTCTACAAATGGGGCCTGGATATCTGCGGCCCTTTCCCAGAAGGGCTAGGCAAGGTTGAATTCATGATCGTGGGGATTGACTATTTCACCAAATGGATTGAGGCTAAACCTCTGGCTTCCATCATAGGTAGACAAGTTAAGAAGTTTGTTTGGGACAACATCGTTTGTTGATTTGGTCTGCCGGGGAAATAGTATCGGATAACGGAAAACAGTTCCGTGACAATCCATTTAAGGACTGGTGTGAAAAGCTAAATATCAAGCAACGCTTCGCGTCTGTCAAACATCCGCAAGCCAATGGATTAGTAGAAAGCGCGAAAAAGAGCTTGGGAGATGGCATCAAGGCAAGGTTGGAAAGAGGCAGCAAGGATTGGATAGAAGAGGTGTCGCACGTGTTATGGGCTCACAGAACCATGATTAAGACCAGCAATGGGGAAACCCTGTTCTCTCTCACATACGGCACCGAAGCGGTCATTCCAGTAGAAATTGGAATGCCAAGCATCCGAGGCACGCCCGTAAACCAGGTCTCCAAAGACCAGGGCCTCCTCTTGAACTTGTACCTTTTGGAAGAAAAGAGGGAAGTCGTGGCAATTGAAGAGGGACGCAGCAAGGCTAGTATGGAGAAGTACTACAATGCGAAAGTCCAGGGCACAACGTTCATGCCTGGAGAGTTTGTCTACCACAACAACGAGGCTAGTCGGATGGAAGACACGGGAAAGCTGGGTCCTAAGTGGGAAGGACCATATGAAGTGGTGGAAGCATTAGGGAACGGAGCATACAAGCTCAGAGGACCGAACGGGGAACTACTCCCAAGGACGTGGAACGTCTGCAACTTGAAAAAATGCTATATGTAATTGTAAGTCTGTCATCCCCGGCTTTTGTAGTTGACCGTGGATCAGGTCCGGACAACGGGGAAAGTAGTTTAAATCCATGTCTTTACTTTTTTTTTATCATCTTTAACTATTAATGAAATGTAGAGCCTGGCCCGCTTCATAAATTTTCCAAAAACAAGTCTGTTTATAATTTTGTTACATTATCGCTTATCCGCGACACATATGTCGCACATCAAATACAAGGACGAGCAACCTCATAATTGACTCAGGCATGTAAGAGGTATTGCAAACCCATTGACCAACGTATATTACCCCCATAATACTAAGTACGGATACAAAAGGGTATAAAACAAAGCCCGGACTACCAAACTCCGGAAAAAAATATGTATATAATCCAATCACAAAATATATATTATCATTAACAAGGTACTTACATATACACAGGGGCATACCCCCAGATTACAAAAGAAGGTAACATCAAGGGAACGCAGTCCCAGACCCCGGCCTGCCGACGTACAATAAAACATGACTAAAGGACAAGTAATAACAAGCTTCACGAGGGTTTAAAGGGCGGCATAGTCTAAATGCCGCCCATAGAAAACAAACACCCTAAGCATCCCCGACGCGATCCAGTATCTCCGTGTCAAACATGTCGAAGTGATCTGATGAACAACGTTAGAGACTGTCAAGTCAGGGTTCCATAAATAAAACTCCCTACCCTTCAAATGACACTTCTTCTCTTTGTACGTGGCAATGGCCCGCGGACGCCTCGTGATGGCTTAGAGCAGAGAGTTAGGAATAGCACCTCCTCCGTAGTGGGGCAGCTGTACACAAACTCCCCCGACCCACTAGGCCGCTCCTCCTGCAAAACCAACTTAGCCATTAAGTACTCAAGGGGAGCATCCTTGCAAGCCTCCAGAGAGTCAAGCAAGGGAAAAGGAACATCGCTCAATCGCACGACAGACTCGCGGTAGTGTTCCTTGGCCTGGGGATCGTAGGCCTTGATCTTCTCTAGCTTAGTACCCGCGGCCCCATGCGCAACCCCGGCTTCCAAACCTTTCCTTAGTCCCTCCACTATAGCCTTGATGATGCAGTCGCCTAGGCGAGTCTGTAGTTCATGGGACTGCTTAAAGGCCATCCATGCCCTGCGGAAGCCATTTCCGACAACCCACCTTTTTCCCTCAATTGCAAGAAGAGTGCTAGGGAAAAAATCTTCATCAAAATCGCGGTTCAAGCTTGCTAGCCTTTGATCTAACTCCTCCAAACGCCCATCATACGTTCTCCGAATCTCTTCCTCACATGCCTTCAATTTTTCACCAAATAAACCCACCTCCTTAACCTGCGCTTAAGCCCGTCGCAGACAGCAGACAAGCCGGCCACCTGACCCTTAAGCTCTGCATTTTCAACGGTCAACGTGGCCAGCTGTTGATCCTTGGGAGCGATCATACCCTCCAGCTGGGCCACACGGTCATGGAGACTCTTCAAGTCTGCAGACTCGGAATCTAACTCCCCAACGCGCTCGCGAAGGCCCTTTGCCTCCGCAGCCTCCTCCTTCAACTCTTGTACCCTTTCCTTCAAACTGACTATCCGCTTCTTCCTCCTCTCCAGCTTCTTGTTCAACTTGAAAGTCTGGTTCAGCTCAAACTCCAACCTTAAGCGAACCTCCGAAGACATGAAAGCTTGCTGCGCAGTAACCACGTTATACAGATCTAATAAATCCGTGTGAGGCATGTCTCGCAACACAGATAAATACCCAGGAGTAGAAAGGTTATCCACCAAACTCCGGAAAATCCAAGGGTCATCCATGCGGAACTCATTAGTGGGGAGCCACCTCGGAACGTAGATATTTTTTGCCTCTGCGGTGTCCACAGACATGGACTGGTAGAAGTCCTCATCGGACGCCACGGGACGATGAGCGGAAAATTTCAGAAGAGGCGACTCTGCCTCAAAACCACTTTCTTGATGCTCTGGTGGTGGCTGAGAAGGCCCGGACATATCAACGTCCAAATTCTCCAAAGGGGCACTGACGGAAGTCTTGGAGGCAGTATCCGGATTTGGCTGCTGAAGAGGAGTAGCTTCAGAAGACGCAGTAACAGGCTCCAGATGCCTGGGTCCGGAGTTGGACTCGTCATGAAGCTCAACGACTGGGATGGTCCTCGAAGCCGTACCCCCAGCATAATCAAGACACTTATCTTTAAAAAAAACGTAATACAATAACAATGAGATGCGACTTACCAATTGCAGCTCCTGAGCCCCGCTCCGGCACAGGAATGATCCTCTTTTTCTCTGGCTGCTTGGGAGGTGCATGAATCCTAACCCTTTTCTTCCTAGCAGCCTTGCTGGCCTTGGCAGCCTCAACATAGTTAACAATGGTCTCCTGGACCAAGGTGATCATATTCTCTGATGGCTCTATAACATGCCCAACCGTCTCCTCCTGCAAAGTCTTCTCACCCTCTCACAGAAGCCTCTCCCCGGACTCCACAGCGAATGGATTCGGTTGAGTGATGAAAGAAAACAAATCCATCTCTACAAGCGGAAACAACAATTGGTTAGCAATAATAATGAACACATAAAACCCAAGAACAGAATAAGCCCTAGAAAGAAGACCCACCCTCGTTGTCCAAAACTATAAATGTAGGATGCGCGGTCACATCGTTCCAGGCGCGGCTCAGGCCCACTAAACACAAGAACGACTCCAGATATTTTTTAAAGGGAGCGCGTTTGGTGTCAAGAACGGACAATAACTCAAGATCCACGTCCTCGTCTGACGGAGGTGGATCACGGTCTACAGAGACGTTGTCATTCCAAGGAATAGACAACGGGAAAATGGTGGAATCAACCCAGAAGAAATACTCCTTCCAATTCTTAACAGAGTCAAGGCGAGCGGTGTGACATACTGGGACAACTAAAGACTTGGGACCTTTCCGCTTCTCTAAAGTCAACCAACCGTTATTCATTCCAGAATAATAAAATTTTCTAAACAAAGCCACGGTTGGCACGCCACAGTGGAAATGGCACAAAATCTCAAAGTGACTAATCCTAGCCGTGGCTAAAACAGACAATTGGGATAGGTGAATATGGAAATATTCTAGGACGCTGCATAGGAATTTGGAAAGAGGTATCCTAAAGTTGCAAAACTCAAAAAATCTAGTATATACGCCTATTTTACTCTTGGGAGCATTCCTAATGGTGTCATTAGGGCCAGGAAGAAGGGGGTGTACTCTATCGAGAATATTGTACTTGGAACAAAACGCATCTAAATCTAGTTGATTCAACTCGCACGTGAAATCACTAAGGAATTTTTTAGCCATTATAGAAAATAAGGGGAGGAATACCTAACCTGAACAAAAGATAGGCACGAAAAAGGACGATAGTAGCTTTTTTCTTTTTTACTCGCAAAGACGAAGAGGCAACAGTAGCCAAAGAGGTAAAAATAAGGGGTATTTATACCCTCCCAAAGGAAAGTTAACCGCCCATCGAACGAACGAGAAAAGGCCACGTCCTCGATCTGTATCCAATGGCTCAGATTTATCTAGTTCAACGGATGAGATAAGAGCAGCCAAAACGTCAAGTCAGTCAGAAAAAGCGCGATCAGAAACGGTTCGCGATTTCCAAAGGACAGCTGTAATGCCTATCCATTAGGTAAGTGGAATGCACAGTCAGCACCAGCAAGGATAACTCGCAGCACACCTAGCCGCGGATGAGAAGCATGACAGTCTAGAACACTTGTTCCTAGTCAACAAGCATACTAGACTGGGGGGACTTGATCGTGTACGATATCCCCGGACACGCAGAAGAGTTAGATACGGACCCGGAACGCAACCCACTGGGCCAAATCCACTCGAGCACTGTCCACACCCACAGGGCACTACCTGAACAGGGATGTCAAACCGCGGATGAGGGACATTTCCGAAGGAAACCCCAACCGCGTCCCAGCTAAAGAGTAAGTAATCTTACATGGGAATGAGGTACTGTCACCCACAGTCCCTAAAAAAGGAAAGCGGGATTGATTCCCGCCCAAAACTGTCGCTATCACGGCAATAAGACAAGCTCTAGGTTGACTTACGTCATTCCCCACTCACAAACTGTCGCTCTCATGACTCGAGACCATGAGAACACGACAAGAAGGTCAACCATATAAATAAGGGCTCTCGCCGACATTCAAATGGTAACAAAAACACACTCTCTCTAGAACTCACTTTATCTCTCTAAACCCATACTTACTCTCACATCGGAGGTTGACCGCGGAAGCCCCTTCCGCGGTGAGACTAACGGTGTATTATTTTCTTAGCAGCTTGAAGCCGAGTTCTCTACTTAATACAAGATCCATTCTTTGAGAAGATAGCCTACACTAACCTTCGCAAAGAAGTGCCCGGATTTGTATTAACACCATCACTTGATACAAAAATAAACTTATTAATAGTGAGATATCTTCTAGTCGATTCCCATTCATATACACTTTGCATAACTCTAAAAATAACTTGTACATATATATAATTCATCACAAACTCTTTATTTTGTATAACATTTTTTTGTGAATGCAATTATGTTTGACAAACACTTTATCCGCTATCACAAAGATAAATTATTGTATGGCGTTTAATGATATAATTCATCATACACTCCAGAATGAAATTAAACAAAGTATGTGTATAGACAATTATTGCCTGGTCATAAAGAAGACATCTATCCAGGTTCTGTACATTGGTGGTGGTTCATTGTATATGTTGTAAATTTGTTATTAAAGACTTACTATTAAGTATGTAAGCCCCTGTTATCTTGACACTAGAAATGGTACACAGGACCCACATTTGGAATTCGATCATGAAATGAACCCAAGTAACTATAGCAGCTCGCTGATTAGAAAAGACTGCACGGGTGTTGCAAATGACATATTTAAAGATGTAGGAATACAATGTAATTATACCTACGAACAAAAATGTTTCTAGCGAAATTATCATTGAACGACATAGCTCGTGGGGGCTTTATTAGAAATAGTCATGATTTCCATCACAAAAACATAACATCCAATATATGACCAAGAAACACAATCTATACCTTTTCTTATAATCAACCCAAAAGTCCAAACTTACTTCCAGCATTCTTAACCCATTTCTCACAACTCTCCGGCTTCAAATGCAACCAAACTTTTCTATTATCAGCACTTTCACCAAAAAGCAAAACTGCAGTGTCGTACATTGAGTCTTTTGTTCCCTATCCAATTTTCTCCAACTTTTCAAAGCAAGCACCCATGTCATTTTCTTTATTTTTCTCCATCATCATTTCTGCAATTCTAGAAATATCTTTTGCAATTTCCAATATTTTATCGTCGCTTGATTGAAGTTTTATTTTTTTTGTTGCTTTGAGTTTGGGAGCAAGAACACTTTTGTGTTAGAGCAAGAACATCTTCATTCTGACTGAGCTCATCAGAATCATCCTCATAAGAATCTTCCTCATCGGAATCATCCTCACTGGAGGACCATGTAGGATGGTCATAGAATGGTTTTGGATCACCGATGATGTCACACTTGCTACAAATCACATTGAGTGCTTTTACAGTAATTGGCCTAAAAATAAATTGCACAATGTAATTAGAAGATAAATCAGTATCACTAAGTCACAAAGTGCATAGAGGGGTTTAAGAAAATATAATCTTAGTATACTTTTAATATATGTCATTAGTTCCAAAACAAACTACTCATATTCTAAGGTCTTCTTTTTTAACTATTCAGTTTGGTTGATTAATAATGGTTTGGGGAGTCTCGAAGTTATCTTATTTGAAAGACCTTATGCATTCGCAGAGAAACTAATTAAACGGATGATGTGTTCGTCAGTATAATTTACCCTCATATTTACCTAAAATCCTTTAAATCATAAATGTTCAAAGATTAAGCAATACCAAACACAATTTAACCTGCTTACTGGCCCAAACACCCTCTTAATAGATACTTGCATCTTTTATTTATTTCTATGACATTAATTTTTAATAATAAAAAAGATATAACACGTACCCCCCCCCCCCCCCCCCCCCCCCCCCCCTCTGCAGCAGAATATAAACCAGCAGAAAACTTGGTCACTTGAACAATGGAACCTTTTTTCAACTGCTTTGAGCAAAACAAGTTATCAACACGGCCACTAATATAAACCTTAATGAACTTGGAACCATCAGATAACACAATTCTGAATTCTCCCCTACGCTTGATATCTATCACCTGAACCACCAGTTTTGCAGTTTGCATCTCATCAATATCACCGGTCAATAGCTTCGATATTGCGTCTGGAGTAAGATTTACCTTAGTGGCTTCCATCGGATGAAGCGTTAATTGTAACAATTTTAGGGTTTTTCAATACCCCTAGATCGTCAACAGCGAGCTAAATAAAGAGGTCGTACATTATGGGATCATAAATTATACTAATAAATATTACAGTTAGGTACCTATGTTATAAAGATCTCATAAATCCCCCTTCTACTTTTCTCTTTATACATATTATACAGTCGTATACGTACTCTCTTATTTTATACATGAAAACTTAAAGCATGCTGAAGCACTAGTTTCATGAGGTTAAGCATACAACACTAAGCGATGTTCTAATACGTAAATGACTCGTATCACCCAATAGGATATACAATAGGTATGGCAAAAATGTGTTCAACACCTTGACATTGGCCATCATTAGATTCAGCAATAAAAAAGGGTAAACTGTTAAGAAAATGTGAAAATATACATCTAATATATGTGCAATCTTGGTGTTAAAAAACCACATGAAGTAACAAAGCGTATACTTATTATGGTTGTGTTTATTATTTTGTAGGTAGAAAGTACGAAGTCTGGAAGGGCTAGACTGGCCTTATGATGAAAGACAAATTAGGGTTGTAGCTATGTTGCTGAAAACTGAGGGATCATACTGCAAATAAAGTTGACTCTTAAGTCTTAACAGATTTACACGTCCACATCTTCCTCGTCTGTTAGATTATTATTGTCGATTAGTCCTTGGTTTTGTGATCATCTCCGAACGGGAGAGACCGTGTGACTTAGTTATGTTAGTTGTGAATTGTCATCAACTCTGCTTTTAATAAAAAAAAATTGTTTCTAAAATAATTGTATTTTTAAAAACCAATTTTTTAAATAACCCGGTTGAGTTAACAGGTCACCGAGTCAATGGTTCCACCGGTTTAACTGTCGGGGCGAACCAGTTTATACACATCCAAAAACCGCAACAAATAATGTTACCAAATACGTATCAAACTTATAAAAAACAATACCAAACACATTTAAAAACTTGAAAGACAATACTGAACACATAAAAAAATTACCAAACATACAATCTAATACCAAAGACATACAAACCAGCGAAAATACAAGTTTCTAACTTTTAAACGACGTTAGAACTATGTTATTTTTTGTTATCATCTCATACTTTACGAATTGAGAAATATAATTCAGTGATTGAACTTTCAAAACAATGTTTACTGATTTTTCTAATAATGAAGCACAAAAATGTATTATACTGTTGTATGAGTTTAAACACTAATATAATGTGTACCAAACAATTTAGTAGTATTAGCAGCTAATAAAGTAATTAATGTTTGTTTAGTAGCATTATGGTTTGATATCATATATTATTGATGATTCATATAGTTGTTTTGAGAAAAAAAAGTTAAAATAGGTAAAACCTTTCGATTTAGATGAATCAGTGCGACGTGAGTCGAGTGAAACCCGACAGCTCAATCCGGGTTTTAAGCACTAGAAACCCAAGTAGTAATGGCCCGATAACATCATTGGTTCTTGGTTCAACCAGTTGAACTGGTTGGGTCGAACCAGATTTTATAACATTGAGTATATTCCTAACTTGTGTCCTTTGTATATAAGTGTATTCATTTAAGCTTGTATTATATACATTTCATGTGTGACTCTTAAACACAGAAAAAAATTAAACGACATATCATTTCGTTTATCTATCTTGTAGTTTGAAATATGGACACGAGAGATGAAAAGCATACTACATTTAATCTCTTCATATTGCATGTATCAAATTAAACATGGAGAGAAGCGTAAAAAACAAATTCGAGATTGTTATGAAAAGCACAAAGAGAATAAAGAGCCTGCGCAAAATCGTTAACGAAGATGTATCTCGGTTCGTTGTAAATAACGATAAAGGCGTGATTATTTTAGAATTATGATAAAAACTATTTTTAATGTTGTTGAGGTTTAATAAAGTTTGCTATAAAAAACATGAAAAATACCACTCAATGCAGTTTGAACCATATATTGCTAAGTAAATCCATTATGCATATTCATTGTTGTCATATTTGTGTGTATATTATACTATATCTCATTTTGAAATGAAATTTCTATTTTAATGTATATGTTTGTAAATTAAGAGCCCGTTTGATTTGTAGATGGCATTAGGATTTAGATTTTGATTTGTATTAGGATTTGTATTTAGTATATGGTTTGAATTAAATGAAGTGAGAGAAAATAAATAATTGATAAGTTTATTTTATATATTTATTTAAAATAAAAATGCAAAACATAATAATAAAAATAAATAACATGCGGCTACAAAATAGCATCAAATAAAAAAAAGTACATTTCATTGATCATACTTTTTAAAACCCACCTAACTGATGTGGATTCAAATTTTGTACTCAAAGCACCATGTTAGACGTGTGTCAGGGGATTAGGATCAAACCAAACACATGTTTTTAATATACTTTCAATCTAAACCCCTGAAAAACCGTGTACCAAACGGGCCCCAATACTTATGTTCATGACGTAGTCATTTTCGCATAACATTTCATCGCAAATAAACTAAACTGCACGATACTTCCCGCCACAATGCGCAAGTGCCTAGCTTGGTAAGAATAAATTGAGAGACAGGTGTTTGAGTTTGACTTAATTGTCTATAATAGTTTTACCGCTTAAAACTTTATTTTAAAGTATTTAGATCAACTTATGTCAATCTATTTGGTATGTGTGTTGGATATTGATAGATAAGCATCTAAGTAAGTAATGTAAAGATAAAGAGTAAAGGAACACAAAATCACGACACGAGTTTTATAGTGGTTCGGCTACAAGGACAGCTTCCTTGCCCTACTCCACTCCCCGAGTACCCCACTCGAGAGTTTGTAAGCACTACACAACACAAGCTCATTAATGTGGCGGAGAAGCCTTCACAACGTCGCCTACTCTTTATCCGATACAAAGCTAGACACGGAGTTCTTCCACGAGGTAGAACAACACGTATCATAACATCGCCTACACTTTATCCGGTACAAGGCTAGATACCGAGTTCCATTACGAAGGAGGAACTGTTACCCAACACTACACCACATCACAAGTACCCCAAAGGAGACACACTCCTTATTACAACACTAGAAGGATATCAACATCCTTTAACCCAAACTATCTAACTTGTACATCGATGCACCATATCGAATGTACACCTTTGGCACCTTTCACTAATGCCTTCAACACGACCCTTCGACACCTTTCACTAATGCCTGCAACACAACACTTCTATGGAGGGTGGAAAGAACTATTAACAAGATGCACTTCAGTGGTCTTAATGATGACGAAGCTTAGCTACTCATGACTTGAGCTTGCACGTCTTCAAGAGGTGGTGATCTTGACTTTAAGAGGAACCTAGAGAATCAGACAAACATAAAACTACATAGAATGATCGTTTGGATCAGTGGTTAGAGATGTTAGAATACTGGGAGAAAGTGTATCTAAGAGTTGTAGTATGCGAGAGAGAAATGACTCACTATTTATAGACAAATTATGTTTACTGTCCCATGGTTCCAACGGATCTCTCCCCAGAGGGATCCGACCAACGCAAAACCTGTGACCTGCTACTGGGTCATTTTAGTCCAGATTTTGGGTTGCAAACCGGGTTATGGGTTATGGTTTATGGACCATGGGTTATGGGTAATGGATTATGGATACCCAACAAGATGCAATGTACCTAGTCATTGGGTTATGGGTCTTATACTTTGGGTAATAGATCATGGATAATACCCAACATGACTTCATGCATGATGTTATGCACTGGGTCATGGGTTATGGATCATGCTCCATGGGTATGGGTTATGGACTTTGGTTTTTACCTAACAACATTCATTATACCTAGTCAATGGATCATCGGTCATAGGTCATGGGTTATGGACTTTGGTTTTTACCCATTACAACATATACAAAGTACATATACATTTCTATAAAATGTAAACACTAGTTGTTATATATTTGCATTTCTATAAGATGTAAACAATATTACTTGTTAGTATTTTATAAAAATGTCTTTGGTTTTATATAACTTATTTACTATACATATTTTGATATAGTTTTAATATGTTTAGTAAAAGTGTGTTAGTAAACTATTGGCTCAAACATTTTACGTATTTTATTTGTTTCATTAAAATGATTTTACGTTTGTTATCTACAAAACATTAAAAGATCGTAAAATATAAATAAACTTTTTTATGGCTTATTTGTATTAACAATCTCCCCTTTTTTGTTGATGACAAAACATAAGATTATTTTAAGAAGAAAAGAAAATTCGTAAAAATTTGTATTGGAGTTTTTACTATCTTCTCCCCCTTTTTGTCGAAACAAAAAGAGCGTCGAAAAGAAACTAACACAATAAAAATGTTTTGAGAAAAACTTTTGAAAAGTAACAAAATGAAAAATAGTTAGAAAAAGTAAGAAAAACGTAGTAAGATGAGAGAAAGATTCTCGTCTTAGCTCCCCCTTGACGAATGCTCCCCTTTGTATGAGGGCGTCAAGTAATTAGAAGGCAAAATGAGTGTGTTGCAATTATTTTTGCAATGGTTTTGTCTTTGACAAAATGCTCCCCCAGTTTAGGGTATCAAAATCTTCATGTGTAATTTGAAAATCTATAAAACAAATGTTAGAAAACAAGTATATGGTGATTTGTTTCTGAAAAGGATTTAAAAGGTACACTTTTGAGGGGTCATTTAAGCCCTTAATTGATTACTTTTGTATCCGTTACTACTTAATTTCGTTCCTTTTCACTTTTTAGGTCTCTTGAAGGCAAATCGCTGGAATGACACTTATTCGGACGAAAAGGCGCGAATATATGAAGAAAATGGCCAAAGTCAAGAATCGAGACACTCAAGCTGCTGGAACTGAAGTGGACGGCGTCACGGCTTAATTGCGACGCCGTCGCGACACACCTTGAGACGAATCAGAGAGCAAATTGCGACATCAGGTTTAAAAGAGTAGGGCGTCATAACTCAGACGGCCTAGATTTGGATCCCGACGGCGTCAGAGGTTGAAGCCAACGGAGTCACAAGCATAAGGTGACGCCATCACAAAGTTTACGTGGCCAAGACGAAACCCTAATGGCGGCGACCCGACGGCGTCACAATTAAAGAGTGACGCCGTCGCATATTGTAACTCTATATATATAATTCGAATTTTCAATATTTTAGAGACGTAGTTTTGTGGAGTAAAACCTAAACCAAACATAGGCTGTCTTGGGCAGTATCTTAGGGTTCCATACCCTATTTTACAACAAGATAAGTAATTTACTTCATTAATTCCATTATGTCTTCAATTGTTTGTGTGTATGCTTGCATGTTTTCCATGTCCGGCTAATTTACTTGTGTGTTTACTTAGATCTATGAAACCTATGTATTGAATATTGATTGGTTGTCTCTTATCTTAATTGTGATTGACCTAGTATTGCGATAGGTCATCCGTTGTGTTTTTAATGCTTGAGTAATCTTTGTGAACATTAGTTTATAATCACCTAGAGTTATTGTAGTCTAAACATCCAAAGATAACCTTAGAGTTAGTTTATAAATTCTAGAGATTTCGTAGGCAATAACCTTAAGGTAGACTTAAAGAGTTAGGGATAAACGCATACCCTACGACCTTAGAAGACACAACGCGTTAATAATAAGGACGTGACAATTCAACCATCAATAGGAGATAACTAGGGAGTAATAGCATCTAAGTAAATACATTTTTAATCATTATAAGAGCACACAACAATAGACATAGACTACACTCACCTTAGTTTAGATAATTAGATAAGTAGAGTAATCGGTAGAAATACCAACCCCCCAAATCCAATACCCCGAGATTCGTACCTTTCCATTTTCTAAAAAAATAAAAAAAAAAGATAAAAAAAAATAATCATCCTCAACCCCAACCTTAGCGTAGTAATCTCTCACTAGCATTCCTATTCCCCTAGAGAACGATATCAATACCCGTGGCTTACCCTAATACTACACTACAACGATTAGGTTCACTGCCTAGGGTGTTGAAAAACTTGCTCGACGAAAAGGAAGTTCCTTTGACCCCGAACGCGCGTTGTACGCGTATCAGTTTCCTGCAAATGAGATTCACATTAGTTAAAAATTTGATTATGTTGCACGGTTCCGGCGGATCCTTCCTGTGAGGGATTCGTCTAGGCTAAACTGTGGGAACCCTGTACCTGCATTCTATTGGCAGCAAAGTAGATGTAAAAAGTGACGTAAACATCCAAATGAGTTATGTATTGAAGCACTAAACATATTCTAATAACAATATAGCATACAACATGCAGTTTCATTCAATAAAATAAGAGAAATGATACACATATCTCTAAAACTAAAAAAATGATACAAACATGTAGTATGTATCCTAACAATTCTAAGTTGTGCCTAAGACTAGAGGAGAGCACCACTTGTGCTTATATTCCTATGTTCTAGGGACGATTAGATTTGTTGACCTCATCAAAACATTCGAGAAGGTGATAGAATATGAAACGTAATTCGTCACGTACATCATGGACTAGTCCTTCGACATGTTGACAATGAAAGCAATCATTGTTATGGCTAGGGAATTGTGGTGGTAGGAATGGAGTAATTTGAGGTGGAAGATTTGATGAGGAAGGTGGAGGTTCCACAAAAGATTGAGGGATTTGTGGAGGAACGTTTGATGAGGCTGGAGGTGGTTCAACTAAGGGTGAAGGTGGTGGAATATATGTTGATGGTGGCGGTAAAGAAGTATCTACTTCCATATGGTCCGGTTGATGATTTTGATGATTCCTCATAATCCAAAATGGACCATTTGAGGGTAATGGAGAGTAGGATACGTGTCCTAGTGTGGTTTCAACACCAAAGTTTTGGTGAGAAGGTTATTGTGGTACCATTTTCTCAATTGAGGAAAATATTGGCAATGGTGGTGGATGAGATGGCCTAGGTGGCAAGTCCTCTAAGTTGTAAAGGTATGGGGATGAGAGTGGAGTGGTGAAAGAGATAGCTCTAGGTACTAGAGGTGATGGTTTAGTGGAGGTAGGGGTGTTTGGCCTAGGAGGTATGGTAGTGTTTGGCAAGGTTTGTCTTGTGGGAACAATCCTTTTAGGAGTTGGTTTGATTGGTAGAGTTGGTTGTGAAGAAGTTCTGACATTTGACGGGTGATGATTCGGTTAAAGAGAATTCATGAACAACCCGAGCAATTTTCTTGGAGGTCCTTTAGTGGATGAGTTAACACTACGGGTTTTCCTCATGGTGAAATGGTAGAAAGGGAAGGTGTAAAAGGAAGACTTTTGCTACTGAGCATAAGTGTGTGAAGGGTGATTTTGAAGTCTTAACACAAGTGGTTTATAAAGAAGGAGATTTGGCAACTGAATTAAGGCTTAAGCCACTAAGATCCTTCAAATTGTAATGATTAGCATGCACAAGAGTCAACTACAGAGTTGCACTGATCTAAGAAGTTCTTTAAGACAATGTGGAGTGTTAAGATTAACAAAAAGGGTTTGAAATGATTATATCAAGTAAGATTTGTTAGTTTGTGCAGACGGTTCTCACGGATCCCTCACTTGAGGGATCCGGCTAGGCTAAATCCACGGATCCAGCTCTCAAGAACCAAGAAAAGGTTTGATGAGGTTCTAGTAAGGTCTAGTACCTACATACCTTGAGTGGTTTAGTCTCCTCAGGTGTCTTAAATGATATGAAACTTAAATGATCAAGTATCATGAGTGAGGGTAGCTAATGATGTCTTTTATGGAAAGAAATGAAGTTCTTATGAACACCAATGGGTGATCAAGGATGACACTAAGAATTTTGAGGGTGTCAAGTGGAGTCAAATGATCTTAGAGATTAGATGATGATCTAAGAAAAATTTAGAAAATTACTTAAAAAATTACAAAAAATGAAAAACTAGTTTTTAGACCATTTTAAGATTAAGATGACTAAAATCAATTTACTAAAATTGAGAGAAATATTAAACTAAGTGTTTTAGGATGAGAGTGACAATGTGTGAACATTGAAGCGGAAAGATGGAGAATTTTGAGGTAATGACAAATCAAAAAGTACTTTTGAATGTGATCCAAAGTCAGTCATGAGTGAGTGTGAGATCAACTGAGCCTAAGGATAGTTAAAGTGATCCTAATGAAACATGTAAACTAGTTCAATAAGGTCTGGAAGGTTGGGTTGATGTAATAAAAGAAAAACATTTCTTCTGTTTGCCCGGATCCCACGGATCCTTCATTGGAGGTATCCGTCTAGTTATAAACTAGGGATCCGACATCTGGGACAGTTTTCTTAACAGTGAGCGTATAATATTTTTCTCTAGGTATTGAATTTTGAAACTAATGATCTTCATAGCAAGCATACATGTATACAAGTAACATATAGTAAGAGTAGCATGAAAGAACATCAAAAATTCAAGAAAGATGATCAGCAAATGATTTATTTCATAGGTATGATCACGTTACAATGGTAAGCTAAAGACAAAGCATAAGGATCGATTTTATTAAAGAAAACTATTTTTCTCATACGTTTTTGTTTGATGGATCGTCAAATGGGTTGTGAGCAGTTGATAATTCAGGAGTGAAGAATGAAGTGATGAATGAAGTGTTCAACGGTTCCATCATTTTGTTCACAAGTATATATTGAGGGCTTTGAAATTGAGGGTGATAGTACATGACATGATGATATAGGCGTGTTAGAAACATCTCATATGGAATTAGTTTGTTCTTGTTACCTTGGAGATTCACAATTCGCCTTGAAAAGAAGTAAGCAATATTGTATGGTTGTTGAGTTACGAGACAGTAGATCATGTGAGCACAACATGTGGGAAGTATCTCACGATTTCCTATAAGACTCTAAACATTTTCACGTAGAATGACTGTCAGAGGTTTGAGATCATCTCGGAGATCACGTGTATAAATTATGTTTGGATTTGAGTAATTAGATTGAGGAGTGCATAATAAGTCTTGAGGAGAGGGTATGTATGAACAATATGGACTGTTTTCTTCACAAAAGTTAAAGTGAGAATCAAGGGACCAATCTTCAGTGAAAGCACATTGTCCATAATTTGGAATTCAGAGACTGTGAGCAAATTGCTCAAGAGTCAAAACAAACTTTTGGTTTTTGATCCAAAACCATAGTGAAAGAGAACGATCCTCATTACGAACGAGTTTAACATGACGGAAGAATTCCAAAACAAACCGCGGACAAATTTTCTTGTTAATCCCAAGAATACCATCTAGTCCTATGGATCGGAATGAAGTATTGATACATTCTTGGAAGATTAGAGGTGAGTCAACAACACGTCCTTCATGAAAGTAACGAGTTTCGAGATTGTTAAACCCACGAACATGATTGCCAGGTGTGTTAGGCTCAAGAGATATATTTGGAATGTACACATAAGTAAGTTGATGATTGAAGTCATACTCATGAGACATGATGAAACATATAGACATGGAATGAATATTTTACATGAGTATGTTAGTATATAGTAAAACTTCTAGAGTGAGAACGTTTTTGGTTGGTGATACTTCTAAGTATTTTAATTATTCTTTTGAGTTATGTTGAATTGATATGATCTCCTAATGTTTGTATTGTCTATTTTATTTTTATTAACAATGACATTTAACTTAATCCTTTTTAATATTTTAGTGAGTTTTTCCTTTTATGGTAAGTTTTTATGAAATGGTTTTTATGTTTCATGAGTGTCTGTCACCAGATCCATCGGTTCTGCCGGTTCCCTTTAAAAGGGATCCGGCTAGTTAAAACTTGGGGATCCGGCGATCTGCAGCTTTGATAGAAATTGGTTTTGACGTAGAATCAATTTTTGAAACTTTTATGTTATAAAGTGGAATGTGTTTTATCCAATGTTAATTCTTAAGCAAGCATTAATAATTTCAAAACATGTTGAGGTTTGAAATGTGCGAAAGAAAAGATATAAAAACACATTATGCGAGAAAGAAACGAGATAAACTACGACATTAATTATATTTCATTTCAATGCTTAAAGTAATACAAATTATCGGATAAATGATACAAATGTAGATCAATAAGACAAAGTACATGTCTCCATGAGAGAATTTGATCATGGGATACACGAGAGCGATGAGCGAGATGCTGATGATCATGAGAGCGATGTAAACCATGATGATGGAGATCTTTTTTGTGTTTTGATTCCTCAAAGTGAGATGATGAAGAAGATGAAGTTTTGAATGTGAAGTTTTTTGAAAGTGGAAGATTTGAAAAATGGGGTGTGTTGGTGAAAGTTAACTATCGAAAGAGTTTTATGGGGAAGGATGAATTTTTGAGATTTGTGATTTGTTTTATTTGTATTTAGAAAGATTTGATTTTTAGAAATTTGGTTTAGACAACACATACTGATACACCTAGTTTTAGATGGATGATAACACGTAAGCACAAAGTTTTTCTAATGAAGCCACGTATATCATATAAATATGCTTGGATAAAGAAAAACATATAAACATATAAACATATAATTTACCATTTAGTGACATGCAAACATACACTTGATTTACTAAAATTATTTAGAGATAAGTTTTTTTAAAAGTCATATCTCTATTACAATTTGAGTGTCCCTATTTGACGAGTTTTAACAATGAACAACTCTAGTTTCTTCGAGATCTAATTGGTAATAAGTTTCGACAACTTTTTAGGAAAAGTTATCCTATTACCAAAGAATCTTGATGGTTTGCTTGTTATCAGATTAGCTAAACAAAATGACAAGAGAAGTTAGTACATTTTGTAAGACAAGGTGACATATAAGAAAAAAGAATAATTAATACGATCATCTAATTAATATCCAACAAAAATTATTCTTAAAACACATTTTTTGTTTTTAGAATATTTCCTTCTTTGTAGTTTTCAAACATACATGGATCGTATCATGTTTTTAAAGTACAATATACTCAAAAAACTTGGTAACGAAGCTCTGATGCCAATTGTGGAAAACTAGAATGGGGGGTTGAATAGTTTTACCGATTAAAACTTCGTTTTAAAGTATTTAGATCGCCTTATGTCTATCTATTTGGTATGTGTGTTGGAGATTGATAGATAAGCATATAAGTAAGTAATGCAAAGATAAAGAGTAAAGGAACACAAAACCAAGACACGAGTAATTTATAGTGGTTCGGCTACAAGGACACCTTCCTTGCCTACTCCACTCCCCGAGTACCCCACTCGAGAGTTTTTAAGCACTACATAACACAAGCTCCTTAATGTGGCGGAGAAGCCTTCACAATGTAGCCTACTCTTTATCCGGTACAAGGCTAGACACCGAGTTCTTCCACGAGGTAGAACCACACCTATCACAACATCGCCTACACTTTATCTGGTACAAGACTAGATACCGAGTTCCATTACAAAGGATGAACTACTATCCAACACTATACCACAACACAACTACCCCAAAGGAGATACACTCCTTGTTACAACACTAGAAGGATATCAACATTCTTTAACCAAAACTATCTAACTTGTACATCGATGCACCATATCGAATGTACACCTTTGGCACCTTTCGCTAATGTCTTCAACACGACCCTTCATCACCTTTCACTAACGCCTTCAACACAACACTTCTATGGAGGGAGGAAAGAACTATCAACAAGATGCACTTCAGTGGTCTTGATGATGACGAAGCTTAGCAACTCATGACTTGAGCTTGCAAATTTTCAAGAGGTGGTGTTCTCGACTTTAAGAGGAACCTAGAGAATCACACAAACATAAAACTACATAGAATGATCCTTTGGATCAGTGGTTAGAGATGTTAGAATACTGGGAGAAAGTGTATATAAGAGTTGTAGTAGGCAAGAGAGAAATGACTCACTATTTAATGACAAATTATGTCTAATGTCCCACGGTTCCCACGGGTTATGGGTTATGGGCAAGATTATGGATCCGGCTAGTGCAAATCTTGGATCCGGCTATTGGGTCAGTTTAGTCCGGATTTCGGGTTGCAAACCGGGTTATGGGTTATGGGCAAGATTATGGATACCCAACAAGATGCAATGTACCTAGTCATTGGGTTATGGATCTTGGGTCATGGGTCATGGACTTTGGGTCATAGATCATGGATAATACCCAACATGACTTCATGCATAATGTAATGCAATGGGTCATGGGTTATGGATCATGCTCCATGGGTATGGGTTATGGACTTTGGTTTTTACCCAACAACATTCATTGTGCCTAGTCAATGGGTCATGGGTTATGGACTTTTTTTTACCCATTACTTACCCATTACAACATATAGAAAGTACATATACATTTCTATAAAATTTAAACACTAGTTGTTATATATATGTATTTCTATAAGATGTAAACAATATTACTTGTTAATGTTTTATAAAAATGTCTTTGGTTTTATATAACTTATTTACTAAACATGTTTGATATAGTTTTAATATGTTTCGTAAAATTGTGTTAGTAAACTATTGGCTCAAACCTTTTACGTATTTTATTTGTTTCGTTAAAATGATTTTACGTTTGTTGTCGACAAAACATTAGAAGATCGTAAAATATAAATAAACGTTTTTATGGCTTATTTATATTAATGGTCTAGATTTAAAATAAAACTTAACTTTAAAAGTTATGTAAAAATTTTATTTATGACTTAACTAAAATATTTGGCTGAATGATAAAATAAAAGGTTTCCATATTAAGTTATCTACTTATCTCATATATAAATATTTCTTAATCAAAATATTAAATAAACAAACCCGCCTAAACCTCCTTTCTACAAAAGTATACGTTTTCATCTTCGATAACTAAAAGTAAGGAAGTCCTTGGCCTGCGTTCATTATACCTACCCCTTTTTAAAGAACTTGATTTCAATCTCAACGAAGAAATTAAAGCATAACTCTTTGCTTTTTGTCCTATTAGTTACTCAATTTTGGAGGTATCTCGGATGTCTGATTCGACCAGTCTCGTGATGAAGAGAATTTCGGTCTTCCACTAAGAAAGGTCTCGTCACGACAACTCAATTTGTCCGGTAAACTACTAGGGGCTCCCCTTGATTTAGTAAAAGGGAGGGGTGATTTGCACCTCATTCGGGGGTTTATTTCATTCATTATAATCTAAAAAAGGTCTTAAAAACTTCATAGAATTCAGGATCAGCCATTTCATTTGTGCTTTCAGCAAGTAGGCGACGCGAATCTATTTCTACGCTTCAATCGGATACCAATTTCTTGGATGTGTGTAGTAATATTACGTTAGGAGGGAACAAAACGGACCTCTTATGTAAACAATAAGACATGATTTTGCTCTGCAACAAATTTAGCAACTTTCCACTCTCCCGAAAATGTATGTTAATTTTATACGCATATACGCCATGCATTCACATTTAGAAGAACCCTGATTTCATTGTTATTTTGAGTAATCTACCGCTTTAGTCTCCGACTTTCCTTCACAGTGACAAATGAATTCACGATTTTTTCTTTCCGATTCATGTTTTCGAACTAGCTGTCCTTTTTTAAGTTGAAAACCCTTTCATTCTTTGCATAATTTTAGAATACAAAGGCCTCTTCTTCACTTAGAAAACATTGACTAACAGAAGGTTTGTTAATATTTTCTTTACGTCAATATCTGATGCAAACACAAAAGTGATCGAAGAACACACGAGAGGTGTTTGGATACTTATTTGCTGGAGGGAAAACAATCATTTGGCATATGAGTGTAACGGATGCCAATACATCCCTGACTATATGTTATTTTTATTGGCATCTATGTTTAACGTACTTATCTGCAAAAGTTATTTCTAGTAAGGATTTGTTCCTTTTAGGTGTGCTACATATATCACCTTTGAATTATGATTAACAAACTTTGCTTCTGTATACCGCGTCTATCTTCATCAACATTGTTTTCTTCAATAGGGAATTCATTTAAATAAAAGCAAGTGATTTCATATTGAAAAACAACGTGATCCAATCTCCTGGTCTTTCGTTTGCTATTCGAATGTCAATACATGATAGTAAAATTATCTTTCAAAGTTTCACCTTTAATATTGTGTTACAAATGAGACAAGAAAGTAAAAGATAAAAAAAGAAATCAAAACCATAATTTTGTAAAATTTAAAACTTTAAAGTAGTTAACAAGTATCTACAGTTTACATAGAATCTTAAGTATAACTAATACTTCCAATCATGTAAGCCTTAAAATTATTATTATTATTATTATTATTATTATTATTATTATTATTATTATTATTATTATTATTTTATTTTTTTTATTTTTTATTTTTTTTACTTTTATAAAACATCACTTTATTAGAAAATTATAGGATTTACAAGAAATTAGTAGGGAGCCGAGATACTAACAGGCCCTAACTCCTCTAGCTATAGCGAAGCCCCCACTCCTCTAGCTATAGAAAATTATTATTATTATTATTATTATTATTATTATTATTATTATTATTATTATTATTATTATTAGAACCATAAATTTTTTTACATAAAGTTGGATGAGAGTCTAGACACAAGTTGTGCTCCCACTCCTTTCTTAATACAAAAGCTTACTCTATGAAAGATAAAAAACCACTCTTAGTATTACTTGAGTGGCTACAGCCAATAGACTTAATACGTGAAAGAGTATCCAAAGCCTCAGCATCAAACTTCTCAAATGTAGAAAAAGCAACTGGTATGAACTTGTATTCGTTGTCCTCACATTTAGACGCATAATTCCTCTTTTTCTTCTCCATAGGATTGTGCAAGGCTACTCCCGGAGCCCATGAAGTCGCCCCAATACCAGCAAATGGACAGATTTCGGTCACATCCAAGCAAGCATCTTTACCTTGAAGCCAATTAAACAATAACAAATCTACGGGTCGTAGCTCTTTCCCATCCTCCGATTACCCCATTGGAGTCTCCTTATACACCATGATCCCAACCTTGGAACATATATCAACAAGAATATCAAGCACCAGATTATGCCTGAACTTCACACCCACTTCACTAGAGCAGTGGACCGCGTGATCTCCCATTGGTCCATACGATGCACATTGCAACTCGGGAAAAGGCTATCTTCAGAGAACATGGGTACAGTAAGCCTATAACACAACATAGAACGAAATTGGCGAGACTTCATCCTTTGTCCCATGTCGTCAATAGGGATGGTGAAAAGAAAATCTTATGCATGCGGGGGCGCAGATGCAACTGAGAATAGCCACCTTATGTGGGCTTAGCGAGTACTTAGAAACAAGGTCTTTCTCAATGACACCAAAATAACATTTTTCCAAGGTTTTCATCATTTAGGGGGTAGAAGCGCTAGCGGTGATAGAGAGGGTCTATGTTACAAGTAGTGTTGAAAATATCAAGAGCATGCTGAAAAGAAGAACCATGGGAGACAATACCGGACTTTGTCAGTATCTTTTCCTGTAGAATGCTCGTTTGCATACGAGAAGCGAGAAAATCATACTGAATAATATCTCCCACAGAAAGGATACCAAGACCACCCAACTTGATTGGGAGAATGGCAAGCCACCATTGGCAATCACTGAAACCCGACCCTGAAGCGGTGACAATCTTCTCCAAAGAGGCATGTAACGTCTAATCAAACTGAACTTGGGCCCCCAATAAATAAAAAGGGGAACATGTCCTTAAAGCATAATATATTTTCGCAACCCCCGTACAATTACGAAGAAGAAGGAGCTCACACTGGGGATCATTGAGTTTATGGATTGCCTCCACTAAAGAGATGGTTTTTGAGGCCCTTTTCAAAGCCAAATCCCGACAAAAACTTTCATCCAAACTAACTGAACCACCAAGAAGTTTGACACCATTGAGCGGGAGAGAGATATTTATAGGAAAAATACCCTTCGCCCTGCTTCTAGGATCCTCCACATGCCTGAACAATTCAGTATTGTCAACATTCAAAAACAAACCACCAACCGGACCATCCGTCTGATGATGTCAAGCGCCTTGGCAACCATAAGGGTATCTCCAACAATAGTATCGCCATCAAGATACCAAGTCTAAAGGGTAAGCTCACAAGATTGATTAATAGACTGGACCAAAGGGTGCAAAGCTAGGGAATAACAAAGGACCTAACGGATCCCCTTGACAAGACCAAAGGATAGAGTCATCATAATAAAGCCTTGCACGTCTGGCATAACAAAACTCGACCCAAAGAGAAATAGATGGACATCGCACCCTAGCTTCCCGAAGTAAGACACTTCTATCGACAAGATTGAAAGCATTTATAAAATCCACCAAAAGCATAGAAAGCCCAACCTCGTTACCTTTAGACTCAACGAGCCTATTTACAAAATGGAGAACAGCCTCACAACCACCAGGAACACCAACACCTAATTGAAATTCGTGTAAATAAGAATTCATAGAGTTACAAAAAGAAGAAGAAGCCACCTTAGAAACAAGTCTTCGCCATACAGTACCAACAACAATAGAGCGTATACCGCCAAGGGAGTCAAAGGGGCACTAGCGATATACTCCCCCAATTGAATAGGGCACTTTCCATTGAGAAACAGGTTGACAACTCCGGCAATGGAACCTAGCAAATCATCAGCAATAGCTGAAGCAGCCCCTCCCAAAATATCCATTAAATGTTGTGCTCTAAGCCCATCTCGACCACATGATGTTCCTTCGGGGAAACTCCAGATCCTATTCAACACCAAGTCTTTATGGACAAAAAGCCATCCTCATCAAGTAGAGAAGAGGACGAAGTCGGAGGTGGGGCGTAAGGGTGTAATAATAATAATAATAATAATAATAATAATAATAATAATAATAATAATAATAATAATAATAATAATAATAATAATAATAATAATAATAATAATAATAATAATAATAATAATAATAATAATAATAATAATAATAATAATAATAATAATAATAATAATAATAATAATAATAATAATAATAATAATAATAATAATAATAATAATAATAATAATAATAATAATAATAATAATAATAATAATAATATAATAATAATAATAATAATAATAATAATAATAATAATAATAATAATAATAATAATAATAATAATAATAATAATAATAATAATAATAATAATAATAATAATAATAATAATAATAATAATAATAATAATAATAATAATAATAATAATAATAATAATAATAATAATAATAATAATAATAATAATAATAATAATAATAATAATAATAATAATAATAATAATAATAATAATAATAATAATAATAATAATAATAATAATAATAATAATAATAATAATAATAATAATAATAATAATAATAATAATAATAATAATAATAATAATAATAATAATAATAATAATAATAATAATAATAATAATAATAATAATAATAATAATAATAATAATAATAATAATAATAATAATAATAATAATAATAATAATAATAATAATAATAATAATAATAATAATAATAATAATAATAATAATAATAATAATAATAATAATAATAATAATAATAATAATAATAATAATAATAATAATAATAATAATAATAATAATAATAATAATAATAATAATAATAATAATAATAATAATAATAATAATAATAATAATAATAATAATAATAATAATAATAATAATAATAATAATAATAATAATAATAATAATAATAATAATAATAATAATAATAATAATAATAATAATAATAATAATAATAATAATAATAATAATAATAATAATAATAATAATAATAATAATAATAATAATAATAATAATAATAATAATAATAATAATAATAATAATAATAATAATAATAATAATAATAATAATAATAATAATAATAATAATAATAATAATAATAATAATAATAATAATAATAATAATAATAATAATAATAATAATAATAATAATAATAATAATAATAATAATAATAATAATAATAATAATAATAATAATAATAATAATAATAATAATAATAATAATAATAATAATAATAATAATAATAATAATAATAATAATAATAATAATAATAATAATAATAATAATAATAATAATAATAATAATAATAATAATAATAATAATAATAATAATAATAATAATAATAATAATAATAATAATAATAATAATAATAATAATAATAATAATAATAATAATAATAATAATAATAATAATAATAATAATAATAATAATAATAATAATAATAATAATAATAATAATAATAATAATAATAATAATAATAATAATAATAATAATAATATAATAATAATAATAATAATAATAATAATATAATAATAATAATAATAATAATAATAATAATAATAATAATAATAATAATAATAATAATAATAATAATAATAATAATAATAATAATAATAATAATAATAATAATAATAATAATAATAATAATAATAATAATAATAATAATAATAATAATAATAATAATAATAATAATAATAATAATAATAATAATAATAATAATAATAATAATAATAATAATAATAATACTAATAATAATAATAATAATAATAATAATAATAATAATAATAATAATAATAATAATAATAATAATAATAATAATAATAATAATAATAATATAATAATAATAATAATAATAATAATAATAATAATAATAATAATAATAATAATAATAATAATAATAATAATAATAATAATAATAATAATAATAATAATAATAATAATAATAATAATAATAATAATAATAATAATAATAATAATAATAATAATAATAATAATAATAATAATAATAATAATAATAATAATAATAATAATAATAATAATAATAATAATAATAATAATAATAATAATAATAATAATAATAATAATAATAATAATAATAATAATAATAATAATAATAATAATAATAATAATAATAATAATAATAATAATAATAATAATAATAATAATAATAATAATAATAATAATAATAATAATAATAATAATAATAATAATAATAATAATAATAATAATAATAATAATAATAATAATAATAATAATAATAATAATAATAATAATAATAATAATAATAATAATAATAATAATAATAATAATAATAATAATAATAATAATAATAATAATAATAATAATAATAATAATAATAATAATAATAATAATAATAATAATAATAATAATAATAATAATAATAATAATAATAATAATAATAATAATAATAATAATAATAATAATAATAATAATAATAATAATAATAATAATAATAATAATAATAATAATAATAATAATAATAATAATAATAATAATAATAATAATAATAATATAATAATAATAATAATAATAATAATAATAATAATAATAATAATAATAATAATAATAATAATAATAATAATAATAATAATAATAATAATAATAATAATAATAATAATAATAATAATAATAATAATAATAATAATAATAATAATAATAATAATAATAATAATAATAATAATAATAATAATAATAATAATAATAATAATAATAATAATAATAATAATAATAATAATAATAATAATAATAATAATAATAATAATAATAATAATAATAATAATAATAATAATAATAATAATAATAATAATAATAATAATAATAATAATAATAATAATAATAATAATAATAATAATAATAATAATAATAATAATAATAATAATAATAATAATAATAATAATAATAATAATAATAATAATAATAATAATAATAATAATAATAATAATAATAATAATAATAATAATAATAATAATAATAATAATAATAATAATAATAATAATAATAATAATAATAATAATAATAATAATAATAATAATAATAATAATAATAATAATAATAATAATAATAATAATAATAATAATAATAATAATAATAATAATAATAATAATAATAATAATAATAATAATAATAATAATAATAATAATAATAATAATAATAATAATAATAATAATAATAATAATAATAATAATAATAATAATAATAATAATAATAATAATAATAATAATAATAATAATAATAATAATAATAATAATAATAATAATAATAATAATAATAATAATAATAATAATAATAATAATAATAATAATATAATAATAATAATAATAATAATAATAATAATAATAATAATAATAATAATAATAATAATAATAATAATAATAATAATAATAATAATAATAATAATAATAATAATAATAATAATAATAATAATAATAATAATAATAATAATAATAATAATAATAATAATAATAATAATAATAATAATAATAATAATAATAATAATAATAATAATAATAATAATAATAATAATAATAATAATAATAATAATAATAATAATAATAATAATAATAATAATAATAATAATAATAATAATAATAATAATAATAATAATAATAATAATAATAATAATAATAATAATAATAATAATAATAATAATAATAATAATAATAATAATAATAATAATAATAATAATAATAATAATAATAATAATAATAATAATAATAATAATAATAATAATAATAATAATAATAATAATAATAATAATAATAATAATAATAATAATAATAATAATAATAATATAATAATAATAATAATAATAATAATAATAATAATAATAATAATAATAATAATAATAATAATAATAATAATAATAATAATAATAATAATAATAATAATAATAATAATAATAATAATAATAATAATAATAATAATAATAATAATAATAATAATAATAATAATAATAATAATAATAATAATAATAATAATAATAATAATAATAATAATAATAATAATAATAATAATAATAATAATAATAATAATAATAATAATAATAATAATAATAATAATAATAATAATAATAATAATAATAATAATAATAATAATAATAATAATAATAATAATAATAATAATAATAATAATAATAATAATAATAATAATAATAATAATAATAATAATAATAATAATAATAATAATAATAATAATAATAATAATAATAATAATAATAATAATAATAATAATAATAATAATAATAATAATAATAATAATAATAATAATAATAATAATAATAATAAGGGTTCTTTTGATGCGGCTCTTCGTTCTTCTTTGGAGCGTATTGTCACTGCTTCTGGACCTGGTTTTGGTGATTGGCAGTGGCGGCTTGCCACCTTACCCTTTGCTTTTGGGGGACTTGGTGCTTATTCTGCAGGTGATGTCTTGAACTATGCATTCCTTGCTTCTAGACTTCAATCTGCTAGCTTACAGACTAAGCTCCTCCGACATTCTGGTATTATGACTTCTGGGCCTTCCTTTGATGATGCCTTGTGTTCTTTTAATGCGAAAATGGAGATTGACCTTTTGAGTAACCCAAGTGAGATCGCTGCCCCCAAACTCATGAAGAAATTGGCAGATATACATTTCACACGTGTTACCCAAACGGTTGAATCTACATTTCGCCTATCTACTAGACAGATGGCGTTATGGAGTTCGCAAAAGGAGGACTACACTTCAGATTGGCTCAGGGTGGTTCCGATATCTAGGTTGGGACAGACTATGAACGCTAGGACTTACCGATGTGTGTTGTGTTATCGGCTTGGCGTTCCTTTATTTTCTGTTCAGATGTCGTGCTCAGCTTGTTCCAGGGTCTTCACTGGGGATATTTATGGGGACCATGCTGTATCGTGCGCGGGTATTATTGGTATTAAACATCGGCATAATGTGGTTCGTGATGTTCTTGTTGACATATGTTCTCGGTCACGGGTTTCGGCTCGTAAGGAGGTTGATATTGGACTTAGTGGGGAAAGGGACATACCCTTACGTCCAGCTGATATTTTACTTTACTCATGGGATGGTGGGCTTGATGTATGTGTTGATCTGACAGGGTCATCACCCATGACGCAATCTGGTATGGTTGATTTTGTGCCCGGTCGTGCGGTGATTGAAGCCGCACAACGTAAACGCGTCAAGTACGAGGCTAAATGCGCGAATATTGGATATGGGTTTCTCCCCTTTTCATTCTCTTCTTTTGGGGAACTTGAGAAGAATGCGGTGACCTTACTAAAGCGTATCCGAAGATTCTCGGTGACTCAAGATATTGGAGCACGTGTTGCTGCTCACATTTTTAGTAGGATTAGCTTCGCTATAGCTAAAGGAGTAGGGGCCCAGTTAGTATCTCGGCTCCCTACTAATTTCTTGTAAATCCTATGATTTTCTAATAAAGTGATGTTATAATAATAATAATAATAATAATAATAATAATAATAATAATAATAATAATAATAATAATAATAATAATAATAATAATAATGTTCTTTCTGTTAAGTATTATCTAAATGTTTTTTTTTTGAATATTTAACATCTCTCTTAAGATAAAATGGATCCTGTATTGTTCAGACGTCAAAAATAAAAAATTAAAGATAATTTATATAGATAATATAGCACAACGATCCTTCAAACTATGTTATAAAATTCGTTCATTTTAAAATTGATATATCTAGGCCCAAACTTTTGGCCCGTTGGTGGCCCTTTTCCACTTTACCCTCGGAAATCTTCGGAGTGAAGAAATCTTCCGGTTTTGATATATCCATCTACCACCAAACCACGCTTCCACAGTTTTCCAATGGGATTAAGATTGAGAGAAGAAGAACACACCGATATAACCTGAAAAACGCAGGTTATGTCAGAAGATTAAACCATCCGTTGGTAATAAGGTGTTAAAATCAAACCGGAAGGATTCCAATGGGATTAAGATTGAGAGAAGAAGAACACACCGACATAAAAAATGAAAAAGAAGAAAGACGTCAGGTGACTGTGGTTTTTTTTTTTGTGGGGTTTTACTTTTTATCCATGGTAAAAATTCTTCATCTTTTGTTGATGATGTGGTTTGATTTTCAGGCCCGTCTTTTGCAGTAGTTGAGGCTTCGTCATCTAATGATTGGATATTTTCTGGCTAATAGGGAAAAATCACTAATGGTACATGTTTTTTATGCAAGGTTTATTTTTATTTTTGATTTATTTGTTGTTAATGTTTTAGCCAACTAATAATCATTTAACATAATATTTAACAAGTAATTTGACGAAGCCTCAACTAATAATCATTTAACATACGTTTGTCTTTAGCAATTTTAGAAATCATCGTTCGTACATAAGTTTAGTCGAATATGAAACATATAGGTTTCTTTTGTAAAAAGTTGAAACTTTGCATAATTGTGACTTTTCTGGTGACAAGTAGTCATGACATAAGTTTAATATTTTTGCTGTGACAGATATAGCATGGATTGGCAAAAACAGCGAAAAAAGGAGATACAGATGTGAGTATTCTGGGATGCTTTGGTCGATTTAATGGTAAGTTGATTACAACAATGGAATACTTATGTAGTTGATAAATCCGCTTTTTTTTGGCATACATGCACGATGATAATATGTTCAGTTCACACCCTGGTGACGGCCAGCTCAAATGGAGACCAGGTCACATATATAACACACCCTGCCAGGTGGCCGCAAAGTGATCGAACACTTCCCGCATATGCAATGTCTAGAAGCAGGTTGACAGGCCGCGCCCAACTACAGGTTATAGGAAACATACACAATACAGAATAAATACATACATAACAATGTGTGATGAAAATGGCCTGCAATCACTGACATCCAACGATTTTAATTTATGCAGCTACTGATTTAATGCGCTCATATCAGATGGCACCGACACAATATCAGTTCGTGTTTCAGTCCTGAAATAGACTCGCTGGTAACAGATTGCAATCAACTTTAAAACATTTAACTTACCTTGAGCTATACACCAAATACTTTGAACTGCGTGCTAACAACCGAATCTAAAACACTAGCATTTGGAACCACGCACTAAAAATAGGAGTGCCTGACATAACAGATGTATCATTTGCAAGGCTGGAGCTATAGACGAGAAGGTGAGTTTCAGGTCTTTATTTGTGAATCGTTGTAGCTATTTGTACACGTTACAGCTGTTTTAAGAGCGTAATGTTATGTCTTTTGAAATTGATTGCAGGGTACAAAGTAGTGAAAGCACGTTATTTTTATCCATTGACAAGTTTCCAGATCGGGTATGTATTTTTTTTTTAAACTTTTAAAGTACTTATTTAACAATGTTTTAATGTTTGTTGTGTTTTGTAAAGAGATCAGTTTTAATGTTGGACTTTTTGTTTTTTTACAACATAATATAAACTTGAATTTAAATAGTTTGTATTTATATTTGTGAAGTTACGCGTACTGGGTACCCAGCAAATTAGTACACTTATCAGTTTTCTGACCATAATTTATTGCTATGAAATATAAAAACGAAAGGTAAATACATTAGTTGTGGCAACTAATGATAAGATCTTCCTTGGTTTATCAGGATGTGCGGATAGCTGCTGAGAAAGCATATGGTGTAAGGCTGATGAAAGGGTAGCTCTTAAACACTCTGAATCAGCAGAGCGTGAAGTCGATTCATTAAGAGAAGTTGCATTCAGGTTAGTAAAGGGGTGCAGGATCGGGCAGCGACCTTCAAAAGTCACTTTAATGCTCTTACTAAAGAAACAGATGCAATATCGTCTATCTCATGAAATAGGTAAAAATACATGCCCATTTTTGCATATCATGTTTATGGATATTGAAGAGTGAAGACTATATACTAATTACATGCATCTTTTTGCAAAATATTGGTGGACTTGCACAACGACGGGTGCAGAGACGATGAGGATATAGGTTAGTATGAAAACATGTTGCTTAGCCAATTGGCTAATAGGAAATGGTTGGGAAAATCTTTGTTTGAGATATGCTACCGCATTTGGAGGGTTTACTGAATAATGACGATCAACATCAGAGATAGTGCGATTATCTGCAGTAGTTATTATCTGCCATGGATCGCGGTCTTGATTTGATAGGTAAGACCTTTAGAATGTAGCTGCTTCAGTTGTTAAACAATTACTGTTACAGGTAGCTAGCTGGGTGGTTGGGTAATGGGTTAAAGCAGGCTCATGAGAAGTCATTTTTAGGTGTGACTCTAAGCTTAAAATGAATCTGGTAGGGTCGATCCACTAAGCAGCGGTGAGTGGGCTAAATATGAGTGCAATTTGCTTTTGTTTTTTTACATTCATTATTCGTTATACTGTTATAGCAGTGGAAATGGTTTCATTTGGGACTTTGGGTTGTGTAGTATGTCTAACATCACTTGCTTCACGGCTGCTCATCGACTGCTATTCCTTACACCTTATTGTTGACAGCCACTATATTGTTTAATTACCCGTATCATACAATTTTGATTTTTGATTAGAGAATGGGTCAAAAGCTGTGCAACGTCTCCGAAGTTTTTACCTTTATAAATTGGTTTCACTGTTATTCTACCAGGCAGTGAGTTACATGCTTTCTTTTCTCATCTTTATTGCAGATTGTACGTTGTTATGTTCATTTACCCGCACACACCATTCTCACGTGAGCAAAGTTATGTGGCTATTTTGCGTCCACTTGGAAGCAACTGCAGTGCTTCATAGGCTACATATGATGCGGATAACTAAGGTTTGGAGTTATGAGTTAATACCTTATTCTCATATTAGTGTTACTTAAATCTTTATAGCAGGACAGAAAAAGTTTACGGAAGTGTTTTGCAACTGTAGATGATGCAATTAGCGGCTGCCCATTATAAATTTGCAATTGGAGTTGCAAGATCTTTCTACTAAAAATAAGGCCGATAAGCATAAAATATAAGCAGTCGCAAGGCATAATGGCTGAATTCTTTTTTTCCTTGACAGAGATTTGCAGTCTCATCTTTCAGATCTTAACTCTATATTTGGCGCCCGATACCAAGACGTTCTATGTATTGGTGGATAATAGGCCATGGCTCGAAGATTTGCCATCGCGGCCTGCGCATCTGTGGCAGCTAATGGTTACCAAGGTAGATTTTTTTTTTTGTCATCTTAACTATTTTAAGAAGTTATGTTTACATTTTTAATTTTGTTATTGATTATGTTTTCAGTCGAGGGTGTCTCCTTTTGCCAACACTAGATGTTACTCAAATCTTCCCTAAACATGTGTCTTCTTTTTTGCTGTCTAAGGATTTATCATTTATTTTTACAGAATGGACAGAGAATCTATGGCGAGGCTAGCAAAAGCCACTGCTGCAGAAACTACGTCTGTTCATGCCGTTCGGTAACCTACAGAGGCACATGCTGCAAACCATGTAGAAACGCGAGCCCAAAATGGATCACTACCTCCAGGGACCAATTTCAAGGCGAGCGATACAGAGGGAAACGTTAGACTCCACCCATAGACTCTATGCATTATCTACCTTATAAGTCAAGTATTAGACTCATTACTTTTTAGATAAATACGCATTGTGTCTATATGCTACAGGTTGCGGTTGCAAAGAAAACCTTGGTGCTTTGTTGAATAGGTAGCAATAGATGTCAAATACTTGAATTGTAACTTTACCGTAAAAAAGGTAGCAACAGACTCATTACGTAATACGTTCTCTACTTTTAACGTGTGTTTCGATTAGTTTATGAACTTAGTTATATCAGTATGTATTGATTTACTTTGATGTTAAATTAGTATAACCACAATGTGTCAAAACATCCTGCCGCAGCGCGGCGGGGTCAAATTACTTGTTTTTACAATGAAATGCACCATTAGAGAGTTATTTATTACATTATTTTATATCTTGAGTTTTTTAAAGTATTTTTTCTTATAAATATTTCCTACCCCCCTCATGAGTCAAAGTCAACACATGTAGTTAATTCATCATGTGTTTTGCACATGTGAATCTGTTATGCTTGTTAAATAGTTAGCGGGAAAAGCTGTTACATCCCATGCAGTTAGATTTCATTCTTTAAATGCCAAATTAAATCACAACAATACTTTTACATTTCATCCAATCAATCTCAAAATAATTGGGGTAACACTTAATCAAGGATCATGCGAGAAGCTATTGCACGGCGATTGTCATCCATTACAGAAGTTTTGAGGTGATGGATTTCAAGATTGCTGGAAGAGAAACTACTTTCAAAAACGACGGCGGAGTTGAAAATAAGGAATGGTATTGATGCAGGTTTTACTGACCAGGTTTTAATATTTATAAAGTCTCGTTATACCTATGGTCTACCCTAATGCACTAACGGGCAGTGTACCCGGTCGTGTGTAGTGTAGTATTCGGTAAAACCGAGGTCGTCCCAAGAGCTATGTGTGTGGATTTTAACTAAGTCTAGGTGGTCACAGTTTTTAAGGTTTAAAATGATTAATTAATAACTAAAGACAAGAAAATAAGAAAAGCAAATAAAGGTGAAGGTCGTGATCAATAGAGGAGAAGTGTGCTAACCTAGTTACTCATCCTATCAAGTTAAGTTCATGTTTAATTACTTCCAATTGCTTCAAGTGAGGGTAAAAATCGCTAGGACAACATTTGGTCAGTTCGTCCTAACCTATCAGCAAAGGTTTCCACCGGAGATGTTAGGTGACCCGTCGAAAGTCCAGTTGTTTTTAGTCCCCTAAGCCAAGTCATTAAGTTTCGCTACATGCAAGATTCATAACAATGAGTGCCCGGGCGCTAGCATCTTAAACACTCATCCCTAACTTCTTAAGTTCATCCAAACGATAGGTGATCTGTTGGTCAAATCGCACAAGCGGAGAAGGGTCGCCAGTTGGTCAATTCTTATCCTTCCCACTCAGTCTACCTACTTAGGGTCGGTTGGTCATATCTCCTAAGTAACTAGCCACTATCGCCATTCAAAACTACCAAAACAAGGGTAGCTACCAACAAACTATGCATGCATACACTAGAAACAATTATACGGAAGCAATGTAAACATAAACAAAACAATCAAGGAATCATAACTAGGCTAGCACCAGAGGTGCTTAGCCGCTCATATTAACTAAAACAATCGATTCAATGTTTAGCATTACTAAATACATGAATTGAAAGAAAAGAAATGATAAAATGCTAATGCTTATCGTAGGGGAGTGATTCCTCCCTTGGAGATGGCTTCGTATGCTCCCTAAGATCTGCCTTCGATCTTCTACTCATGTTCTCTGAATTGGTGTGTGAAGTGAATGAATAGATATGCTGGAATTTGGGCGGTATTTATAGGCCAGATCTGGTTACGGCGTAACTTAAGTTAAGAGTTACGCCGTAACATCCATTTCTTCGTATTTTGCTCTGAAAAAGCTGGTTACGGCGTAACATCCGGAAAGAGTTACGCCGTATCTTCAATAAATCGTTGTTACGCCGTAATTGTGGAATTAGTTATGTCGTAGCTTGCAGCGGCGCGGAACTTCATTTGACCTAATTAGTTACGGCGTAATCTTGAGATAGAGTTACGCCATAATCTTTAGTTGAGTTGGTTTTCTGAGCCACGCTTCTGTTATGGCGTAATTTGACAGAGGAGTTACGCCGTAACATTTTCAAAATGAGCATACTATCATATATCTTCAATAAACTCTCCAAATTCGCGTCTCATTAGCTCCAATGCTCGTAATTTACCTGAAAGTGAAATGTAAAGGAAAACAAGCGTAAATCCATATAAATGATATAAAATACGAGCATTATCGGAGAAAGTTGACACTTAATATTCAGGATTATTTGATGTTATCAGGTATTAAGTGACATTTTGATTTTTATTAAGGTTGGTATTTTTGATGAGGTCAACGAGATGGTTAGATCAAAGCGGTTGCATAAAAGTTCAGTTGTTCAATTGAAAAAGTTTTTTTTTGGGACACGAGCTATAATAGCAGCATGTATGTGTTACACTTATATCTTTTCAATCCATATTAAAGGTGTAATTTGGATACTCTTATTTGAAGTGCTTATTAAAAAGATGAAAATTATTTCACATATAAGGAGTTCAAAAAACAGTGTTTGGATATGCTTATTATTTGAATTTTATATATGATAACAACTAATAGCATTCTTATAATGGTTATTGGGTTAATCCCAATCTGCTAGAATAAGTTAGTTAAGAGTTAGTTAAAGTTAGTTATATGGCAGTTATTTATGAAAGGTCATACATGTTGATTAAGAGGTTCGAATAAACCATCACAACCTTTCACAAACATGCCTTTTCATTATGTATAAATAGGAAGATATGTAAACAATCAAATTTGATGACAGATTAATAAAAACACTTGTATTTCATAGTTACAATTCATATTTTTGTTTCTTAGTATATTGTGACTAAAGTTAGATCAAAGATTCATAAAAAGGCCAACAATTGGTATCAGAGTAGGTTTGGTTGTTAACTAAAGCATCATATACCAGAAATACAAATCTTTCATTCCTGTGTTAAATCAAACGAACTTTATCAATTTTCTTTCGGCCTATTTTTTGCAAAACTCATTAAACACACAATCAGAAACATCATTTCGTGTGCTTCAAATAAATTTTATCAAGAGAATCCAAATTTTTGTCACCAAGGGATCAATCACTTAGTGATTAGATCAACCGGCATAAAAAAAGGTTTTCATCTTGTGGTTTTGCAAACTCTGTTTCAAGAACAAGAAACCGGAAAAAAAAACCCATAACCTAGAATCATCAGAATCATCAGGTTAGGCACGGTTACAAAATCCAAAAACCAAAATTCAAAACAGAAATCAATATTCCATCAGACAACATAACTCATCATCAAGGGGCTGTAATCGATTCAAAAAACAATGGAACGAACACACCTGGTTTTTCAAAGAATCAAGACTCGCACCCTTAATCGAATCATCAATTGATTCAAGTTGTCCATAGAGGCCCAGATAATAGTCGGTATTAGGCAGATCCCCAAATCACGAAACCCTAATTTCGCACAAAATCAGAGGGATTTCAGTGGTTCAAGAAGAACCCACCACCGAAGAGAAGAGACGGTTATACCAGCCATATAATCGGCGGTTAACCACCACAAGAAGGGAAGAAGAAGGACCAGTCTCAAGAAGAGACGTGTATTATCTCCAAAGGAGAAGAGAGGTGCAACAGATAGGGCATGACAAGGACCAAAAAGGAATACGGGTTATATTAACCCAACAAGTTCCAAAAAATTCATAAAACACCCTCCACTTTATTCTTTTATATAATATATATTAGTATTTGATATATATTGTATAGATTTGTAGGAAAGTTACTTCTTTAGTTTTAAGTTAGTACTTTTTTAGGCTTTTTAGAAAATATATAATAATCTAGTGATTACACTACTTGTTATATTAAAGGGATAATTTAAGGAGTAATTAACCTTAGGTTATTCAACTTAGAATATAAAAAAATCTCCAAGGATAGTTTTTCTAAAAAAAACTAGTCCCCCCCCACAAGTTACAGTTAACCCGTAAGGCATAAAACAAATGAGCTCGCCTGGAAAAAGAAATTTTGAGACACTTAGTATTAGATATTTCATTTGGAGATTTATACAATATCCTAGAGATATGACAAAAGATAGTAGAGATAGTATAAAGAAAGAAGTGAGTACTACTAGTACACCTCAATTCCAATGTCCGATGCTAAAACCCTCAAATTACTCATTATGGCAATTCGATTGCAAATCATTCTAGAAGCGAATGGTTTATGGGAATGATAGAGCCGCAAGAGACGACTCAAACCGACAAAAAGAAAGATAAGACAGCTATCTCATTCCTTTACCAATCTTTACCCGAAGAACAATTGCTTCAAGTAACAAAGCACAAAACCGCGAAAGCCATATAGGATGCTTTGAAGACTAGACACGTTGGTGAACAAAGAGTTCAACAAGCAAGATTACAAACAATCAATCCGAATTTGAGATGTTACAGATGAAGGAAGACGAGACAATCGACACCTTCACCGGAAAAATAACAACAATAGTAAACAAAGCCGCTAGTCTAGGGCACACAATTGAAGATCAAACAGTAGTACGAAAGCTATTAAATGTTGTACCTGATAGGCATCTGCAGCATCAATAGAGCAATATTTTGATCTAAGTGAAATGACAATGAAAGAAGAAATTGGAAGACTCAAGACATATGAGGAAAGACTTAAGTACAAGAAAGGTAAACAAGTGGACAATCAGGAGAGATTGATTTTCACACGACATGGAAATAAAGGAAATAATTTTAGAGGACGTGGACGTGGAAAACATAGATTTTCACAAGGAAAGAACCAAGAGAAATTTAAGGAAGAGAGGAAAGATGGAGAAACCTCTCATAGAAACTTCAATGGAAGCAACTTCAAGAAATCAAGCTATGATACTAGCAAATTACAATGTTTCAAATGTAAGAAGATAGGGCATATTGCACCTAACTGTCCTCAAAGGACAAAGGCAAATGAGCAATCTCATCTTGTTGAAGAAGAATTAGAACCAACCCTATTAATGGCAATATTAGAAGACTCAGATGAAGGGAAACAAGTAAAAGAAGTTGAAGAACAAAAGGTCTCACTACATGAAGAAGATGTAAGATACAAAGAGACAAATATGGATAGTCTATGGTATTTAGAAAATGGAGCTAACAACCATATGACTGGATTGAGAGAACACTTCAAGGAATTAGATGAGAAGGTCAGTGGAATAGTAAGATTTGGAGATGGTTCAAACATAGAAATCAAAGGAAAAGGTTCAATTTTAATAGAATGTGATGACGAGAAGCAAAGAATTATATCACACGTATATTACTTTCCTAGCTTCAAAAGCAACTTATTGAGCCTCAGACAATTTACTGAAATTGGTTGTAAGGTAGTAATGGAAGACGATGAATTACGAATTTATGACATGGATAACAAAATCTTCATGAAAGTTACGCGACAAAGAAACCGACTATATAAAGCAAGTCTAAGGATAGGCACACCTGTCTGCTTACTAGCAAATTTAAAGGAAAATACATGGTTATGGCCCGCGAGACTAGGACATCTCAATTTCGAGTCACTAAGATCAATGGCTCAAAGGGATTTAGTTCATGGAATACCTGCCATTAAACATACAATACAAATCTATGATGTTTGTTTAATTGGAAAACATAGTAGAGCGTCATTTCCCAAAAAAGCAAAAGCTAGATCAACTTCACCTTTAGATTTAGTATATGGATATTTATGTGGACCAATCACACCACCGACACCTTCTGGAAAGAAATACATATTCTTGTTAGTAGATGACTACTCAAGATATATGTGGGTGTATTTCTTAAGTACGAAAGATCAGGCATTTGATACTTTCAAGGAATACAAGAAGAAGATAGAAAATGAGTGAAGGAGAACATTAAAGATGTTAAGAACTGATCGTGGAGGAGTATTCACATCGAATGCATTCACACAATATTGTAAATAAAATGGCATAGCACGACAACTTATCGCACCTTACTCACCGCAACAAAATGGAGTAGTTGAAAGAAAAAATAGGACAATTATGTCTACAACAAGATGTATGATGAAAGCAACAAACATGCCACAATTTTTTTGGGCTGAAGCGGTTAGACACGCCATATACATCTTAAATAGCATTCCTACAAAAGCATTAGAAGACATTACTCCATATGAAGCAATTAAATGAAGAAAGTCAAACTTAGAGAATCTAAGAGTTTTCGGCAGCATAGCATATGCAAAGGTACCATCACAACATTTGACAAAGTTAGATGATAGAAGCAGTAGAATGGTATACTTAGGAAATGAACAAGGATCAAAAGCTTACCGACTATTTGATCCAACAACACAAAAGATATGTGTTAGTAGAGATGTGAAGTTTAAGGAGAATGAAACATGGGATTGGAAGGAATACATGAGTGAGCACATTAACGACGAACCCGAATGGACTGAATTCAAAATAGAAAATCTTAAAGCCACAAATGAACATCATGATCAAGGAACTCAACCAGATGACAATGAATTCCCTAACAATGATGATGATGGATATACATCATCGACAACAAGATCTCCCTCACATTCTCAAACACTTCACACACCATCAACAAGTTCATCACAAGTAAATTCTCAAATTACACCTAATAACTCAGCACAATCAATCTATCAAAGTGATAGTGGTTCAATCTCAACCACAAATTCACATTTACACTTTGATCATGCATCGTTGAGAGGTTATAGAACATTAAATGACTTATACGAGAACACCGAGGAATTATTATTGGCTGAAGATGAACCCAAAAACTACAAGGAAGCATCAAGCAATCAAAAATGGATTGAAGCAATGAAGGTCGAGTTAGATTCCATCAATAGGAACAACACATGGAAACTAACCACACTACCCAAAGGATAAAAAGCAATTGGTTTAAAATGGGTATTCAAGACCAAAAAAGATGCTAATAGAGATATAATCAAGCATAAAGCCAGATTAGTAGCAAAAGGCTACATACAAGAGCATGGCATAGACTTTGAAGAAGTAGTCGCACCTATAGCAAGGATGGAAACTATCCGATTACTACTCGCCATAGCTGCTAACAATAAATGGGAAGTTCGTCACCACGACGTAAAATCTGCATTTCTACATGGAGAATTAAAAGAAGAAGTGTACGTTACACAACCCGAAGGATTTATGAAGAAAGAACATAATGGGAAAGTCTATAGACTTATAAAAGCTCTATACGGACTAAGACAAGCACCACGAGCATGGAACATAAAGTTAGACAACACCTTGATGTCATTAGATTTCAAGAAATGCGCACTAGAACAAGCTATCTACACAAAGACATCAAAAGACTCAATACTACTAATAGGAGTTAATGTAGATGATCTAATCATCACCGGTACACCAAAGAAGGAGATCGGCAAGTTTAAAGCTCAAATGGAAGAAAAATTCGAAATGAGTGACCTAGGATTATTAGCTTACTATCTAGGAATAGAAGTCACACAAACTGGGGGTGACATATCAATAAAGCAATCTGCCTATGCATGCAAGATCCTAAAGGAAGTTGGAATGATAGACTGCAATGAGACGCTAATACAAATGGATCCAGGAACAAGACTGACAAAGGAAACTGAAGGAAGATTGGTCAACTCAACTGAATATCAAAGTTTAATTGGATGTTTAAGATATTTGCTTCACACAAGACCAGACTTAAGTTATTCTGTTGGATTACTTAGTCGTTTCATGCAAGAATCAAAGGAGCAACATATGAAGGCTATAAGGCAAGTACTACGCTATGTAAAAGGAACAAAGGATTATGGTATCACCTACAAGCATAATGGAGGAAACAAGATACAAGGATACAACGACAGTAGTTATGGAGTCAACACTCAAGAAGAAAAAGGAACTACTGGAATAATATTTTACTATGGTGAATCACCAATTAGCTGGAGTACACAAAAACAAGCCACTGTAGCACTATCATCATGCGAATCTGAATTCATTGCAGCAACAGCAGCAGAAACACAAGCATTATGGTTAAAAAGACTACTAAGCAGGCTTAGACACTCAAAAGAAGAAAATGTTACAATAATGGTTGATAACAAATCTGCTATAGAATTGATGAAGAACCCCGTATTTCATGGAAGAAGTAAACATATTGATACAAACTACCACTTCATAAGAGAATGTGTTGAAAGAGAAGACTTACAAGTTGAATTCAATAGTGGTGAATATCAAAAGGCTTACATACTCACAAAAGCACTACCGAAGATCAAGTTTCTAACAATGAGACAGCTTATTGGAGTTAAAGATCTATGACAAAGCGATTGTGATTAAGGGGGTGAATATTGGGTTAATCCCAATCTGCTAGAATAAGTTAGTTAAGAGTTAGTTAAAGTTAGTTATATGGCAGTTATTTGTGAAAGGTCATACCTATTGATTAATAGGTTCGAATGAACCATCACAACCTTTCACAAACATGCCTTTTCATTATGTGTAAATAGGAAGATATGTAAACAATCAAATTTGATGACAGATTAATAAAAACACTTTTATTTCATAGTTACAATTCATATTTCTATTTCTTGGTATATTGTGACTAAAGTTAGATGAAAGATCCATCAAAAAGGCCAACAAAGGTACTTACGAGATATGCGAATAAAAGTTAATTATAACATCATCTTTGATAAGCTCTTTAAATAAGCGACAGTCTTTTGTTTTATCCGGTGTGCTTATATTTTACTGATAAGAAGAACAAATCAAACCTAAGCACCCTCTTTGCTTATTGTATTAACAAAATGTAATAAGCCCAAGTGCTTGCTAGAATGTGCCTGTTGTGTTTTACATGCTTGAAAAGTGCACAGTGGAGAAGCTAACTGGAAATCACTTTTTGCAAACGCACACGCTATTTCAAATAAACTTACCCAAACACATGGACGCAAGTGTGAAACTAATGATATTTTACAACTATTACTAAAGATTAGCATTTTCGCGAGCATGAGAGCTCTTTGTAGTTTTCTGCCTTGGTCGTTTCAATAAAATACGTGCTTAACATCAGCTATTTTGTGCAGTTCTATCATTATTAACAAGCTGAATGTGATTAGGCACTCTCCTATCATCCCTGGTCGGCCGAAACCATCTCAAGTGAAAAAATCTATACCCTCACTTGCAGAAGAGGATCATGTTGATCCGGATGTGAATGATGACGACAACGAAGATGAACCTACGGCTTCAAAAAAAAAGTGCTCTTCTTCTCAAAGTCAAAGCAAAAAACGACAATTTCAATTGAGCAACCTTAAATAGGATGTACCTAAAGCCGTAGAGTTGTGGGAGATGGGTCAAGAATGCTGGATGTAAGTGTGGACTATTGGGTTGATTAGAAGAGGATGTATAGTTCCTCTTTTCTTTTCTTTTTTGATCTAGAAGTTGTGTTGGGTACGCTTCACAGGTTTAACATCGAGCCATCTTCGTTGCATCACTTGCTTATAATTAACCATGGTGTGCGTGTAGATTTGAGAGACAATAATATACGAGTAGATATAATACAAAGATATGTAAACACGAGATAATAACATAAACTTGTAAACGAAATTGTTGTAATACAAAAGACTAGAACTTGTCCCTATTTAACTAAGATGAAATGACACAAGTAACAATGGTGAACCATCGTGTCGTTTCACCAATAACCATCCATAACTACCTTCTTGCAGGCCTAACAAAATAAACTACCAAACTAAGGGGTGTTTGGATCAATACGTGACCCAACCCATGTCCATTCCCCTTTTGACCCATTATACTAAAACATAAAGTAAATAATGTATTTTTAACATACAAACATTAAAAACAAGGTTACATCTCCCTCCTAATTTTGTGATGCTAAACGCCTTGCCTCCCTTGGCCTTTTCCTTCTTCACATGATGACGACAAAGTCAACACCATTTGATGTGTTATCCTTGCTTCCTTCACTTGTAGTGCCCTCCGTGTTACTATCTTTCTTGGCTTCCTCATGAGCATACTTGTACTTCTTTCTTGGACTTTCTCCTCGTGCGTCCCCTACTTCAACGCCTATCATTGCATCGCCACATGGTTCCTCTTGACCGACCATATTTATCCTTGGCGTATCATGCACCGATCTTGGCGCCTTTTCGTAGTAAATCTTGACTAATGCTATAAACTCCCTATAGCATTCTTTCACTTCTTGCTCATTTTCCCACGCCAATCCCAAAAGTATACATCACACCACATATTGTTGAATGATACGTTCATGTAACCGCCCATATCATTCACAAATTTGTATAATCCTAGGAAATCTACTTTTATTACCCCTACAACCGGCGGTAATGTTCCCAACACATCTTGGCCCAAGTATCCAAGGTAAAACCATTCCAACAACTCCACAAACTTTTTTCCCATAATCTCCCAATTTCTAAACACTAGTTTGTCGATTTTAAGCAAATCTAAAAAGGACAAAAAATGGGGAAAGGTGTTTACCTTTAAATGATATAGTGTTCCGTTTAGACTTAGGTATTCGTCGTCAACGTAATCTTGACTATCCTCCCTATCCATCTCCAACTCTTCCATTCCTTTTATCAAAGAACATTCGTCACTCGGATCTATTGACTTGTAGTATTCCTCCATGAATTCGTGGTGACTCTTGACCATGCTTTCGTCACCCATATCCAAAGTACCTTCATCCTTGTCGAAAATATACCTTATTCGACATGTACCATTGCCATAAGTCAATATGAACCCTTGGTCATCCAGTTGGTTGATGCTTAAGACATTCAACATGATTTCCGGTGTGTAAAGCACGTTTGGAATCACTACACTTCCTTCTTTGGTATCTACAACGGCCTCTCCAACGCCATAGGAGACTATAAACTTCCTTTCCTTCTCCTCTTTGCCCACCATCTTAAAACGATTGATCATTCGATTGAACAAGGTCCTCGTAGGACTCATGTGTTTGGCATAGGCTTTACTAACGAACCATATATTATCCCAATTACCCTAGTCTGTTCCCTCGACCATGAAATCAGTCTCAGCGTGTACTTTTTCTGTTGGATAGTTGAGTTCTTCGTGAATTCTTGGCGTAGTCTCCATGTTTTGATCTTGATCTTTAGTTTTCTTGTTGGTGCAATTCCAGTAAAAGTGACCCTTTATTTTGCAAATAAAGTACCGTGATCTTTTTTCTTTTCTTGATGTCGTGGGGTTTCCAGTATATTTGCACAGCGGTTGTATATTGGATAACGGTTGGTTTTTAGAAAACGGTTGGGACTTAGAGAAGTTATAGGATACAACTTCTTTAAGTTTATCCCTTAATAACCGTTTGCCTTCTGGAGATAACCGCTTCTTTTGTGTCCCCCATTTTGAACCGTTGGGAGTAAAATCCCTTTGCAGAAAATTCTTGTTTAACGTCACTTTTACATTCCTTTGAGATGGCTCGTTCCAGGATTCGGAACATGGGCTCTGGTACCAATGTTGGGTACGCTTCAGAGGTTTAACATCGAGCCATCTTCGTTGCATCACTTGCTTATAATTAACCATGGTGTGCGTGTGGATTTGAGAGACAATAATATACGAGTAGATATAATACAAAGATATGTAAACACAAGATAATAACATAAACTTGTAAATGAAATTGTTGTAATACAAAAGACTAGAACTTGTCCCTATTTAACTAAGATGAAACGACACAAGTAACAATGGTGAACAATCGTGTCGTTTCACCAATAACCGTCCATAACTACCTTCTTGCAGGCCTAACGAAATAAACTACCAAACTAAGGGGTGTTTGGATCAATACGTGACCCAACCCATGTCCATTCGCCTTTTGACCCATTATACTAAAACATAAAGTAAATAATGTATTTTTAACATAGAAACATTAAAAAGAAGGTTACAAGTTGAACCACCTTGTTGTGTTTTTCGCTTCAGTTAGGAATGATTCACTCGATGTTCTTAAATAATTTCATGATGTATAATATGCAATGACAAAATTTTGTAGAAAACTATTTCTGTTGTATATCATTACTTAGTTTAGATATTATTAAGTTTATTCCATACAATTTGATTCATGTATCAGCAACCAAGACATGTATGATTTTGATGCATTCACGGTTCTTGCTGTAAAATCTGCTAAATATACGATTATAACTGGAAGACGTTAAGGATCATATCCTTGAGCCAGCTCTTTGAACATTGGAGGAATGACTCTTTATCTATGTCCTGGGATTTTAACCCAAACATATTAACGGAAGACTATTACTGGAACTAGTGTAGTAGTGTGAGTCGCAAAATGGGCATAGTCGGGTTCTTGATATAGATCTGATAGTATTTGATCCATTTATCAGTTCCAGTGGTTTTTGATTTGTTTTTGCTATTTTACAATTGTACTGCATTCTTTTGAAACTGTTCCGCGTTAAGAATCACAATCATTTACACTTGCATAACTCAAAAATAATCTTGATAGGAAACACCTCCCTGTTATTGTGAATGGAATTATGTTTAACAAACTCTTTTGGGTTGTATGTGTAATTAGTGGATGATAATGAGAGGATAAAAGTGGATGTTTTGAGTGAGCTTGATTATGGGAAAAAATGTACTCATATGTGTTATATGAAAAGGGTTTATTTTTGGTTTTGAGAGGGATGTAAAGTGCTAGATTTATGGTCTTTCGATATTTGTCAATAGTATCGGCAAGGATGATATTGCCAAATTTCACAAACCATGGGGATAATTTTTGCAATACTCTAATTTCATCGGACATTTGCAATGCAGTTCATGACACGGTTCTTATTTTCTTGTCACACTACTCTCAATATGAATTTTTTGAGACAGCGAATAAAGAGTTTGATAAACATAATTCCATTCACAATAACAAGAGGGCGTTTCCTATCAAGGTTATTTTTAGAATTATGCAAGTGTATATGGTTGTGATTCCAAACACTGATCAGTTTCACAAGAATGCAGCACCATTGTAAAATAGCCAAAAAAATCAAAAACCGGTGGAGCTTATAAATAGATCAAATACTATCAGACCTATATCAAGAGACCGACTATGCCCATTTTGCAACTCGACTAATACACTAGTTCCAGTAACAGTCTTCCTCTAATCTGTTTGGGTTAAAATCCCAGGACATATATATATAGATAAAGAGTCATTCAATTCATCCAATGTTCAAACAGCTAGTTCAAGGATATGATCATTAACGACTTCCAGTTATAATCATATATACTCTAGCAGATTTTACAGCAAGAACCGTGAATTCTTCAAAATCATACATGTCTTGGTGGCTGATTCATGAAGCAAATTGTGCAGATTAACTTTAATAATATCTAAAGAGTATTCTTGTGGATATACAACAAAAATAGTTTTCTACCAAATTTTGACACTGCACATCATACATCATGAAATGATTTTAGAACATCAAGTGTATCATTCCTAACTGGAATAAAAAAATAATAACGTGGTTCAACTTCTCGAATGAAACAGAAAAGAAAAGAGGAACTATACATCCTCTTCTAATCAACCCAATAGTCCACACTTACATCCAGCATTCTTGACTCGTTTCCCACAACTCTCCGGCTTCAAGTACATCCTTTTAAGATCGCTTGATTAACGTTGTCGTTTTTTGCTTTGACTTTGAGAAGAAGAGCACTTTTGCGTTGAAGTCGCGGGTTCATCTTCGCTGTAGTCATCATTCACATCCAGATCAACATGATCCTCATCTGAAATTGAGGGTATAGATTTTTTCACTTGAAATGGTTTCGGACGCTTTCTGTGGTGATGTTCTTATGCATGATGGGTAACATCATGATAGACTCAATTAGATCTCAATTAAGAAATGTTAACTGAATATCAATGGAGATTAACAACTAGATATCCAATATGATAGAAATGGAAATGGTAGTTGATTAATCAAGAAACTGTGAAAGTTTGTTACAATGATTGAGAGAAAGGAAATTGTGTTATTACAAGATTGATAACAACTAAATCTACCAAATCACTACTTATACACAAGTTTAGAAATTGATTAACTAACTTTGGGCGCCAAAGTTAGTTATTTCAAATCAAGATTCATCAGAGGCTGACACGTGTCCAATTTGACTTGAAGGTCTTTTGGTACATATCAACTCCATCCCCCTTAGAAAATTTCTTGTCTCAAGAAATAGTTGGAACATCAAAATCTGGGAACCTTTGGATCAAATCTGCATACTGATAAGGTTTTAAAAGGTACCTTTTTGAGGGGTCATTTAAGCCCTTATTCGATCACTTTTGTATCCGTTATTGCTTAATATCGTTCCTTTTCACTTTTTAGGTCTCTTGAAGGCAAAATGCTGGAATGATGCTTATTTGGACGAAAAGGCGCGAATATACGAAGAAAATGGCCAAAGTCAGAATCGAGACACTCAAAGCTGCTGAAACATATGGCGACGGCGTCACTGCATATCTGCGACGCCGTCGGGAAGGAATTTTGCGACGGGTCAGAGGCGAAATTGCATGTTTTCAAGGGACGACGTCAGGTTCTAAAGGAGTAGGCCGTCGCTACTCAGACGGCCTAGATGCAGCCAAGACGGCGTCAGAGCTGAAGGGGACGGCGTCACAGTCATAAGGTGACGCCGTCGAAAGGTTTACGTGGCCAAGACGAAACCCTAATGACGGCGACACGACGGCGTCACGAAACATAAGGTGACGCCGTCGCAGATGTAATCTTATATATAGAATCCGAATTTTTCAGTTTTTGTGTGTAGTCTTTTGGAGTAAAAACCTAAAACCGAACCAAGGCTTTCTTGTGCAGTATTTTAGGGTTCTAAACCCTATTATACATCAAGCTAAGTATTTACTTCATTAATTTAATTATGTCTTTGATTATTTGTGTGTATGCTTGCATGTTCTCCATGTCCGGCTAATTTATTTGTGTGTTTGCTTAGGGAATATGAAACTTAATTATTGAATATTGATTGGTTGATACTTATCTTAGTTGACTAATGATCTAGAGTGCGCTAGATTATTCGTTGTGTACTTAATGCTTGAAATTTCTTTGTGAACTTTAGAATATAATTATCTAGGTAATTGTAGGATAAAGTATTCAAGGACAACCGTAGAGTAGGCGTCTATAAATCACTAGAGGATTTGTAAACAAGACCCTTTGGTAGTTTCAAAGAGTTAGGGAAACAAGCACGCCCTATAGCCTTAGAATCACAACGCAACTAGGAATAAGGACGTGACAAATCAACCATCAATAGGAGATAATTAAGGAGTAGTAAAAACTAAGTAAACACATCTTTAAACTATCATACGAGTACACATCAATTAGACATAGACTATCACAACCTTAGCTTAGATAATTAGATAATAGTAGAGTAATCGGTAGCAATACCAACCCCCCAAATCCAATACCCGAGATTCGTACCTTTTCATTTTCTAAAAAAACATAAAAAGATAAAAAATAATCTTCCTCAACCTCAACCTTAGCGTAGTAACTTCTCACTAGCATTCCTATTCCCCTAGAGAACGATATCAATACCCGTGGCTTACCCTAATTACTACACTACAACGATTAGGTTCACTGCCTAGGGTGTTATAAAACTTGCTCGAAGAAAAGGAAGTTTCCTTGACCCCGAACGACGCGTGTAGCGTTATCACATACACCTCCCAAGTGGCTTCTTCCACACTTCTGTTAGACCACTGCACTAGAACATACATCACAGGCTTATTGTTAAGTTTTCCTAGCCTTCTCTCCAAAAGTGCTTGAGGCCTGAAAGACAATAGTCCATCTTCTCTTAACTGTGGCAGACTTCCCATCTGATGGTTATTTCCACTACACTTTTTGAGTTGTGAAATGTGAAAAACAGGATGAATTAGACTATGACTAGGCAATGTGAGCTTGTAAGCAACCTTTCCAATTCTTTCTTCCACTTTGAAAGGACCATGGTATTTAGCTGAGAGCTTATGTTGTTGTCCTTGTCTAACTGTGACCTGTCTATGAGGTTGAAGTTTAAGATACACCCAGTCACCCACCTGAAACTCTCTATCAGTTCTGCCCTTGTTAGCCTGATTTTGCATCCTATCTTGAGCCCTTTTTAGATGAAACTTCAACATCTGTATAGCTTGTTCTCTAGCTGCCAATGTTCTGTCCACCTTTTCTACCATGCTATCTCATGATACATAAGGAATATGGACTGGTGGAGTCTGACCATACATGACTTCATAAGGAGTTGTTTGTATGGCAGTGTGAAAATTAGTATTATACCAAAACTCTGCCAAAGGTAACCATTGCAGCCATTCCTTTGGCTTCTCTCCACACATGCACCTCAAATAACATCCCAAACTTCTATTGACAACTTCAGTTTGTCCATCTGTTTGAGGGTGATAGGCTGTTGACAACTTCCGTTTAACCTTTATGGTCCCAAATAGAGCTTTCCAGAAATTACTTACAAACACCTTATCTCTGTCACTGATGATTGATTCTGGTAACCCATGTAATCTGTATACTCCATCCAAGAAAGTTTGAGCCACTTGACTAGCAGTAAAAGGGTGAGATAAAGCCATAAAATGAGCATACTTGCTGAGCTTGTCCACCACTACCATAATAACAGTTTTGCCATGTGAATTAGGTAGTTTTTCAATGAAATACATGCTAATCTCAGTCCATACCTTGTTAGGAATAGGCAATGGTTGCAATAATCCTGGATAAGCACTAAGATCAGGTTTCTGTCTCTGGCAAATGTCACAATCTCTTACAAATTGTTTCACCATTCTTTTCATTCCCTTCCAGTAAAAAAGAGAACTGATCTTCTTAGTAGTAACTTGGACCCCTGAATGTCCTCCAATGGCTTCAGTATGGAAGTGTGTTATGAGTTGAAGTTTCATTGCTGGATCATTAGCTACCATGATTTTGCCCTTCCTTCTTAACAAATCATCATCAAAAGTTATTTTTTCTCCTTTATAGCTTTTGTTTTTTATTGATTGAATCAAATTCTTCATAGTATCATCAGTTTCCCATCCAGTCTTAATCTTATCCAACACATCACTTGCCACAGAACTCACCACCAATTGTAAAAATTCACCACTATGGTTAACCCTTGACAAAGCATCTGCTGCTGCATTCTCATTCCCCTTCTTGTATGCAATTTCATAATCAAAACCAAGCAACTTAGGTAACCACTTAAGCTGGAATGGAGTAGTTAACTTCTGATCCAGCAAATACTTGAGACTGAAGTGGTCAGTTCTAATTTTAAAATGCCTGTCAAGCAAATACCCCTTCCATTTTTCTAGAGCTGCAATAACAGCTAAAAACTCCTTCTCATAAGTGGATAGACTTTGGTGCTTCACAGATAAAGCTTTGATCAAATAAGACAATGGGTGACCATTTTGACAAAGTACTGCTCCAATTCCAGTACCTGAAGCATCAGTTTCCACAATGAATTCCTGGCTAAAGTTTGGAAGACCAAGAACTGGTGCTTCAATCATTGCTATCTTCAACTTCTCAAAAGTTCTTTCAGCTGATTCATTCCACTGAAATGCATTTTTCTTAAGTAATGAAGTCAAAGGTTGACTGATCATGGAGTAATTCTTTATGAATCTTCTATAATAGCCAATCAATCCCAAAAATCCTCTTAGTTGCTTAACTGTAGTTGGAACAGGCCAGTTTTTCATCACTTCAATCTTTGATGGATCAGTTGCCACACCTTCACCACTAATGATGTGTCCCAAATATTCCACCTTTGGAACAGCAAACAAGCATTTGCTCTTTTTAGCAAACAACTTATGATCCCTCAGAATTTGCAAAACCAGCTGTAAATGTTTGCCATGTTCCTCCTCTGATTTGCTATACACCAGTATATCATCAAAGAAAACTAGCACAAACTTCCTCAAAAATGGCTTGAATATTGTATTCATTAATGATTGGAAGGTTGAAGGAGCATTTGTCAACCCAAATGGCATAACCAAGAACTCATAGTGGCCTTCATGAGTCCTAAAAGCAGTTTTCTCAATGTCACCATCATACATTCTAATTTGGTGATATCCAGCTCTCAAATCCAACTTAGAAAACACTGTAGCTCCTCCCAATTCATCAATTAACTCCTCAATAACAGGTATTGGAAATTTATCTTTAACTGTATACTTGTTCAATTGCCTATAGTCTACACACATCCTCCATGTACCATCCTTTTTCTTAACCATGACTATAGGAGAAGAGAATGAACTTTGACTTGATCTAATCACTCCTGAATCCATCAATTCCTTGACCATAGTTTCAATTGCATCCTTCTGATGAGGTGGATGCCTGTAAGGTCTGATGTTAATTGGAGGGGTGTTTGGGACAAGTGGTATTTTGTGGTCATGGGACCTCTGAGGTGGTAGTTCATTAGGTACTGCAAACACATCTTCAAACTTATTCACCACTGCATCTACCTCTGTTACTTTGTCCCCTTGTCCTTCCAATTGGCAGCAAGTCACTGGATAAACACAGAGCATCATGGAATACAACTCAGCTTGTTTTGATTCAGGTTCCTTAAGAGCTTTCTTACCTTGCATCCATTGTAGGCTAGAATTATGTGTTCCCCTCAACACAATTTGCTTGTTCCCATATTCAAACTTCATAATCAGTGTCCTGAAATTCCACCTTATCTCCCCCAAGGTAGACAACCATTGAACACCCAATACCATTTCACACCCTCCTAATGGCAAAAGCATTACATCAGTCTCAAACTGATGCCCATTGATACTCCACTTAAAACTGAGACATTCATAAGTGCTATAGATTTCTTGTCCATTTGCCACTGAGACCTTCAAAGGAGTAGTACTTCTCAACTTACACCCCAACTTTTTTGCAGTTTGAACATCCAAAAAGTTATGTGTACTCCCAGAATCAGCCAATATGTGCAACAATTGTTTCCCCACCATACCTCTTACTCTCATAGTCTGGTATGAATTAATACCTGATAAAGCATTCAAAGATATTTGTGGACATTGTTCAGTAAATTCATACTCCTGACCACACCAATTTCCTCCTCATTTTCTTCCTCCCCAATCACCACAATGCCTTCCTCCTCACATTTCTCTTGTTCCTCACTCTCCACCACAACCTCCAAACAATTCAATTGACCACTACACTTGTGACCAGGTGTGTACTTTTGGTCACAATAAAAACATTGATTCTTGGCTCTTTTTTCCTCCAATTCCTTCTGAGTGAGTCTATAAGGTCTATTACCACCATTTCTTGCCACTATTTGATTACCACCAATCTTTTGAGCCATATTAACATTTTTATTCACTAAGCTATTATTATTAGGCACAAATCTTGGAGTTGACAATAAAGGAGAGTTATACCTTGGCTTAAGTGCAGCATTAGAAGCTTCTTGCATTTTGGCCATGGCATAAACTTCAAGCAAAGTGCTTAGTCTAAACATTCTTAATGGCATACTAATCTCCTTCTTCAATCCTCCCAAAAACAAACTGATTGCATAGGCCTCCAGCAATTCTACCTTACTTAACAAAGATTCAAACTCTTCTTGATATTGCTGAACTGAACCATCTTGCTTCAAATTCTTCAAATCCACAATCGGATCATCATAGAGTACCCCAAACCTCTTAAGGACTGCTTCTTCATACATCACCCATGGAATTTCTTCACCATACCTCTTCACATACTGCTGGTGCCAAGTCAAAGCCTTATCATACACATGCATTGAAGCTAACTCCACTTTCCGATCATCTGGTACCCCATCAATCTTAAAGAATTGGTTACACCTGTAAACCCATCCCTTCACATCATCCCCATGGAATCTTGGAAACTCAATCTTGGATAATCTGCCATAGTTGCCAGACACCATTTGATTTCCTCTATTGTGACTAGTCCCTTCTCCAGACTTCAATCTTTGGACTTCAGCCATTAAAGTTTGGATGATGGTGTTCATGTCAGTCATGGATTGTTGTAAAGATTCAAGAGTTGCTTCAGGTTGAGAGTTGTTAGAAGCATTTCTTGTGGTCACCATTGTATCAGTATCACTATTTCTCATCAACAATGGAATAATGACTACTGATCCTGTTCTTGATTACCCAAACCAACTGCTGCTGATCAGCTTGTTCAAAGCTAGAGAATTTAACCACTAATGGGCTAGCTTTGTGACCGTACAGATGTTTGGCGCTAATCTGATGTAATAGAACAGGTGAAATTAGTGGTGCCTAATTTCTTGCCGGAAAATCTCTGTTTTTGGCCGGTTTTCAACCGGAGAAGATGACCGGAAATCAAGAGTATCAGTGTAATACTCTTGAAGACAATAATGCCAGAAAAGAGGCTCTGAATACCAATTGATAGACTCAATTAGATCTCAATTAAGAAATGTTAACTGAATATCAATGGAGATTAACAACTAGATATCCAATATGATAGAAATGGAAATGGTAGTTGATTAATCAAGAAACTGTGAAAGTTTGTTACAATGATTGAGAGAAAGGAAATTGTGTTATTACAAGATTGATAACAACTAAATCTACCAAATCACTACTTATACACAAGTTTAGAAATTGATTAACTAACTTTGGGCGCCAAAGTTAGTTATTTCAAATCAAGATTCATCAGAGGCTGACACGTGTCCAATTTGACTTGAAGGTCTTTTGGTACATATCACATCAACAACTTCAATGTGACTGAGATCAATATCACCATCCTGATATGTAGCTATGGGTTCATTGTTTTCCATCCCGGGGGTATAAATGAAGTTGGAAAACCAATGATCTTATGTACGAGACAAATCACATTTAGATCCCGAATTATAATAATACTGCACAAAATAATGGGAAGATAAGCAGGTATGAATTCTAATACTTATTAAAAGAGACAAATAAATGAATACCGAGAGTGTATATCAGAAACATAAAAAAAAGTTACGATGTGATATTAGTCTTGAGTCTGTGTTTTTAATATATACTGAGAGTACATCATTAAAAAAACACTATGATCTCGACCCCTTAGAGCACCGGGTACAAGGGCTGTTGGCTTGAGCCATCACCCTCGGCGCAACCCTATGGCACGAGACACCACACCGAGACTGGGCTGGTGGGTCTTGGCGCCGTGGCCACCAGCTCACGCCGAAGCAATATTTTTTTTCTTTTATTTCTTTTTTGTTTGTGTTTTGATGCGTTTGTGTGATCTGCTTCTTCTTCTTTTTGTATGTGTGCGTGTTTTTTTTGCAGTTGGCTGGCGCTGCTAAAAAAGAAATGGAGAAGACAACCTAATATTGATAAGGGTGGGTGTGTTTGGGCTGGTATTTTTGTTTGGGCTATCCAAGCCTTTTATATCATTAAGTTTAAGGGTTCTATGATGGGCCTTAAATTATACATTTGTAATCTGAATTTTGATATATGGGTGTGTTTAAGATTTGGTTGATTGTGGGATATCAAAATTTGTTGATGTGTTTAAGATTGTTTAACAATGGTAAATTGTGTGTTTAAGATTTGTTTTGTTAAAAAAAACAAATAAATAAAAAATTGTGCACCATGGCACAAGAAAACTGGTGTTATGCTAGGGAGGGGGGTTTTGGTGCCATAGCCAAAACTGGTGCCATAAGAAAAAAGTGCTGATGTGGCATCACTTTTTCTCATGGCACCACCCACGGCACGAGACTGTACCTAGTGCTCTTAAAGCATCTAATACAATAACCCTAAAACACACGTTTATAAGTTTGTCATGTCATGCGACATCAGTAATCTATAATCTGTTTAGTTCCATAAGGGACGGAGCCAGTAGGGGGGCTGGAGGGTGCTCGGCCACCCCCAACTGGCCCAACTAGTTCACCTTGTAGCGTGGACAGTGGCGGAACCACCTAGGATTTTTGAGGTTTTTTCAAAATGTGCCCCCCTTTAACTTCTTTTGTCTGAAATTTAAAATCAGTTTTAGAAAGCATTTGGATTGGATGCTAAGAACGATATTAGAAGCATAGCATGTTGTGAAATGTTAAAATGAGACTTTTGGTAGTTGAATTGGGGAAGATGAAGAAGTGTATATTATTATATTAATATAAAGGTAAAAGTCATAAAATTAAACAACGTACTTTTTAAAATTTATCGACTTAAAACACTTATTTTTTTATTTATATATACACTCACGTACTTTTAAATTTTGTTCCGACTTTACTCATATTGTAATAAAATAATATTATTTAATATGATATTATATTAATATAAATCGGTCATATGGGTGAAGTCGGAACAAAATTTGAAAGTACGTGGGTGTATATGTTAATAAAAAAGTAAGTGTTTCAAATCGGTACATTTTAGAAAGTACGTTGTTATTTTATGACTTTTACTCTTAATATAAAAAGGGTAAAGTAGTATAAGACTTTTGGTAGTCACGTGGGGTTGAATGATATGCTATGAAGGGCACATGTTTCGTTCGTCTATGTTCAACAAGGAAATAAACTGTTACCCCTTTATTTTATTTTGTTCTTTTTATCCATTTCCTATCACAGAGTCTTCTCATTATGTGAGTATCTTTTGTCTTTACCTCTTCTTGCATTTTAAAGATAGCTGACTATACATGATATGCTATGAAGGGCACATGTTTCGTTCATCTATGTTCAACAAGGAAATAAACTGTTACCCCTTTATTTTAAGATGTTCTAGAGGAAGTTGGTAGAAATAATCCTGTGCACCCAAGAACATCTTGGTCTACAGATGATTACTATTTACTACATAACAATTATATATATATATATATATATATATATATATATATATATATATATATATATATATATATATATATATATTTGGAGGTTATCAAGTATGCCAACTATGCCTTCTCTTTGTTCTTACCCGACCCGGTGTCATATTCTTTTTGTTTCCTAACCTATATGTTCAACTGGTCTCTCAGCTCGGGTATTGGTCATTGGTAATATTTGTACTGTGTATATGACGAATTGGCTTCAATCCAACCCCCGCCTATGGCCATATCTCATAAACATCGACGCTTTTATCTTCTTTAATTCTCCAACTTCACTACCATTTACGTCAATGTTTGCCCATTTTGTTATTTTCTCAACTAATCAAGTAATTATATCATACTAGTTACTACCGACAAAAATGTCATTGAACCCGTATGTCGAATGATTCAAGCTTTAATTGGGATTATAAAACATGGAATTGTATGTTACTACCGGAAAAAAGAGTTGAGCCCCCCTTAATACAAATTCCTGGCTCTGTCCTTGATAAATAGTGTAGACATTATAATATGTCCCACATAATACAACATAAGACATCATCAGTCAGATCAATTAATAAAAGTTTAGTGAGTATTTGAGTTAGCTTATTTGAAACACCTTACGCATTTGCAGAAAACTACCAATATTTATTTCAAAAGTGCTTATTATAAGTGACAACAACTGTCTTTTTACCCTAAAATTTAACCTAAAATCTTTAAAAAAAAGAGTTAAAAACACATGCAAATGATAGTTTACTTATTTAAAAGTTCAAAGACTAAGCAAAATCAAACACTATTAACCTGACGTCCTTATTTATAACCTGCTTACCCAAACGTACACACCCTTAATAATAGTCTTACTTAGGGGGTATTTAGTTTTTTAGGTGGTTAGCTTTGAATGTTTAAGTGAGCCTCTTAATTGGAAAAGATAAACAATTGTGTGTCCAAATGTTTTGAGCTCATATTATACTACTAGCCGGGTACCCGCGCGTTGCGGCGGCGGGTACCCCGCAATCTTATTTATTTGTGACAAAATGTTATGCAAAAAATAAATATGACAGAAAAATAAGCATTATGTGCAAACATAAAGATAAAAATAAAAATATCATTACAAATTGAGATACGACATTTTGCATAATTGATTTACTGATTGAATATGGGTTCAATTGTTAACAACTTTCATTTTATCAAAACAAGGATCATTAAACCTTCAACAATATCGGTATCACTTTATATATCCTATCTTGAACACAATATTTTCTATTGTATTGTTTTTTTGTTTTTCTTTCTACACAGATATGTTTAAAAGATAAATGGAGCTGCACAACTTAAAAGTATATAACATTATAATTTCATTTTAAATAGTAAAAACGTCCTTTGTATATCGATGTCAGATTCTGAGACATCACCGTCTAAGCGTTTTCTCATTTTGTTCTTCCCAATTCCCACTATCTTCGTCTATAGACCTCATGTCACACTACATAACAAACAAACAAAAGAATATGTTGTTTCAATTCAGTTCATACAAATAAATTACAAAATGCTTTTTACTCGTGTACTTATAAACTTTATTAATATTCAACTGTATTAAGCAAGTAAAAAAGATGAAGTATATTTGCGTTACGTTAGCACCATAATTTCTCTTTAAGTTATGAACCCAATTTGTAAAGTCAAGTTTATTTATCTAAAATTATATAAGGGAAAAAATATATTAATAATTGTTTAAAGTTCTATTCTATATTTACAGGATTTAGTCCAGACAATATACATGTGCTCTTTACAAAACATAAAAGTATCCTTCTGGTTTTAATGTTAGACATAGGTGCACACAAACATATATATTTCATAAAAAAAACACACACAACCACACATGGTAGGCAACCACACACGTACTGTAGGATCGTTATTTTTATTGTGTTGATGATTCGGGTGGTCTTGGATGATCAAAATACATGTTTGCCATAGTTAGAGAGTTAGTAGAGAGAGAGGGTGTTCTTGCTAGAGGTTTACACAAAAGTATGGAATATTAGATTGAAAAGCACCACCCCTTCCATCCATGGAAGGGGTATTTATAGTTACAGACATAACGACCTCCTATCGGCCTGTGGATCAGGGATACAGTGGGTAAAGATCCGTCCTTCCTCCACGGTGTTGCACTAAGCTATACTACGCTACAAACTAATTAATAAACTACTAAATAACGTAACTAATGACAAGTCTACGAGCTAACTTAAGCTAGATAACATTTGGGGTGACCGACTCTTCACTATGGAATTTTCTAATTCCTAACAATCTCCCCCTAAGGGAGGTCACCCCATGTTTTACATTTCGAATCCTAGCAATCTATTCTTGACTTTGTTCTTGAGCTCGTAGACTTCAATTCTTCAATTCTGCAATCTTTGTGCTTTAGTAGTGCAACTTCAAAGTCCGCATAGTTTTGTACTTTCAGTGGAGGTCTTTGAACTAATCCACATCTTTGATGATCTTCGAGCTTTCTTTGAGATCATCATCCACAGCAAATCTCTCTGGATCATCCATAGTGGTGTTGCCTTCATGTGAAGTTGTGACTTTTGGACCGACATGCTCACACTTTTGAATCATGACATCTTTCCATCAGAGAAGCGGAAGCTTTTACTGGTTCAAGATATTTGCAGCAGCGCAGCACGAACATAGTATAGAAATATCTGAGCCAGGTTATGTAGATATGCACCAGTCATGATTTCTTCAAATTAAGTGTGGATGTTGTGAGCATGCGGCTTTGGAATGACTCCTCAATTCTGATCAGCTACAACCGTCCAAATGTACCTGCAAACAACAGTTAGCAATAAAACACACGAAAGTGTCTTTGATCACTTTCACTGAATTGAGGTACACGGCCCACGGTTCCCCGTTGATCAGTACAAGTACTGCCTGTGATCAGGTAGGATTCCTAAGAATCTCCTTGACAGGGTTTCGCAGCTGTTCTAGCTGTTCTCAAACCGGAACGTCTCAAAGAAGACAACACGGAGTGAGTGAACCAGCAACTTGAGATTCACTGATTGATGAAAAATGATTTGAAAAACAATCGCGTATTGCTTGAAGAAAGAGTTTTGCAATACGACGAAGGTTTTATGAGAAAGATCAATTTTCAATCAAAATACTTTTTGTATTAGAGAATGAGTACACATTCGACGTGCTAGCGAAAAGAAGAGATTCGCACATCGAACGGTTTTTCTAAAAGTATTTTTCAATCAGATATACTTTTTGAATTTGAAATGAATACACATTCGACGTGCTAGAGAAAAGAAGGTTTGCACATCGAACGGTTTTTCCAAAAGTATTCGTCAATTCCATTCCTGGACCAAGGTTGATTCAAGAATGAATCTCCCCATCGTTTCTATCCAGTTGTCACAAGCTTGATCTTTTGCAAGATTTCACATGTCACCCACCAAGAGCTTGTTAGATGCTGGCTCTAGAAGGATTTCCATCTTCAGTGTGAATATTTTTACATATCACTCGGATGTTCTGGCAATACCACAAGGATAATGCGTAGGACTCTTAATATATACTTACTTTCCACATTGTGTGAAAAAGCAAGTCTTCAAGAATTTAGTGTCCTAACGAGATATTGTGGATGATCTCTTGGCTCTAGACTCAATAGTGCATATTTGGTTCCTTTGCCGGAGACTAGGGAGAGGGTCTCCTTCTTCAATATCAACAATCTCTGAGAGAAAGTCGATAGATTATGTCGGTTCCCCGTGAGAATGAAACAAGCCCTTTTAAGAGGAACTTGAGTAGCTTGGGAAGTTTAGTGCAGTGCGTCACTGGGTCCATGACGTCTTGTCTTCAATACTAGTGTTACCTTAGTAACAACCAGTAGCATATGTATTGAACCCGGTTTCTGCCCTAAGGTTGAATTGATGGAGGGCTATTTCTTTTCCCCCTTTTTCACATTCAGTTCTTTTTCATTCTTCAACCCCTTCAGTGCTTACCGAGACTTCATAACTAGAACCTTGTTGGGTTTATTCCAGTACTAGCTCTGTCTCAGTCCGCACACTTCCCATATCTCACTTTTCTCCTTTTTTCAATATACCTAAGGACTCTACACTATCTAGTGGATTGTCCCTGGGTAGATCCCTCCGGTTCTGGCGGATCATGGGAACGAATACCTAACCTAACCATCCTTATAACACCATGCATAAAGTAAATTGGTCGGTCTTTTGGTATTGTTCTTTCCTTCATGAAACCAATCGAAAAATCATTTGGAAAAGCAATCAAGGTACTTGTGATACGAGATCAAAGCATTTTGTACCTTAATAGTTTTGATCATTTAAGAAATGCTCCCCCTCAACATGTGCATATGATTTAAAATTGTTTGGCACATGGAGGCAAGAGTTCTTTGAAATAATTTCTTTGAAATAATTTCTTGATCACAATTTCCTTAGAAAAAGCCATTTGAATTTCTTTGGTAAAATTCTCCCCCTCAATATGTGCATAGGATATTTGAAATCATTTTATCACATAGAGGCAAGAGTTCTTTTGAAGCACATCCACGATCACACAAGTCATAAAGAAACCATTTAAAACTCAATCAAGGTACTTTATAAATCACTTTAAAAAGCTTTCGTACCTCGAAAGTTTATTTGCTCCCCCTCAATATGTGCTTCAATATTCGAAAGCGTTTAGCACATATGAGCGAGCAGCGTGCACAATTAAATCAAAACGATCACCTTTTATCAAATTTCATTATTAAATCACAAATTCTCCCCCGATCAAAAATATCAAACCCTTTGAGATTTTGGATCCCAAGTGATTTAATTAGGTTTAGAAAACATGGGAGAAAATGTGGCCTTGTTTAAATACTCATTTGGTTTTTGGATAAATCCTCCTCCTCAACATGTGCATTATGTATATTGAAATCGTTTGGCACATGGAGGCAGGAGTGCCTTTAAAGGACTAAAACCAATTCCATTTAAAACAGATTTGAGATTTAAATCACGATCTCTACCCCGATCAGAAATATCAAACCATTTGAGATTTTTGTGATCCCAACTGATTTAAATCATTTAGAAAAATTTGGGGAAAGACGTGGCAAGATTCAATTTTGAAAGATGACATATAAGGACCATTTTAAGACATTAAAGATTGTTAGTGTCATGTATGATAGTTTTTAAGAGATCTTTTAAGTAAAACAAAACAATTTCACAATCAAACAAGAACAGAAAAAATTTCATTTTGAAAGACCTTGATTCTAAAGAAAAAATCATACCATGACATAACATTAAATCTTTAGATCACCACTTATATTGTACAAAGCGATACTTTTGTGAAGAAATATCGTTTGAAAATATTTTATTTTAAATCACTCTCCCCCTCAATCCATGACAGAAGTCAATAATTGAGTGACTTAGGTTTTGATAACAAGAAGTCCGGTGATTTTCAAAAAAATTAGTCCAATATATTTTCAAAACAATATTTTCCATTTTCAAAACAATTTAATCAAATTATTCAAAATTGTTTAAAAATGGTATCCTGCACAAAGATACGTTAGGTGGTTGAGAAGCTTCTGTTGTTGTTGTTGTTGTTGTAGGGTTTGGAAGAAAAACCGTCTGCAGATGCAGTGAGACTTCTTACGTTGCATTTTAATGCCAACTGAGGTCAAATTAAGCTCCGTTTCTTCAGTCACTTAGAAGAAAACCGTCTGCTGATGCAGTGAGACCTCTTACGTTGCATATATGCCAACTCTCCATAGAAGTCCAATTAAGCTCCGTTTCTTCATTTGTCAACCCAAGATATAGTTACCCTTTCCTTTCGGCATCCAATCATCTTCATTTGTGGGATCCGGATCGGGAACATTCTTATTTCCATGATATCTGCATACGTTAGTGGACACAAAAAGATATATGGTGGTCGACATCACCCAAACAGCAATCGACTAATTAAAGTCAATCTAACATATCAATCAGATCATTCAAATGTATGGAAATAATGTGTTTCATCAAACTATAATCATCTAATCCTAACAATCATATCCTAAATTCCTAGTCCTTCGACACAGGCAAATATCATTTTTAATTAAGCACGTAGGATAATTAAGAAAGCCCGTTAGATGATATAGATTTGAAAACATTATCCTCCTCAATCAATGACTCATTTCTTGAAAAGATTAAAAGCGCTGAAGTCATTGATTGAGTTTTCAATTTTTACGAAAACTCTAAAACTGACTGTTTTTAAAGCAACTCATTTTCCACCATTTAGAAAACACAACAAATATTTTTCTGAAGAATTTTAGACGGAAAAACATCTGTGTGGGAACAGCAGTCCTTCGACATACTTTCCTCAAATTGTTTTAGGATAAGTGCACGAAATATTTTGAAAAATTGTTTAGCGCAACACTTTCCTTCCTTTAAAGAGCGGGTTGCTATCAGAAATAATTGCAAGCCATAGTTTAAGCACGGGTCACAGTCTGAAGTAACTGCAAGCCATAGTTTGAAGCACGGGTTACAGTCTGAAATAACTGTAAGCCATAGTTTTGAGACATGTTTAGAAAAGAATATTTACACCTCCTGCTCGAACTTCATCTATGGTCTCGTGCCATTATTGAATGACATTTCTAAGACCGTAGATGTTATCGATACCAGAAGACATGTCAAGAGAAAACATATTTTTGGTATTTTTGAAATTTTCTGATTTTTATGGGTTTTTGTTGATTTTATATTTTTCTATTTTGTTTTTGTTGGTTTTATATTTTTGTATTTTGTTTTTGATAAATATTTACAAGGATAGAGTAGATGATATAATTTAAAAAGATGATGATACGAGTACCGAGATAAGGATATCGAGCAGCACGTCGTAGAAGATGGAATTCGTCATCTCTTAAACTTCCACCACCAAAGCTTCCGAGGCTCCAGAATAGGAGATAGAACATGAGCCTTTGAGAAAGAGAGACTTTGGCAGCTTCCCCCCAAACCGAAAATCCTTATGTTGAGCAGATTCAAAGCTCTATTTCAAGCTTGCTTTAGCCAGGTGCACAAAGAAGCACACCATTATCATTGATCCAGCTGCTCCTTTTAAGAGTAATCACCGTGATTCTTCGTTCAAGGCTATATCATCCAATAGAACAACAGCAACGTATCATCCCACATTTAAATAATCTTCTCAAATTTCCTTTTCCACTGAAGTCTGAAGCGATCCATTCCAAAAAGGTGTCAAGAGAACACTTCCCCCGTGCAGTTGAAAAGATGCAGTCAGTCTCTTAGTATAATGCTCAAGAACTCTCCCGAATACACTTCATAAGGGGAATGAAGAACACCTTCCCATGTTCACATTTTTCTTCCCTGATGAACGTGTATGAAGCTCAAGAACCCGAAGTACACCAATATCCAAGAACTCTCCCGAATACACATCATGAGGGGAATGAAGAACACCTTCCCATGTTCACATTTTTCTTCCCTGATGAACGTGTATGAAGCTCAAGGACCCGAAGTACACACATTCCCCAAAGAAAGAACAACCGATAACATTGAAGAAGCAGGCCGAATCACTGATTATCTTTGCGGATGACAATCTCTGCGGATATCAACTTCGGAATAAGTGATTATATCTCTGAATCACTAATTAAGCCCTCAAGTGAAACAGTTGAGCCCCCAATGTACACAATTCTCTCTCCTCTGATGATTGTGATAACATCGAGATCATCACGCACTTGTGTACCTCATTTATCTTCAGAAACTAACTCTTTCATCGCTTCCCCCACATAGTTGGAATAAGAATACTAAACGCCTTGATGAGTAAAACCTTGAGTTTCTCTGCGGCCATGACATTTGTTTTCCCGGGATATCTTCAATCACTTAGAAGAATTAAGTTCATCAAGTTTACTCGCCATGAGTCAAACCTTGAGTTTCTTTGCGGTAATAACATTTGTCTTCCCGGGATATCTTCAATTACTTAGAAGTATTAAGTTCATTAAGTTTACTCGCGTTTAGATGCTTGTCTCCTTACCCCTTTCTGGTTTTGATACTTCAGAATCAGCAACTCTTTGAATGCCCAAATACTTGAAATTTGTTGAGAAGATCGCTTGAAGTCTTTGTGAGAATCAACATGCTGAATAATGTGAGCAAGTCTAATTGGGGATTAAATTTGGCATTTCAATCTCCCCCAATTAGTGCTCTCCCCTAAACTGACAATCTGTTTGATAAATGCCCAGAATAAGAAGAAGTCTTTTGATAATCACATGCAACTCGTCTTTTAGTCTTCTAACATATAGCATAAAATGTAGAACCGACTGTAGACTCGACCTTCTTCTAGATTGTCCAGTTGGGGAATAGATAGTTAACATCTTCAACTCACACCAAAAAGCATCCCAATTAACTTACATCTTGCAAATCCCTTTAACTAAAATCCCTCCCAATCAAACAAGAACAGAAAGATGTTCATCAAGGAAATCAGCAATCAGGCCGCAACGAACACACAAGATGGTAACACCAAACTACCAATCACATCAAACAAGAACAGAGAGATTGTTCGGAATCATCATGTTGAAGTATACGCGAAGCATTAACCGGAAGCACTTTGTCGATAAACTCATCAATCCGAGTGAAGATGTCAACCAACGGCTCTTAGAAAAGAAAAACTCCATGTTAAGATGACCCGATAAGAAGAAGCTCGGTTCTTACATGAGTTTAGAGCCGTATGACCATTTATATTCTCAAATATCAATCAACAATGCAAAATATTCACACTTCTTCTCCCCCTCAAGAATTGCATATGGAGATGCCATTCTTGATTAAACAAGTGAACATTATCCAAATGTAGTCTATTCACACTTTTCCCCCGCAAAATCAGCACAGGATGTCGCCATCGTCATTATAGTTGAGAAAGTGGAATCAGAAAACAATCAACAGTAGCCCGGTTCACTTGATGACTGAAGCGCATGGAAAAAGTATGAAGCATGTTGATGAGAATGGTCATAATAGAGAAGATTTCTCTTCTTCAGAAGATAAAGCGCACTGACACGTACACTTTTCTTTTCTTTAAGAACGAGGCCTGAACTGATGTGAACAGACGTCATAAGAAGATTTCTCTTCTTCAGAAGATAATGCGCACTGAAACGTACACATTACTTTTCTTTAGAGTACGAGGCATGAACTGTTGTGTTCATACGTCATAAGAAGATTTCGCTTCTTTCTAAGATAAAGCGCACTGAGACGTACACTTTTCTTTTCTTTAGAATACGAGGCATGAACTGTTGTGTTCATACGTCATAAGAAGATTTCTCTTCTTCAGAAGATAAAGCGCACTGAAACGTACACTTTTCTTTTCTTTGGAGTATGAGGCCTGAACTGATGTGAACAGACGTCATAATCTCTCTCTTTTCAGCTCTCTTAGCAAAACATGTAATCAAACACCATTATCATTCAGTAGGCTCTTTGTTGTGACAGCTGATGGAGAAAACCCAATATGATGAATTTGACCCTGAAGTAAAATATCCCGAACTCGTGACTTAAACTTGCACATATGTAACAAAGAGCGGTGCCGATTTCCATTAGCATCTCTAAGTACTCTCTATGTACTCTATACTCTTCAACCAACCAACCATCAAGTATAAGATGTACATTACCTCTTGAAAATCCACAATTGAATGTGACACTGAGCACTACAACGTAACTCCTTAAAGTGATAGTTATTTTGTGGTGGTATGAGCCCAATTCCCTCAAGTGGTAAAAGAAAAGGTAAAAGACACCCAACAATAACTAGATTTCCAAGTCTTCGTTTTTGATAATAAGCTCGAACAAGGATCTTGAAGAATCATCATCCATCCATCCCCGATACCTTCAGATACTAAGTACACTCGCCCGTGATAATTCACTTCAACCTCAAATAAATAATACTGAATTAACGCCGTTGTCACATCTTCTGAACTGCTCAAATCTAGCCTTCTTTGACATTTAAACGAACTTTGATAATGGTTTCATCCCGACCATGGTTAAATGCACATAACCCCGTAAAACCATGTAATAACCAAACTACCATGACAAATATCCAAACACACATCCAATTCATGAAGTACACTCTTTTATCCCTTCTTCGAAACAAAAAACGTAGCACCAGCATCAAAAGAGATCTCGAAATACATTTTTCCTTTCTCCAAGATGGTTCCATCATTACGGGATTTTACAACTCTATGGTTTAAACTGCGAAATAGTTTCTTTCGCGGGATTTTACAAAACCAAGAGCAAACCGTAAGAAAGATCCGGAAATGCACTTTACTTTTACCAGGATGTTTCCATTGTCACGGGATTTTACAAGTCTATGATTTAAACCGAGAAATAGTTTCTTTCGCGGGATTTTACAAAATCAAGACAAAACCGTAAACAATGTTAGCTTGAATGTGTTATGACAACTTTGGTTTCGGTGAATATCTGTGTGGAAACGTAGAGGGGGGGGGGGTGAATACGTTACCGTTTAAAAACTTTAGATCTTTAGTATCAAATCGCTTATAAAGCTTGTTATAATATGTAAGTACCAATTATTGTTTGTGACTAATATAAAGCATAGTAAACTAAGTTATCACATAATCATGAACACCAAACCACATCACAAACAATAGTATAGTGCAAGTATAAAAGTAAAGAGATAAAGAAAGGAAAGTGCAAACCGAACACGAGGATTTATAGTGGTTCGGTCACGGATCTCCTTTCCGCCCTACTCCACTCCCCGAGTACCCAACTCGAGAGTTACTTCACTAAATCAACAAGCTCCCTTCTCGGCGGAGAAAACCTTACAATCGTCGCTTACACTTTTTCCGGTACAAAGCTAAATATCGGGTTCTAGTTCGAGGTAGAACCAACCTAACGTCGCCTATACAATATTTCCGACACTAAGCTAGATGTCGAGTTCTTTTACAAGGGTACAACCACTCCCAATATGTTTTATGGCCCAACATAACAAACCTTGTGTTTTATGGCACAAACACATAAACCATCTAATCTAGTTTGGTGAAAGTGTTGTTATGATGCAATGATGTTTGCACTAATGATCCATGACACAAATGTCTAATGGATATGAATAACTACTTCTAAATGAACTTCCATTGATAGGAAGCCTTCATGATGAAGATCACAAGTTCCCTAAACTTCTTGTGATAGATCTTCAACTTGTGGTGAGTGGGGATGGCTAGATCTCCAAGATTTCCTTGGTTGATCAAAGAGTATGCTTACAACAAAGATGAATGTTAGAAGCATTATGATCATGATCATTAGGGTGTTTAATGTATGTTATTACATTGTTAATGATTGATCTAAATGTATGCAAGAAGGTGGAGAAGATGTGATTTGAAGTGGTGAACAAATGGGAAAACAATGGGCTTCTATTTATAGCCAAAAGTGGACAGGAGCGTCCACGGACCACGGACCCCTTAAAAGGGTTCCGTCCTTTATAGAAAAGGGTTCCGTGGGTGCCTGACAGAAAAGCTAAAAAATCTTTCTTCAAATCTTTACAAGATATTACCAAATCTTACTAAGATCACATTTGATATATTGTGTGTCAATCTAACCAAAATATTCAAGTGATCTTCCAAGGATTTCAAAGATGATGCATGACATGATGTAACATGTATTTCCATTTTTAGATTAAAAAGTTTATCAAGGTAAACTTGTAAAATGTATTATGTAACTAGTTAACAAAATGTCTAGTTACCTTTTGTAAAAGAGTGCTTGTCAAAATAAAAAATATTTTGTCAAGTGTAAGTAAACTTTAGTATTTGTATGAAATACTTGTGAATGCAAAATGTAAAATGAGGTTCGAAATAGAATGGTTAACCTATTAAAATACTTAGTGACTCTAAACGTATTTTAAACATTCCAAATGATTTGTTAATGGGTTTGATCATAATGCCAAATAACAAACATGTACGAACCTGTGTTGTAACATACGAGGACTTGAGACATCGAGAGGTGTTGAATGTATGTTGAGACAACGTGTGATTACAAGTAACTTGTACATTTTACGTTATGTATTACAAGTTACATGTTTGTCATCAATCAAAACAAACGAGACTGTATAGATTAAATATCGTAATATTTGCACTAACAATCTCCCCCTTTTTGATGATGACAAATATATGTAAACGTAATAGAAAGTAAAATGTAAAAAGTTACTTGTATCCTTACTACCTTTACATTACCTTCTCCGTTTACACTCTTCTCCCCCTTTTGTCGAAACAAAAAGGGCGTGTCCTTGGAGTTTAACTTCATTTCTCCCCAAAAAGGCGAGCTTGCATCATCCTTAGTGAAGTTAAATCATCTACTTCAATCCGTTCCTTGTTTGGTAGCGGATCCATGGATCAAATAAAGAGGCTTAACCTACATCAAGGTTAGTTTTATGCAAAAAAAATTATGAGAAATATATGAAAAAGAAAAATGCATAGCAATGTTAGCCTATTTTCCCCACTTTTTATCGAAGCACAAATGCTTGTTGAAAAGTGAGAATGATGCTAAATGCGTGCATGCTCCCCCTTGACGGTTGCTCCCCCTTGTTTGAGGCGTCAGGGTATGATTAAAAACCTACAAAACAAATATTAGTGCAAAACTATATTCGTCATTGGACGAGTAAGTGTTATACAACAAAGTGTGTATAAGATGCATTCAATAAATTCTTGACGGAAGCTCCCCTTGCTCTAGGGCGTCAAGATGAACCTTCAAAATAAATATTAGTATAATAGAAGCTTTGTCTTTAGACAAATATGTCATATACAACCAAGTGTATAGACGATGCAATATGAGTGCTTAAAGGATATTCCTCCTTGTTCTAGGGTGAAGAAAAAATAATAATAATAAATAATTGATGCAAACTTCATCCTTAGATGAGTAAGTTATATACAATCGAGTGTATATGATGATGAACCTACAATGAAAAACATTAGTGCAATATATTTCATCTTTTTCACAAAGAAAAATGAGATGTATATATGTGATAAATGATATAATCAAAGATCTCATGAAGTGTAGTCTCCTAATTACAATCATAAGAAAAGTATGATAAAAACCTACAAAATAATTCCTAGAAAGAAGATATGAAGTCTTCCACCGGGTGTCCCACTAGTGGTGCTAGTGTTGGTGTCGGTTTACTAGTAGGATTCATGTGGTGATGGTAGATGACTTGAAATTTACAAAAGCAAGTTTTCGCTAATCCATGGTGGTGATGATTAGTGAAAGTGGTGATGGAAGGTGGTGGTGATTAGGTAGGAAGTTATTAAGGAGTTAGAAACTCGTATGTATAAAAGATATGGATTCATGCAATCCTTTCGTCATGTCAAGTGACCAAAGCTAAGAGAAAAAAAATATGAATGGACATTGCATTTCAATGATGCATAAGGGTTATGATTTGAATGATTTATTGATGCTAACAACCTATTGTTATGAGCAAGTTCTCATATGCTTCAACCCAAGAATAATCAATAATGCGTTAAATCTAAGAATATATAAAAGTGATAACATGAAGATAAATTCGTTCATTGATTGACACGAATTATAAAAATGACCTATACTAGGTGACAATGGGAAAGGCAGTATTAGCATAGTTTTGACCGACATGGATGATTATCACTTTGAAAAGAAGTGAAGACAATATGGAAAATACTAATAATAATAATGGGTACCTATATGAGGATGAGAATGACGTCATATAAGTGAGAGTTGGATGGACCAACGTGCTGGAAATGGCTGTTTTGATTAATATATCGTTTGCACTGACAATGACATGCATGATATATGTCAAGTGAGAAAAGGATAAGATCCTATGATGGTGTTCTAGATAGTGAAGTTGTAAGGTGCTAGGTTAAGAAAAATCATAGATTCGTTGATTGTGGAGATGAAGAAGTTTGTAAAACACATGATGTGTTTTTCACTTGATGAGGTATTGGTGCAAACTTGTGATATAAGGTTAAAAAGGTTGAACTAGTTGTGGTTTCGTGAACCGATTTTAGCTAAGTGGTGTTTGCCTATGTGTCGGTATTTTAGAGTCTAAGAGACATAAAATTTGACAAGAGACAATTATGTGAATGGATTTCTCTCCCCCTTAATTGGTGGACATCCAACATAATGTGTAATGTATCAAATAAGGAATGACAACAAAGTGTTTAGGAGGTTTTTTCGGGTTAACGAAAGAGATGAGCTTAGTGATGTTTTTCTGGATGATGGTTAGCATACAATGAACTTCATCCTTAAAGTCACGTACCTCTTCTCGATTAATACGAGATGATCGTATGATGAGGCATGTGGTTTCCTAATAGGAAGTGAAGAGGATTAGAGTATTGTTATAACTAAATAATGATGGAGCTGATTTTTGGAAAGCGGAAGCAAAAATGAGATTTGGAAAGAGGTTGGTTGAAAGACAAAAATGCAAAGCCAAACCCTCTAGAACTTAATTCTATATGCTTTTAAACTATATGCAAGTGTAGGGGTCCCATAAAGCATAGTACTAATCTACATAGCAATTAAGGGGATTATGCAAAAATGAGCATATAAAAGTTAGAACCAAGTGAGATAACAAATAATTTGTTATCAACCTACAAAACAAATTTTTTAGTGATAAAAGATGTTAACATGATAGAAATCAAATGATAACATATTATATAAGCAAAAACACATTGCACTTTAGTAGACAAGAAATCACCATACAAGATAGTATCAACACAATCATATTATGCAAGAATACAACTTTATTCAAGACATTTCATTTTGAGATTGTTTTGTCGTTAGACTAAGACGCTTAAGCATACTTGGCTTGTAAATTAACACAACAATCTAAGTGATAAATTTGTAAGATAAAAAGGTTTCTAAAAGTTTGTCATACCAAAAGCATTTTGACATATTATATGTGCATATGTAGCAAACAAATAGTGTGACAAGAAGCAAAAGAAACAAGATGAAAGATTCATGCAAGCCATGTTTAAGACATAACAATTTGGAGCATGTATCATTTGGATCGTACTACACATATATATAATGAATGCCAACTAATAGCTTTCAAACACAAACTTATCATATCAGAATTATCACGTATCAAAATGACATATTATGATTTCATAAGTAACATGTTAATCATGCTAAAATTAATTCAAAAGTAAGTATCATGCAAATAAAGTTTTAGGTTTAAACGTTTAGTAGCATGAAACAAGAATACAAGCATTATAAAGATAAAACCGTACTAAGGTTTACACATTCGACTAGTTATCAAACACTAAGATAATGTCAAATCAACTTATCGTATTAAACAAGAACATGTAATCAACACATGTAAGTGCAATGCAAGTGGTTTTACTAAGGTTTACACGTTTGACTAGTTATCAAACACTAAGATAATGTCAAATCAACTTATTGTATCAAACAAGAACATGTAATCAACACATGTAAGTGCAATGCAAGTGGTTTTAAAAGAAAAGTCATATATACTACTTGTTTGATTAGTATTCCTAAGGCGAGGCAAACTATCAATGTTTTAACACTTACTTTAGGCAAGTATAGGAAAACAGATTTTTCAAGTTGGAGAATGAATATGAGACTATTACTAGCGGTGCTCAATTAAGGCTAAACACGACCATTTTTACGGGTGATTCCACAAACCCAACTTCTCTCCAGGAAGCAATTCAACTGTTAGGTCAAATTGAGTTTCTAGTGCAATAGATTCTCCAGTAATCATTCTCATGTTAGAAAGATGGGAACTCCTACTTTTGCCTATTAAAGTGTATAAAAGATGATAGTTTACCAATACTTGGCTTAATGTGACACAACTAATATGCAATATAACTAAGGATATGAAGATGTCATGTTATACATATGAATTTTAACAATGGTGTGTTTGATAAACAATGTGTTTTAATCTTGTGTTTAGAATCGAAAGTTGTTCAAATTACACAGCTAATTGTATGATCTAATGGATGACATCTTGTACTTTAAATGTGAATTAATCATCTAAGACTAGAGAATGGAATATGTTAAACTAAGAACGTTCTCAAGAAAGCTCTTTGGAACATTATTTAACAAGAATCTAAGTGAGGTTACCAACTTCAATAGATCTTGTGTATGCTCTAAAATTGTGTAGTTTTAACCTTGGATGTGCACTCGGTTTGAGCAAAGTTAGGTTATGATGTACGCTTGAAAGGAAATAGATACAAATAGTATCTTTCAACAAATGAGATTATCCCATAGGATAAAGTTATCATGCTTATGAAAACAAGTATGACAAGATGAATTAGATATGCTAGTTCACAGAACTTGTAGATGTTTGTTTCAAGATCATTTAGCCAATGACGTGTAATGAAATCTCTTGTAACATAACTATTTATGTCGCAATAGTGATGCATAGGATATACAATATCCTTTTAACAAAATGAAAGCTTAACGCATGAATCTTAGTCATAATGTTCTTCAAAACATCATATTTTCCTAAATGAAGATATGAAGCCAAAGTGTTTGAATCGGATAGTCCCATCTAAATAAACTTGGTCTCAAGATTATATTCACTAGATGATAACAAGAGGAATTCACTCGAGTTTCTTATGTATACTCCTCAAGAGTCATTGTTGCTTGGGGTGTATGATGTTGGCTTTGAGATTGCATTTTAACATATGTTGTTAAAATGTTGATTTGAGGTTTAACGAAATTAATGCAGAAGTTTAACGATGAAGTATTACTAATACTTTGATAATTTGTGAAGGTAGTACTACTTATACCTAGTGGAAATTGACAACAATTACCAAGAGCACCATGCTTATTTGATAGTTGAGGTTCTAGCCATAATGAATTATCTAAGTCCTTATATGTTGGAAAGGATGTTTGAGTTTGTTCAAACGTGCATTTGATTCAGTACAAGTGTTGGACATACACTCAACGAATTCAAATGATGGTAAGGATGGTGGATTGGTTGATCTAGGTGGTAGGTCTTCTAGTGTCTAAATTAGGATGTGGTGATGTAGGGGTTTGTTGTGCTATGGGATTACTTAGGTTGAATATTTGTCCATAGATGTTGAACACAAAAAGTACGGATAATTCTTATGGTTCATTGGTTGCTACAACTAGTGGGTGAAGTGCTTGAGGTTTTGGTTATGTCTATGAAGCTTAGGGGCTGAGGTATAGGTTCACCTTGAAAGGGCACGTTTGATTTAAAGGATGCTCTTGGAAGTTCATGAGCAATACGCTTAATGGTGCCAAAAGATGGAAGAGGGATAAGTGGCACAGTGGGTTGTTTGCTTTGGATAAGTGTTTCAACATGTGTTTGTTAAAATACTTGGGTGTTGATTCTTCGGATATGACTTTTAATGACTACAATCGTAAGTTGCATTTACTTGAATATTTCGGATGAAATACTTAAGTTGTCAATCCTAATTTGTTGAGATTATAAAACTTAGATTGAACTCAAGGATAACAAGACTTGATAGTATGTCTTTAACATACGTGTGAGTTATGACTCTATGTAAATACTTATCGTCTTGAAGGATGACACATTATTTTCATGTTAACCAAGTGAGGTAATACATGTAGATACAAAACAATATCTATGGTCATATGATAGACTTTTGTATGATATCTTTGCAAATAATGAGTACAGATTTGTTAGTCTCGGTAAGTCATCTAAGTCATCCGCAAACGGGTGAGGAGATGTTGGTGGTGTTTGCACAAAGTACAAGTTTTGGAGACTTTGGTAGTGAAGGTGTTTTGGATGGTTGTGAAGTAGTCATAATTGTGGGTGATTTTGGTGGTGGAGTTGGAGTACTTAAGTTTAGAAAGTTCACATCTTGAATGGGTGATGAGATGTTGAGAGGTAACGAGTCTGAGGATGAGGAGTTCAAGTTAATGAAGCAACACGATCGAATGCTAATCCTAGTGGTTTTATTAAGTGGCTTATTTGAGGTTGAGGATTTTGTCATTTTGACTTTGTTTTAAGAAATGCTAAGCTTGAGGAAAAGTAACAACGAAGGTGTGAAAATGACCATCCTGAATGTGTCGATTTATGGAACAAAGGATTTACGGATTTGATGTTAATTCATACAAAGATGGTTGTTTAATGAGATGGAAGTGTCTAAGATCATGTCAAACATCCTAAGTTAATCCACTGAGGATGTGTTGAATAAGATATGAAAGATAAGCATTAACAACTATCCTAGAAACGAAATTTGGTAAATTAGATTCCAGGATTTAGTAAAATTCAACAACTTACCTGTAGGTTCCACGGCACCATTTCTTTACACAGCCGGAACCCTTAAATTGGTGCCGCCTGGTCCGCCTGTACAGGTATGGCGGTACCAAAAGCTATAACGGGCGGAACCAAATATTTGGTGCCGTCTGGTCCGTGGTGACTAGAAATCTTCACAGACCCATATTTAAACTATCGGAGACTTTTTCGAAACCTGAAATTTTTCTCAAAACATATGGCATTAACTATTTCTAGTTAGGAATAGTCAATAACGCATACACAAACATAGTGGAGCATTGATTTTGAACAAGGGCTAACGATTTTCACATATAAGTTAAAATGGGTAAAATTTGATAACACCCGTGTGCTATCCCTCTGCATGAACCAGTTAGCATACATCAATGTTTTAAGTTAGTTTATCATCCTACGAAATAAAAACAACCAAATAGTATCATACATCATTGTTTTCGTCTTGTACCAAACACTCCTTAAAATCTTCATTTTTCAAAGTACTTGACTAATTTACTTAGTACTCATTGCTAAGTGAGTTATGACATTTCATACGTTATGTGAGATTTTAGTATAACCTATGCAAAGAAAGTTATCTAATTCTACAAGTGATGGTAAAACCATTTTCTAACTTATTGCACAAAATCTAGCAAAGACCTATTGTGCATAAACAAGAAGTTGTCAAACAAGCGAATAAATAACATGGCAAGATTGACACTTATATTATGCAAACAAACAAGTGTAAACAAAAATTTGAAAATAAGCAAGCACCATATATGCAAACAACATCAACAAGTAGTCATTTAGCATAGCATAAAATAAAAAACACTTTTCGTCATTTAGCGTTTAAATATGACGATGTATACCAAGCTTGATTAGTTTCCTTTATACATATTACCAAATTAATTAGTCTCAAAAGAAGTTGTATCAAAGTTCTAAGAATACCAACTTAAATTGTTTGATTCAAAATTTTGAGTTTTTATGTTAAAGCGAAACTTAATATTTTAGACATACTGTAGTATTTGGTCTATTTTACTTATTTAAAATTGGACTCAGGCCATGAAAGTATTTTTAAGTGAAAGTAGACTCAATTACCTTTAAAACGATAGGTGGCTCGACTCGTACGGACTTACGGTTAATTAGTTATGATTTTTTGAAGTTGCCCAAAAAACTGCATATTGTACAGACGGATTCCACGGAACCAAATAAAGGGATCCGCCCTTTATAAGATTTGGTGCCGTGGTCCTCTGAGACAAATTCACCAAAACTAGTATTTGACATAGAAAAAATGTGTGTGACTTACTAGATTTCATAGTAAACATATAATACACATATTTAACAACATATCTACTTATGTAACTTATCTTAAACATTTACGGAAGTGATTTTTCAACTAGATTTATAGTTATCCCAAACACTCCTTTAAAATCATATTTCTTCGTAAATTTTCTATAAGCACTCAATACAATACTTACTAGTTCTTTCAATAAACTTTTATTTTATGTTACAAGAAAACCTTCAAGCTTGTATACAAAGTTATATTTAATAATAAAATTTCTAAGTATAATTAGCAAAGCATTTATCATATTATTTTTCGCTTCAATGGTAATTTGATACATGGATCGTACTCTATTTTAAAAACCATTTGTTTTAAAAATAAGAGCTACGTGGCTCTGATACCAATTGTGGAAACGTAGAGGGGGGGGGGGGGGTGAATACGTTACCGTTTAAAAACTTTAGATCTTTAGTATCAAATCGCTTATAAAGCTTGTTATAATATGTAAGTACCAATTATTGTTTGTGACTAATATAAAGCATAGTAAACTAAGTTGTCACATAATCATGAACACCAAACCACATCACAAACAATAGTATAGAGTAAGTATAAAAGTAAAGAGATAAAGAAAGGAAAGTGCAAACCGAACACGAGGATTTATAGTGGTTCGGTCACGGATCTCCTTTCCGCCCTACTCCACTCCCCGAGTACCCAACTCGAGAGTTACTTCACTAAATCAACAAGCTCCCTTCTCGGCGGAGAAAACCTTACAATCGTCGCTTACACTTTTTCCGGTACAAAGCTAAATACCTGGTTCTAGTTCGAGGTAGAACCAACCTAACGTCGCCTATACAATATTTCCGACACTAAGCTAGATGTCGAGTTCTTTTACAAGGGTACAACCACTTCCAATATGTTTTATGGCACAAACACATAAACCATCTAATCTAGTTTGGTGAAAGTGTTGTTATGATGCAATGATGTTTGCACTAATGATCCATGACACAAATGTCTAATGGATATGAATAACTACTTCTAAATGAACTTCCATTGATAGGAAGCCTTCATGATGAAGATCACAAGTTCCCTAAACTTCTTGTGATAGATCTTCAACTTGTGGTGAGTGGGGATGGCTAGATCTCCAAGATTTCCTTGGTTGATCAAAGAGTATGCTTACAACAAAGACGAATGTTAGAAGCATTATGATCATGACCATTAGGGTGTTTAATGTATGTTATTACATTGTTAATGATTGATCTAAATGTATGCAAGAAGGTGGAGAAGATGTGATTTGAAGTGGTGAACAAATGGGAAAACAATGGGCTTTTATTTATAGCCAAAAGTGGACAGGAGCGTCCACGGACCATGGACCCCTTAAAAGGGTTCCGTCCTTTATAGAAAAGGGTTCCGTGGGTGCCTGACAGAAAAGCTAAAAAATCTTTCTTCAAATCTTTACAAGATATTACCAAATCTTACTAAGATCACATTTGATATATTGTGTGTCAATCTAACCAAAATATTTGATGCATGACATGATGTAACATGTATTTCCATTTTTAGATTAAAAAGTTTATCAAGGTAAACTTGTAAAATGTATTATGTAACTAGTTAACAAAATGTCTAGTTACCTTTTGTAAAAGAGTGCTTGTCAAAATAAAAAATATTTTGTCAAGTGTAAGTAAACTTTAGTATTTGTATGAAATACTTGTGAATGCAAAATGTAAAATGAGGTTCGAAATAGAATGGTTAACCTATTAAAATACTTAGTGACTCTAAACGTATTTTAAACATTCTAAATGATTTGTTAATGGGTTTGATCATAATGCCACATAACAAACATGTACGAACCTGTGTTGTAACATACGAGGACTTGAGACATCGAGAGGTGTTGAATGTATGTTGAGACAACGTGTGATTACAAGTAACTTGTACATTTTACGTTATGTATTACAAGTTACATGTTTGTCATCAATCAAAACAAACGAGACTGTATAGATTAAATATCGTAATATTTGCACTAACAATCTGTTTTAAGGGAACATGCAGCGGTTCATCAATGGTTCAATATCCAACATCAACATTAACATCCAATAAGCACTTTGGTAAACACATCATTCACGCATTATGTAGGCAATTGTAGTGACAACGTGGAGAAGTAAACCCGATATGTCAAACTTGATCATGAATTGAACTTCCCCAAATTTGTTACTTAAACTTGTACTAACCCTCGTGAAAAAGAAACGGTGTACCCAATGTACAAACCTCTTGACATTCTCAATTGAGTGAGACACCGAAGTGATAGTTACGTTGTGGGTTAAACGAGAAAGAATCACAAACGTAACTAAATAGCCAAGTCTTTATCACACTCAATATACGCCCAAACAAGTCATCTTCGCGGAAGTGTAGAAAGAAAGAAGATGAAATAAGTAAACGAGCCCGGTAAACCTCACTTCAAATTCAAATAAGAAATACCATCCAAATAACCCCGGTAGTCAACCTTGTTCCAATAACAATTCAGGCTGTGACAAAATATTTTTAGTGAAAAATGTATAAGCCAAAGTATCAAACCACATCACAACAAGTGTCATCATCAAATCTCATACCCCACATCTCATCGACCAAACTCATAAAATCCAAATCTCATAAGATCAAAGCTCATATATACGATCTAAAATTGAGAATCCTAACCACAACTTTGAATCCGATCCAATAAGCAAAACGTAACTCCGATTCATTCAATACATCCAAATATTTATCCCGGAACCAAATTTTCTCCCGATACACATTAATTAATCCCAATACATAGTAAACCGCATGTCGATAAAACCATAAAGCACTAGAAGGCCCATGACCACATATGCTCATATGTAGACCCAATGATTAGCTCAAGCCGGAATAATGTTACACGGCATACATTTACATTAAACACACTTCATTAATCCAAAATGACCCAAGCCTCACATATTTGGAAATTATATATCAGTTAACACATGTCTACTCATTTGCAAGATGTGTATACCATATCATTTCCATGACACAAAATAGTACGTGAAGCCTAACATACCACATAGCCTCATAAACAACCCATGCTCCATTCGTCCATAAGGAAGCCCATGTGCAGCCCAAGAAAAACAATTCAGATCCACGGACAATATAGTACCGATCAAAATATCACAACCTTAATAATCGGACTATTTAACACAACTTCACACTTGCCCTAATCCCTTTAGCAGACGCCACAATACTTCTCATAAATCATTATCTCAAATTATCCCAAAACAAGTCCTCTACCTTAACCCTAATCTCAAAACAGTCACCTCCTTCTCTCCATCATATCAAAACAATCAATATTGTTAAGCAAAACATGCTCACCACAGGGATGGTAAGAGCTCGATGTCAAGGTCTCAACATGATAAGCCACAGGGATGGTTAAATTTCATGTCCGGATTAAGAATAGCATCAAACATAAACGAATAGCATCAAGGTAGGTATAAATTACGTTTGGTTTGAATTATTTTAACACGAACAAGTGAAAAAGAGTTAACATAATTGTTAAACTCGTTTCATTATTCGTATCTGTATATGAAGTATATACTTCAAACAGAAACGAATCTATGATGATTGTGTTTTGAGGGTATGACTAAATGGTCAGATGTAGCAATAAACTCCCCAAACCTAATCTGAGATTCCTTTTATGTTTTTCAATTTGTGCACACTTAATTTGATCAATGATGACTATCTAATTCGTGCATAGGATCCTTGTGGTCTTGATGTTACTTTCGAGTACCACGAATAGAGAAAGCTGAGATCAAAAAAAGATTGATCGAGTATAGTTGGTCTAGATGCAACATTAGCCAAACACATTTGTTGCCTGATGAATGGAATTCATTCGAATGGTATTGATACGTTTGTTATCAATTTGGCTTGTATTGGGTCAAGATCTATGATGGTGATGGTCTTAATATTGATGACTGATGATGGTTAAGTACAGAGGTCGAGAGAAGTTTTTGGTATATAGATATTAGTGGTTGGTCATGGTCATTCATCTCAATCTTCTTCTTCCCTTCTGTTAAGTCAAGTCGTTAAGTCTTTAGACTCAAGTCGCTAGGACAATAGAGTCAAGTCGCTAATAAAATTCATAACAACTCGCTAACCATTTACAAAATAACAAGCAGGTTACCAAGAGTCAAAACTCTTAGTTTTTTTAACAACCAAGTCGCTAGCCAGTCAAAACAGTAATTTAATAACCCAAGTCGCTAGCCAAAAGTTTTAAGCAAGTCGCTAGTTTACGGGTCAAGTCGCTAGCCAAGTCGCTAGCCAACTCGCTAAGCCAACTCGCTTCAGTTGTTGACTCAATAGTCAACAACTCGCTACCAAGTACAAGCACACGTCGACAAGTCGCCATCAAGACTTTTAGCATTTTCCGATGAGTTTTCCGACTATTATTCCGACCATATTCATATATAAACCCAGAAAACTTGTTTTGACCCAAAAAAATGCATATGAGATTCATTGTTTGCCCAGAAAATATTCAAATGATACATCTTTTTGACTCACTTATATGACCAAAAAACTGTCTTTAGAAAAATGCATAGGGAAATCCTCTTTGACCCATTAAGACCACTGATTGACCACCATATTACACAGAATTGGTAACAAAAAAGATGTCTAAAAACAATGATATAAACTGTTTGGACCAAAAGAAACACAAAACATAGTTAAAACAGTTATACCACTATTTCAGAAAAAACTATTCCGACACCAACAAAGTATATAAAAACAGTTAAGACAAGATTCGAACCACAAACAAATCATCAAAACACAAAAACCTTGGCTCTGGTACCAATTGTAGGATCGTTATTTTTATTGTGTTGATGATTCGGGTGGTCTTGGATGATCAAAGTACATGTTTGCCATAGTTAGAGAGTTAGTAGAGAGAGAGGGTGTTCTTGCTAGAGGTTTACACCAAAGTATGGAATATTAGATTGAAAAGCACCACCCCTTCCATCCATGGAAGGGGTATTTATAGTTACAGACATAACGACCTCCTATCGGCCTGTGGATCAGGGATACAGTGGGTAAAGACCCGTCCTTCCTCCACGGTGTTGCACTAAGCTATACTACGCTACAAACTAATAAGTAAACTACTAAATAACGTAACTAATGACAAGTCTACGAGCTAACTTAAGCTAGATAACATTTGGGGTGACCGACTCTTCACTATGGAATTTTCTAATTCCTAACACGTACACCTGCATAAACACATACAATCGGTATGGAGAAAGTTATCGAACCATCGCTGATATGAGATCGATTTGAGATGCTCACTCTCATAATAAATAACTAAACTAACAACTAAGAATTACTCATAAACTAATTTTATTCATTTTTTTTCTTCACTTACTCTTTTCCATGTAACTTTAGTACACTTTAAATAGGAAACCAACTACATAATGCATGTACTAAACTTAAGGAAATAAACAAAACATAGGAACATGGCTACTGATAACAAAACATGCATGGAACAAACTTCTAATGGTGACTCCCAAGTTAATGCATGGTACTTCTAGTCTAACATGCAACAACTAATTAACAAGATAATGGTCTTTTGTCTCTTGCGCGTATCAGTCGTCCACTCCACCAAATGTCACTGGTAAAGTGCTCCATCAAACACCGCCAATCAGGTGATCCCCAGTTCCAACGAACAACATCCCATTCCCAGTATAGCAAGTTTTCTGGCCTCATGCGGGGGTTTATTTTTAAATGCTTTCAACCTGAAATGTCAAACGTAACAATATCATTAGTATTTGAGAAAACAGAAACGTTTTTATGTTGATGTTGTATATTGTCGTTGAATTGGTTAGGGAAAAGCATTGTTACCCTTGAAACCCAACGGTGGGGTGTTACATATACATATACATATGTCATCATATTGGACATATTAATTGTTGTTTCGCGCTCAACTTCGATGGTCACCTTAGGTGTTGAGGTGGGTGAAAGAGATAGGGACTGTAGCAAGTTCGCGGCATTGCTAGTGGTCGGCTCAGGTTGGTATAACCCATGTTTAGCTTATAACAGATGAAATTTGTGCGTGTTTATTTGTTTGTGTACCAATAGGTTTTGGTGTGTGTTGCCATTATATATTGTTACACGAAAGGGGCAAGATTGATATTGTGGGTGGCTAATGTTAAGGAAGCTAATAGTTGGGAGGGAAGCTAATGTTAAGGTGATAACGCTACACGTGTCGTTCGGGGTCAAAGGAACTTCCTTTTCGTCGAGCAAGTTTTTCAACACCCTAGGCAGTGAACCTAATCGTTGTAGTGTAGTATTAGGGTAAGCCACGGGAATTGATATCGTTCTCTAAGAGAATAGGAATGCTAGTGAGAAGTTACTACGCTAAGGTTGGGGTTGAGGAATATTATTTTTTATCTTTTTATGTTTTTTAGGAAATGGAAAGGTACAAATCTCGGGGTTTGGATTTGGGGGTTGGTATTTCTACCGATCACTCTACTTATCTAATTGTCTAATCTAGTGGTGTATGTAGTCTATGTCTAATTATTGTGTGCTCGTATGATGATTTAAAGATGTGTTTACTTAGGTTTTATTACTCCTTAATTATCTCCTATTGATGGTTGAATTGTCACGTCCTTATTCTTAATCGCGTTGTGTGTCTAAGGTCGTAGGGTATGCATTTATCCCTAACTCTTTGAAACTACCAAAGGGTGTCGCCTACAAAATCTCTAGGATTTATAAACTTTAACTCTAAGGTACTCTTCGGATGGTTAGGTATTATAAACTAAGGTTCACAAAGATTAATCAAGCATTAACTACACAACGGATGACCTATCGCATTACTAGATCATTAACAATTAAGATAAGAGACAACCAATCAATATTCAATAATTAAGTTTCATATTCCCTAAGCAAACACACAAGTAAATTAGTCGGACATGGGGAACATGCAAGCATACACACAAGTAATTGAAGACATAATTAAATTAATGAAGTAAAACACTTATCTTGATGTAAGATAGGGTTTGGAAACCTAAAATACTGTACAAGACAGCCTTGGTTCGGTTTAGGTTTTTACTCCAAAAGACTACACACTGAAAACTAAAAAATTCGGATTCTATATATAAGATTACATATGCGACGGCGTCACCCTTTGATTTGCCACATTAGTCTTGCGACGGCGTCACCTTATGCTTGTGACGCCGTCCCTTCAGTCTCTGACGTCGTCTGGATCAAATCTAGGCCGTCTGAGTTGCGACGACCTACTCTTTTAAAACCTGAAGCCGTCACTTCAAAATAAGCAATTTGGCTACTGTATCGTCACAAAACATCTTCCGACGGCGTCACAGGTATAACCTGACGCCGTCCCCTTCAGTTTCAGCAGCTTGAGTGTCTCGATTCTTGACTTTGGCCATTTTCTTCGTATATTCGCGCCTTTTCGTCCGAATAAGTGTCATTCCAGCATTTTACCTTCAAGATACCTAAAAAGTGAAAAGGAACGATATTAAGTAATAACGGATACAAAAGTGATCAAATAAGAGCTTAAACGACCCCTAAACAAGGTACATGTTAAAACCTTATCAAATATCCCTACACTTGGTATTTGTTTGTCCTCAAGCAAATGTTCTTTTAGCCAATTAATTTATAAGTTAGGGGTCATGAAGCATTGGTTTAGAACAATCCACAACACACATAAGCCCCGCAAAAGTCATAACAAGCACAGAAATTACATACTAGCACCTCACATGGGGTGTTTGGATACGCACATCTCTCGGGTGTATATGAAATATAACAAGTTGGAAATGGAAGATAAACACTCATTAACCGATCCTAGTACATAGATTACCATAGGCTTGAGACTAGATCAAACCTCCATCGCTTTGGCGTAAGCACCTAAGAAAGACTATCAAAGAGGTCTTTTAAAGGGTTGTAATGTTAGGCTTACGGTAGGGAAACAAAGGGTTTGGTGGGATAGGCTATTTAGTGGTGGCAAGTCAAAAATCTTTATGTTACAAGCATGCGAAGAATGGCGTTGCTAAGCCAAGACTCGACACTCTAGACTCTAGATTACTAAAACAAACAAACATAATTTAAAGATAGATGTAGGATGGTAGCCCGTATTTTTTTTTCAACACTTTATTTTTTTTTCCATACACTTTCACTCTACCATCCTCTATAATAACATCAAAATGATGGGGATTTATAGGCACATCCCTACACTTGAATTTTTATTACTCTAATCACTAATTTTACCCGAATTGAAAAGATCAAAACACTTGGAGTACATTATTACGCAAATAAAGGGAATTTGAATTTAACGTTCCCTTCCCGTCATTTCATAAACTTTAACTTTTCCCATGAGTCCTAATCGTCCCAAAACTGTGTATAAAGGATATGACTCGACTTAGCAACTTATGCAAGCAACTAGATAATTGAACTAAGGGTTTAGTGTGATAACAATAATGCACTAAAAGTGAGTGCATACAAGGTAGGCTAAGGCGATTTGGGTGTACATTTGGGGGTGGGGTGTAAACAATGCTCTTCATTGATATTCCGGAAAACCGAAACATCACGAGAACCGCGAAAAAGATAGGCTCTGAGGGGTTAACTAGGGGTATCGTGTACTAAAGATGAGTACAACGCAAAGGTGTGGGGGAATTACTCAATCGATGTGAAAGAAGTAATTATATTACGGGTATCAAACAAGGGTTATCCTAATGCCTCTTATCATTTAGTTATTCCTAACTACACAAGTGTAGTCTTACTAGCGATCTCGGGATGCATCATAAAACAAGTTCTAGAATCTATTATACTACCGGTTCACACACTAAGCATTAAAGATGAATGCTTTAATTCCTACTAATCTAAGGGCGATCCTCACATTTTTGGTGGAATTTAAGTGGTAAAGGGTTTTTGTGCTAGTCATATAACTTCCTATCCATGAGACGCTTTATTAATACTAATGGCCCACTCCTATATGTCATGAAAAATTTTAAATTTGGTGCCAAAATTACCCTAACCGACATTTTCTCATGGTTTATTACACAAATGCAATTGGACAAAGCAAACATTCAAGGATAAGCATAGTTTCAAAGTTCCCATTTTATGATAATGGAAGGTAATAAAAGATAAAAGAAACTAGTACTCCCCTGATTAGCTCGGTAGGATCCGTGTAAAGTGGTGGTTACATTCTTCAAGAAGAACGTTTGCGTGAAAAGCTCCTTCTCATCTTATGTATCTTCTTCTTGATAAATTAAACCTACACACTTGAAGAAAACAAACGAAACCTTCGCGTAAAATCGGCGGTAATAATATATATAGGACTCTACTAAACTAGGATATAATGCTTGTGGAATGGATGTTTACAGAATTTCTGGAAAATTAAGACCTGAAAAATTCCAAAAAATTATAAGTAGCTCAGAATCTGGAAAAATTTCATGCAAAACATCCATTATGACTCGATACAAGCATTTGACTCGAACAAACACACATGTATATCTTTTAATTAATTGAAATTCTCATGTTTACGTTTCTTTTGAAAACGTGTGTAATCCTCCCTACACTAATCCCTTATGTAAAATACCTTTATATGTAATTAAGACGAGGTTAAAGACAAAATAAAACATTTTTACAAATTTAAGCATGAGAATAAACAATCAATAAAAGATATATGACACAAACAAGCAAACAATTAAGCATGGGTTGCCTCCCACGAAGCGCTTTTCTTTATTTATGAGTCTTGTAGCTAGACTCGTAGTCGTGCCCCTACGTGACTTCATTACCATCACCTTCTTCTAAAACAATATCTCCATCGTTGACCATTTCATTATTATCCAACTGATAATGTTTCACACGTTGCCCATTTACAGTAAATTCCATTCCATCGTGGTCCAGTAGTACCACAGCTCCATTGCTCATCTGCTTCTTTATTGAAAAAGGTCCATACCATCTCGATTTAAGTTTTCCCGGAAATAATCTCAGTCTTGAATTATACAGGAGCACCTTATCTCCTTCCAAAAACTCTTTAGGATTCTTTATTCGTTGATCATGCCATTTTTTTGCCCTTTCTTTGTATGTGATCGACGATTCATAAGCTTCCAGTCTTAGTTCATCCAGTTCTTGAAGCTGTAAGAACCTATTTGACCCTGCTTCAGAATAATCCATATTACAGGCCTTAAGTGCCCAATACGCTTTTTGCTCAAGTTCAATAGGGAGGTGGCACGCCTTCCCGTATACCAAGCGAAAAGGGGTTGTTCCGATAGACATTTTGTAAGCAGTTCTGAATGCCCAGAGTGCCTTATCCAGTTTGAATGCCCAATCTTTTCTATTCTGGTGGACTATTTTTTCAAGTATCCGCTTTAATACCTTATTTGTGTTTTCTACTTGTCCATTCATCTGAGGATGATATGCAGTAGAAAATCTATGCGGAACGCCATACTTCTTCATTACCTTCTCCATTTGAGCATTGAAAAAGTGGGTTCCTCTATCACTGATCAATGCCTTGGGAATCCCGAATCGTGCGAAGAGCTTTTTAAGAAAATGAATGACTACTCTTGCATCATTAGTTCTAAGGGCTTGGGCCTCCACCCATTTGGATACATAGTCGATAGCTACGAGAATGTATTCATTTCCTCCGGATGATGGAAAAGGTCCCATGAAATCTATACCCCAAACATCGAATATTTCGCAGACCTGTATATAATTCTGAGGCGATTCATCCCTTCGCGAGATGTTTCCCGATCGTTGGCATGCATCACACGTTTGAACCAATCTTTTATCGTCTCGAAAAATAGTAGGCCAGTAGAACCCGGCATCGAAAACCTTCCATGCCGTGACATTTACACCGTGATGTCCCCCAGATGGTCCCGCATGGCATTCTTTCTAAACTCGATCAATCTCCTTTCCGGCCACGCAACGCCGAATGATTTGATTGGGGCATATGCGGAATAGGAAGGGTTCATCCCAGAAGTAATGTTTAAGTGTAGTGAAGAATTTTCTCTTATCTTGCTTAGTCATGTAATTTGGCAAAACCCTATTGGATAGATAGTTAGCGTAATCCGCATACCATGGCTCAATTTCCTTAATGGCCATTAGTCGCTCCTCGGGAAAAGAGTCGTGAATCTCTGTATGGTCCAACTTTTCAAGATCAGGGTTTTTCAAACGTGACAGATGATCAGCAGCAAGATTTTCAGCCCCCTTTTTATCTCGAATTTCAATGTCTAATTCTTGAAGTAATAGAATCCACCTAATGAGTCGGGGTTTTGCATCTTGCTTGGAAAACAAGTAGCGTAAGGCGGAGTGATCAGTGAAGACGACAGTCTTAGAAAGGACGAGATATTGCCTGAACTTGTCGAAGGAAAAAACCACAGCTAGAAGCTCTTTCTCGGTGGTCGTGTAATTTTCTTGCGCTACATTCATGGTTTTGCTAGCATAGTAAATTGGTTGAAAATGCTTTTCTTTTCTTTGGCCAAGCACGACGCCTACAGCATTATCGCTAGCATCGCACATGATTTCGAATGGCTGTGACCAATCAGGGGTGACCATTATTGGAGCCTGAGTGAGATCTTTCTTTAGACGATTGAATGCTTCTTTGCATTCTTCCAAAAAATCAAAAGGGGCATCCTTGACAAGAAGCTGCGTCATTGGGCGGGCAATTTTCGAGAAGTCCTTAATAAACCTTCTATAAAAGCCCGCATGTCCTAGAAAGCTTCGAATGGCCTTAACGGTAGTGGGATAGGGTAGTTTGGATATCGCTTCGATTTTTGCTCTATCGACCTCGATTCCATTTCTGGAGACTTTATGCCCCAAGACAATTCCTTCTCTTACCATGAAGTGACATTTTTCCCAATTCAGGACCAAATTAGTTTCTTCACACCGTTTCAACATCGTCCTAAGGTTGGATAGACAAAGGTCGAAGGAATTCCTAAATACCGAGAAATCATCCATGAAGACTTCCATGTTGTCCTCAATTAGTTCATGGAATATGGCCATCATACATCACTAAAAGGTGGCGGGGGCGTTGCATAACCCAAAAGGCATTCACTTGTAAGTAAAAGTCCCGTATGGGCATGTAAACGTACTCTTTTCTTGATCTTCAGGGGCAATGGGGATTTGGAAGTATCCTGAGAACCCATCGAGGAAACAGTAGTACTCATGCCCGGCTAACCTTTCGAGCATTTGGTCAATGAATGGCAGAGGAAAATGATCCTTCCGGGTGGCATCATTTAACTTTCTGTAGTCGATACAAACACGCCAACCAGTAACCGTTCTCTGTGGCACTAAATCACCCTTTTCATTCTTTACAACCGTCATTCCTCCCTTTTTTGGAACCACTTGGACTGGGCTGACCCATGGGCTATCTAAAATGGGGTAGATGAGACCGGCATCGAGAAGCTTGACGACCTCCTTCTTTACTACCTCCTTGATATTAGGGTTAACCCTCCTCTGCAATTGAACGGTTGGTTTGTAATCTTCTTCCATGAGGATTTTATGAGTACAGAATGTAGAATCAATACCATTAATGTCAGCAACACTCCATGCGATCACCCCTTTGTACTCTTTTAAAACTTCCAAGAGCTTCTCTTTCTGACCAGTGGTCAGCGAAGAGCTTATGATGACAGGGAGTTGGTCCTCTCCTTGAAGGAAGGCGTATTCTAGGTGACTCGGGAGATCTTTCAGTTCTAAGTTAGGGGGTTCCTTGATTGATGGTTTTAGCTTGTTTTCTGGCTTTTGAAGCTCAATGGGTTCAATTTCTTCCCTACGTGGATAAAAGGAAACAGCTCTAACCATCTCAATTTCTTCATCGTTGTATATTGTGTTGTTATCATCATTCATGAATTCGTTTAATAGATACTCGTCAATGCAGCCATCTATGTCATCAACAAATTCATCAACTTCCTCAACAAAATAAATAGGGTGATCGTAGGAGGAGGAATGACTCATAGAATCCTTGATGTCGAAGGTTAAGCTCTCGGACCCCACTCGTAAAGTGAGTTTACCATCATGAACATCGATAATGGCACGAGCTGTAGCCAAGAAAGGTCTTCCAAGGATTATTGGGACTGAGTTATCTTCCTCTATTTCTAAAATCACGAAATCAACTGGAAACTTGAATTCTCCTACCCTTACAAGAACATTTTCACAAACTCCAATGGGATATTTGATTGATCGATCAGCTAACTGAATACTCATTCTGGTTGGTTTCAGTCCTGAATATCCGAGTTTGAGGAACAAGGAATGAGGAATCAGGTTAATGCTTGCCCCAAGATCCGCCAAGGCGTTTTTCATAAAAAGCGCCCCTATAGAGCAAGGAATGGTAAAACTGCCTGGATCTTCTTTCTTCTTGGGCAGGCCTTTCTGGATGACAGCCGAGCACTCTTCCCCTAATGATATCAACCCTTCAAGTTTCTTTCGATTAGATATTATCCTCTTGAAGTATTTGCTATGTTTAGGGATATGATAGAATACATCAAGAAGTGGTATGTTGATGGAAGCCCGTTTTAAGTAAGACAATATTCTCTCATTGTCTTCTTCAGCCTTTTGATTCCTTAGACGCGAGGGATAAGGAATCCGTGCGAGAGTTGGTCGCTGGGCAGGTGCTGGTGTTTGTGGAGGGGGATCGTGAGGGGGTTCAGGAATTGCTTCGTTTCTTGACGCGGGCTCCTTGGTGGTGGGATTCTGGTCAGGGTGTGGGGGATCTTTGGTAGTAATTCCTGACCGAGTAGTGATGGCACAATTTGGATCATGACGGGTTAGGACAGGTTCGCTTATTATTTTGTGGAGCTCGGCGAATTGACTTTCTAATTCAGCTTGCTGCTCTTGAATGAATCCTTCAAGACCTTTTAAGAGTGTGGCCCCTTCTATGGTAAATTGCCCGAGTTCTTTTTCAAAGGCATCATGGATGGTGTATTCAGATCCCTTCTGTCCTTTAGTCTTCCATTTCAGATTACCCCAAGGATTGCATTCATCGTTTTGATAGAATGTAAGAAGTGAAGGGTCATCATAAATATCATGACTGGAAAAGAAGACGCTCTCTTGGCGTGTGTCATCATGTTGGGAATTAAGGAAAACTACTGATTCTGCCGAAGCATAAACTACTGATTCTGCCGAAGCATCTGTCGAAGAGATTCTGCCGAAGAAGAATGGATTCTGCCGAAGTTATACTTCAGCAGAAGTGTTAAAGCAGATATTGTGTTGCTGCTGAAAGTGCGAACCACGTAGGAGAGATAAGCTCAGTTTAGAGTAAAAGTCAGCGCCGTATGCATAGGTTGGCGCCGTATTAAGTAGAGCTTACTCAGAATAAACAATATGATTAACAAAACAATATGATTAGTTGCATGCTTGTCTAGATGCATGCTTAGTCTATGTTAGTATTAGGAGCGTAAATTGTCAACGCTCATTAGGGTTTCTTGCCTATATAAGAAACCATGTTAGTTTGTAATAGACAAGCTTTTCTCAAGTTTCTCAAGTCTTGTATACTATCCGAAACATAGAGTTTCTATAATCAAAGATCCATAGAGGATCAAAAGTGTTCTTAGTTATTATAACTTGTATTTATTTTCCGCTACAATACCAAGTTGTAGAGATCTTCTATTAGTTTGCTTGTGATTACATAGGCAACACTAACGATCTCCGAGTGCTTAAGATCTATCAAGGTCTTGGTTTTCAACAAGTGGTATCAGAGCCTCGGGAAAGTCTCTACGATACTAAGAACCATTCTCAACCCCAAACAATCAAACATTCATTCACCATGCCTGGATCCGATAATGAAAATGAAGTCACCAACTCAAACACCACCAACACCACTTCCATGCAACAGCTCAGTCTCACAAACAGCAATGGTAAATTTCCTTATTTAAAAAGGGAAGAATATGAACTTTGGACTATGAAAATGGAAAACTGGATTTCCAATATTGATTGGAATCTGTGGGAGGTAGTGAAGAAAGGAAACAGTCTAAAGAAGATGATTCCTGACAGAGATGGGAAGTTTATCATGGCTCCACCAAAAACTGCTGAAGAAGTGCTGGCCATGCAGAGAGAGCATAAAGTGAAAACTATTCTGCTTCAAGCCATACCTGAAGATCATCAATGTGATTTTCACCATATGGATGATGCTAAAGACATATGGATGGCTCTCAAAGCAAGGTTCGGTGGAAATGAAGAATCAAAGAGAATGAGGAAGTCCATGCTAAGACAACAGTTTCAGGACTTCAATATATCAGAAGAAGAAGGTATCCACAAGGGATACGACAGGTTCCATAGGATCTTGAGTCAGCTGAATCAGCTGAACGCTAAACCGGATAATGAAGATTGCAACTCAAAGTTCTTGCGGTCCTTGCCGCCATCATGGTTGCATGTTAGTATAGCACTCAAGGCTAAAGGAGGGTTGGACATGCTCACTTTTGATGAGCTGTACAACAGACTCAGAACTCTTGAACCAGATGTCAGGACTCCCTACCGTACATCTTCTTCTAACCATGCAGCTTTTGTTGGGACATCTCATTCCAACATGATGGTACAAGTTCCTAGCTCCAACTATTTTCCATCATCTCCTAGTTCCAACTACTTTCCAGCATCCAGCTCTCCCACTCCACCACATAACACTCGTCCCACTCCACAATCTTCACAACCTAAGACTAGTAGTGTGATGGAGGATGTTCTTCATTCGTTTGTTGCTGACTATGATACTCAGCAGTATCTTGCATATGAAGACTTTGATCAGTTGGACCCTCTTGAAATGGAGGAAATGAAGCTGAAAATGCAGGTGGCATTGCTGTCAGTAGACATCAAAAGGTTTGAAGAGAAGGCTGGAAGGAAGTTTGTTTTCAAGGGAAAGGAACCAGCTCGCTTTGATAGGAGGAAAGTCAAGTGCTTCACTTGTCATCAGATGGGGCATTTCTCAAGAGAATGCAAGGACAAAAAGAGTGGAGAAGGAGCCAAATATCTTTCATATCAGCAGAAACAGCAGGAAACTGGAGCTTCAGCAGCTCTCCTCACCATGGATGAACAGGTCAACTGGACTGCACATGAACCTGTTAATGAGGAAACTCATGATACTGACAAGCTTGGACTGCTTGCAAGGTGCACTTCGGATGAAAGGCATGATCAGTTTGCCTTGATGGGACTATCTCAGGTACACAATTGTATATTTGGCTGTAGTCTAAGATACAATGAACTTAAAGAAGAATTTGATGCTATGAAACCTAAGTTTGATGCATGCTATATTGATAATGAAGCTCATAAACTTGCATTAAAAACTGTAGAAAGACAAAAAGTATGGTTTCAAAAGAATCAAATAGCTTATGAAGAAAAGATAAAAGTTTTACAGTTTGATCTTGAAGTGGCTAATAATTACTTAAAACTGTCTGAGAAAGCTAAGGATGAAGCTGTGTCTGAGAACCTAGAGCTTAAGGCAAAACTAGCTGAGGAAATTGCTAGGAATAATGAATGGCAAATGTCTGGTAAAAGCTTAAATAGAATTATCTATTCTAGTCAATCTCAGACATATCCTATAGGTTTGGGTTTTCAAAATTATGTAGGTCCGGAAGCTAAGTATGATGGGCGTAAATCTACCCCAGCTGGCCTAGCTAATTATGTTAAGAAAGGTGATATGCATGCTGTCCCTGGACCTATTAGAGGTGAATTTATGCCCACAGACCTATCCATCACTGTTGACTTTGATGGATCACATCATCTATATGGCAAAAAGTCAAAAGACTTGCCAGACCCTGATACCTCATCTAATGACTTTGTCTCTTGCTCTAACAGTGACAATTCATCGGATCAAGGGTCCACTTCCTATGAAAGCTGTGATTCAAATGAGAAGTCTGACCTTCCCAAGCCTGAGCCTACACCCAAGTCTGCACCCCAGTCTACTTACAAGCCTTCTAAGGAAACTGCTGAGGAATCCACTTCCAAGATAGTTTCTTCTGAAGACTTGTCTTTTAAATCTTTGAATAATCAGTCTGTTAAAAACAATTCCTTGAATGTATCTGTTTTAAGTACTTCTGCATGTAATCAAACATCTCCCTATTTGAATAAATCTTCCAAGAAGAAGACTTGTTTTGTATGTGGAAGTAAATTTCATTTGATTAAGGATTGTGAGTTTTATGAACAAAGATTGGGTGCATGTGCTACTCACCAGAAACACAAATCTAACTGGACCAATGTTGCAAATATTCCACCTTATGTCCCACAAGCTGCTTATACTAACTCTCATTGGAGAGGTTCTGTTAACAGACCTAATGTGCAACCAACTAGCTCATACTTTAAACATGGTCATTGGCCTACATATGTTGACTCTATGTATGCTGGGATGGGATATGGGAGCACTGCTGTGAAGCCCTCAGCAGGTTGTTCTTGGACTAAAAAGGGACCCAATTACCAATGGAGGACCAAGAACAATGGTGGATCCTCTAAATCTTCATGCCCTAAACCTGTGATCCACAAGGCAGGTTCAAGTCAGTAATGACTTGAACCTCCATTGTATACTAACCGTATGTATATATTTTGTTGTTGTTTGTAGGATCATCCCCTTAAGCATAAGAATATTGGTATTGTTGATAGTGGTTGTTCCAGAAGCATGTCTGGAAACAGAGATATGATGCACAACTTTGTTCCTATAGAAGGAGGAGGCAATGTAACTTTTGGAGGAAGTGATGGGAGTATCACAGGGAAAGGCACCATAAAGACACCTCATCTAGATTTTGAAAATGTGTACTATGTTAAGGAACTTCAGCATTTCAACTTGTTCTCTGTCTCACAAATCTGTGACACTAAGAAAAAAGTTCTCTTCACTGAGAATGAATGTCTTGTGCTGTCTAAAGACCTCAAACTCCCAGAAGAAACTTCAATTCTGCTGAAGGTTCCTCGTACTCACAATTTATACACATTCAACCTTAATGAAGTGCAACCAGGTGGTGACCTCACTTGTTTGGTGGCTAAAGCATCTCTTGATGAGTCCACTAAATGGCATAGGAGGATGGCTCATGTGAATTTCAAGACCATTAACAAACTTTCTAAAATGGGTCTTGTTGAAGGTCTTCCCACCAAAGTATTCACAAATGATCATAATTGTGTCGCTTGCAACAAAGGAAAACAACACAGAGCTTCTTACAAAGCTATCAATGCTATGAGCATCATTACTGAACCTCTTCAGTTGCTTCACATGGATCTGTTTGGTCCAACTCAAGTCAGAAGCATTGATCATAAGTTCTTCTGTTTGGTTATCACTGATGGCTATAGCAGATTTTGTTGGGTGTTCTTTCTCAGAACCAAAGATGAAACCTCTCAAGTGCTGACTAAATTCATCACTCTCGTTGAAAATCAGTTGAACAAAAAGGTCAAGGGTATTCGGTGTGATAATGGGACAGAGTTCAAAAATGCAATTCTAATAGAACTCTGTGGGTCAAAAGGTATAAAAAGGGACTATAGTAATCCAAGAACCCCACAACAAAATGGGGTGGCTGAAAGAAAGAATAGGACCTTAATAGAGGCTGCAAGATCAATGCTTGCAGACTCTAAGCTGCCCACTATGTTCTGGACTGAAGCTGTTGGCACAACGTGCTATGTGCTAAACAGGGTCTCCATAACAAGACCTCAACTCAAAACACCTTATGAACTTCTCTTTGGGAAGGTTCCTGTCATTCACTACCTAAAACCTTTTGGCTGTCAAGTGACCATTCTGAACACAAGTGATCCGTTGGGAAAGTTTGATGAGAAGGCTGATGATGGCTATATTGTGGGTTATTCAGCTCATAGTAAGGCCTACAGGGTGTACAATTTGCAAGCCAAAAAGATAGAGGAGACGTTGAACCTGAGATTTTTGGAAGATAAGCATAATGTTCAAGGACAGGGTCATACATGGTCTTTTGACCTTGACTACTTAACTGATTCCTTGGGTTACACTAGACACTTGGCTAACCAAAATGCAGGTTCTCAAGCTTCTCCCGCTAACAATGCAGGTCCCTTAGATGATGACTCTGACAAAGAGTTTGAAGATGATGAGCAACCTATACTTGTGCCTTCTTTCTCCCCTAACAATATTGCAGGTACCACCTCCAAGGATATTGCTGACACGAGTGATGATGATGACTCTCATTATGCTGAGGACCTGGCTAGGCTTCAGACTCAAGAGTTTGCTGCCAAGCTTGAAGCAGAGAAACTGAATGGGGAGGTGGCTAATGAAGGAATCAGTAGAAACCACTCATCTGCTGAAGTTGACTCTGCCACACCTACCATTCCCAAATCTGCTGAAGGCTATACTATTCCTGTGCAAGTGTCTTCAGCCTTTGGAGAACCTCATACACGCTTTCCAAAACCCTCCGATCTTGGAAATCATCAACCCAAAGCTGGCATTTTCACCTCACCCTCATATGATGCTGAATTTGAACCAACAATCACCAATGTTGATTATTCCATTGATGTCAGCCCCACTGCTACTCAGAGGATCAACATTACTCATCCTCAATCCAACATCATAGGTGATCTTCTGGCACCTGTTAGAACTAGAAGGGCTATCAAAAGTCCTCAATTTGGGCAGATTGCTTTTCTCTCTTATGTCTCCAACCAGCAAAGAGACAATCACACAGACTTCAAACATTGTCTGTTTGCTTTTTTTCTCTCTCAAGTGGAACCAACCAGTGTATCTCAAGCTCTTAATGATTCAAGCTGGCTAGAAGCAATGCAAGAAGAAATGCAACAATTTCACAATCAGCAGGTTTGGATTTTGGTTCCACTCCCTGATGGCAAATATGCCATTGGGACAAAGTGGATTCTGAAGAATAAGAGAGATGCTCGTGGTGTTGTGATAAAAAACAAAGCAAGATTAGTAGCACAAGGCTTCAGACAAGAGGAAGGGATTGATTATGATGAAGTGTTTGCCCCTGTTGCCAGAGTAGAAGCTATTCGCATTTTCTTGGCTTATGCTTCTTACATGGGTTTCATGGTGTATCAAATGGATGTCAAAGGTGCTTTTCTGTATGGTGAGATTGAAGAGGAGGTTTATGTCACTCAACCAAAGGGATTTGAAGACCCTGATCACCCAAATCATGTTTACCAGGTTGTTAAAGCTCTTTATGGCTTACATCAGGCACCAAGAGCTTGGTATGCTAGGCTTTCATCATTCCTGCTGAAGCATGGCTATAGGAGAGGTGCTATTGACAAAACTCTGTTCCTAAAGAAGAATTACTCAGACATCATTCTTGTGCAAGTTTATGTGGACGACATTATTTTTGGCTCCACAAATGAAGCGTGGTGTAGGGAATTTGAGGAACTGATGAAGGGTGAATTTCAAATGAGTGCTATGGGTGAACTTACTTTCTTTTTGGGTCTCCAAGTTCAGCAGAAACAAGATGGCATTTTTATCTGTCAAGATAAATATGTGAGGGACATTCTGAAGAAGTTTGGTATGGAAGGTGTTAGGAATGCCACCACACCTTATGAAGCTCCAAAGACTAAAGCAAATAATGAACCAGATCTACCTGTGAATGTTCATCTGTACAGGTCCATGATAGGTTCATTGATGTATCTGACAGCTTCAAGGCCTGATATTACTTTTTCTGTGAGTGTTTGTTCTCAACATCAAGTCACTCCACTTACTTCCCATCTAAATGCTGTCAAGAAGATCTTTAAGTACCTCAAAGGCCAACCTCTTTTAGGCCTTTGGTACCCAAAAGAGTCTCCTTTCAAGCTGGAAGCATATAGTGACAGTGATTATGCTGGTGCAAATCTGGATAGAAGATCCACAACTGGAGGCTGCCAATTTCTTGGCAAGAGGTTGATTTCTTGGCAATGCAAGAAACAAACCATTGTGGCTGCCTCAACTACTGAAGCAGAGTACGTTGCTGCTGCAAATTGCTGTGGTCAGGTCCTCTGGATTCAAAACCAATTGCTGGACTATGGGTACAACTTCATGAACACTACTATTCATATAGATAATCAAAGTACCATCTGCATAGTCAAAAATCCAGTTTTTCACAGCCGAACAAAACACATTGAAATCAGGCACCACTTTATAAGGGATGCATATGAAAAACATTTGATAAAAGTGGCTAAAATCCATACTGATGATAATGTGGCAGACCTATTAACAAAAGCGTTTGATGGACCAAGGTTTCAACACCTCGTGGTCAATATTGGAATGTTAAACCCTTAAATGCATAGTTTGAGGGGAGGCATAGGCCTCAGGGGAGGCATATGCCTCAGGGGAGGATTTTGTACAAACTCTGCATATTTTGTTTGTGTCATATTTAGTTCAATAAACAGTTTTTCTAAATTTGATTCGATCAGTTTATAAAAACATCATTTTGACAATAGTGATAGCGTTTATTTAATAGATTTTATCTTTTTGATTTTCTCTATTTGCATTTTTGCCTCTGTTGTTTATGATTCTTTGCTAACACTAACTGTCTAATTTTTTGTTAGCTTGTTTTTGTGTTGTTCTTGTGGAGTGTTGTGTCTGTTTTGCAGATGTCTAGATTACAGTTTGTCCATTTCATGATCATGTTCATATTCATCAAGAATGACTCAATGGTACATGGTTAAGATAGCTATAAGAGTGTTGCTTGTTTCTTCTGATATCAAAGTACTGAAGCATACAATTTGTTTCAACTGAAGTAATAATACTGAAGAAAAGAATTTGAAGTCAAATTGTTCATTCATTCATTCAAGAAACAGTTTATAGCTTACAGCTTACATAAAGTCAACCTACTACTATGCATCTTCAAGATACGAGCTGTACACTTAAGCTAAGCCTAATATAGTGTATATCCTTCATTCCGAAATCTAAGAGAATGTTGGATATGCATTTGATGCTGGCTTTGCTTTCGTAGGTCTTGCTTAACCACCCATTCAGTCTAACTGGCTGGTTGGATATGCATGACCAGCACGACGAAGATGCTAAGGACCAAAATGGGAGGATGGATTGATGCAAACGATTGATGATGACGATGACCACGCAGGATGACGTAGAGAACTAACGTGTCCTTTGTGCTTCATCTACTCATTTCAACCAAAATGCAATCGATCCACCCTCCTTAAGCCCTTCCACTATACGATGTGTGTTCATGCACCAAAAGATGGCGCAGTGAGACCAAGAACCACCTCTCTATCTTTGGGGAGTGGGGATTCCTGGCACGAGGTCTTTGTTGAGACCGAGGTGCTGGAGGTTGGGAGTAAGAGGTTCCCTCCTTATAGGAGTCATCAGAATCATCAGCAGATTCACTTGGATTCACTACACTGTCATCTTCTGAAGAAGAAAGAAAGGGTGATTTATTTGGTCGTGGGTAGGGTTGAGGAAAGTAATGGAACCATGGGTTTGATTCACCACTTGATGATGATGAAGAGGATGATGAAGATGAGGAAGTGAGATCTATGATCTCTGGTTTGGTAGTCATAGTGCAATTGGGTTAATTGGGGTTATTTGGCTTCTAGGGTTTGTGGTAAATATTTGGGGATCTTGGTGAAGAGATGAGTTACATTGGGATCATTTTATAGACGGATTCAAGGTTCAATGAGTTTAATGCAAGTGGGTTGCACAGTAATTCTAGAAACTTACCGAAGCTGTTTCGTATCTTTGATGCATTCTGCTGAAGATATAACTTCAGTAGATTGATCATGTATTCCTGCTGAAGGGTTGTTTTGGGTTGGGTCAAAGATACAATACACGTCAGCAATAGTCAACCAAACGGTCAATTTTTCTTTGACTACAATCTGGGCAAAATCTATCAAATCCACCATCACTCTCTTCAGTACAAACATATTCCCTCTCATTTCACTCTCACAAACTCTCACCACTTCAATAATCATAACCTTAAACACTCACATCCCTCATGGCTCTTGAATTTAAACATGATCACAACAAAGTTGCATTTCTGGGAAACGGCAAGGGATATGAACTGTATGAACCAATGGTGGAATTCCTGAAAAGGTCCAAGATTTGTTATGCTCTAACTCATTCTCCTAATGAGATATATGAATCACTGATCACACAATTTTGGGCATCTGCTGAGAAGAAGAGTGAGACAGAGATTAGGGCAGTGATTGACGGAACGGAGCACATAGTAATAGAGGACCTAATTAGGAGGAAGCTTCACTTGGGAGATGCTGATGGAGCATTTCATTCTAGTCAGGAAAATGTGCTTACTGGGCTAAGAGCTATTGGCTATCGTGGTACAAGGACTGATATGTGGCTGAAGAAGGAACTTTGCCCGAAGTGGAGGTTCTTGGTTCACACGTTGCTTCAATGCATGAGCAACAAGACTGGAGGATGGGACCAGTTCTCTACCAAACTGGGATATGGTATTGTGTGTCTTTCTCAAGGGGTAACTTTCAATTTTTCTAAGTATATTTTTGAAAACATGGTTGAAAATATTCATAAGACAAAGGGAAAATTTTTAATGTACCCAAGGTTTCTACAAATGATTTTAGACACCACTACCCCAACCCAATCTTTCTATCCCATAGGTGCTTTAACTGCTAAATTGTTTGCAACCATGAGAACTCACTTTCAGGGGGAACATCATCCCTTGCTAGCAGCCATGTTGCCTCAAGGTAATGAGGCTGCTGATGAGGAGAATGTGACTCATAATCCTCCTACCTCACCTGTGGCTACTGATGGTAATCCATTGGTTAACATTGATGAGGGCCCATCTTCATCTGTTGAAGCAACTCATGTTGCTCCAGACCAGCCACCCTGTCCCAGTCCTCCACCCACACTTGCTTCTCATGATGAGACAGATCTACATAGACCACCCACACCAAGTCCTGTTAGGGATCCTCTCAATGAAGATCTTCCTCACTCTGAGCATGACCATGATTCTACTGAAAGGTCCAATGAGGCTCCCCTTACCACAGAGCAATCTGCTGGTGGAGCCGAGGACCCCATTACACTCTCATCTGTGTATGCTCTTGTCAACAGGTATGCTGCAGAGGTTAAGAATCTGAAAAAGGAGCTTGCAGAGACCAAGTCTTCTCTTTGAGGTAAGATTGAAGATCTGCAGAATCAAGTCAAGGACTTGGAAGACAAACTCAAAGGGAGCTCCAAAAGGAAACTTGTGCTTTCTTCTGATGAAGAACAAGAAGAACCTCATTTTGGGTCTCTGGAGATATTGGCTGATTTCTCTCTCAATGATCCTTCATCCTTAGCTGCTACTTCCTCAAAGAAGAAGAAACCTGTTCTGTACACCAGAAGAAAGAGATCTGATCTTCATAAGGTTTCTTCTGAAGCTTCTAAGGAACCAAGTGCTGATAAGACTGCATCTGCTGATGTGCAAATGGAAGAAATTTCTTCTGACCATAATGACATGGGCATTGCACCAGAAGTGACTGTTGTTGATTTATCTGAAGATGAGTGTGTTAAGAAGCCTGATGACAAAGGGAAAAATGTCATCACTGAAGATGAACTTGGTCCTAACCTGGTAAGTGAGGAGGAAAGACTAGGTCAAGCAAGTAGATTGGCTGAGTTTGAGAAGTCAAAGGAAAGTGTAGCATTGGCTAAACAACTTGAAACAGAGGAATTCTCATCTTTAACTCCTGAGAGAAGAAAAGAACTAGATGAACTGAGGGTTCAGATGCCTGCTGAACACTGGGATATTCTCACTCAGCAAGTCATTTCAAAACCTTCTCTGGCTCAAAGTATACTAGGTGGAGATTTCCTCAGTGACAATTATGTGGAGCGAATGATGGCTCAGGGAAGACAAAGGAAGCAAGAAGCAATCGCACAAAAGAGGGCCATCAAAGCTCAGAAGGCCAAAGACAAACCTCCTACTAAAGATGAAATAAGAAGGGTGGTGAAAAACCAATGCTCAATGTCCAACTCTGGCCTAACAATGAAACAAGTCAAGGCTTTTCCTGATCATGTCCTGTATCGCAAATATAACCGAATCATGCAGGAAAGATCATCATCTTCAACACATTCTACCAACTTAAAAAGGATTTAAGAGAATGAGGCTGTTCAAGAAGCCAAAAGACTCAAGACAGATGATGCTCCCCCCACGGTGACTTCTCCAGTCATTCCTGCTGAAGCAACTTCTGAAGTTTCTTCCTCCACTGTCAAGAGTCCATCTGCTGAACCACATTCCAATACTCCTGAAGCATCTGGTATATCAGCTCCCACTTCATCAGTGGCAATCATTTTGCACACAGGAAGCTTCTAAGGTTAAGGAAGCTGATCTTGCAGACATAAAAACAGAAAGGGCGAGAAAAATGCTTCACAGGATGAATGCACTACGTGAAGGTGTTTCAACTAACTCTCCCTATACCTCTTCAAGTCTTACCACACAAGTTCAAGCAAAAAATGCTCCATCTGGGGACCATAATAAGACTGGTGGGAGGAAGAAGAGAATGGCCAACAGATCTCCTGTGGATCTTGAAGCTGATGACTCCACTTTCATAATAGAAGGGTCTGCTGCTGATTTTCCTGATGGAAATTCAGATGAGGTGATAGCCTGGAAATTAAAGGATGATCAGATGAATGTTCTTCTTCGAAGGGACTCCACTTCAATGGAATTCACCTTTCTGAAGGAAATTCTACACTTGGTAGACAGGGCAGACTTACTTTCTCTGTTCACTCAAGTTACCACCCATTATTGCAACAAGGAACCACAAGGTTCTGGGATGTTCTTACCAGGAGATCTTCAAGCCCTGTTAAACTCTCACATTCCCAATAGCAAAGCATCTTCCATTTGGGAAAACTCACATCGGTGGAAGCTTGAATCCTGGAGATTCTATCCTCTCCCTCGAGTGCATGTGCTTGAGACTAAGGGTGGCATCACTGTCTACATGTTTTCTGAAAGAAAGTATCCTTTTCCCAAAAGACTAATGGAAAAGATGCTGAGTCAGAAATTGGAAATTCCTCTAGACCCTGTGGGAAATGAAAGACAGTCAGCTTTAACACTGGTAGGATTGATCAAGACTCAACTTCAACAAATGCAATAGGCCTCATCCTCATCCCTATCAGGACACATGGTACCATCTACATTTATTTGTTTTGTTGCTCCTTATTTGTATTATGTATTTACCTGTCTTTTCTTGTGTTGATTTTTCAGTTTTCTTAGTTAAAAAAAAAAAAAAAAAAAAAAAAAAAAAAAAAAAAAAAAAAAAACTAACTTTTATGCAGGTTTGTTTGTTGTCCAATTCTGATGGTCTTTAGCTCACCAAATGTACCTTGTGTATGTCAAAGAGTTGGCTAGTCCAAAGGGTACAGCTTTGGTAAAGACACAACAAATCTGTTGATAGCTGTAATGGTTTGCTCAAAATCATAGGGTCTGCAACCACCCATGCTTAACTGCTGAGGGTTGTATGGTCATCAATTCACCATGGTCTATTCCTCTTTGGAATCCAAGAATTGACTAGCCCACATGAATATGGCATGTGGTAAAGGCAACTGAATCCATTTTTGGTTCTCAATTCACCAATTCTAAGAATTGACTAGTCCTGAGCAAACGGCTACAGGTAAAGACAAGACAAATCCGTTTATATGGTTGCTGGTTTGCCAATAAATCAGATGGTTATCAATGTACCATAGTTTCCGAACTCAAACATGTGGCTACTCCAGTAGTAATGGCTATTGGTAAAGAGACATCAAATCCATTAATTTCAATGATTCACCTCTCACAGGAGTTAACACACCTGGAAGTGATGAGAATAGTATTGAACTTATATGTTTTGATGTACATGATGTCATATGTTGCTGCAAAGATCTGGTGTTTCACAGTTCAGTCATCATAGAGATGTTCTTCTTCTGAATCTTTGTTGCTGATCCCCAAGAGACTAGCCATTCATAGCTCAGAAGTGGTTCAAATATGAGAAGGTCTTGCTTGGAAATTTTTCGTCAAATGGTACAATCCTCAACAGTTTTATCGATCTATCAAGGAAACTGGAACTTAACCTAGTCAAATTCCAGTTTAGGGGAGGATTGTTGGGAATTAAGGAAAACTACTGATTCTGCCGAAGCATAAACTACTGATTCTGCCGAAGCATCTGTCGAAGAGATTCTGCCGAAGAAGAATGGATTCTGCCGAAGTTATACTTCAGCAGAAGTGTTAAAGCAGATATTGTGTTGCTGCTGAAAGTGCGAACCACGTAGGAGAGATAAGCTCAGTTTAGAGTAAAAGTCAGCGCCGTATGTATAGGTTGGCGCCGTATTAAGTAGAGCTTACTCAGAATAAACAATATGATTAACAAAACAATATGATTAGTTGCATGCTTGTCTAGATGCATGCTTAGTCTATGTTAGTATTAGGAGCGTAAATTGTCAACGCTCATTAGGGTTTCTTGCCTATATAAGAAACCATGTTAGTTTGTAATAGACAAGCTTTTCTCAAGTTTCTCAAGTCTTGTATACTATCCGAAACATAGAGTTTCTATAATCAAAGATCCATAGAGGATCAAAAGTGTTCTTAGTTATTATAACTTGTATTTATTTTCCGCTACAATACCAAGTTGTAGAGATCTTCTATTAGTTTGCTTGTGATTACATAGGCAACACTAACGATCTCCGAGTGCTTAAGATCTATCAAGGTCTTGGTTTTCAACACATCACACTCATCACTCTCGTGTGGCCCTCCACAAATGTCACATATAAGGTATGGGTTAAATAACCTTTTGGGTTCTGGCGATTTTGTGAGGTATGCAAGCTTCTCTTGTGCTTTCTTAATCCGATCATCGAGAGATGATAAGTTTTTACTCGAGAAATCAGAGATACTCATTGCAGTTACTAGCTCGTTCCAAGGGTTGTCTTGGTATTGAACATATTCCTCAATGCGGTCCCACCCTTCTTCCGCAGTGAGATTAGAAATTCTTCGGCCAGTTGAGAATTCAATCCCTTTTTGATCCTTTAGAGAGACATTGTCGTAAAAGATTTGAACAAGCAACCAAAGGTTGATACCATGGTGTGGGGCTTGTTGAATGAGATCTTTGTAACGAGTCCAGGAGTTAACGATAGACTCTCCATCTATTTGATGGAAATGAAGAATTTTGCTCCTGATCAATGCAGTTCTTCCAGGGGGAAAGAACTTCTTGGTGAACTTGGTCGTGAGTTGTTCCCACGTGAAAATGGACTTTGGAGGCAGCTTATCGAGCCACTCCTTGGCCTGTCCTTGAAGAGAGAATGGGAAAAACCGGAGTTTAGATGTCTCCTTGGATGCTCCGTCGGCATAGATAGCATCAACAATTTTTAAAAATTGTTTGATGTGATGAATGGGGTTTTCACTGTTGGATCCATGGAATTGACATGCATTCTGAATAAGCCAAATGTCGGAGGCATGCAACACCTCATTGACTTGCTCCGAAGGGTAGACAATGGCATTGGTAAATCCAGATGCAGAGGGGGAAGAGTATTCCCCGAGGGACTTTGCTTCAGGTGGATTATTGGGTCTATTGACTGGAGTAGCGGGAATTTGCTCGCTATGTTGGCTCAAATTGTCAATGTTGATGGTTTTAGGGGATTGGGGAGAATTATCGGACTCTTCATCAGTTGTGGCTTCATCAAAGTTGATGGTAGTGCCTTGAGGTTCCGAGTTATGGAGAGCTTTTCTTCGCCTATTGAGCTCTCTTCCGGGTTTTGCAAACGGTTCAAGAAGGGTTTTGGTGGAACTGCAGGTTCTAAGTTGTCCAAGGGGGTTGGTCGGGGGAAATGGCAGGTTTGGTGGTTGGTTATCACCTCCCATGATGAAAAGTGATGGGGTTACGAACAAAGGTCACGAAGAAGGGGGACAGACTATGAGGAAGCTAAAAATTGGGAAAAAAGCTTACTTGATAGGAATCAAGCAAGGAAACGTAAACGAGGTGAAATTCTAACTAGCTATTCTATTCCCCAGCAGCGGTGCCAAAAACTTGATAACGCTACACGCGTCGTTCGAGGTCAAAGGAACTTCCTTTTCGTCGAGCAAGTTTTTCAACACCCTAGGCAGTGAACCTAATCATTGTAGTGTAGTATTAGGGTAAACCACGGGAATTGATATCGTTCTCTATGGGAATAGGAATGCTAGTGAGAAGTTACTACGCTAAGGTTGGGTTGAGGAAGATTATTTTTTATCTTTTTATGTTTTTTAGGAAATGGAAAGGTACGAATCTCGGGGTTTGGATTTGGGGGTTGGTATTTCTACCGATCACTCTACTTATCTAATTGTCTAATCTAGTGGTGTATGTAGTCTATGTCTAATTATTTTGTGCTCGTATGATGATTTAAAGATGTGTTTACTTAGGTTTTATTACTCCTTAATTATCTCTTATTGATGGTTGAATTGTCACGTCCTTATTCTTAATCGCGTTGTGTGTCTAAGGTCGTAGGGTATGCGTTTATCCCTAACTCTTTGAAACTACCAAAGGGTGTCGCCTACAAAATCTCTAGGATTTATAAACTTTAACTCTAAGGTACTCTTCGGATGGTTTAGCCTACAACAACTCTAGATATTATAAACTAAGGTTCACAAAGATTAATCAAGCATTAACTACACAACGGATGACCTATCGCATTACTAGATCATTAACAATTAAGATAAGAGACAACCAATCAATATTCAATAATTAAGTTTCATATTCCCTAAGCAAACACATAGGTAAATTAGCCGGACATGGGGAACATGCAAGCATACACACAAGTAATTGAAGACATAATTAAATTAATGAAGTAAAACACTTATCTTGATGTAAGATAGGGTTTGGAACCCTAAAATACTATACAAGACAGCCTTGGTTCGGTTTAGGTTTTTACTCCAAAAGACTACACACTGAAAACTAAAAAATTCGGATTCTATATATAAGATTACATATGCGACGGCGTCACCCTTTGGTTTTTGACGCCGTCGGGTCGCCGTTATTAGGGTTTCGTCTTGGCCACGTTAGTCTTGCGACGACGTCACCTTATGCTTGTGACGCCGTCCCTTCAGTCTCTGACGTCGTCTGGATCAAATCTAGGCCGTCTGAGTTGCAACGACCTACTCTTTTAAAACCTGAAGCCGTCACTTGAAAATAAGCAATTTGGCTACTGTATCGTCACAAAACATCTTCCGACGGCGTCACGGGTATAACCTGACGCCGTCCCCTTCAGTTTCAGCAGCTTGAGTGTCTCGATTTTTTACTTTGGCCATTTTCTTCGTATATTCGCGCCTTTTCGTCCGAATAAGTGTCATTCCAGCATTTTGCCTTCAAGATACCTAAAAAGTGAAAAGGAAACGATATTAAGTAATAACGGATACAAAAGTGATCAAATAAGGGCTTAAACGACCCCTCAAAAAGGTACATTTTAAAACCTTATCATAAGGAAAAATATGGCATAGGTGTAAGTCGTTTAGTTTTTCATATTAAATTAGACGCCGGGGTCTTTCATATTTAATCACCTTGTAGTAAAAGCATAGACGTTTTTATTTTTTATATTTAAGCACATTGAATGAGTAAGTTTATGAAGGTTTTAATTTATTATATTTAATCACATTATGGGGAAATAAATGAATAATAGCTTGTTAATTTCCTATTAAGGAAATGTTTTTTGTCTTAAAAAATTTAAGACTTCTATAGTTAGAAAGTTCTAAACCCTTTTATAAAGTAGTATAGATATGCTAAATGTGAAACAAACGGTGCTTTCCCGTTTTAACGTCGTTAATGATGTGTGTAAATCTGATTGGGTGTAATTGATATGTTGTCTTATTCTTATTGGTCAGTCCCTTTTTGTGAGTGAATTTCTACAGTTGGATCCAACTGTAGCAACATTCTAACAATCGTTAAGTCCAAACGTTTACTATACAGTTACTGTTGACGTACTTGCTTGCATTAAATGAAGTGCTATTATGGCACTTATTTGGTGGTAAATTAGTACAACATTAAGCTTTCATTAAGCTAGAAGTTTCTAAAATTCATCTTGATCAAGTGTCTTCAAAGAATTTCTCCTTTCCAGATTGTGCAACATCTACTCTTTTGACTGTTCGTCAGGTTGATCAAATGTCTTCAAAACCTTTATGGTTCCCACATTCTGTTGCATCCATTTGTTTAACTGTTTGTTCCATGTGTGCAGGCCCATACAAGAGGACTATCTATGCAAACAAGAAATAAGAACATAAGGTACTTTCTCTAAATTTGTATAATCCGATTTACTAATATTTAAAGTGTTACTGATGTTGTTTCACTGCTTACATATGCAAAACTTTATCATGCAATGTTGTTTATGTCAAATTACCTTTAATATATTGCGGCATTTAGTAATACTTTTGTTACCAAAACTGTTACCTATATACTTTATACCAAAGAAAAGAAAAAAAAAGAAAAAAAAAACAAAATATGCCTAAGAAAAGAGGGAGGGCTAGCCATGCAGATTCTATGGGTAATGTAAACACCAATGGAGTACCTTATGTTGAACCTCAGAGACAATTGAGCGAGCCATAAATATATGACTATGATCAAAGCAGTCTGCTTTATGATCAACTATACCTAAAGAAAAAAGTTAAGCAATCTAAACAGCGACAATTAGTTATGGTATCCGCAATGAATACATCCTCATTACAAGAACACAATCAGTTTCTCTCGCAAAATAGCCACCTATTTCATGGAAACCAGTCAACCACTACAGAGATAGATCATGTATGTAGCCAGAAAGACAACAAGAAATCAATGGAAAATCAAAAGGTATGTAAAGTATTTTTATTCATCATTATTAATTAATGCACATTTATCCTAATACTTTTGTAAAATAGTGCAGGTTTAGCAACTGTTGCCCAACCTTCCTTTCCTTATAATGGTTAACACATTTAATTCTAACATTAAGAACATTCATTTATGATGATGCATTAAATGCAGATTACACAATATTAATTATACAAATGATTGGAAGACTTAATGTATGAACACAAATGTTCATTAAATGATACTAGCTTTACCTATGTTTACTTAATGCAAATTCAGCTACAGAAGGTTGTAGTACCATGAAAGGCAATAATTTTCACAATGTTGGTACACCATAAACAGATATAAATGATTCTTCATACCTCTCAAGTAAACAATCTAACATATGCAATTCTTCGGATACACAAGACGGTGTCAACAAAAATTCTTCACCATTACTACATTTTACACCACACAATAATATAAATGGTAAGTACCAGTTTATATTGTAACTGAAAACTTGAAAAACTGTTGAAACATGATTATACGATTATACCTCCTAAAAGATTTAAAATGCAGGTGGACCGAGCAGCTATACATCATACCAGTATAATTAAGCTTATAATTACAGTCTGCATAAAACATGACACAATGTTGGTTATAATGCAACAGCAGAAGAGGCTCACCAAACAAATAACATTTCATGGATAAAATATACTCAAGGTGCATACACATATTTAATATTTCCTAGATGTATTGATTTTTATGTCAACTAAAAAAAAGTAAAAGTAACATCTATGTTTTTTTTAATGATTCAGATGCCACTAACACTATGCAAAACAAACAAGAGCATATTATCCATGTTGCAGACAAGCCTGACAGAAGCGCTTCTACAAATAGGAAAAGGAAAAAAAAACGAATGTCATACTACTGATGAAGAAATTGGACTTTTCAAAGTAAAACATACTGATACAAATACTAATAACAGTTCAGGTATGATATACTGTCAGAGTAAAAAAATAAAATAATATTTGCCATGAATTATTAAACTTCAAGATACCATTTTTTTTGGCTAAACGTTTATTTATTGTTTATCTTGAAACAGATTTAAACACCAGCAAGATTACTCAACGACGTCACCCAAAAATACAGTCAGCAAAAGAAAAACCACATATCCGTATTCATTCAATAACAGGCACACGTTTAAATCTAAACGACAGTATGTTAATGCAGATGGTAGTACCAGTTCAAGGATGCAATGTGACAATGGTAAACACGCTAACCTCACTTTTGTTTAACCTATTAACATTTATGGTAAACAATTTTTTTTTAACATTCATTCTATGTTTAAAATACAGATGTCTCATCACACTATATCGATTTGGGTGACTGTGACCTAAGGTGCCGCCACTGTGATGCAGCTTTTTGGTATGGAGAACGTCTGAAAGGAAATGATGGTCGAGAAAATTTTGTTGAATATAATGGTTGTTGCGCAGGAGGTCAAGTAAGACTTAATAAAGAATGAGATCCTCCACAATATCTTAAAGAATTATTCAAGGACAAGCATTTTTGGCAGAACATAAGAGCGTATAATCAAATGTTTAGTATGACGTCTTTTGGAGTTGAGATTGATGAAGCAATTAATGATGGACGAGGGCCTTATGTTTTCAAGATTTCAGGAGAAATTCACCATTGGATAGGGACTATGTGTCCAGATAACGGTGAAGACCCAAAATTTATGCAGTTGTATATCTAGACAAACTCAAAGGGAGCTCCAAAAGGAAACTTGTGCTTTCTTCTGATGAAGAACAAGAAGAACCTCATTTTGGGTCTCTGGAGAGTAATCTAAAAGCATAAATTGTAGAGAATCTGATACATATTCTGGATGAGCATAACGAATTGGTCCAAACATTTAGAACAACACGCAATAAGTGTAGTCAAGTAGATGTACCTGATTTCAAGATTCAACTATACAATGTAGCAGGAACTCGACAATACCAGCTTCCTTCATCTGGAACCCTTGAAGCACTAGTTTTTGAAAGTGGGCCAAATACTGCAACAAATTACGACGTCATTATAGAATACAAAGACAGGAGGCCTCAGCGTATAAACAAGCTACATACCTCATACATGTCTCTTCAATTTCCACTTCTTTTTGTATATGGGCAGCCAGGGTACAATACAAAGATGCCGTTATTTGCTCCAAAGGCAAAGAGAAAACGAATAAAATTATCGATGAATGCATACTACACGTACTAGTTACATCAGCGTTTTGATGAATACGACATTCTCTTCAGAGGTGGAAGATTGTTTCAGCAATATGTTGTAAATGTATACAGCGCTCTTGAAGAAGATCGTCTGGATTTTATAAGAGTTAAACGGAACAGCATCAGAAGCGAATGTTTGTCTGGTATTTGTGACTCCATCTCTAGAGGAGACCATGTTGGGAAGGATATTGGCCAAAGAATTATACTTCCATCAAGTTTTACTGGCGGGCCAAGATATATGTATAGCCGCTACCTTGATGCTCTTGAAATTTGCAGAGTACTGGGCAACCCATAGTTTTTCATTACATTTAAATGTAATGTTAATTGGCCAGAAATCAAGTATCATATGAGCCAATATCCAGAACTGACTGCATCTGACAAAGCTGATATAACTGACAGAGTATTTGAGCAAAAGGTAGAAGATTTTATGAAGATTCTCAAAGAAGGGACGATTTTTGGAAAATGTACAGGAGGTATGCATTCTTTTCAAAAGTCACAATGTTAAAAAAACATTTAAATACATTAATTGTTTTACAAAAAATAATTTTTACAAAATCAAATATTAAGTTTACGATTACCTAGCCTTATAATCTCTACTACTTTTAACATGCAGGTCTTTACACTATCAAATTCCAAAAACGTGGTCTACCACATTGTCGTACACTCTTATGGATAGAGTCGCAAGACAAAATAAAAGACGCTGATGAAGTAGACAAGTATATTTCAGCAGAGCTACCAGACAAGACTACAGATCTAGACGGTTACAAAGTTGTTGCTGATATGGTGATTCATGGCCCATGTGGAATTGCTAAACCAAATGCACCATGTATGCAGCAACACAGTTGCACAAAGAACTTTCCCAAAAAATATAACGAATCTACGTTCTTTGAAAAGGATGGCCATGTACATTATAAAAGAAGAAAGACTCCACATTATGTGTGCAGAGGTGAGCATAAGTTAGACAATACATACGTTGTGCCATAAAACCGTTTGCTTTGTCTTATGTTTTATGCACACGTAAATGTAGAGTATTGCGGTTGGAGTATGTTGATAAATATCTATTTAAATACATTTCAAAAGGCACAGACCGAATTGCTGCACAAATCAATAGACCCATTGGTGATCCAGGAAATTCATCATCTGTTCCTAAGATAAAGATTGATGAAATAAAAAATTTTATTGACGGCATGTTTGTTTGTCCGCATGAAGCTTGCTGGAGGATACTAAATTTCCCTATACACCATAGGGAACCAGCAGTCCAGATCCTTGCAGTCCATCTAAAAGACATGCAAACGATAACTTTCCGCGATAAAGAACCCTTGGGTTATGTGGTAACAGACGATGGGAGAAAGCTAACAACATTAACCGAAAGGTTCACATACAATTCTTTATTTGAAGATGGAAGACATTTAACATATTTAGATTTCTCGTCTGAATATGTTTGGTATGAGAATACAAAAACATGGAAGCGCAGAGTATACCATGGCAAGTCTTCAATCGGTCGATTGGCTTATGTGTATCTGGCCGCTGGGGAATAGTTTTATTTCCGAATGTTGCTTGCTCACCAAAAAGGATGCAGATCATTTACTGAAGTCAGGACTGTAAACAAGAAGGTACTGCCCACATACCGTGACGCATGTCAAGCATTGGGATTACTGCATGATGACAACGAATGGGATATAAAAATACAAGAGGCATCAGTATCAGCATCATAACAGAGCTAAGGACATTATTCGCTCATATCTTGCTCTATTGTGAAGTTGCAGATCCTGTAAAACTATGGGAAAGACATTGGAAATGCATGCAAGATGATATTCCTGCTAAAGCTTCAGTAACTGTTGGCATTAGGAACCTTCACGTGAACGATCCAGAAATAAAAGGTTACATCATGTATGAAATTGAGCTCATTATGAATAGTTGTTCAAGGTCAGTACAAGAATTTGGCTTTGCATTGCCTCCACAACGCTTACTAGATGATTTAGAAAATAGGCTGCCGATGGAAGAAATAAACTACAATCATGAGAACCTAAAACAAGAGGCTGCTATCGCTGTTGTGAAGTTGAATGAAGAACAGAAGTTCATCTATGACCTTATAATGAATGCATGCGGCAACAAACAACAACAATTAGTTTTTGTCTATGGACATGGCGGTACAAGAAACACTTTCCTATGGAAAACAATTATCAATACCCTACGTTCAGAAGGCAAAATTGTTTTGGCAGTCTCCTCCTCAGGAATCGCATCATTGTTACTACCGGCTGGCCGGACGGCTCACTCAAGATTTAAAATACCACTAGAACTAACAGATGAGTTGATGTGCAGAATCAAGAAAAACACCCTTATGGCTAAATTAATTAATGAAACGGATTTGATTGTGTGGGATGAAGCACCAATGAATGACCGGCGATGTTTTGACTCACTTGATAGAACACTCAAGAATCTTCGCGACAATTCAGAAGCATTATTCGGTGGCAAGACAGTTATGTTAGGTGGGGACTTCAGACAAACACTCCCAGTTAAAAAAAAGGTACAAAATCGCAGATAATAGATGCCTCAATAGGTAAATCATACATATGGCCTCATTTCAAGGTATGCAAGCTTAAACAGAACATGCGAGTATTGCAAGCAGACTTAAGCGACCAAGAACAAGTAATAGCGAAAATTTTTGCTTCATGGTTATTGAAGATAGGAGATGGTATAGTGGGAGAGCCTGATGAAGAAGACCCGCAAGATTCTGCATGGGTTACAATTCCACGAGAGTATCAGATTCTAGCAGATGAAAAAAGAATTGAAAAGCTTATTGATTTTATTTATGATGAGCAAACGCTTAAAGAACCTACGGCAGAAATCTTGCAACAAAAAGCGATTGTGTGCCCGAAGAGTGAAACAGCTGATGTAATAAATGAAAAAAAATTGTCATTAGTAACAGGAGAAACGATAACATACATAAGTTCAGATGAGGCAATTGCACTAGGAAAAGATGGTGCAGCAACTGAGATGTTATACCCGCCATAGTATTTAAACACTTTCAGATTCCCAGGGTTACCACCACATAAGCTGCAGATAAAAGTTGGGGTTCCAATAATGATGTTACTCAACGTTAATCTATGAGGAGGTCTTTGCAATGGGACAAGAATGATAGTTAAAAATTTAATGTCCAAACTTATCGAAGCAGAAATTATTATAGGCACTAGAATCGAAGAAAAAGTTTACATCCCAAGAATGCCTTTAACACATCAAGATCCAAATTATTCTTTCATATTCAAAAGAAAACAGTTTCCGATTAAAGTATGCTACACAATGACAATAAACAAAAGTCAAGGGCAGTCTCTCAACAAAATTGGTGTCTATCTTCCGGATCCTATTTTTAGCCATGGACAGTTGTATGTTGCCCTATCAAGAGCAACATCAACGAATGGTTTTAAAATACTTATAGTACCCGAAGATGATCATCCAACGAATTCAACAAAGAATATAGTATACAAAGATTTTTTAAAGATAGTTAATCAAACAGAGGTCTATTTAATTAAAATACATATATATAAAAATGTACATTATTCATTCAATATTATGCTTCATTATGACAGTGTATATATTTATCATTTTAGATTAACATAAATAGAATTCAGTTAGCATATTTCGTTTACCGATATACACTATATATACTAACCTTCTTCTTTATATATTATTAACAGGATCATGGAAGCTCAAATCAGTGACCTCAAACCAAAATACAAAAACAAGATTATACAAGCCAAAATCTACCGATCATGGACAACTAGAGACCCGACAGACACAACAGAAAAGGGATTGCGTGCAATCTTATTAGACAAACAGGTATCATACATATTCATCAAAAATAATTGTAAGTATAATACCTCCAAATCATTATACCATAATTGTATTATTGAAACAGGGAAACGCAATCCAAGCAAACACGCATCCCAACGAAAAATACCATTTCACAAATATCCTTATACCTGGCAAAACATACCGAATCTCAGAATTCACGTGCACTGACACAGACAATCGGCAGCAAACATTACAAAATCAAACATCGCTTTCATTCAATACGTTAACGAAATTCGAAAATATACCAGACGAAGGATTCCCCAACCATTATATCAACTTCATTTCTTACAACCAGCTTCCTTATAGAGATATCCAGTCCTGACAGGTAAATATCAAATAACACATATTTCTTAATCCGCAGATTACATTGGATGTTACATCAAGTCTGGACAGAAAGAAAAGAGTGGCAACCCCAATAAAAACCAAACCTTTTATCGCAAAGTGGAAATTCAAAATCTCAAGTAAGCTCAGAAAAAAAACCGTTTTACCATACTGTATAATTTAAGTCATTTTATAACAAAATAATTTTTTTTTGTTTAATATAAACAGCCACAATTCAGTTGAATTAACATTATGGGACAACCTTGCTGAAAGTTTCCAAAAAGAAGCGATCGATGCGTTAGAAAAACCAATCCTTATCGTAGTTAGTTCATGTAGAGTTTCAAGATACTACAACAGTTTGCAACTATCATCGACACCAGCTACATGCAACTACATTAATCCCAGCATCCCAGAACTTGAAGAATATCGAGCAGAGTAAACAAGATTTGCATACTTTTATAATATATTTAGCTGGTATACAAACTTATTTACTAATATAATTAAATTTATTTTGCAGGTACAGAGCCCTTTATAGCCTGAATCCACCCTTACAAATTATCAGAAAACCATTCAAAAACAAAGACGAAGAAAAAACAAGGAACATGATACCGTTTGCAGATTTAGTTAAACAGAATCCAAAGACTTATGCAGTAAGTTTTAACTAATCAAATCAAATGATTTAAATTGAATGCATCATAAAATTTGCACATTTACACATTTGGAAAACAAAAAAATTTGCAGGGTGTAAGATTTACATGTGAAGGAACCATCACAGGTCTTATCACATCACGCGACTGGTATTATCCATCATGTGATACATGTACCATTAAAGTTGCAGTTAATGAAGGCATTTTTGAATGCACGCTACATGGAACATTACCGGCTCCAAACTACAGGTACACACTAAAACATACACAACAATACAACTACTAAAAAAATAACACATCTATCGCTTTTTTTTATAGGTACAATTTCATAGCGTATGTGACAGACAACACTGAGACAGTTATGTTTACATTCTTCACTCCCAAGGCAGACGACATTGTGGGCATTGATTGTAACTCGCTCATAACATCACTCGAAAACCCACAACCCAGAAACATGCCAAAAAAATAACATCAATTGTCGGCAGAAAAATGATTATGCAGTTTCACTACAACACAAACCCAAGAGAAGAAAAGCCATATTTCTTTTCAACGAGTGGTTAGACAAACTCGAACCACCAAAGCTACTTGAGGCAAAATTTTCGGGTAAAATTTTATCCTTTTTATTTATTTACTGTATAAAAAATATTATTTAATAAACTATACCCATTTTACAACTAATTTTCCATAGGTTCAACATCAGAAGGGCAATCACAGTTGACGATTACAGATACACCGTGTGAAGAAAAGAATGTCCAAACAGGTTAGATACTTTATCTTATAATTTAACATGACCTCAAAATTATACAATAAGAACAAAAGGAAATTTTACCTAACGCTTATATGAATGATTCAGCTGACACGACACCACCAACAGCATCTGCTGTAACTCCAACCTCTTCTGAAACGAGCCTGGTCGGCCTAAAAACAGGTTAATATCTGATTTTGCAATTATACATGCAGTCAAAATTATAAAATAAAGAAAAATTAAAATTGCACATAACTAACGCTTCTATGAATGTTACAGATGACACACCATCCGCACCACGATCTGATGTGAGTTCTACTACTTCTGAACATAATATGGCAACAAGCAATCAAAAAAATGTCAAGCGAGCACTATTTCAAGAAAAGGATACAGCAGCCAAAAAAAAACAAGAACAAATAGTGGAATTAGTCAAGGTAACTACAAATACTATACTCATGCATTAAATATGTAACATATTGGATTTCACATACACATCAAACCATAACCAAAGTAGGCGTACAAGATGAGTTCTAGAGAGAGAAAGTTAGAGGTTTAGGGAACTTTAGTGAGAGAAAGAAAAATCTTATTATGAGCTCCAACTCTCTACCTTGGAAGGTAGAGAGTATTTATAGTCATTACATAAAATGCCACCTATCGGGCTGTGGATCAGGCATACAGTGGGTAAAGACCCGTCCGTCCTCCACGGTGTTACTAAACTAAATACTACTTAACAGTAAATAACTACGACTACGAGCTTTCTAACAGATACATATACTTGAGATGACCGATACTTTAAAACCTGGATTTTCTAAATCCTAACAATATCCCCCTAAGGGAGGTCACCTCAAACACACATTACAATTACATAGAATACAAACAGATATTACATCGAAATTGTTCTTGGATTCTTGTTCATGTTCTTTGTTCTGTAGTTCGTAGTCCTTGATACATTATTATTGCATGTTTGAATAATCTGAGTAGAGGTCTTTAACTGATCCACGTGATACAGAGTTTTGAGCCAGCTTTGAGATCATCAGCCACAGTAAATCTCTGACTCATCCATTGTGGTGTTGTGACATTTGGACCGACATGCTCACATTCTGGATCATGATATATTCTTATCAGAGTAGCGGAAGCTTTTCATTGATTCATGATATTGGCAACAGCGTAGCAGAAGCATGGAGTGATAATATCAGAGTCATTGATGCACTAATCATGATTTCTTTGGAAATGAATGTGTTGTGTGAGCATGCGGCTATGGATTGACCGCTCCATTCTGATCAGCTGCAAACGTAGAGTGTTCCTGCATAAAACAGTTAGCAATAAAGCACACAAGAGTGTCTTTGATCACTTTTGTTGAATTGAGGTACACGGCCCACGGTTCCCCGTTGATCAGTACAAGTACTGCCTGTGATCAGGTATAATTCCGAAGAATTTCCTTGATAGGGTTTCGCAGCCGCTCTAGTTGTTCTCAAACTGGAACGTCTCAAAGAAGACAACACGGAGTGAGTGAACCAGTGAATTGAGATTCACTGATTGATAAAAAGAGATTTGAAAAACAATCGTGTATCGCTCAATAGAAATTGTTTTTGCAATACAACGAAGATTTTAATGAAAATCAATTATCAATCATAAACACCTTTTGATTTGAAATATAAGTACACAGTCGATGTGCTAAAGAAAAGAGTTTTTTAAGCACAACGACAGGTTTTTCAAAGGTATCCGTCAATCCATAACCTGAACCAAGATTGATTCAAAAGATTGAATCGCCCCATTGTTTCTGTTCAGTTGTCACATGGTTGATCTATTGGATAGATCTCACATGCCACCTACCAGGAGCTTGTTAGATATTGGCTCCAGAAGGCTTTCCATCTTCATTGTGAATATGTTTACATATCACTCGGATGTTCTGGCAATACCACAAGGATAATGCGTAGGACTCATATGATATAATCTCTCTTTCCACATTGTGTGAAACAGAAAGTCTTCATTGAAAGTGTCCTAATGAGATTTATTGATGATCTCGTGGCTCTAGACTCAATTTGTGCACATTTGGATCCTGTATCGGAGACTAGAGAGAGGGTCTCCTTCTTCAATATCAACAATCTCTAAGAGAGAGTCAATAGATAATGTCGGTTCCCCGTGAGAATGAAACAAGTCCTTTTAAGAGGAACTTGAGTGGTTTGGGAAGTTGAAGCGCAGTGCGTCACTGGGTCCATGACGTCTTGTCTTCAATACCGATGTTACCTTGGTAACCACCAGTAGCATATGAATTGAACCCGGTTTCTGCCCTAAGGTTAAATAAATGGAGGACTATTTCTTTTCACCCTTTTTCACATTCAATTCTTTTTCATTCTTCAACCCCTTCAGTGCTTACCGAGACTTCATAACTAGAACCTTGTTGGGTTTATTCCAGTACTAGTTCAGTCTTAGTCCGCACTCTTCCCACATCTCATTTTTCTCCTTTTTTTTCAATATACCTAAGGACTTCTACACTATCTAGTGGATTATCCCTGGGTAGATCCCTCCGGTTCTAGCGGATCATGGGAACAAATACCTAACCTTATCATCCTTATATCACCATACATAAAGTAAAGTTGGTCGGTCTATTTGGTATTGTTCATCTGCCATTGAAAACAATTGAAATCCATTTGAAAATCAATCCAGATACTTATGATATATTATCAAAGCATTTTGTACCTGAATTGTTTTTGATATTTTTAGAACAAGAGATCCCCCTCAACATGTGCATCAAGTGAAATCGTTTTGCACATGGAGGCAAGAGAAAGAATTAACTTCTTTGATTACCATTTTCTAAAAGATATCAACATCACTTCCCTGATCAAAACAAGTAGATAAAGCATATAAGGGAGGATGAGGTTTTCATAAGCTTGCTCCCCCTCAATATGTGCCTTGAGGTTTGAACTAGTTTTACACATACAAGAGGGAACAGACTGTTCATTGAAACAAATTGATCACGTTTCAGATATTAGTGGTTTAAGATAGATGCTCCCCCCCAACCTGTGCATGGAAAATTTGAAATAGTTTGGCATATGTGGGAAGGAGAGCTTGTACATCCTTATAAGACCATTTACCGAATTATCAGATTAAATCCAATTTAAATCACAAGTTCTCCCCCGATCACAATTATCAAATCATTTGAGATTTGTGATCTCTGTAGATTTAAATTGATTTGGAAAGCTTTTAAGGAGAATTGTGACTTGATTATGAAAGCGTTTTAACTGATAAGGATCAGATTTTGAGACTTTGGACTCCATTGATTAAACATGCATGAATATGTTTTGAAAACAATTGAATGACACATAACTTTTTAATTTAATTGAAATCATTCTCCCCCTCAATCAAGGACCTAAGTTGTTGATTGAGAGATAGATATTTTGACACATTTTAAGTCCAAATGATTTCCAAAAAATAGAGTCCGAGTTATTTTTCAAAGCAATTAGTTTTCATTAGATAGTAATGATTTGTTTAAAGAATCAGAGCATTAGATTTGAAAACCAAGATAAAGCATGGCTCTGTTCTTTCTTTGAAAAGCGGGTTACTACCTGAAATAACAGTAAACCATTGTTTCACTTTCTCCCAAAAATATTATTTTTTTTTTAATTTTTTGAATTTTTTTTTTATTTAACATTCGAACAACATCTAAAGACCCGTGTCATTCTTTGAATGACAACACAAAATCCGTAGATGATATCGAACAAGGAAAAACATGATAAAATAACAATATTTTTTGAAAATTTTCAAGATTTTCTAATTTTTATGGATTTTTGAAAGTTTTATATTTTTCTATTTGCTTTTTGAAGGTTTTGTAATTTTGTATTTTGCTTTTTGAAACAAATATATACAAGAAGATAAATTAGTTTAAGAGGATGATGAAATGAATACCAAGATAAGGATATCATTCAGCACGTTGTAGAAGAAAGAAATCAACATCTCTTAAACTTTAACCACCAAAGCATTCGAGGCTTCTAAGAAAATCGTCGTCTGAACATGAGCCTTCTAAATAAGAATCTTTGGTAGCTTCCCCCAAAACCGACAATCTTCGAATTAAGACCATTTCCCCCAAGAAGTAGAATGTGAAGAAAAACAGTCTCATTGAATGAAGCTCAACAACCCAAAGAAACATGAAAACACCGAAGTAACAAGTTGAACCAGTGATCCTTTCTGCGGTTATCAAACTCGAGATACATGATTAAGCCTGATCACATGAACCTGTTGTGCATCCCCGATGTAAACATCATTCTGCGGATTTGTGCAGTCGACTGTACGGGAGAACAATATATCAACATCTTCAATTCACCAAATGCATTCTAGTTATCTTACATATAACCAATCAGCCCATAATGTACACATGTACCCAACCAGAGTGGAGACTATGACATCCAAGTAACATGTTGAATCACTGATTATCTCTACGGATATCAACTCCAGAATAACTGAATAAGCTCGATCAAGTGATCATGTTGTGAGTCCCTGATGTACACAAGTCTCTCCCCTGATGGTTGCGATCTCATCGAAATCATCATTACATAGTGTACATGAAGCAATAACCAGAAGCACTTTATTATAACCATATCGAAGATGTCAATAAGCAATATCATCTCACGCTCCAAATATTCTTCTCATATTTCTTCCAACTGAACACTGAAGTAACACATACCAAAAGTCTCCAGAGACCACTTCCCCCAAATGGTTGGAATAATACCTCCTTCCCCCAAATAGTTGGAATAATATATCCTTCCCCCAAATGGCTGGAATAACACACCAAAAGCTACGAGTTAAACACTGAGTTTCTCTGCGGTTATGACATTTGTCTTTCCCGGGATTACTTCAATAGAGAAGAAGTATTAAGTTCATCACGTGTACTCGTTGTGTGTTTAGATGTATATCTCCTTCCCCCTTGCTGGTTTTGATACCTCAGAATCAGCAACACATTATACATGCCAAAAACTCTTGAAATAGAGAAGAACAAACAATTAGCTCAACTGAATCCTATAAGAATCAACTGCTACAGAAACTCTCTCTGACTATCTTATCAACCCATATGTAGACAATTTGAAGTGACCACTGTTGAAGAAAACTCGATATACCAAACTTGAAACTGAAGTCGAATTCCCCGCATTTGTATCTTAAGCTTGCACTTAATGATGGAATAATGGTGTCGAGAATCTATGCTTCAAGCAAATCTCTAAATACTCACTACTCAAACAAAGTATGAGACATTAACACCTATTGAGATTATCCACATCGTCATTTGCGTGTGTCAATGAGTAAAACTGCGTAACTCCTTTAAAGTGATAGTTAACCAGGTCTTCAACCATCCACCTCGACTGCTGGTAACTAGATAACCCAAGTCTTCAACTCAAATTCTTAAGCCCGAGCAACAAATAAGAACACGCCTTTGTGAACGTCAACTTCAACCTCAAATAAGTGATAAATGAGTAACTTCGAAGTAATCAACTTGTGTCAAATGTCCAACACATGAAAAAACATACAATCGGATGTACATTGACCCACTGAATGAACCGGAGCAAATGATTCCTCTACATCAATGCATTCTTTCTAAAGGTATACATGTAGAGATAGATCTGGAAGATTCACCAATAATGACTTTGAGCGGATGAGGAAGTTTCCTTAATGTTCATGTGGTTGATTTACAAAGTGAACATTTAGGAAAGAACAATGAAACAATGATCCGTGAAGATTTGGCAAAGGAATACCAAAGAGCGGATCACTATTCATAAGTGCAACTGCAATGATAGTCATTAACAACGCCTTGAGAAATAACTGGAGATTGGGCTTCTTGAGTAGTCTGAGTTGTACTTCTTAGATGATCAACATTCGCTAGCGGTTGGAAATACTCATCAAACATATCTTGAAACAATGAATCCCATTTATCCTTAGTGAGTGAAACATTAGGCGTTGGAGGAGAGTCATCAATTATTAAGTCGTATGACCATTATACAAACCTCCATCATCATTTGGTATATTCACTCTTCTCCCCCTCAAAAATTGCATCCGAAGTTGCCATTTTTGATTTAAACAAGTGAATAAGAATATACACCAATGAACGTAGATCCACTTGAGGGTTGACAAAGCGTGGGAAAACATGAAGCTTGTTGATGAAGAATGTCAATGATAATGGACATAAACATGAAGATTTCTCTTCTTTTGAAGATAAAGCACACTGAAGCGTACACTTTTCTTTTCTTTGAGGAACGGGGCCTGAAGTGTTATCTGCAGACGCCATTATGTTGAAGTACGAGGCCTGAACTGAAGTGTACAGACGTCATAGTCATTTCCCCTTATCTGTTTAGAGCAGCCTTAATCCAAGTACCAACAGATGATTTGTATGACCTGCATTGGAACACAGAAAAAGGTGGAAATTTGATAACATTGGATCCCCATGTGAAAATGGGTTCCTTTTGGTTAGCGCAAACAATCTTTGAATCAGCAGAAACCCTAGTTGCAATGCCATTGTCACTAGGAGCTGAACTAGTAGAAGCATCAGACTTAGTCGAGGGACATTTTGTGCTTAATGGGATTATTCTACCAGTTGGCTTCCAAACCTTAACAGGCACTACTCTAGGCATAGTGGATCTAGTTAAGGGGCAAGGTTTGCCATTCGTGAATATTTGACTTGTTGGCTTCCACTGATATCCTAAATTGGTAAAAACCTTCCCTGTAGGTTTCCAGGATTGCTTAATCTGTTTCGCTTTCCAAACTTTCTTAACTGGGGTATGATTCTTAGATCTCAGAAATAACACAACACATTTATCATGATTAACAGAAGATAGACATTCTTTACAGGTTTTGCAGACAGCATAAGACTTTGAATTAATTTCAGTAAGCTTAGAGCTAATACTAGAACCAACACGCTTCTTTTTGTTCAAGTCAAACTTATCTTCCTTATGGTGTTCTTTCACTTTCTTCTCATGATCACTTTTAGTCAGCGAAATTCTGTCCTTCTTTGTATTGCAACTAGGTTTGGACCCGCTAACTTTAGTGTCAATATTAACATCAATAGAAGTGATGACGGGAGCCTTAGTTTGTTTTACTGCCATTTGATTTTCTGGTCTAGAAGTGCTGAGTTCTGAGGCTTTCAAAGGCACATTAAGAGTCACATTCTTATCCTTAGGCATAGAACTGGGTGCAACTATTCTATCTCGCCTATTACTCGCTTTCGGACTTGTGACAATTACGTACTCTAAGAGTTCCTGCGATCGTTTGGCATCCATGCAGGCATAAGTGATTGCACTATCAAAAGGCTTTTCAAATCTATCATCTTCTACTATCTCACGGAGGCCCTTTAAACTATCCTTAAGTTGTAAGAGATATGTTTTATGTGCCAGTTCATTATTCCTAAGAGGGGGAGGAATATATAACATATCAATAGGGTACTTATCACAAGCAGGAACCTTTGGAACAGAATATTTGCAATTAGGGATTGGCAATTTTCCTTTCACCTCACGCTTCAGATTCTCAATATCGTTAAGCAAAGAAGTTACCTTTTCAATGTGTTTATCATGATTAACTTTGAATGAATCACATAACTCTTTGTTTTGATCATTAACTTTTGAAATTTCAGCTTTAAACATTCATTTTCCTTTTGCAATTTATTAATAATGTTTTGAAGTTGAAAATTCTGAGAATCTAAAGGTGGAGGTATTCGGGAGCCAGTCACTTCATTCCTTTCATCTTTCAATTGTGAAATCTGGAATTTCAATCTTTTGATCGTGTGGCAATGAGCTCGAATCTGTTCATCACGTTTGTTGATTTCAAAAACTGCATCAAACTCAGGAGCATTCGAAGATGTCTTGATATTTGAAGTTTTAACATTTTCTTTCAGATGTTGATATTTTAATTGTAAACCAAGATATTCAACTTCTAATTTAGAATAATGTTTGACCAAGTTATCATGATCGTCATTTTCGATCTTATCATTCAATTTTGAATTTTTTGACTCAAGCTCAATGACACGATCTTGGGATACTTTCAATGCAACAGACATTTCATGAAATTGAGAAGCAGTAATAGAAAGCTTAGTAACAGTATAAAACATATCTTGAGCCACACAACTCAATACTAAGTTCTCATTTAAGATATGCAGATTCTTCCTTTCAATTTCATTATATTTGAGTTCCCGTTCATAATCATTGACTTCAACAATCATTGCATCAAATTCCTTTTCCATTTTTTTAATATCCGAGTTTATCGCCTTTTTAAGACTTTCAAATTGACCTTTTAATTGTTTAAAGAAAGGCATGACCTCAGTTAAATAGCATTCTTTAGTTTGCTCAAAACCCCTTTCCCCTTCAGTTATCCCTGTAGGTGTAATTCTCTTCTTACATGTTTTCTCAAAATCAACGAATAGTTGATAAACAACATATAGGCTGATTAAGGTTTTGCTATTAGTGGCAATAGTTCTAGGAACTAAATGCATTGGTGTATTTGGAGGATACACAGTGGTTGGAGGCAATTTCTTAAGGGGAGGATTATTTTCAACAAGTTCATCTGCCTTTTTCTTTTCCATATCTAATTTCCAGAACACTTGTTCATGAGTTAACTGAGTTTGAGGTCTAAACTTGTTTAAGGCAATCCAATTATCTTTAGTGTAATTTGGAGTTTTGAACGTTATATTATGATCTATACACTAAGGATCTTTTAGTTTCTTTTCCATTTTCTCTCTAGAGGCATCTTCTAACTCTCTATCTTCTTCAGTGCATTCTAAACAAGTAGGCATTTGTCTAGGCTTAAGGATTTCATTACCATCATAGATCACTTTTTGAGCAGCTTTTGCTTTCTTACCATACTCAGGATTGGGTTCTTCTACAAGGCCAGTACTATGCTTATCGCTTAATACTCTATGCTTAGTGATCATGTGAGCAGTCTGAATGATGTTGCCTTGTACATACAACTTGTTTTCAAGTTTGTTCTTTAAAGTTTTAAGGTTGGAAAAATCATTTAAAAGTTTTGATTCCTTTTGTTTGAACTCCTGCTTAAGCACTTTTACATTTTCTTAAAGTTCTTGTTTTTGCTTAGCAGTTTTATTAAGTTTCTCTTGTAAGGAATTTAACTCTTGTTTTAATGTTTCTTCCCTTAAGTTACTTTTTCTGATTAATGTATGCATTTGGCAATCCATTTCCTACTCACGTGTGGTCAGCTCAAATTTAGCACGCTGTTCATAGATGGCAACTTGATCCTTATACATGTTAAGCTTAGTGGTAAGGGAGTCCTCAGGGATAAATGCAGAGTACTCATGCAACTCATAATCATCATTTTGAGTAGAAGATGCACAGTTAGGTATACCAGAAACTTCCATGCAGCTTTCCTCTGCATTAACGTGCACAGGTTGTGGCTGGTGTACCTCTATCTTGGGTAAATCTGAAGTTTCCATGGAGCATTCCTTTGCATTAACTTGCACAGGTTGTGACTGGTGCACCTCTTTCTCTTGTGAATTTGAGTACGAAGATTCCATTTTAGCATTATCCGACTCAAACACGATAGCTTGTAGTTCATTGTTGGGTATCTTCTGTTCATTGGTCACGTCGTATAAACTGAGTATCTTAGATACAACTGAATCCGAATCTTTAGGTATGTTGTTGACGTGCACGGAATTTTACAAATCTATGATTTAAACCGAGAAATAGAATCTTTCTCGGGATTTTACAAAATCAAGAAGAAACCGTTAAGCAATGACCAATAGAACGTGTTAATTTGGATTGGTTTATGCCCGTTTTTACTGAGAATTTCTGGTCAAAAAAACTTAAAACCTTGATAACTTCTGTTCGGAGCGGATTTAGGCCTTGAAGGTTGACCCAAATAGTTCATTCGGCGTGTCGTTCTCCTCGTTCTCACGGTCGTTTTGATGGGTAGAACGCTGAAAACGGAATTACGGTTCAAAAGTTATGGCCGTTTGAAGTTTTGTCAGGAAAAATCAACAAGTCGCTAAGAATTCTTGAACCAAGTCGTTAAGCACCAAGTCGCTAAGTAGCAACTCGCTAAGATCTCAATTTCCTGCGAACCAAGTCGCTAAGACCAAGTCGCTAAGACCCAAGTCGCTGGACACAAGTCGCTAAAGCACCAAGTCGCTACACAATCAAGTCGCTAAAGAGCAACTCGCTAAGGTCCAAGTCGCTAACACCAAGTCGCTAAGAATTTACACAACTCGCTAACAGTTTATGAAGCAAGTCGCTAACCTCACCAAGTCGCTAGCCGTAGTGGAGAATCCACTAACTTGTACTATTTGTCGGCTTGTCTCAATAGACAAGTCGCTAGGACCAAGTCGCTACCAAAAAGCACTACAACTCGCTACCTTTTTCTGAAGCAAGTCGCTATGATGAAATTCACTACGAGAACCAAGTCGCTACCAAGAAAAACTTCAAAAACACACTTTTCAATCCAAAACAAGCTCAACCACAGTGATTCAAGCTTACCAAATCAAAACCCAAGCACATACAATGATCCTAAACACAAAAGTACACCCAAAATTCAAACTTTAACACTAAAAATGATCCAAATGATGCAAAAACCACTAAACTTTTTCAAACTCAAAAACCATCTAAAACCACTAGAAATCCAAGTATATATAAGAGAGATGATCAAACCTGGCTCTGATACCATTTGTAACATATTGGATTTCACATACACATCAAACCATAACCAAAGTAGGCGTACAAGATGAGTTCTAGAGAGAGAAAGTTAGAGGTTTAGGGAACTTTTGTGAGAGAAAGAAAAATCTTATTATGAGCTCCAACTCTCTACCTTGGAAGGTAGAGAGTATTTATAGTCATTACATAAAACGCCACCTATCGGGCTGTGGATCAGGCATACAGTGGGTAAAGACCCGTCCGTCCTCCACGGTGTTACTAAACTAAATACTACTTAACAGTAAATAACTACGACTACGAGCTTTCTAACGGATACATATACTTGAGGTGACCGATACTTTAAAACCTGGATTTTCTAAATCCTAACAAAATAGGAAACTAATACCAAATCTAAAATACTAATAAGTATACATCTCAAATGCATGTTCCACTATGTATCGACGCTTTTCGGAAACCCCATGAAACACAACCATGTTCTTACTATTAGATATGTTTCTATGTGTAACAAAAACTACTCCTATTGTAAATATTTATGTAGTGGCAAAACCATAACGCCGTGTTTTGTATGAGGCTTAAGGCCTAATGAATACAACTTTTATGTGAAAACACAAGGCATATTATATAATTAAAAACAAACATATAATGTGCTCACAATATATGCCAACCTCCTAAATGGCTACCCATTCTCAAACAACAATGAACATCAGCGTTAGACTAACAAATACTACTCCATTATATATAATAAGACAAACAGCGAAAAGATGCAATCTTAAACCATACATATCAGCTCATAAAATTAGTAAAACTATAATCACCACTTAAGATCCAAAAGCCATGTTACAAAAATACATCATCTAAAATTCAAGCAATTATACTAAAGAAACACCACCGATTAACTAAGATTAAAACTTATATTATTTTTTCATAGCAATATACACATACAAACATCTCCACTTACAGTGGAAATTTACACAGCCAAAATAAAAACTATATACCACCAAAACACTACTAAGACAGCTGCAACCAGACCTAACCCATCTACACAACTGGCTTACACAAAAGGCTACTACACTTCACAACATTATACCATACAAAAGACACTAAAACCAACAACATTATATTAATTTCTTAAGTTTCTTCTTAATTCTGGATTTCTCACCAGCACGTAAAGTAGCAGCATAGCTCCTCTGAAGCAACCAAGATACTTCAGCAAAATCCTCTTGCTTCGCAGCCTTCAAAGCAGCCAAACACTCATCCAGAACAGAGTCACTCCCAAACTTCTTCAACTCAAGAATAATACCATGCCTATGATCAATTCGACTCTGCACCTCTTCAATCCTTTCACCGTAATCCTTTTGATCAGACCTATATACCCTTTTCTCACGCGAAAAGACAGCGTGAAGAACACTCTCAATTCGCGTATCACCTATTTGCTGCGAGATCTTTGACAATTTTGGAAATCGAGGAGCCATGAAGTTTGAATCAAAATTCCCTTTCACCTGTGTGGGCCCAAGTAAACATTAACACACTTTCTGTCAACAAAATTTACTTATAACCTCATATACGTATAACACCAGATCATATCTAAACATAAAAAAACTAAAACACCAAAGAACTACACAATAACGAAACAAATAACTTAAAAATTATTGAAAAACAAACACCCATAACTTTTATTCATATGTCACATAAGTTACAAAGATAACAATAAAGATTAACAACACCATGTTAATCAAACACATAACACCATACCATAGGTTCAACTAACAAACACACCATCAAACAAAAATACAATACAACTGCCTAATCATAAAGCTCCATCGTAAAGACATGACGGTTCTTCTCCACCCGTCCCTCACGAGCAAGATCAAGCACTGCAATCAATGCAGCAAGGATCTGATGATCCCTGTCCTGTGCTTCCTCCAGGCATTGAAGACCATCAGTAGCGACATCGTCAAATGGGCTAAACCTACGACCCTCCTCAAGCAGTTCAGTCCTCCTCTCAAGACGACGTCGAACGTCATCACATTTTTCACCAAGCAACATGATGAAGCCTTCTTCACACCTTGCTCCTGGACGAAGAGGAACTTAAAAGCATGGTGGAGTTCATCGGAACCACAGGTTTCTTTCAGCTGATCAAAGTTTGGAGTGGAAACCATTTTCTTAACAGATTCTTAAAAAAACTCACAAGGTATACAGAGAAGTGTGTGAAGCAGAAAAAAACCCAACTTATATAGGGAAAAAAACACTGTAACATCCAGTTACTCTAACCTAATGGAAATAGTATCTCATTGGCTTCTCTTTCCAATGAGAGATTCTAAAAACAAAACAAACACAGCCTATACAGAAAAAAAGTGCCTTGAAAAAAAAAAAAAAAAAAAAAAAAAAAAAAAAAAAAAAAGCAAACAACAATTACTGTATTCACAAATCATAACAAAACTACAAGTACATCTACACAACATACTAATAACACGTAAGATTAACTAAAACAGTTACCAAAAAACAATAATAATTAATAATTCTTAAATTAAGAAACATAAATTCAGAATATATACTCCCCCAATCTGATAACCCTCCCCGATTTCGTAAACCTAAATTATACCAAATCATAATACAAGAAGATCTCTATACTATGATATGCAAATAATTAATTACCTAAATTAATTGGTCATCTAAGCGATGTTTAGCTAAACAGAAAATAAGATGAGAAAAAAAAATATCTGCGTTTTGAGGCAGCAACCTAAAATATAAGAATATACGCGTATTAGGAAACTAGGTATACTCATTTTGGGGCTATTGGTAACCTAAATTCAGAAAAGAAAATAGGCCCAAATGCTTAGAGAAGCCCAATAACTTTAAACAAAATAATTTCTAAAAAATATAGATTTACACTCTTAACACATTAAATATTTGTTGTATTAAAATTCCCTACCTCATTTATAAAAGAAAATACATAGCCAAACTATGTTAAGAAAAATCCACTTTAAAAAAAATTATTATTTTAAAAAAATAAATAATATTAACAGAATAAAAAAACAATTAATACAAACCGATATCATATAAAAAATTAACAAAACAAACCCGTAGCAACGCACGGGCTACCCAGCTCGTGTATATTAATTAAGACGTAAAAATGGAAAAGTAAACACTTCCTTAGACCCTAAATATATAACATTCGTTTTTACTAACAACGAAAAGAATATTTTTTTTTGAAAGGCGAAATTTTATTAACTAGCAAGGAGCTAGATGAAAGACACATTACAAAGAGATTAAATGAGGGTTCTTAAGCCAAGCCTCCCAAGACAAATCCCATTTACATCTTAGTCAAGTGAACAATGGAACCTTTCACCAATTGCTTTGATTTAAATGCATTGCTAAAGCCTCCTACAGTATCTTTCTTAATCCTCTTACAAATACAATAATATTATATATTTTTTCCCACTAATTTTTTCTCTGCATCCAAATCATCAGTTCTGTCACTTGTCAGAATCCTGTGAATAAAATGATTAGTATGAATAATTTGTAAGAAAAAATAGAATTTCCCTTTATTTAATCAACTCATTGATCTTGTCTTCAATCGTAACGTGAACCTCAAAAACCGAATCGTCAGATAGCACAATTGCGTACATGAGAAAAGATCAATATAGATCACATATTTGTCATAGATTCAATGAACCAATCATGTCCATTCATTTTTTAATTAAAAAAAAAACAAACTTCACCCTTTTTAAAAATATTTAATATCTCGCAAACCGTTAATCGTCACGCGAAAAAAAATTATACCATCGCGATGAGAATTAAATTATCCTTCTATAGATTTGCACTTCTATATATACTTTCGACTATTTTTTTTCAAAATTTCCGCCTAAAAATATCACTTGTATACTTTCGACTATTTTACAAATCACATGTGATTTTTAAAAATCATATATGATTTTTCTCGTCGGAATTAAAAAAAAAAAAAAAAAAAAAAAAATCGAAAGTATATAGAAGTGCATATTTATAGGAAAAATTTAATTCTCGTCGCGATGGTGTATTTTTCGTCGCTTGAAGATTTACCGTTTGCAAGATATGTTTTTTTTTTTTTAAAGTAGAAAATATATTTTATTAATTTTGATAAAACATAAACCAGTAAGATTTTTTCATTGGATCTATAGCAAATATGAGATATATATTGATCTCAACTCTTGCGTACATATATCCCACATTTCTATCAATATTCATTAAACAAATAGTATAGAAACAATCAAACAATGGCAAGGTAGTTAGCAAGCTTGACAGATCATTTTATAAAAAAAGCTAAATCGAACTCTTTTACAAAACTTAATTTTACTAAATTTCACCGATGTCTTGGATCTTTCCTAGTTTTACCCCTAATCGAAGCGTACTTTGGTCAATTCTTCTAGATCAAATCAAACATTGCAATTCAACAAGGGGGCCTCCTATGCAGGTACCCCATATGAAAATATAGTAGGGGGTGTTTGGGTTTTCTCTCTCTCATCCAATCATTGGGTGCATGGGTTTCCGTGCCAAAATATTATAAGATGGTGTCTTTTGTGTTGTGTTTGTCACTTTGTTTGTTTTTTTTTTTTTTTTTTTTTTTTTTTTTTTTTTTTAACTTTTACAGCTTTTACAACTATCTTTTTTACAAGTTTTATTTATTTGTTTTACAAGTTTTATATAACTTTTTTACACGTATTTTTTTGTTTTACAAGTTTTTTTTTTTTTTTTTTTTTTTTTTGTGAATCAATTTTATAAGTTTTAAAAAAAAACATAGTCGGAAAATTTTTGAGGCTCAGATTCGAAGGTTGTAAAGTGAGATTTTATCTCACTTTGCCGTCCATTCGGTTTCGGTTGTCATCATCGCGTCGGAAAATTTTAAGGCTAAAAAATCATCATCGCCTCGGAAATTTTTTGAAAAAGGCTCAAGTTCGAAGGTTGCAAAGTGAGATAAAACTCACTTTGCCGTCCATTCGGTTTCGGTTATCATCATCGCCTCACAAGTCACAACAGGTCTCACAAGTCACAACAGGTCTCAAATTGCACAAGTGCACAAGTTCACAACAGCAGTCTCAGGCATCAAACTGCACAAGTGCACAAGTTCACAACAGCAGTCTCAGGTCTCAAAACTGCACAAGTCACACAAGTGCAAAACTGCACAAGTCTCACAACTGCACAAGTCTCACAAGTCTCAAACTGCACAAAGTCTCACAAGTCTCAAACTGCACAAGGACACAAGCCTCACAAGTTCAACAATATTCACAAGTTACACGTTTTCAACAATAGCTCAAGTTTTTTTCATTAAAGTTGCAAAGTGAGCTAAAATGATCACTTTACCATCCAGTAATGAAGCGTGCCATGCCAAAACATTCAAGTTGTTTTCATTAAAGTTGCAAAGTGAGCTAAAAATGATCACTTTACCATCCAGTAATGGTAATGAAACTGCAAGGGTCATGCTATTGAGGCACCCCAAACCTGCAAAACATAACCAAACAGATACCAAATTTTTTAGATCTAAAAACTTGTTAACGAAACCAAAACATCACCACCAAAACATCACCACTACTTTTTAATTTTTTAGATCTAACAAGTTTTTAATTTTAAAAAAAATCAGTCTTTACCAGTTATAAAAACTTGTTAGATCTAAAAAATAGTCAACGAAACCAAAACATCACCACCAAAACATCACCACTACTTTTTAATTTTTTAGATCTAACAAGTTTTTAATTTAAAAAAAAAATAAGTCTTTACCAGTTCTAAATACATGTTAGATCTAAAAATTAGTCAACGAAACCAAAACATCACCACCAGAAACATCACCACTACTTTTTAATTTTTTAGATCTAACAAGTTTTTAATTTAAAAAAAAAAATCAGTCTTTACCAGTTCTAAATACTTGTTAGATCTAAAAAATAGTCAACGAAACCAAAACATCACCACCAGAAACATCACCACTACTTTTTAATTTTTTAGATCTAACAAGTTTTTAATTTAAAAAAAAATCAGTCTTTACCAGTTCTAAAAACTTCTTAGATCTAAAAAATAGTCAACGAAACCAAAACATCACCACCAGAAACATCACCATAACATAACCACAATAGCAACATCACCACAACATAACCATAAGGAACGAACGCGTAACCACACCCATAACCACGATCTAAAAGGTTTTAGATCAAGATCTAAAAACTTTTAGAGAGGGAGATATAGGGAGAGAGAGAAACAATTACTGTGTGTGAGGATAGTGAGAGAGAGAGAAGGACAGATATCACAAGAAAATGCGTACACGCTTAAACCATAAGGAACGAACGCGTAACCACACCCATAACCACACACGTATACACTCTTTTATAATAAAAGAGTATTAGTAAAAGTATTTAGTAAAAGTATTTATAATAAAATTTTGTATATATAAAAGTATTTAAGAAAATGTATTTATAAAAGTATTTATAATAAAATTTTGTATTAGTTTTTTAAAATAAAAGTTGTATTATTTTTTTAAAAGTTGTATTAGTTTTTTAAAAGTATTATAAAAAGTTGTATTTATTAAAAGTATTAGTTTTTTAAAAGTATTATAAAAAGTTATATTTTTAAAAGTATTAGTTTTTTAAAAATAAAACTAATATAAAAGTTTGTAAAAAAAATGTAACAATAAATAAAGTTGTTAAAAATGTACAGAGTTGTATTTTTTATAAAAGTTTGTTAAAAGTAAAAGTTATAAAAGATGTTGTGTTTTTTATTTTTTAGGTGTTCGGTACTGAAGTTGCTTTAACTGATTGGGTGCAATCTACTGCTCAATCGAACGGTTTTCTTATTGTTAAAGGAAGAACTAAAACAGATAGGGGCTATAAGTACTCTATCGAATTTTTGTGTTCTAGACATAGGACGTCTGCACGTGAAGGTTTAGAAGATGAACTTGAACGGCAGACTAGTACCGCTAAAATTAATTGCCCATTCAGATTACTGGCGAAATTTATAAAAGGTCGAACTGGTAACACTAAAATTAGTGGTTGGATATTGAGGGTCAAGTGTCTGAGGCATAATCATGATTTTGTAGACTCGTTCCATGGTTTTTCACAGGCCATGCGATTAAAAGAAAGTGAGTTAGTTTTGGTGAACCAGTTGACAAAACAGCAAGTAGCACCACAAATTTTACTTTCTTCACTAAAAGAGAGCGATCCGAATAACGTGTCTAGCATTAAAACGGTATATAATGCACAAGACAAGATACGTCGCGCCAGTCGTGGTGATTTGACTCCGATACAACTCCTTTTAGTACATTTGAGGCGTCAAGGTTATACATATTACCCCAGGGTAAATGACCACACCAATGAGCTGGATGAAATATTTTTTGTTCACCCGACGTCATATGCCCTGTGGACAACATATCCGGAAATCATGCTGATGGACTCCACATACAACACCACGATGTTTAAACTGCCATTCTTTATAATTGTTGGGGTTACTCCAACAAACAGAACATTCTCAATGGCGTTTAGCTTTTTGGACTGTGAAAAAGAGCCAAATTTCAAATGGGTGTTAGAATGTGTTAAGTTTGTGATACAAGAACAATATTACCCGCGGGTTATCGTCACCGACAGAGATTTAGCGTTGCTTGGGGCATGCAGAGAAGAATTCCCAAACGCTAACAGATTACTCTGTCGATGGCATATCAATCAAAATGTGCTCAAGCATTGCAGACACAAATTCGATACGGTAAAGGAGTATGAGTCCGTTAGATGGACATGGGATTTGATGGTTACAGCTCAGACCGAAGATGTGTTCACGCACTATTATCAGCACCTACAGGATTTATTGGTCCAGAAACAGGGTACTTACCCATTAATACATTTTTTTATTATTATTTAATAAATAACTACTCGAATTGTTTTCTCACTTTATTAATTCTTTGTTTTCTCAGATGTTTTACGGTATTTTCGTAACTGGCTGCGACATTACGACCGCATGTTTGTGTCGTACATTACCGATCAATATCGCAGCTTCGGCCAGACAACAACATGTAGAGTTGAGAGTCAACACGTGCTGTTGAAGTTATACTTGGGCTCCACACAGTCCAGCTTAGACACGTTGTTGTGTTCGGTCGATAAGATTATAGTTGCGCAAGAAACTGCGATACGAGCCTCTTTGAATACAAGCAAAATCAAGAAACTGCATGCGTGTAAGGGCACACTATTCAACGAATTGCGGTATAATGTTTCAAGATATGCTTTACTACTCATACTCGCAGAAAGTAAATGGGATGTGGACCCACATGAATGTGGTCATCAGTTGCGGTTAGTTTATGGTTTACCATGCTATCACGAACTGTATTACCTTCAGGCTCATGGTATGTATTTTAAATTTATGCCTATCAAGTTATTCTCCCCGTCAATACCGATAATTTCAAATAGTTCCTTTTTTCGAATACAGGATCGCCTATTCCGCTTGATTTTGTTGATAATTTTTGGAGAACACTAAGCGTTCCCTGGCCTGTTGTCCGAAATACTCAAGAGCCTGAAGACAAAGGACAACAAATCCAAGGCTAAACAAAATATCCCAGATTTGAACAAAGAACCCCCCACAGGGCACCGCAGAAGCTATACAAAACCTAAAAAAGTCTGAGACTTAACTGAAGAAGCTGCGAGACATAGTTCATACATGGGAGAGCCTTCTAACGTCCCAGACTTGAACGAAGAACTTAACGAGGGCGATTTAAGACACGACTTGTACATTCCAGATGACAGTAGCGAATATTTTATGGCTCGAATTCCACCTCTTTTCTGACGCTGGATCCTAGGGATCGTTAACGTGGAAGGTGATGGAAATTGTGCCTATCGAGCTCTTGTCGTAGGTCTTGGTCATCACGAACGAATATGGCCCAGAATTCGAGCTCTTGTCACGGAAGAGGTAGACAATAACGAGGAAGTTTACATGCAAATGCAGGGGACTTGGTTTACAACTTTTCGTAACTCGCTGAATTGGTTTGAAGGTCCAGCACCCTACGGTTACTGGATGACTATGCCAGAAACGGGCGTGGCTATTGCTACAGCTCTTAACCATCCAATTGTATGCATATCCAATTCACAATCTATTATGTGGCTTCCGCTGAGAGATGGTCCAAATAAAGCACAACTATTGTCCCCCGTTGTCATTCTTCGTGTGGGGGAAGACCAGGCTGCTCACTTCATTCATGCGGTTCTGGATGAAAACTCACCACTCCCGTATACTCACCCACAATGGAGATGGTACAGAAATGACTTGGCCGCGGGATGGGCACATATGTTTGCTGAACGACAGAGCATGTTTAGAAGGATGTAGAAAACGATTATTGATTTATATTGTAAATGACAAAACATGTATAGACGATTACTGATTTATATTGTAAATGACAAAACATGTATAGACGATTACTGATTTATATTGTAAATGACAAAACATGTATAGACGATTACTGATTTATAGTAAACGACTCGTCATCTTTTGTTACAGATTTCTGCTCCTGCTCCGGTTCTTCCTCATCTTTTGTTACAGGAATCGGATGACATTCAGTGGAGGGACATTCATTGTGTCAACAACACACCCGCTCGTGTTGAGAGTCCAGATTATGTGCCTTCTTCTCCATCTTATGAGCCTCCCTCTCCAGCTATATCTCTAGCTGCAGATGAGGAGAATTTTATACACCGTCCTCCGGTTCTTCCTCATCTTTTGTTACAGCCGTCTCGCGTTGACGAGTACGAGGGAGAGATTGCCGGATTGAGGAGACGCATTTCAGAGTTAGAGTTTCGTGTGGGATAGATGGCAGCATCATTGGAGCGACTACGCCTCGGGCGTGATTGATCTTAGTTTCTAGTTATATTGTGATTTTGTGAACCATGTATCAACTATTAATCTATAACAAGATTGGTTATTTATGTATTCGAAGCTTCTAATTTTGTGAACCATGATATTACTGATTTATGTTGTGAATAATTATACAAATTCTTTTTGCCAGATGCAACAAGAAAATCCTTTCTTGTGTCGTTTTCGACTTGGATTTATAATTGAAAGAACATCCCAACAACCCAAAACTTGTGGTCTGAAGTACTATGCATGTCCTTTGTCAAAGGTAAATAATTAAACGTTTGCTTATTTACGTAAATATATCAATAACTTGTTTGTTTAGAATACATTTCTTATAATTGTTTCATCATGTAACAGCCAGGGACTGAAGATTATGGGTGTCGATACTTCACGTGGAAGGAAATATTTCAACAAAAGTACTTTGGTCAAGCCTCTTCTTCAACGCAGTGCTCAAACTGCGAAACTAAAGATAAAACGATCAACATGCTATTGGCTCAAAACAATTTGTTGAAGGCAAGAATAAAGACGTTGGAGGCATCACTGGAATTGGCAAGAAATCCAGTTGATCACGCATGTCAGTCGAGTGGAATACTCTATGAGCTTATAGATAACATTAATAATCTTCATGTGGAGTAGATTTCGTTGTAATATTAGTAACATTTGTTGTTGTACTTGTTTAATGTTTTAATGTCTAATGTTTTAATGGTTTAACGTAAAAACACTACACAAATAAATATACTCTACATATAAAAAACACTACATAAATAAATACACTCTTACATATAAAATATTACACAAATAAATACACACTATATATACACTACACAAATAAATAATAAAATAATAAAACAATACAAAAAAAACAAAAAAAAAATCCAATCATTGGCCCAATAATTGGTCTATGGGGTGCATGGGAAGGAAATGTTGGGGTGTTGGTGTAGATCCACCCTTCAACAAGATGCAGGCATTCAAACCATCCCATCCCACTTCTTTCTTAACTAGTACAAAAATAATGCACACGTAATAAATGCACAGTATAAGGATCAAATGAGAAGAATCTTTAAAATAAGAAGGATGAGAAATAAATATAACTACACATTAGAGATGCGTCAATTTGAATTAGATGCATCCCTAATCTTTTAGATGCATCATAATATATTTTCTAGCAAAAAATTAGATGCATATACATATATTAGATGCATTTCATCAAGTTAGACGAATCCTATGTATTTTTCGTCCTAATTCGCATCGATTTCACTTCAAAATCACTTTTGAAACTAATTGTGATGCATTTAAATGAATAGAGATGCATCTAATTCAAGTCGATACATCTCAAATATGCGATTATAGTTATTTCTCATTCTTCTTATTTTAAGTTTTCTTCTCACTGGATCCTTAGCGTGCATGCATATTCTAATAACTTTATTAACGGCCTACATAAATCATCTTCTAAAACAGACTCGTCATGTGCGATGTTTTTTGTTTTTCTCTTTTTTATTTCTTTGGGTTTGCATCTCCAACGTATAATCCCTTAAAACTATAGGGCAGTACGCGAAATCATTTCAAGTGAGTTATTAAGAAAAGTATCCTCAAGTAATGAAAATTTATATAACTTGTAGAATATAATGGTTCATTGGTTCGAGTTCAAAAGGATGAAATAAACGGTATGTCTTTTTATAGTTTACGAAATACACATGCATAAAAAATATGTGAAATATTAAAATGATTATAATCTAAGTCATTAACTTTTTTTAAATAAAAAATGTGGATGAGTCCCTTGGTATGTGAGAAAAGTTTAGTATGTAAAATAACTCTCTTATATAACATTAATGTTTTGAATTTGAATCTCTGTGTGTACTTGACTACTTGTAACCATTTTACCTCTACTTTATTTTTACCATCATATTAATAGCGAAAAACAAAATGGTCATTGTATGTAAACAAAATACACACAAAGGTTTAAATTCAACTTGAATACACGCAAAAGTCTGAATTTAAAACTTTTGGGTTATAATAGTAAAAAAAAAGAATAACTACATAGAACTCAAAAAATGTTAAATTAGATGCATTTTTAAATAACTATTCATAAAAATAAATCATTCAACATCCTAGACGTAGACTTAATGACTTGTAAACTTAAGACAAAAATACACCATTTGTCTTTAAACTTGCCCAAAAGCATCGCAGGGGCCCTAAACTTGATAATTTCGTCGCGTGAGTCCCTTTTTCAACTTTTTGAGGAAGATTGCGTCCTTTGACCCGTAATCCGCTGGTCAACGTCGTTCCTTTCCATTACATTTTGTTTTTAGCCCAAGGACATAATAGGCATTTCGTAGTTATCGTGTGAGTAAGTACCACGAGGCTTCTGTGGTTGCTACAGTAATTATATGCTAATAAAAGCTAAAGGTTTTCACCACTCATCACTCTCTCTCATAAAATCTTATCCTAAATATTTCTGATCAAATCGTAAGGACCTGCTGGAACAATGTGAACGCAGGAAGGCGTTACTATGGTTGTCCTATTGAGGTGCGTTAATTGCTGGGTTTTTTTAAGCTAAAATGTCATGTTTGTAGTTTAATCAGGGTTTAAGTGTAATGGTTGTTTTAGATTAAAAATTTATTTTCAAGTTATGAGTTTAAGTTTCAATGTCTTGATTTTTGCTTTTTATGTATCAAGATTTCCCATAAATGGGTGGTACGATCCACCAATGCCACCGAGAGCAAGAGGGATGATCCTTTACTTGCGGAGACACCTTCACCGGAATGAGGCGGCATTACAAGAATGCCAAGTTGTCCTCATTGCTGAGACACTAGAGGCTGTCAATGCGGTCGACATGGAAAACAAGCTAGAGGCTGCTCATCAAGCATCCCTAGCTGATCTCCTTCTTGAGAATGAGAAAGTTTGTCGCTTGAGGAACTTCTGTGTTTTCTCGTGGATAGTCATCATTCTCGTTTGTCTATGGTTTTTTAAGTGGGTTTAGAAACTCATTGGTTTTTGTGTTTTGGGTCCATTCTAGAAAGTAGATGTTATGTACAGTAATTTGTAAGGTGTGTTTATTAAGCATCAGTGTTGGTTGACTACTACAAAATCTTGACTTCATGTACTTTGGTCTTTGGCTAACAGTATTAATATTATATTCCTTTTATGGTTTTCTCATTGTACTGTGTTGCCTTTATTGGTTTACTTCTTGCCCAAAAATACAGTTACTTACATGTGTAATGACAGTAATTTACTTTGTAAAAGTCATCAATTAATATGAGTATGAACTTGCAGCAATATGTAGAAATGGGTAAAGTGGCAAATGAATACATTTAAAACTAAATTATTCCCATAGACTAACATGAGATGATTTCTTACATAATGCAAATGGATATATTTCCAAATGAATAAAATTTTGTAGTCTACAAAGTTCAGAAACACACATTGTTTAAAGAGAGAAAATATTGTCTAGGAATTACATATTCGATGAAAAATATTGTCTTTGAAAAACAACCCACATTTTCGTGGTGAAGCCATCTTTGCTGCTATAATCTTTTTCTTAGTCCATAATTGTTTTGGAGACACACCAGAAGCAACATCAACTTGACTTCCAGATTGAGACTGGACCACACTTGGTTGAAAATGACTTTCAGACTGACCACAAGTTTCATGCACATGACTTTAAGATTGAGCATCAGTGTGACATTGAGCTTGTTCATTTGCTTCAAAGTTGTTACCTTTAACCTTTGTCTTCTTCTTTGATGGAACTTTTGGTTGTGATGAACCTGTTTTTTTTAGATTGATGGGTACTGCCCTGACTTCCTGTTACACCTCCTTGCCCAAGACATATTTACTTGTTGTGTACAGCATTGTCACAAATACCACAAACTACACTCCTACTAGACAATGACAACTTACTATTATTATCATTATCATCATTTTTAGTAAAAGCCCTAGTTCTTTTCTTTCGTGGTCTACCCAATGGTTTATGATGTTTAGGTGGAAGAATGATTGTAGGTACATTTACTTTTCATGCCAAGTCTTAAGCAAGTAACATGGATGAACTCATGATTCTACAGATCATACTTGTATTCCATTGAAGCTCATATATCGATTGGTAGCAACATCATATTTACATGGCATACCTGTAAGCTCCCATCTTCTACAAGTACAAACCCTAGCTTCAACATTCACAAAACATGTATCTCCCCATCCACTAACCTGATAGTTATCTCTTTTAATTTATAAAACCCTGTACTTATAAGCCTTTTTCTTAATCAAGTCTAACATGTGTGTTGCCTTTGGTATTAATGCTCTGGCACACTTCTCAATTATATGCACAAAATTCACTATTATTTGCATACAATATTCTCTAATGTATTGTAAAGCAGTAATGATAGGTTGGTTCCTACCTCCCACTAGTTTCCCATTAAACACTTCAAACGTGTTATTAAGTAACACATCAGAATGAGCTCTCCCTACGCATGTATAAAACATGTTTTAGTGATACAGACAATAATGTTGAACAACAAAAGATGTACACTTAGACACAAATTTGGTTAGTACCTGAAAAATGCGACCTTGACCAATGGGTTGGTGGTATCTTACTTAACCAAGCATGGGCAGGTTCGCTAAATTTTTTGAATGAAAGCATTGCCGCATCAAATTGTTGGACGGTTGTTGCTGCTGCACATCTCCACAAATGTTCCTTGTAGGCTTTAGCATTCCATTGAAATTTCATATTCTCATGGATGTGCCTCAAACAGAAGTTGTGTTCTACACTAGGGAATACTGCTGCTAAAGGTGGCATGATACCTTGCACAAAGGAACATCAATTCATTACTAATAAAAGTATCATTTATCAATTATATAAGTGAATCTAATCAACTATAAATTAACATCACCTTTTTTCTGTCACTGATAAAAGTGTAGTTTAAATTTGGTTGCCATTCAAGATCATCTACTAGACATTCTAGAAACCAAATCCATGAATCTTTGTTTTCAGCTTCTGCAACAACATAAGCTAAAGGGTATATTCCATTATTGCTATCAATACCAACAGCTGTAAGAAGGTGACCAGGAAATGGACCCCTCATAAAAGCACCATCTAATCCCAACAACTCTCTTTGACAAGCTTAATATCCTTCCTTCAAAGCACCTAAGCAAACATACATTCTCTTGAAAACTCTGGTTGGACTTGTTGGATCTGTTGCAGTTTGTACACTTATCCTAACTGTTGTATTAGAGTTTGTTTTCTGCAAATCTTCAACATAGTCCCTCAAAATGGCATATTGCTGCTTATGATCACCCCTAATCTCAATTTATGCCTTGTTTTTTTTGCCCTTAATGCCTTTTGCATAAACACTCGAACTTCAAACTGTTTAGTGAGTTGATCTTGAACAACCCTGATTGGAATATCTGGATTGACTTGAACTTGATCAAGTATTTGCTTTGAGAAAAACTTGTGGTCACAAGCTTTGATCTCTATTGATTTCAAACATTTGTGTTCATCCTTGAAAGTTCAAACAATCTATAAATCTTTAGATGTATCTTTTGCTACATACAACAACTGTGGGCAATTCTTTTTCTTGTTCCTTTTGTGATCGCAAATTTACATCCCCTTTGAGGCCTCTAGTTAACGGACCATTTTTCCTCTTTGGGGCTGTTCCCAGCCCAATACCTCCACTTGTACCACAAACTGGTATTGTTCCCATACACCTAGTGATAACATCAAATAGTCCTGAATATTAAGTGTCAATTTCCCCCGTTAATGCTTGTAATTTATATCATTTATATGGATTTACGCTTGTTTTCCATTGTTTTCCACTTTCAGGTAAATTACGAGCATTGGAGCTAAAGAGACGCAGAACTGGAGAAATATCTAAAGATTTATCACAGTATGCTACTTTGAAGAAGTTACGGCGTAACTTATCTCTCACATTACGCCGTAACTAAAGCGTGACTCAGAAAACCAACTCATCAGAAGGTTACGGCATAACTCTTCCCAAAAGCTACGACGTAACTATATTAGGTCAAATGAGGTTCCACGCAGCTGATAACTACGCCGTAACTATTTCATCAACTATGGCGTAACGAAGTTTATTGAAGACTACGGCGTAACCACTAATAAGGTTACGCCGTAACTAGTAGATCTAGTGCAAAATACGAAGGAATTGAAGGTTACGGCGTAACTCTTTTTATAGTTACGCCGTAACCCAGATCTGGCCTATAAATACCCCACGAATTCCAGCATTTCTAATCATCCCATTCCACACACAACAATCATAGAACGTGGGAAAAAGCTCAAGGCAGGTCTAGAGGAGCATACGGGGTTGTCTCCAAGGGAGAAATCACTCCCTACGATAAGCATTAGCATTTTATATTTTCTTTACTTTCAATTCATGTATTTCGTACCTTTGAATATTGAATTGGTTTGTATGATTAATATGAGCGGCTGAGCACCTCTTGGTGCTGGCCTAGTTATGATTCCTTAATTGTTTTGTTTGCGTTTACATTACTTCCGCATAATTATTTCTAAGTGTATGCATGCATAGTTTATTGGTAGCTACCCTTGTTTCGGTAGTTTTGAATGGTGGTAGAGGCCAATTGCCTAGGAGATATGACCAACTGACCCTAGGTGAGCGGACTGAGACGGGAAGGGTAAGATATGACCAACTGACGACCCTTTCTACTTGTGTGATTTGACCAACTGATCACCTACCGTTTGGATGAACTTAAGAATTAGGGGGTGAGTGTTTAAGTTGCTAACGCCCGGGCACTCACTATTATAAATCTAGCATGTAGCGGTACTTAATGACTTGGCTTAGGGGACCAGGAACAACAGGACTTATGAGGGGACACCTGACTTCTCCTGTGGTGGCATCTTTGCTGATAGGTTAGGGCGAATTGACCAAATGATGTCCTCTCGACTTTGACCCCACCTGAACTAATTGGAAGTAAGTAGACGTAGACATTAATAGCTAGGAGGAATAACTAGGTTAGCACCACTATCCTCTATTGATTTATCCTTTGCCTTTATTTGCTTTTATCTGCTTTAGTAGTTTAATTAATTAATTCCTTATCGAAACCATTATTAATCTGTGACACCTATACTTAGTAATAATCCAACACACATATCTCTTGGGACGACCTCGGCTTTACCGAATACTACACTACACACGACCGGGTACATTGCCCGTTAGTGCATTAGAGTAGACCATAGGTATAACGAGACTTTATAAATATTAAAACCTGGTCAGTAAAACCTGCATCACCTAGCCCTAATTCTTTGTTTGTCATTCTTAATGAGTTGTAATTTACTCCTAGTTTGTATTGAATGCAGATTGAACTTATCATGGACTTCTCTTGCAGTTACAAAAGTTTGACCATAGAAAAAAAAAACTTCGTCGTCTACTTGTTCTGCCTCAGTTAACTTTTGTTTCTTGTATGCCCTCATCTATTTCTTCCTAATTACATACTCATTCTCATTCTCAGAACCACTTGCAAACTCATTATCATCACAGAGATAATCTATCTCATTTTTTGTTAATACAAATAAGCCGTAAAAACGTTTATTTATATTTTACGATCTTCTAATGTTTTGTCGATAACAAACGTAAAATCATGTTAATGAAACAAATAAAATGCGTAAATGGTTTGAACTAATAGTTTCTAACATATTCACATTTTCACATAAAACACTAAAACAAGTATAAGTGATTTTATGACTTAGTAATACATATGTACAACAACTAGTGTTTACATATTTAGGTATAATATACACATAACTAGTATGTAGTATATTGGGTAATATAAATGGGTAGAAACTTAAGTATCACAACCCATTGGGCAAATACATTGAATGTAGTTGGGTACAACCCAAAGCCCATAACCCATGGAGCTTGACCCATAACCCATTGCATGACATCATGCTTATATCACACATGGATAATATCCATAACCCATGGATCAACCCATACCCAAGTGACCAAGTGCATTGCACTCAAAGATACATTGTATCTAGCTAAAGATCCATGGTTCAACCCATGACCCCATGACCCATGACCAAAATACCCATGGGTAAAAGGGAGCATCCCACGGATCCCTAGCTTAACGCTAGACGGATCCCTTGTGGAAGGGATCCGTGGGATCCGGGGAACAGTAGGATTTTTCCTCTATAAATAGTGAGCCATTTCTTCATTATTTCTCACCCCTTTCTAACACACTTTCTCCCTGAGTTAAAAACTCACTAACCTCAGATCCAAGAGATCTATGTTTGTAGTTTTGTTTTTGTGTGATCTTTTAGGTTCCTCTTAAAGGCAAGATCACCACCTTTGAAGTCAAGCAAGCTCAAGTCCATGAGTTGCCATGCTTCCTCATCATCAAGGCTACTAAAGACTTCTTGTTGATGATTCCTTTCTTTCTTCAAAGAAGTGTAGTGTTGAAGACATTAGTGAAAGATGTCTCAAGTGTCAAGACGAAGATATTAGTGAAGGATATCCATCGTCTATAGCATAAGCACTTGTGGTAAGTGCTTAGAAGTCAAGACAAGAAGCATTAGTGAAAGGTGCTTAGAAGTCAAGACTAGAAGCATTAGTGAAAGGTGCTTAGAAGTGAAGACACAAGACATTAGTGAAAGGTGTCTTGTAGATCTAGTCAAAGGCATTAGTGAAAGGTGCCTTAGATGTACATTCGATATGGTGTGTTTCGATGTACTAGATAGACTAGCATTAGATCCAAGGATATTGATATCCTTGATGATGTTGTAAAGGAGTAGATCTCCTTTGGGATTAGTCGTTGGTGTAGTGTGGTAGTAGTTTCTCCATTGCAATGGAACTAGGTGCTTAGCCTAGTACCTAATAAAGGGTAGGCGACGTTGTGAAGGTGTAGTTCACCTTGGAGTGAAAGAACTAGGTACTTAGCCTAGTACCTTATAAAGGGTAGGCGACGTTGTGTAGGTGTGGTTCACCTTGGAGTGAAAGAACCCGGTGGTTAGCCTAGCACCGGAAAAAGGGTAGGCGACGTTGTGAAGGCTTATCCGCCATAAGGAGATTGGTGTAGTGTTTACGAACTCTCGAGTAGGTGACTCGGGGATTGGAGTAGGGCAAGGAAGGTGTCCTTGTAGCCGAACCACTATAAATACTCGCGTTGTGGTTTTGTGCTTCTTACTCTTATCTTTTCATTACATATCTTTATATGCTTGTTTATCAACATCCAACACACACAACCAAATAGATTGACATAAGTCGATCTAAATAGTTTAAAAGGAAGTTTTAATTGGTAAAACTATTCAACCCCCCCCCCCTTCTAGTTTTCCTCAATTGACATCAGAGCTTCGTTACCAAGTTTCTTGAAGTATATTGTACTTTAAAAACCTTATACGATCCATGGTTAATTGAAAACTACAGAGAAGGTTTTTCATAAAAACAAACACCATGTCTTTTAAAACTATATGTTTGGATGTTGATTTGATAACAACATTTTTTTATTTACGTGCTTCATTTAATTGCACTAATCTTCTTTGTCATGTTGATTAGTCAAAGCTCATACCCACCAAGCTATAGGAATTGCTTGGTAAAAAGAATACATTCCTTAAGAAGGTATCTTAATCGCAAAGGAGCGGGAATCGTCTAAGTGACATTTGTTGTGTCATTTGTAAAGACATTCCTAAGTGCGTTAGAGGTATGATTTTCTTTTTATTTTGCTTGATAATTAAGTATGCCTGTTTTGGTATTTATACGATTTTTTTTGTGCTTATACATGTTTTACATGAAGCTTCATTAGGAAGCATTTTTCTCACATACATGTTTTATTTCTCGTCTAAAGTCGTGGTATATAAAACTTATATTTTGTCTCTTTTAATCCAATAATAAAACAAAACACGAATCTCAAAATTCCTCCTTCCCCATAAATACTTCCACCGTCGACCACTCTATCAAACCATCACTTTTTCAAATCTTCCAATTTCAAAAATTTCCTCTCATTCAAAAACTTCATCTTCCTCCTCATTCCATCTCAACCGAAACCAAGAAGATCCGTCATCAACATGGTTTACATCGCGCTCGTGCTCATCACCTTAACACTCATCGCACTTGCTTTCCCTATGATGAAGTTCACATATGGAGACATTTACTTTGTGTTGTTAATCTACATTGGGATCATATACCCAATCCTTTGTATCATCCTTAGCATTGAAATGCAATACTTCTAATAATCTTGTTATCTTTTTTATTATTTGTTATTTTCTTGTGATTTATATATTTCATATTCCTTCGTGATACATTAGAAGTCATGTATGCATGCTAAAAGAAAATGTAGGATAAAACACTTTTCGTGGTATAAAACTGTAAAACCTATCTTTTATCAAATCTGTTTCTGTTACTACAGATCCATGGATCCCGGAAGTTATACTAGCCGGATCCCTTTTGAAAAGGAACCGTGGGATCCGTCCTACTGGAGAACAGTTTTTCATGCAAATTAAAAATCACTTTTCTTCTAAAAGTAATTCTCCACTTGAATGTCAAAACCATAAGTGAGTTAAGTGTTTTCTTGTTAAAAACCATTGTTAATAAAAACCTAATAAAAACGTTAGATAATCATAGGTTGATCACAAACATCACTTTTTATTAACTCATCATTTCTATAGGTTCAACTATGACGCATGAATATGAGTTTGATTTTTCACTCACTAGCGTCTACACTCCGAACATCTCCCTTGAACCCAACACACCTGGCAATCATGTCCGTGGGTTCAATAATCTCGAAAACCGTCACTTCCACGAAGGACGTATTGTAGACACCTCTCTACAATTCGAAGAAGGTATCAATACCTCCTTCCGAGCCATAGGACTAGAATGTCTTCTTGAAATCAACGAGAAGATATGTCCAAGGTTCATAATGGAATTCTTCCGTCAAGTCGAACTCGTTTGTAACGAGGATCGCTCTCTATCTCTTTGGTTTTATATCAAAAACCAAAAGTTTACTTTAACCCTTGGGCATTTTGCTCACATCCTCCAGATTCCAAATCATGGACAATGTGCCTTCACCGAAGATTGGTCTCTTGATTCTCTCTTCAACTTTCATGAAGAAAATAGTCCATATTGTTCACACATACCTTCCCCGGAAGATTTAAATCGCATAATATGCAAACCTCGACCATATTACTCCGATCCAAACATTATCTTCACACGGGACATCCGAGAAGAGTACAAGCCTCTTGCACTCATCCTACGTGAAAATGTTTGGAGTCTTAGGGGAAATCAAGAAATTCTTCCCGCTTGTTGTGCTCACATGTTATACTGTTTGCTAACACAACAACCATACAATCTCGCCTACTTCTTCGCAAGGCGAATTGCAAATCTTCAAGGCTCCAAGAATAAACTCATCCCTTATGGAATGTTCTTGACATGCCTCTATCATAATGTTATGCACTTCCATCCTCAATTTCAAAGTCCGTTGTACGTACTTGTGAACAAGATGATGGAACCGCTAAACATATATCTCATGAAGACTTTCTTCATTCTTGATTCCACCAACACTCATCAATCACGTAATGATCCTCCTAGTGAAAACACTCAAGAAACCTAGTAGTATTTCAAAATAGGATCAATTCTCTTGTACTCGTGCTTTATCAATGTAATCCTATTTCCTTCATGAAATAAAAACATCTTACATTTGATATCTTAGTGTTAGAACCCCTCTAAACCAACCTTGGAATATAATGCATTGTCAAGATCATTGCATACCTTTAGTAAAGGTTCTGCTGAGCAGATGGACGGATCCCAAAGTTTGTGCTAGACGGATCTCTTCACTTAGGGAACCGTGGGATCCGGCAAACAGAAAATGCAATTGCAAACATTGTATTTCAATCATATCCTTAGAACACCTCACACTAAGCTAAACATAGTGTCTTAAGGCAAATTAAGTCCTTATCAAGATAAGTAGATCCTTCCTATTCACACATAACTCACCTAGATCACACTCTAAGACGCTTGTAGATCTATCATTTTCACCTTAATCCATTACTCTTCCGCTCTCTATATCCCTCATCATTCTCACATGATCCCTCACATCTAGATTTAGAAATCTTTCGATTATGACAAAATTGATCATAAATCATCCTTACCTCAAAATTGATCAAACTTGATCAAATTCTAGTTTTCCCATCTCAAAGTTTCTAGGATATTTTCCAAAACACTATCCTAAGTCACAAACTGATCTCTAGGATCATTTAGCTTCAATTGAAACTCTCATCTTTAGTGTCATCCTTGCTCATCCATTGGTACTCTGGAAAGTTTCAAATCCTTCCATAAAAGACAATCACTAGCTACATCACTCATTACCTTCAAGTACTTAGGCACCCCTTCATTTAAGACACTTAGGAGGACTGAAACACTCAAGATGTTATAGGTCTTAGATCTTAGAAACATCATTTCCACTCTTTCATAGCTGCTGAGAGCCGGATCCCTAGGATTAGCCTAGACGGATCCCTCTGGGGAGGGAACCGTGGGATCCGGATGATAGTTTATGTCAAATCTTGCTAAAACAATCATTTCAACTCATCTTCCTAACTCAAACACTTCATCTCATCTTAAATGAGTTCCTAGATCAGTGCAAACTCTGAAGTTGACTCTTGTGCATGTTAATCATCACATTCCAATGAATCCTAGTGGCTTAAGGCTTAAATGCACTTGCCAAATCTCTTGGTTTATAAACCACTTTGTTAGGACCTCCATAGTCATCATCTTCATCCTAACTTTCAGCACTTTAGAAATCCTTACAAACCTCTTAAAATCATCTCATCATGAGGAAAACCCCAAGTAGTAACCTATCCACTAAAGAACCACCCAAGAAAAAGGCTCGTGTTATACACGAAATCTCCTCAACCGAATCATCTCCGGTCAAGCCAAAAAATGATAGGATCTTTACTCAACCAATCAAACCAATTCCTAAAAGGATAGTACCCACAAAACTACCAACGCCAAACACCACCATACCTCCTAGGCCAAACAATGTTAGAAACTATGCACGCCATAATAAAGATAGTTTCTAGGACCGTTTAAGACTCCATGTTGTTTAGACATTATCAAGGATATTCAATAAAGCACAATAACAATGAACAATGTATATGCACAGCGGAATAATCAAACTATCATTGTTATTATATCAAGGTTTCTTCGTCATCATCATGTGTTCTACAAAACACATCTACAGCCCCAATCCTAGACGATCAACTCTGTGGAAAACTAGAAGGGGGGGTTGAATAGTTTTACCAATTTAAAACTTCCTTTTAAATATTTAGATCGACTTATGTCAATCTATTTGGTTGTTTATGTTGGACGTTGATAGATAGATATATAAACGTGTAAATGAAAGATAAAGAGTAAGAAGCACATCACCACGACACAAGTATTTATAGTGGTTCGGCTACAAGGACACCTTCCTTGCCCTACTCCACTCCCCGAGTCACCTACTCAAGAGTTCGTAAACACTACACCAACTCCTTATGGCGGAAAAGCCTTCACAACGTCGCTTAACCTTTTTCCGGTACAAAGCTAAATACCGAGTTCTTTTACACCAAGGCGAACCACACCTAACACAACGTCGCCTACCCTTTATACGGTGCTAGGCTAACCACCGAGTTCTTTCACACCTTAGGAGAACTAATCCTATCACAACGTCGCCTACCCTTTATACGGTGCTAGGCTAACCACCGAGTTCTTTCACACCTTAGGAGAACTAATCCTATCACAACGTCGCCTACCCTTTATTAGGTACTAGGCTAAGCACCTAGTTCCAATATGGAGGAACTACTACCCTTCACGACATAACACCTATTATCAAGGAGATCTACTCCTTGTTACAACACCATCAAGGATATCACCATCCTTGTGAATAAATAAACACTTATATGTATAACGATGCACCTCATCGATTATACGACCTAAGCATTCTTCCCAAATGCTACTTGATTTGATTCTTCGGCATCCTTCACTAATGCCTTTGACACAACGCTTGGCATCCTTCACTAATGCCTTAGTCTTGACACCTTAAGCATTCTTCACTAATGCTTTGACACGGATGATTAGCATCTTTCACTAATGCTTTCATCTTGACACATTCGGCATTCTTCACTAATGCCTTCTACCCAACATCTATGGAGAAAGGAAGAACTATCAACAAGAGAGCCTTTGTTGTCTTGATGATGACGAAGCATGGCAACTCATGGACTTAAGCTTTCACGTCTTCAAGATGTGGTGATCTTTCCTTTAAGAGGAATCTACAAGATCACACAAAAACAAAAGAGAAAAGCTACATAGATCTCTTGGATCTGAGGTTAGAGGGTTAGAATACTTGGGGGAAGTATGTGTGTAAGGGGATGAATAGAAAGGAAGAAATGGCTCTCTATTTATAGAGGAAATTCTCTACTGTTTCCCCGGATCCCACGGATCCCTTCCACTTGGGATCCGGCTAGCACAAAGCTAGGGATCCGTGGTCCGCTCCTCTTTGCCCATGGATATTTTGGGTTATGGGTTGATCCATGGTTTTCAATCTAGATACAATGTACCTTAAGGATACATTGAACTTGTGTAAGTGGTATATATAAAACCATGGGTTATGGATCAAAAACCATTTGCTAGTTTTTATCTATTTAGTATATACTTGCTTTTACCCATTTTAGTACATACTTGTTTTTACCCATTTTAGTGTACTTAATATAAGTATGTATTAACCCAATATGTAAACACTAGTTGTTGTACATATGTATCTAACTCATAGAATTACTTAAACTTGTTATGCCAATATGTAAACACTAGTTGTTGTACATGTGTATCTAAAATATAAAATCACTTAATCTTGTTATAGTGTTTTATGTGAAAACGTAAGTGTGTTAGAAAACTATTAGTTCAAACCATTTACGTATTTTATTTGTTTCGTTAATATGATTTTACTTTTGTTATCGACAAAACATTAGAAGATCGTAAAATATAAATAAACGTTTTTACGGCTTATTTGTATTAACAATCTCCCCCTTTTTGTTGATGACAAAACATAAAATTATTTTAAGGAAAAGCTAAAATTCGTAAATGTTTGAATTTGTAGTTTTTACTTTCTTCTGCCCCTTTTTGTCGAAACAAAAAGTGTTTGAAGAAACTAACACAATTTTTATAAGAAAAATTATAAAAGATGTAATGAGAGCAAGTGACGGGAATGGTACTCGTCTTAACTCCCTCTTGACAAGTCCATCCCTTTGAAGAAGGGCGTCAAGGACATAATGTAAAATAAGCTACTTGTGTTTGCAATTAAGTTTGCAAATGGTTCATCTAAGTGACGAAAACGTGCTCCCCCTCGAATATTGCAAAGTTGCAATGGGGTATCATGAAGTGTAATCCAAAATTGGATTAAGTTGCAAATGATTTTGCAATATTGTTTGACACAAAGCTCCCCCTAGCTTTTTGGTGTCAACATTTTCATGTGTATTTTGAATAACTACAAAACAAAGGTTAGAAAAATAAGAGTATAATGCATAATTTCCTGCAAAAGAGACTCAAGTTAGTAGAAATATGTGCTTCTGTACCACGGATCCCACGGTTCCCTTCAAGGAGGGATCCGTCTAGTTATCAGGAAGGGATCCGGCTATCTGTTCCAGTTTCTTCAGCAGTGAAGAAATGTCAAGGAGTGCAACTTGAGGGAATGAGATAAAAGTACAATATAACAAGCACAACACACATAATAGTCATGGCATAAAAGTATTCATTCAATAAAACAAAGAGATACACAACCAAATCTCTAAAAACTAAGAGAATGAACTAGCCAAATAGATGCTATTAATGCTAATAAGTTACTCCAAACTTAAGATTTGACTAAAAGCTTATTGAAGATCAAGGATGAGAAAGGTTTCCTAAGCATTCTCAGTTTGAGCTTGAAGCTCATGTATTAATACATCTAATTCATGTTTCATTCTCTCAACATGTTTGCAATGGTCGTACTCATAGTCATGGTCTTGAAGTGGAGGTTCAAGTGAAGTGGGTTGAAGATCTTCAAATGACTTTTTGGTGGCTCTAGGTACTAGTGAGGTAGGTTGAGTTGTGGAGGGTTTAGTAGATTTAAGTGATGAAGTCCTAGTGGAAGCACTCTTCTTGTGAACAAGTTTGATTGGTTTTCTTAGTGTGGGAGAGATCCTAGTTTTGGTGGATTTACCCGAAGGTGATTTGGTTGAGGAAACTTCATGCATGATTCTAGCAAGTTTCTTGGGTGGTTCTTGAGTGGATGAGTTAGCACTAGGAGCTTTAGTCATAGTGATGATGCTAGTAAGAACTCTTTTAGTTGTTGATTATGAGATGTGTTTTGAGAGTGGTACCTTAACTCTAAGGTTGTTTGGTTTATAAAGGATGATATGAAATAGGAAATTAAATTCTTGGCCATTTGAAAGGTTAGGCATGCTTTTGGGGTTTTGATAAGTTCTATGAGGGTAATCAATGAATGCTAAAGGTGGTTGGAGACCCAAAAGGTGATTTGAATTCAAACATGGAGCTTGTTTATGCTCTCTGTATTTACGGATCCCACGGATCCCTTTCCCTAGGGATCCGCCTGGTAGAAGACCAGGGATCCGGTTGTCAGATAAGGATTATGCTGTTGTAGGATTGGTTTAATCATGGATAGACTCAATTTTGAAGTCTTAAGCTGTTGGATATCTTAAATCCTTAATCCTAACAAGTAATTGTATTAAAGACTTAATCCACTAATGTTCTTGGAAGTGTGATGATAGACATGCACAAGGCTAAAATTCAGAGTTTCACTGATCTAGGAACTCATTTAAGATGAGATGGAGTGTTTGGGTTAGCAATGTTAGACATATACTGTCACCCGGATCCCACGGTTCCCTCCTTGGAGGGATCCGTCTAGGCTATTCCTAGGGATTCGGCTCTCAGCAGTTATGACAGATTTGGAATAGGGTTTCTAGAAGCTAAATCCTATCTTGTTTTGGGTGTTTCAGCTCTCCTAAGTGTTTTAGGAAGAGAGGGTACTTGAATGATCATGAGTAATAAGTGTTTGTGCACATGATTGCTTTTTATGGAAGAAGGAAGGGACAAGAAGACTACCAATGGATGTCCAAGGATAACACTAAGAGTTATGAGGGTGACAAGTCATAATAAATGATCCTAGTGATCAGGTTTTAGCTTGAGGTGATATTAAGAAAAATTCTCAAAAATTTCAAGAATTGAAAAACTAATTTTTGTCTTACCTAGAGATATAGAAGACTAAAAGCAATTTCCTAAAATTGTTTAGCTTGCTTTCCTAAGTGTTTTGAGAGATGAGACTTATTTTGTGAGTAGTTGAAGCGGAAGTATGGTGAGTATTAGATGTGATGATAGAATCAGACTAAGATCGTAAGAAACCCTTTAGTGAGTCTAAGCCTTTCTCATCCTTGACGTGGACTTAGTTGGGTTCTAAAATCATATGCCAAGCTAATGTGATGTTATCTAGAAAGCAGTTTTGATGTGCTGAATGCTGCATTGTTGATCTGATGTCACGGATCCCACGGTTCCTTCAAGGGAAGGATCCGGCTAGGCTAATCCTAGGGATCCGGCATCTGCAGATTAGAATCAACACAGAACCCAAAAAAAATGATGTGCAGATTTTGTATACTATTAAATCTGTGAAACAAGCAATTAGAAACAAGCAAGCCATCATATAGCACCAGAAACAATATCCAAAATTCCATAAACCAACAATGCTAAAAAGAAATCATTCAAACATAAAAATAAACACATTCCTATTGTCTCTTTCGTCAATTCTTCCTCTCCGGCCGAGGAGTCCGATAGGGCTTCGGGTTTCTCTCCATTGACCATGAACCGTTTAGATGGTTGTTTGGTAAGGGGTACCATGACGTGATCGGAAAGGTAATGGTCATCGTTGATAGGGGATGGTTGCAATGCACTAACGTACTTACAAAGTCGTGTTAGGATCATACCATATGGGAGTACCATGTTGGAAGCTTTGAATACCCCAGCCATTCTCCTTACCATGTAATAGGCAAGATTAAATGGCCTTTGGTGGATAAGACAATAGATCATTTTCACAAGGCATGCGTTTGGATGATCTTTGTTTCCAACAAGGCTAATGATGTTTTCCCTAAGAATTTCTTCCCATTTTTTAAACATGGGATGCATTTCAAAAAGTTCCATTTTAAAGGGATTACGGTGAATTAGCTTTTTGTTACGATCGTAACGGGATTGGTCGGTCCTAATTTCAAAGATAGTATCGCGAATGGTTTCGGGATTGTCGAGAGGAGTGTTGTAAAGAGGCTTAGGATCAAGTGCAAGGTTTTGAACGTTAATTGCCCAATCTTGAGAGTACATACAAATTCCTTCACAAGAAATGCGAAGAATTTGAGCAAAAGTGTTGAGAGGAAGAGTAAAGTTTTGTGTGTTGATGATAAAGGCGATTGAGATGCTATTATCGGTGTTTCTAATGATCCTAAAGCTTTTGTAAAACTCAAAAATGAAAACCGGACAAATTTGTTCATCAATGTCAAGAAGACAATCAAAGTTGATTGTCGAGAAAACTTGACGAATGTCGGTATCTTCAAGGAAACATTCCTTGACTACACGACCTTCGTGAATAAGTCGTTTTGTGAGGCTTTTGAAAATTTTACGGTTAGTTTTGGTCAGACCCCTTTTACGATAGTAGTGAGTAAGATAGTGGACGGTGTCATGATGATCTTGTTGAGTGGCTTTGGGCATGGTTGGTCCTAGAAATACAAATTTTCCAATTAGGTAAAATTAGTTGGAAATGGGTTTATGGTTTTTGGTTTGTATTAACAATGTTGTGAGCACAATGTGATTTAGTTAAAAAGCCCCTTTTCACGATTAATTTGAAAAACCCTAATTAAATTAATTTGATTAAAACTTAAGGAACCATAAACCCTAGAATGAAGATGATGAAAATTAGAACAAGTTAATGTAATTACTTACAATGGTGTTCTAGGAAGAAATACTTTGAGGTTATGAAAGCCAATGAGGATGGATGCAGTAGCTTGGTCATTTTTGTGTTATGAGAATAGAGGGAAAAAGATCAGTGGTGATTTTTGAAAGCGTATGGCTGAGCTCTGTTCCACGGTTCCCCCGGATCCTTTGTATTTGGGATCCGGCTAGTACAACTAGAGGGATCCGGCTACAATGAACATAAAGGAGGTTGTTTGACATTATAATTTTTTTGTAGTATGCTTATGGAATAGCTTACAAAAAAAATAGTTCGGAGGTTTTAGATGACGATTGTTTTTGAATGACAGCTTTTGATGAATCTCATATCGAGGATGTGATGACGGTGTTAAAAAAAATATTATACCCTATGACGAGAAAGGTGGAAGAGTTACGAAAGAGACTTCTAACGCTCTTAGAGTTATAATAATCAAAGTAGTACTTGTGAAAATAAGTAGAACTCAAGTATCCTATCTAATGAAAAGTAGAACATACCTTTATGCTTCTTGATTTGGTATAAAACCAAAGATACTTCATGAGCTTTTAAAGTAATCCTTTGTACTTGATGTACTTAAGTTGTGATTACTTTAAGAATCCTTCCTTGAATGTTGACTTCATCTTTGAGTGAAGATTTTGGAAAATTCTAGCATGAAAATTACTCGAGAACGGAATATTGTTAGAATCATCTATCAATGTCCAACAAAATGATTTAACAGAAAATATTATCCAAAGAAAAAATCCTTCTTTGTAGTTTTCAAACATACACGGATCGTATCAAGTCTTTAAAGTACAATATACTTTAAGGAACTTGGTTACGAAGCTCTGGTACCAATTGTGGAAAACTAGAAGGGGGGGTTGAATAGTTTTACCAATTTAAAACTTCCTTTTAATTATTTAGATCGACTTATGTCAATCTATTTGGTTGTTTATGTTGGACGTTGATAGATAGATATATAAACGTGTAAATGAAAGATAAAGAGTAAGAAGCACATCACCACGACACAAGTATTTATAGTGGTTCGGCTACAAGGACACCTTCCTTGCCCTACTCCACTCCCCGAGTCACCTACTCGAGAGTTCGTAAACACTACACCAACTCCTTATGGCGGAGAAGCCTTCACAACGTCGCTTAACCTTTTTCCGGTACAAAGCTAAATACCGAGTTCTTTCACACCAAGGCGAACCACACCTAACACAACGTCGCCTACCCTTTATACGGTGCTAGGCTAACCACCGAGTTCTTTCACACCTTAGGAGAACTAATCCTATCACAACGTCGCCTACCCTTTATACGGTGCTAGGCTAACCACCGAGTTCTTTCACACCTTAGGAGAACTAATCCTATCACAACGTCGCCTACCCTTTATTAGGTACTAGGCTAAGCACCTAGTTCCATTATGGAGGAACTACTACCCTTCACGACACAACACCTATTATCAAGGAGATCTACTCCTTGTTACAACACCATCAAGGATATCACCATCCTTGTGAATAAATAAACACTTATATGTATAACGATGCACCTCATCGATTATACGACCTAAGCATTCTTCCCAAATGCTACTTGATTTGATTCTTCGGCATCCTTCACTAATGCCTTTGACACAACGCTTGGCATCCTTCACTAATGCCTTAGTCTTGACACCTTAAGCATTCTTCACTAATGCTTTGACACGGATGATTAGCATCTTTCACTAATGCTTTCATCTTGACACATTCGGCATTCTTCACTAATGCCTTCAACCCAACATCTATGGAGAAAGGAAGAACTATCAACAAGAGAACCTTCGTTGTCTTGATGATGACGAAGCATGGCAACTCATGGACTTAAGCTTGCACGTCTTCAAGATGTGGTGATCTTTCCTTTAAGAGGAATCTACAAGATCACACAAAAACAAAAGAGAAAAGCTACATAGATCTCTTGGATCTGAGGTTAGAGGGTTAGAATACTTGGGGGAAGTATGTGTGTAAAGGGATGAATAGAAAGGAAGAAATGGCTCTCTATTTATAGAGGAAATTCTCTACTGTTTCCCTGGATCCCACGGATCCCTTCCACTTGGGATCCGGCTAGCACAAAGCTAGGGATCCGTGGTCCGCTCCTCTTTGCCCATGGGTATTTTGGGTTATGGGTTGATCCATGGTTTTCAATCTAGATACAATGTACCGTAAGGATACATTGAACTTGTGTAAGCGGTATATATAAAACCATGGGTTATGGATCAAAAACCATTTGCTAGTTTTTATCTATTTAGTATATACTTGCTTTTACCCATTTTAGTACATACTTGTTTTTACCCATTTTAGTGTACTTGATACAAGTATGTATTAACCCAATATGTAAACACTAGTTGTTGTACATATGTATCTAACTCATAGAATTACTTAAACTTGTTAAGCCAATATGTAAACACTAGTTGTTGTACATGTGTATCTAAAATATAAAATCACTTAATCTTGTTATAGTGTTTTATGTGAAAACGTAAGTGTGTTAGAAAACTATTAGTTCAAACCATTTACGTATTTTATTTGTTTCGTTAATATGATTTTACTTTTGTTATCGACAAAACATTAGAAGATCGTAAAATATAAATAAACGTTTTTACGGCTTATTTGTATTAACAAACTCTAAGACGGTTACACTCTAACAGGGATCAATGATCCTTGAGGCTGACCAACTACAAGTTGACTACATCAAAACACTAGGCATCCCACGCCTAGGTTTTCCCCCACACACACTTTGTCTGATGTTTACATTGTTTGACACACATAAACCTAATTCCCTGTATCTCTTTATATAATAAAGATACTGGGGTTACAAATGACTACAAGGGACTAGATAATAAATACTTCTTTGACAAGTAGGTCCCTTATCTTTCTTTGTCTTCAATAGTCCTTCATCTTTCATGTATTTTGTCTTATCAACTTTAAATATAGTTCCCAACAATCTTCCCCTAGTTGATAATGACAAAACCAAATAAGCACGAACAAGTATGTAATGAAAGATAAACAAACTTCCCCTTAAACATGCAATATTCCAAGGATCTTCAAGTTGCAATCTTCTATGTAAATATTCTTCCCCTTTTTGTCATCTTCAATTAGGGGACATAAGTGAGCAACCTTGATTCCAACCACCACAAACCAATATCATACGACTAATCCATCCTTCTAATGCCTTAAGATACCCGCCATGAAGTTTTCCGCATCTAAAATTGAACTTGAAACAGTATAAATCAAAATCAGCAGTAGTAATAACAACTAGCAGTTGTAAAAACCTTCACCTTGAATAATGCATGCAAATGGTTAAACATCTTAACATTAAGCTTCCCCTGAAACCCATATGTTAACCATTTGAAGAATGTAGGCTTTATGTAATAATTACTGATGAAGAAAACCACGTATAACCAACTTGATGCTGAAGTAGAACAACCCAAACCTATGTCTTATATCTTGCACTAAAGATGACATCGAACATATACCCAATCATGGTGTATAGGGAGACCGCAATCCCTTGACAATAATCACTGAGCACAATAACGTAACTCCTTCAAGCGTTTTGTCAATTCTTTGTCACATGAACGTACAAACAAGTTATCTTAAAAGTGTAAACAACCACTTTAAGATATAATAAAAAACAAACCCAAATAATTCCACTTCATCTTCAAATAGGTGATAAACGCCTTTTTTCGTAATCAATTATGACAATAAGAATAAGCCATGAACCTGTTAAGAACAAAAACCAAAAACCTCTTGTGTGTGTGAGCCAAATAATCTGTGTGTGTAATCCAACATCCATAAAAATCACCATGCACGACTTCCCCTCAAGTCTAAAACCAATGTCAGTATATCATTCAATGAAAATGATAATGATCAATCAAATCTCTTGAGACATACATGGGACCAATTTAATGCGTGAACCTCGAAACCAGCAATCATCACATGGAAAGAAAAATTACCGTTTCAATAAGTGCTTTAGGCCCACAGGTGATAGATAGTACGAGGTCACATGCGTATCATTATGTCTACTAAAGACAACATCGACCGTTTGTTGCATGCATGAAGTCACATCCAGAATAGTAGTTAAACATATCAAGTCATATTATCCAATCAGAACTGAGCATTAGAATGGATAATAGTAACTTGCGTTGCATCAGTCAATAATCACTAAACATTCTGTCTGAAATAAGCACCAAAAGTAGCACGCAAAAACAAAACCTTTGTGGATCACACGCATCAATAACAATGCTTATCACCACATGCATCTTAAGCCTATGCAAACCATGTACCTGTAGCAGCAACTTCATACCACTGTACAGTAGCAGTACAAACGAGATAAAGCCAATAGTGGAAACGGCATGCTTGCAGTGGAAACAATATGAAAAGCAATGGTAACGAGCATCAAACAGTGGAAACGACCAAGTTCAGCTGTGGAAACGATACATACGAGCAGTGGTAATGAGCGAGGGGTAGCAGTGGTTACCTTTCTTTAAGGCAGTGGAAACGAACTCGTGTGTTTCATTGCTCCTTCGCTGTCACTCGTATCATCAGTAACCAATGAATTTCTTCAAAGCTCCAATCATCCTAATATAAATATGCGAAACTAGGGTTTCACGGAAAGCTTTAAGAATACATCGATCATACACATCCAAAGCAGCTTCCTTCCAAGCATCAAAAGAATTTAGAGATATATTAGGGTTCATTATCAGTTAAAAAATGATTCACCATTACTAATATAGCTCTTTTAACCATGAAAAAGAATTTTAATGCACAAAGAACCCTAAAAATTCGACCTTGAAAAACTCATCAGCAGCCAACTTCGACAGTGAATAACTTTTGCATAAGAGCTCAGATCGACGATCCCTTCGGTGGAAAGTTAGATTGGTATATGAAGAACATCCACCTAAAATTTCAGCCTGATCCAACGGTTAACGAAAAAGTTATACCTGTTTGAAAACTGACCTGCAGAAGCATTACGAAAATTTTTCTGGATTCGAATTTTTCTTCTTTTCGCCATATTCTTCGAGAAACCTTGTAGATCCTAGATATCGAGAGCCAACCTGGCTCTGAAACCACATGTTAGAAACTATGCACGCCACAATAAAGATAGTTTCTAGGACCGTTTAAGACTCCATGTTGTTTAGACATTATCTAGGATACTCAATAAAGCACAATAACAATGAACAATATATATGCACAGCGGAATAATCAAACTATCATTGTTATTATATCAAGGTTTCTTCGTCATCATCATGTGTTCTACAAAACACATCTACAGCCCTAATCCTAGACGATCAACTCTAAGACGGTTACACTCTAACAGGGATCAATGATCCTTGAGGCTGACCAACTACAAGTCGACTACATCAAAACACTAGGCATCCCACGCCTAGGTTTTCCCACACACACACTTTGTCTGATGTTTACATTGTTTGACACACATAAACCTAATTCCCTGTATCTCTTTATATAATAAAGATACTAGGGTTACAAATGACTACAAGGGACTAGATAATAAATACTTCTTTGACAAGTAGGTCCCTTGTCTTTCTTTGTCTTCAATAGTCCTTCATCTTTCATGTATTTTGTCTTATCAACTTTAAATATAGTTCCCAACAAACAATATCATCTCCACTAAACCATCACCATTGGTTCTTAGAGCTATTTCATTTGCATCCCCACTATCATCACCACACCTCTACAATTTAGAGGACTTGCCTCCTAGGCCGTCTCATCCGCTTCCGCCGACAACATTTTCCTCATTAAGATGAATAATGGTACAAAATTAAGGTGTTGAGTCAACACTTGCTCCGGTTTCCTTTTCGCCGTTTCCATCATATAATCCCATTTGGATTATGAGAAATCATCAAAGTCAACCACCCGACCATATGGAAGTTGACACTTCTCTACCACCACCATCGTTCTTGGTCGAGCCATTCTCAAATGCGCCTCTACCAATCCCTCCATCGTTTGAAGCTCCACAAGCCGCTTCACTTGATCCTTCGCATCAAGCCATTTCATTTCTTCCACCACCACTACCTAGCCATGACAAAGATTGCTATCATTGTCAACATGTTGAAAGTTTGATACATGAAGTACGAGAAGACCAACGTTTCATGTTCTATCATCTCCTCGAACGTTTCGACGAGATTAAACCTAAAACATGAGCTAGAAGATTTTAGTGGTGTCCTAGCATCAAGCGATAGTTGACTTAGAAATTCCTAGTCATGTATTTTCTTATTTTCTTAGTTTTTAGAGTCATGTATATCATAACTCTAGTTTTATTACATGAAATTACATGCTACTTGTTATATTTCTAAGCATATGATTACGTTGTATTCATATCTCATTTTTGTGATAACATTACTTGTTATATCACCATTGCTGAAATTGATCATCAGCTATACGGATCTCTCAGTATTGCCTAGACGGATCCCTACTAGGAGGGAACCGTGGGATCCGTAAGACAGAAAACTATTTTCTACTAACTTGGACCACATTTGCAGGAAATTGTGAATTATACTTGTTTTCTAACCTTTGTTTTGTAGTTATTCAATTTACACATGAAGACTTTGACATCCTCTTGCAAAATTTCAATCATCAAGGGGGAGCACATTCGTCACTTAGACGAAATCTTTTGCAAAATTACTTGCAAACAAACTAGATTAGTATCACTTTCTTGACGACCTTACATAGGGATGGACTCGTCAAGGGGGAGTAAAGACGAGATCCTCTCCCGTTACTTGCTCTCTATTTCTTTTTATTTTTATTTCTTTCACATGTTTTTCTTAAAAACGATGTGTTGTTTTCCTTCAAACACTTTTTGTTTCGATAAAAAAGGGGAGAAGAAAGTAAAAACTACAAATTCAAACTTTTACGAATTTTAGCTTTTCCTTAAAATAATTTTATGTTTTGTCATCAACAAAAAGGGGGAGATTGTTAATACAAATAAGCCGTAAAAACGTTTATTTATATTTTACAATCTTCTAATGTTTTGTCGATAACAAATGTAAAATCATGTTAACGAAACAAATAAAATACGTAAACGGTTTGAACTAATAGTTTCTAACATAGTCACATTTTCACATAAAACACTAAAACAAGTATAAGTGATTTTATGACTTAGTAATACATATGTACAACAACTAGTGTTTACATATTTGGGTATAATATACACATAACTAGTATGTAGTATATTGGGTAATATAAATGGGTAGAAACTTAAATATCACAACCCATTGGGCAAATACATTGAATGTAGTTGGGTACAACCCAAAGCCAATAACCCATGGAGCTTGACCCATAACCCATTGCATGACATCATGCTTATATCACACATGGATAATATCCATAACCCATGGATCAACCCATACCCAAGTGACCAAGTGCATTGCACTCAAAGATATATTGTATCTAGCTAAAGATCCATGGTTCAACCCATGACCCCATGACCCATGACCAAAATACCCATGGGTAAAAGGGAGCGTCCCACGGATCCCTAGCTTAACGCTAGACGGATCCCTTGTGGAAGGGATCCGGGGAACAATAGGATTTTTCCTCTATAAATAGTGAGCCATTTCTTCATTATTTCTCACCCCTTTCTAACACACTTTCTCCCTGAGTTAAAAACTCACTAACCTCAGATCCAAGAGATCTATGTTTGTAGTTTTGTTTTTGTGTGATCTTCTAGGTTCCTCTTAAAGGCAAGATCACCACCTTTGAAGTCGAGCAAGCTCAAGTCCATGAGTTGCCATGCTTCCTCATCATCAAGGCTACTAAAGTCTTCTTGTTGATGATTCCTTTCTTTCTTCAAAGAAGTGTAGTGTTGAAGACATTAGTGAAAGATGTCTCAAGTGTCAAGACGAAAATATTAGTGAAGGGTATCCATCGTCTATAGCATAAGCACTTGTGGTAAGTGCTTAGAAGTCAAGACAAGAAGCATTAGTGAAAGGTGCTTAGAAGTCAAGACTAGAAGCATTAGTGAAAGGTGCTTAGAAGTGAAGACATAAGACATTAGTGAAAGGTGTCTTGTAGATCTAGTCAAAGGCATTAGTGAAAGGTGTCTTAGATGTACATTTGATATGGTGTGTTTCGATGTACTAGATAGACTAGCATTAGATCCAAGGATATTGATATCCTTGATGATGTTGTAAAGGAGTAGATCTCCTTTGGGATTAGTCGTTGGTGTAGTGTGGTAGTAGTTCCTCCATTACAATGGAACTAGGTGCTTAGCCTAGTACCTAATAAAGGGTAGGCGACGTTGTGAAGGTGTAGTTCACCTTGGAGTGAAAGAACTAGGTACTTAGCCTAGTACCTTATAAAGGGTAGGCGACGTTGTGTATGTGTGGTTCACCTTGGAGTGAAAGAACCCGGTGGTTAGCCTAGCACCGGAAAAAGGGTAGGCGACGTTGTGAAGGCTTCTCCGCCATAAGGAGATTGGTGTAGTGTTTACGAACTCTCGAGTAGGTGACTCGGGGAGTGGAGTAGGGCAAGGAAGGTGTCCTTGTAGCCGAACCACTATAAATACTCGCGTTGTGGTTTTGTGCTTCTTACTCTTATCTTTTCATTACATATCTTTATATGCTTGTTTATCAACATCCAACACACACAACCAAATAGATTGACATAAGTCGATCTAAATAGTTTAAAAGGAAGTTTTAATTGGTAAAACTATTCAACCCCCCCTTCTAGTTTTCCACATTTTTCTTAAAAAAAATCATCTGGTATCTGGCTAGAGCTACCTAGAGTGGGTAACACTGTAGTCTCAATCAATTTGAACAAAGCAACATCAACATCAACATTAGGCTCCTCAAAGTATTCTCCTCATCAACAACTATGTTTCCATCTTGAATGTTCTCAATAACATGGACATCAGTCTCATAATTATCTGCTTCACTCACATTGTCATCACCTAACTCTTCATCAGTTTCACAAAACTTTACAGATTTATCTTTTTTCATATGCTCAACATGTGTATGTATTTCCTCATCTTAATGACCAAACTCTTGTTCAGTTTCACATACCTCTACAGGACTATGTTTTTGGCTAAGGTCAGCACTAACAGGACTATCTTTTTGGCTATGGTCAACACTAACAGGACTATCTTTTTGGCTTTGGTCAACACTAACAGGATTATCTTTTTGGCTATGGTCAATACTAACAGGACTATCTTTTTGCATATGCTCAACAGGTGTATCTATGGTTATCAAGGGTTCAATTTGAAGCAATTGACTAGATTGTCCCAAAGTGTTGAATTCAAAAGGTGGTTGTGTAACTTGATTTAAATCCTCTACCACAGGCTTATTAACAATGTTTTCTAAGAGCAATTTTTTTTTAGTAATATGGAACAATAGCAAGAGTTGCCTTCTTCTTTATTGCATCCACATCAGCAATAACTGTCCTAACTGACTTTGGTGACATTTCATCAACATCCAATCTTGTTTTACCATTTTCAACATAAACTTATATCATCTTATGGTAATCAACAAGATCTTTCAATATTTGTAAATTTGCAGTCTCACTTAAGCTATACAAACCATCATCTAAATTACTACCAGGCTCAACAAAGTAATAGTAATTTTTTTTACCTAGCTCGTAACACAATTTATACATAAGAACATCCAACTCTTCAACTGCCACACTATCAACATCAACCAAATCAACTAAAGTTTACATACCTCCATCGTATATTCTACCAGGCCAGTATTTAAAAATACCATTGTGATGAACCCTCATGCTAAACATATTATATCTACCACCTAAAACATATCAATAGACCAAAGCACATTATCTAACGTTAATAGCAAAATAAAATATACCCTTATTAGATATTCCAACGATTATAACGACAAAACGTACCTTATTTTTTCTTAGCAGAGTTGTACAGAACGGTATCATCAACTGGATAACCTGGATCTCTTCTTACTTTCCATAAAGTAAAATTCATGTATTGGAATTCTGAATAATATGGAACTGGTTTTGTGACATGCAATGAGGGTTTGTGAATTGTGATAATTCTTGTAAAGTAAGTTTGGGACGAAAAAAAAGAGGTAGTCTAGGTGTTTATGGGGCAGGAAGAGGGATAGAAGATGTGGAAATAATACAGACTTGGTACATCATAACTACGAAATGCCTATTATGCCCTCGGGCTAAAAACAAAATGTAACGGAAAGGAACGGCGTTAACCAGCAGATTACGGGTCAAAGGACGCAACCGGCCTCAAAAAGTTGAAAAAGGTACTCACGACGACGAAAATCTCAAGTTTGGGGGCCCTGCGATGCTTTTGGGCATATTTAGGGACTAACGGTGTATTTCTGTCTATAAAAAACTTGAAAAAGAAACTCCAGATGACGAAAATGCCAAGGTACGACCTCTGGTGATGTTTTTTTGACAAGTTTAGGGACGAACGGTGTATTTTACTCAAGTTTCAAGCTTGAGAAGATTAGTAGGAGATTAAGGGTAATTAAGGAGTATTTCGAGTAGCTAAAGAGTTTTGGATGGGTTTAAGTTCGAATAGATTTTCGTCATCATTCTTTAGCCAAACCTCGTGCTTTCTAATCCTTGCTCAATTCTATCTTTTTATTATGTCAATTGTCATGTTTTGTTTAATTAATGTTGTCATGTTTAGTTTTATTATTATGTCTTTTGGCTTTATTAGGATGTAAGAGTAGATTTTTATATGCCACACAGACTCAAACGAGTAAAACCATTCTTTTTCAGGATGTTGGCATGGCGGTTATATGCATCTAGCAAAAATTGAATGTGAGATCTCACACATTTTAGAATGATAGTCATAAGCCATTTTGCTATTAGGTCACTCTGAGTGGTTTATACTTCTCTTACATTAAGTTTTTCAGCAGGGTTTATGTCATTAAATAACAACCGTCTTCTTAAATGTATTGTCTTAATACGTCATCATGTTATAAACTTTAGAATTTTGTTTATATGCGCGGCGCACGCACAATACTTTTTTACCTGAAACATTTTTGTAAATTCCTACATTTTGTGATTTTTATTGCTTGAAACATTGCATAAACATTAATATGTACATACCTTGCTTTTATTGATTACAAATTTTGGCCGTCCATTTTAGAATATATCATGATTAAGTGTTAAGGTTTGATGGGTGTTTTTCAATCGGGCAAGCAAAAATTAAGTGAAATAAATACATATATTAAAGTGAAGTGTGTAGTGTATATCTGCTTTAAAACCTTATCTACCAAACCCAACCAAAATTTCATGAATATATTAGAGTTTACAAAAATATTTCAGGTAAAAAAGAATTGTGCGCACATACTAAAACAAAATTAGAAAGTTTGTAACATAACGCGGAAGACGTTTTGTTCACGTACTAAAAGAATATATTTGAAAAATTACATTTTTATTTAATGACCTAAACTCTTTATAGTATATTATTTATTTACAGCCCGTAAAATTGACCGGTCTTTGTATGTCGCGGTCTCAAAACCCTAAACCCTAAAAGGGCTGAAAATGTTAATATACGACAAAGACGACAAGCGGAACCAGGAATTTGTATTAAGAGGGGCTCAATTCTTTTTCCAGTAGTAACATACAATTACATGTTTTAGAATCCGGATTGAAGCATGAATCATTCGACATACAGGTTCAATGACATTTTTATCGGTAGTAAGATACAATTACTTGATTAGTTGAGAAAATAACAAAATGGGCAAACATTGACATAAATGGTAGTGAAGTTGGAGAATTAAAGAAGATAAAGGCGTCGATGTTTATTAGATATGGCCATAGGCGGGGGTTGGATTAAAGCCGATTCATCATATACACAGTACAAATATTACAAATATTACCAATGACCAATACCCGAGCTGAGAGACCGGTTGAACATATAGGTTAGGAAACAAAAAAAATATGACACAGGGCTGGGTAAGAACAAAGAGAGGGCATAGTTGGCTTACTTGATAACATCCAAATATATATATATATATATATATATATATATATATTTTTGTAGTAATCATCTGTAGACCAAGATGTTTTTGCGTGCACAATATTATTTCTACCGACTGTTGAGTTTATGATATATAAAATACAATAAAACATAAAGACATCAAGAGTACACAGCGGAAGACTTAAGATCATAACAAATAAATTAATTAACTGAAAGTATGCGTAACGTACCTCTTGCGAATGTCAAATCCCTCGAGCAAAGCAAAACAACCCTCGAGCAAAGCAAAACAAAGAAGTACTTATTGGTGTAAGAATAATGTCTTACAACCACGTTCTTGTACACACGAATTAACCAACGAATCAAGCGATTGCTAGATCTAACACAAGTCCTCGTTTTAAGAAAAACGAAACCAAACTCCCTTACAAATGGGGTGTTCGGCCAAAATGGGACAAGAGAGAGAAGAGGAGAGATCTAGGGTTAATTCAATGCACAAGTGTATGAAACCCTAGAACCTAACCCTCTTTATATACTAGTAGGTAAACTTAGGGAACAAGTTAGGGAATTAGGCCTTGGAGAGGCCCTATGGCCGGCCACTATTGAAAGCCCAAAGCCAAACCCATAACTTTTCCAAGTTTTCCATTTCTAGTCCTTTCTCTTTTCATTTAACGGTCGTTAGTCATTTTTCCGTTAAATACATAACGATCGTTAACCGGACTTAATGTGCAATAATTAATCGTAAACATAAACATTAATTATTAACTTTAATTCTCATTCGCTAATGTGTGCAATCCCGTGGTCACGAGTTCGAATCCGGACATTCACATGTTTGTAAATATATACATTTCCAATAGCTCCCACTTGGATATGTTTACAAAACGTGAAATGACATTGGTTAGCGTCTAGCAACACGCCAATGCCCCCGGTACAACTCGTGTATGGTTTTCTGGAGAAAAACCAAGTTTGATGATTCATCATCATATTCATCCTTTTGTTTCTAATACCATGTTAATAAGAATATGGATCTCACTCATTTCTTAATTAACTATTCTGTTTCTCGCTTTATGTGATTGATTTAGATTACCAATTCTTCTGAACATACTCCAGAAGACCTTGGGTATGGCCATACAAACATCTTAACAATCCTACGAGGGGCCCAGTAGTATTATACTTCAAAATAAATTTGAAGGAAACAAATCCCATTTTGACTACAAGCAAGATTCATAAATTTCGCAACACTTCTGAAAACAACCCTTATAACTACCAGTTACGTGTAGCGTTAGATTGCTTCACAAAAATGCACTACATCCATGACATATCTCTTGTATCTCAAGTCAGAGGATAAATATCCATGATATACTTAATGACAAAGATCCATAAAGTATCATCATGTGGGTGGGATAAGTCCTATACTCAATACATTGAATATCATCTGAAATTAGTCATGCTACGCATCAATATACTTTCAAGTATATTCTAACTAATACTCAGATTTGTCTTAATTCAATATCATTCCCATGTTATTGATCGACAACGGACTATTTAGAATAACTTAAGTTATTCAAGGATTTAAACATGCAAATATAGGATAACATCATAATAAATGAATAATAAACGTAACAAAATACTTTATTTCATTTGAATAATAATGTTTATAACATCCTTTATCCAAATACTAAATAGATCAATGCATGATAATTCTTAGTTAATGAATTTTGCCACAAGTCATGCAACTCATACTTGTTGACAAGGCATAATTTCAAATAACTTTGATCTATAGGAATTTTGAGAATACTTATTTCAAGAATTCAATAAGTGAATTTCTTGTATATGTTTACACATATCTTGATATTGTCATATCATTCCATAAGGTGCGTGATAACCTGAACCACCCTTTTATGACAATTATCTTTCAAAACTTTAAAGTTTTAAAGTATTTTTTTATTCTTTAATGTATAATGTAACTATGCTCTTATTTGAGCATAACTAGTCAACATGTTCATCATCAATGATACCGTGACTAGAATTGAGTGTCATCTCAATTATACTAGCATCATTGTGTACAACAATATGCTCTTTAAACATCCGTAAACTTTGAACAGTTATAGTGTAATGTTGGTACCTACCAAAACTCAAGTTTGTTGGCAATGACAATTATGAAACAAATTGTCATATTTTCATCCATAGAATCTAGGAGCATCTCCAGACTGTGGAATGTGATTCTAAATCCAAACATATTTCCTTTTAAAATATTTATTACACTAACAACTTTCAATGTTGCCAAATCATCTTGTAATCAAGCATGACACAACAATCTTACACCATGATGTACATGATGAATCTTCAAGTTAGACTTTAAGATCTCATTATATATCCTTCATGTTCTATTAGACTCATTTATTTTACCACATATGTTTATAGTAATAAACATATATTCCAAGGTTGTATGTCTTATTTCCAAATCTTACAAACGAAGTTTCATTCTCAACTAAAACTTAATTTAGGTGGAATGTAGTTGCCCATACAACATATAAGATTTACGGAAATAATACTCCCACTAGCTTTCAGGAATACTTATGAGCTTATCTTATTTTAATTATTAAATCAAACATGGATTTAATATTAAACATAAGAATCATCTCCTAGATGCATGCATATATCCATTCATGGATTCTTGCAGTCTGTACATATTCAAAGATTATTTGAATTCATAAAAACTCCTTTGCATTACTTATCGTCCTCGAAAAAGTAATTCCAGAACAAATATTTTTGATATTCATTGTCAAAATTTCATATCAATGAAACTAAGTATGACAATTATAATCTTGATACTTCTATTTAATGTATCTAGGAAAGAATATTCAATCATAGTTAATTGCTTAAGTATGATTGATATTATTATCACTAGACATACATTAAATACATGTACAATATTGTCCATATGATTTCTACACAAAGATTTAAACCACTAGGGTTTCCATCCTTTGAAGAAACTCATTTTCATTATTAAGATAAACCAAGTATCTAAAGTTGATTATCTTTATGGACAGCATCTCTACATTCATAGTATGATTGATTTTCCACAATTCAACATTTGGTAAATTTATCATTATGATTAACAGGCTTACCATGATCCTGTAACTCATATTCCTCAGCATATTAAATATCCGAGATATCCTTACGGATCTATGAATGACAATTCTATTATATTAAGGTATATCATTTTCATGTTTAGCCTCATCATGATATTTGCTAGTGCATTTTAGAAGATTATGTATTTTGTAATTCAATCTTTCAAGATCTAAACAAAACTCCCACTTGCCTTAAAAATTTTAAGATTGCCTTTAAATAGTTTAGCAAGTAGAGCAACAATACATTGTTCTCTTTTGGGATATTACAAAAAAAAAACATTGACAGTTCCTAACATTAGTTTGTTACAACTCACTCTATAAGTAGTTTAACAAATTCAGAACTTCATTTATAAGACTTAATGTGATTCATCACATTCCATAAACAAATGGTGTCTTATTAATCTTCTAGGTTGGAGTCTTATTGAGTATATTCAATCTATACTCAATCTACTAACCTTGATAACTTTTGGAAGAAACTATAGTTATCTTGAATCAAACAATGCCAATAGATTTTGATTCTTCTGAACATACCATAAAACTATGGTATTTCCTTAGAATTAATATTGTAAGATTGATCTAACAATATTTAAGATAACCATCTACTCTTTGGTTTATCCTATTTACCAACAAAGTAAAACTTAATGGTACAATAGAATTACCAAATCAATTGCATACATTATAACACAAGTATTCTTGACCAAGTCAAAAAACATATCAGTTATAATCTCACTATACGTTATAAGTCATTGATCAACTCATTGACTTCATGCATATGTCTTAAAACATAGCAAGTTAACGTCTTACTTTATATTGTAAGTCTTGTATTAAAAGACTTCATGTTTGTGACTTTACAAAATCATAAACATTTATAATAAAGTAATTATGAACACCACCTCAGGTTTCAATTAATATTTCAAGTTAATATTTACTACATATATTTAAGTCATTCAACGAATACTTAAATTCAAAGTAGTATTAGATTACTTCATTTAATTATGTTATTCCATGAAATGTTCAACGTAAGAAACTGCAAAATCATCCATGCTCGTTCTCACGACACGTGGATATTTTACCTTGGGTTACAATCTAGTTCACGTTCTCACGCAACATAAATTGTAACTACAAGTGTTTCTTAAATATTGAATGACATAAATATTTAAAATAAAGTAGTCTTTGTTATCATCTTGACACATGTTCTTAATAGGGCAATCATACATATTTAAATGTATACTTCCTATTTGAACGTTATTCTCTTACTTTACAGTCAAGAGAATCCATTTAAATCATATTAATATGTGTTGTACCTTGCACACAATGAAGATTTCTCCCACTTGTGCATGGAACAACATCATGTAGCAGATAAACAACACGATACACGTTCGTTTATTTGATTAATATGATTTGTGTCGTAGATATAACAAGTAGATGTAGGACTATATTGATTAGTAAGGAAACGAACATGACTCTCCTTAAAAACATAAGTTCCTACAATTGGAAAGTAATTATCTTTGAAGATAATCTGGATTACTACACAGGAAATAAGGCTTGTAGCTCCCACTGAATTAGAAATCAATAAAACAACTTCTTATTCAGTAATGCAACACAAATGCTCCCACTGAATCTGACAACATTGTAAGTGTTGCATAACCAGTGAAAACAACTTGCTTGCTTTTTACTTTCCTACACCTTTGAAGAACCATACGTAATCATTACTAACGTAATAAAAGGTGTATTCTACTCTGTGAATGATAGGTTATCCATCAATGTTATTAACTTGCAAATTTGGGTATGCAATTTCTTCCTTAACAGGTCTACCATCCCCATACTGGTATGTAGCACCTTTAAAGGTTAAAGTAAACTAACTAGATAAATTAAGCTAGTTTTCCTTTTACCAATTTTCACGTTAATTTGTCTAGCTTCTAATTTTGTAACTCATATACATGTTTTCCAGTTAACCAACATTCATGTTTGTTACAAAAGGATTCATTCACCTAATGAAGGTAATGAAATCTTTATGGAAAATATGACGTGCAATTCATTGCTATGAGTTACATTAGAATTTAGACAATTCAAAACGTTCCTATTATACCTTTCTCATTCATGAAAAGGAATAGGATTGAGTCTAATGCTTCTCCCATGGAAAAGAGACTTCGTTTGTCTTTTCAGTAAATTATTCTCGGTCAAACATTTGTTTGAAAGCAGAATGGAGCAATTTACTGATCAAAGACTAAACTTTGTTTACGGTTAAATGTTGCAATTATACATTCAAAAGAATTACAAAATTCAATTTTAGTATTTTCGATAATTAACCTTTTTCAAGAAAATTAATTACCCATGGTTCATAAGCATATAACCATTTAATTTCCACAGAAAAACTAGGATCCAAATTGTCATAATCTCATCACATCAGTTGATCTGCTAGTAATGAACCTTATACAAAGTGGTAGAGATTTTGCTCAATTGCCAATTTCAATTGCAATTCCTAGATTTATGGGATTTACATATAGCCAATTTCAATTGCCATGTAAACATGTTTTATCCCATCTTATGCCTTGAGTTGCCAGTTCTCACTACAAAACTCAATTAAGTTGTCCAACTTAAGAAACTGCAAAATCGTCCATGCCCGTTCTCACGACACGTGGACATTTTACCCTTTGATTACGATCTAAGTCACGATCTCACGCAAATAAAAGGTAATCTTAGGTGTTTCCGTTTCGTTGGATGGCATATAACTTAAATTAAAGGGTAATAATTTTGATGTTAAATCAAATATGTACAAAGATGTCATGCATTCATCTTCGTAACATAGGTTTTATTAAAACATTTATATCTTGTTTTAATGTTTAAGTTTTTCATCATCAAACTTTAATTGAGGTATTGGTTTCACCAATCAAGGAATTTAGTGTTAATTATCATCCATTATACCGTACTTTTGCATAAGTGTAAACACTTAGTGTTTCGGATAATTACCACCTAAGTGGCGCATGGAATCAACACTAATTCGCCCTTAAGACGAGCTTGCACATTTAATGACTTACTAAGTAGCTCCATTCGAACTTACAGAGGGCAGAGGACCAGGTACTCGCTAAAGCACAACCTTAGACAACCTTTCAGTGTGACTGTGCGCACTTCTTTAAACCCCTTTTATTAGTTCATTCTCATGGGTGAGCCATTCAGTCATTTGTACCAAAGTCATCAATCAATTAAACGATTATGATTACTATTCTTAAAAATACATGTTTCACCATTGTTTAGGTCAGTTTATTTTTCTTGTAAAATACCCTTGTTACACATAACAAACAAGCAAGTATTTGTAAAAATAAACAAATAAACAATAAATGCATAACAAATAAAAGTCATGCATATCAAATAGCCACATGCAAACGTTTTTGATAAATCCTATTAATTAATAATGATGGAGGTCTTCCCCAATTTTAGATCTATCAAAACTTAGTGTATATCACTTAAACAAGAAAGACATACAATAAAAGCAGATCCATGATAAAACATGCAGATAATTATCATGGACATAAAATTACACTTAACAATTAATGCAATTAAAACAGAGTTACGCATATACACATAAAGTTGCATGCATCTTAAGGTTTCTAATCCAATTAAAACTTTAGTTTACAAAACCCTAATTAGGGCACCAAAATAAACGCCCCCTATAAAAAATTAGGGTTTAGGATTGCAAACCCTAGATCTATGCATACAAATAATAACACATTCATGTTTATTTTGATTATGTGTTTCAGTAATTAATTACTTGTTATACAAGGCTCGTGATGCCACTGTTGAGTTTATGATATATAAAATACAATAAAACATAAAGACATCAAAAGTACACAGCGGAAGACTTAAGATCATAACAAATAAATTAATTAACTGAAAGTATGCGTAACGTACCTCTTGCGAATGTCAAATCCCTCGAGCAAAGCAAAACAACCCTCGAGCAAAGCAAAACAAAGAAGTACTTATTGGTGTAAGAATAATGTCTTACAACCACGTTCTTGTACACACGAATTAACCAACGAATCAAGCGATTGCTAGATCTAACACAAGTCCTCGTTTTAAGAAAAACGAAACCAAACTCCCTTACAAATGGGGTGTTCGGCCAAAATGGGACAAGAGAGAGGAGAGGAGAGATCTAGGGTTAATTCAATGCACAAGTGTATGAAACCCTAGAACCTAACCCTCTTTATATACTAGTAGGTAAACTTAGGGAACAAGTTAGGGAATTAGGCCTTGGAGAGGCCCTATGGCCGGCCACTATTGAAAGCCCAAAGCCAAACCCATAACTTTTCCAAGTTTTCCATTTCTAGTCCTTTCTCTTTTCATTTAACGGTCGTTAGTCATTTTTCCGTTAAATACATAACGATCGTTAACCGGACTTAATGTGCAATAATTAATCGTAAACATAAACATTAATTATTAACTTTAATTCTCATTCGCTAATGTGTGCAATCCCGTGGTCACGAATTCGAATCCGGACATTCACATGTTTGTAAATATATACATTTCCAACACCGACTTCATCTAGAACATAGTTGAACGAAACATGTGCCCTTTATAGCATATCATGTATAGTCAATTATCTTTAAAATGCAAGAAGAGGTAAAGACAAAAGACACTGATCTGTTGGTAAACCGTCAAGTCAAACAGACTTAAAACAGCTTAAACACAAATGCAATGAAGATCAGAGAATACAATGAATTCCCGGGTCGTTATGTCCCAAGGAGACTCAATGGTGTGTTTAAAACAAACTCAGATGATGGAGTGATCACTAAGGATAGTGATCTGTAAAGGTTTTGATTAGAAATTACACTACTGATTGATTGGAATGGAATTGGACACAGAATTGGAAAGCACAACAATCAGATCAAAGAAACGTAAACGTAAGTTTTAAAAACTACGTATACGTACAAAATAAAAAATGAATCTGAGAAATAAAAGACCTAAAAATATAAAAATGACATTTTTAGAATCCTAAAGATAAAAGAAAATTATTAGAAAAAGAAAATTATTTTTAAAACTATTTAATTAATTATTATTAATTAAAAACTATCTTAACTATCTAATAAATACTCTAAAATGGAAGAAAATACAAAATAAGGCTAGAAAAATAAACTTATGATTCTGAAAAATCTAAAATACTATAAAACTAATTTTAAAACTAAAAATATATTTTTCACACTTTTTATATAATTATTACTAATTAATAACTATTTAAAATACACTTAATTACTAGAAAATATAAAATGAACTTGGAAAAATAAAATTTTAACTTGGAAAAATCTAAAATATGATAAAACTAATTTTAAAACAGAAAAGATATTTTTTATGCTTTTTAATTATTTATTACTAATTATTTATTATTTATTAACTATTTATAATTATAATAAATACTAAAAAGATAGAGAAAAATCTGAAACTTTTTCTAAAAATCCTATATGATGACAGAAACCTAAGAAAAATAGAAAAACAAGATTTGCTTATTAAAAAGATGAAAAGAAAAATCAAAAAGCTAGAAAATCTTAAATAAACACTATCACTGATTTTTATTTGGACTTTTTCTGGATTTTCTTTTTGAAAACTACTTTAATACTGATTTTATGAAACTTTAATGAAGACAAAAAATTTACAAGTCACCAATAAGCAGTTTTGATGGCTTAAAAGCCCAACAGTGGCTTTAAGAGCTTATTTGGTGGAAATAAGCTCAAACAAGCTTACAACTTGAAACAAAAGCTCAAAATGGATTCAAACAAGCTAAATGAACAGAAATGAGGCTAAGATATCCAAAGAAGCACTCTAAAAAGCTATGAACAAACAAATAAGCACTTGTAATTGAAACAGAAATGGGACAAGATACAAGCTAGGTGCAGCCCTAGCAAATAAACTTCAAAGTGAAAAGCCAAAGCTGAAACTTCAAGAGGGCTAGGTTGACTTCACAAAAAGCTAAAAATTACAAGCTAAGGCCAACTAACAAGCTCTGTGAGAGCTTATGAAAATGGTGGTTAAAACTGTCCACAGGGCACTTTTTGAAACAGGTGTCCAGAATAAGCTAAGAGAAAAGCTGTTACATAAGCTAATGAGAAAATATAAAATACACTAGGATAGAGATGAGCAGCTAGATTTTTATATTCCAAAGGCTCAAATCATGAAACTCAATATTAAGTCCTATATAGATTATTCTATTTTATCCAAAACTGCTAATACTGAAAATTTGACTTTTTAACAAAATGATCTAGGTTGACTTCTATGAAGTTTGGATTTATTCTTAGCACTGATTGTGTTGTATTAAGGTAAAGTGAGATGGAATTAAGCTAAGTTGACAAGCTCTGAACTACTGTGATGGTTCTGAAAAGCTAACTCCTAACAGTTAACTAGCAAATGAGCTTTAAAGATGATTTTGACTATTTACTAACTAAGGTCTGGTTTTCTTTGTTGATTTGAGGTATTAAGACCTACTGAGACATGAAACAAGCACAAACACAGGACTGCACAACCTCTAATACAGTGAAACTACACAAAACCAAACACTCCTTTAGAGACTGTTTTGGAACTTTTTCAAAGAGAATCACTGATCTAGACCTTGTAACTGATTACAAACCTTAAATTATCATCTAATAGGACTAAAGAAACATGAAACAACAGTACTAGTAACATAAAACTGAGAGATTACACTAATGCTAGTAAGACTGTCAAAATGAGATTCTAAGGCAACTATGAATTCCAAAGAACAAGCTACTGATTTTATGGCTTAAACTAACTTAACTATGACTAATTAACATACAAACACAGATATTCAAACTTAAGAACACTTAAACAGTGAATTGCAAGAAATGAGTAAAAAGCTTACAAGTAGTTTCTAAGGCACAAACTGAGAACTAGGATCTGAAACCAATTCCTATAGCTTCCCAAGAAGCACTATACCAAGGCCATCCAATATCAACCTTGCTCCAGCCTTCTTGTACCTTTCACCATGATTTTTTATTTGTCAAGTATTTAATTTGGATTTTTTTGTGATTTTTGATTTTTTATGCTAAACTGAATTTTAGGATATCTAAAAGCTTCAACAAGCTTTCTGGGAGCCTACATGTGCTATTTTAGTCCCAAACAACAACTTTCAACAACATTAACACATAATGAGAATTTTCAATGAAAACTGCATACATTGAAATAAGAACTTGCAACTTGAAATTTATACTTGAAAAAGGTTTATAATACAATAATAACTTGAAATACAAAGCTTGTAAACTGAAACATACACTGAAATTTTAGTTAAGCTTAAAAACGACTATGAAAAATAAAGACTATACTAGATATCCCCATACATTGCATCACTCCTCTTTTTTATAGACTTTTCATGCTCCCCACGTGTCTCTGAGAATTTCCCACCACTTCTGAGCCCTTGGATCACTGAAACTCATCAGAACCATACACTTTGCTTTTTGGCGCCAAATATTTCAATTGAGCAGGTTTGAGAATTAATGAGGTTTGGTTTGAGCAATTAAAGGATTTGGAGTTTAGAGGTGGTGGAGGGGACAAGGGGGAATAGATAGGTGAGGAGGGGGGTTGAAAAGGTTGGCAAACCATCTCTGGTTTTGGGTTTACAGGGGTGGAGAGGAGAGTCTACAGTGTTAGGCGGTTTTCTCATTTTTTTGACTTGCGTTGACCGAATGGTATAATAACAAAAGGGCGGGTCAAGGGTTAACTGGATTGGGCCAAAGGTTGTATTTGGATTGGATTTGGGCCTTAGTGATATTTAAAGGATCCGTTTGGTTTTAGTGGTAATAATAAGGACCAAAAGTGCAACTTCTCCAAACTTGAGGGACTGAACATGAACTTTTTCCAATACTCTCACAAGGACCAAACATGACAAACATTTATAGAACAAGGACCATTTTTGCATAAAATCCATTTTTTAAAAGTCCAAGGACTAATTTTGCAAAATTTCAAAGTTTAGGGACTTTTCTTGCCAATTGACCAAAGAATCATTCAAGGATTATTTTAAACAACTTAGAATACTTCAGGGACCTTGAATGATAAATTTCCACATTTTTGAATTCCAGGGACTAGATTTGACAACTTTCAAAACTTGGGGGACTAAAACTGCCAATTTTGCAAACTTGATACATTTTACATCTGATTTTGATATTTTTGCATTTAAAACACATAAAAAACTGATTTGTGATATTTTGATTATTTTGATGTGTTTCTGAGTGTTTTCAGATGATTTTGCAGTTTAGATTATACAAAAATGATGAGTATTTAGACACTCATCAATCCCCCACACTGAGATATTGCTAGTCCCTAGCAATGATTTGAGAAAACTTGATGGATTTTATCTCTTTACCAAAAGCCATCACTTCTGGAGTAGCCAATTGTTTTGATTCAAGTAAGAATCTTGGTACAACGATAACCAAATGATTTATTGGCAAATCATAAACCATATAACGGATTTGATGTGTCTTTACCAGAAGCCGTACCCTTCTGGACTAGCCAACTCTTAGATAAATTATCAGGATTATCTTTGGTGAGCTGAATACCAATTATGGATTTTCCACTGCCTTTACCACAAGCCATAACCTTGCGGGCTAGCCAACTCTTCACTTTTTAGGATATGGTGAGTTGAGAACCATACAATTTTGGGCAAATTGCAAGCCATATAAACGGATTTGAGAAATCTTTACCAAGAGCCATTTGCTCCTGGATTAGCCAATCCTTTAGTTTATCAAACATGGCGGACTGATAACCAAATGAGTAAGTGTAAAACACTTACTCCAAAAAAAAATTTGGCCAAAAACGGGGGAATTGGGTAGATAATATATGAAATTCGTGAGAATTCCCCCCCACACTTAGAAATGAATATTGCCCTCAATATTCAAAGTACCGGCGGTTATGCCGAAACAAAGAACGTAAAAGGGAAATACTACGGCCATTATTTAGAAGTTTTTTTTTTTTTTTTTTTTTTTTTTTTTTTTAGAGAATGAGAATATACAACGGTGTGGGGAAACTCCCCCACACTAGGGTGGTAGAAAGGGGGTAAGAAGACAGAAACATGGGTGAAAACCCATATTGTGCATGCTAATGTTTTTGATTACCGAGTCACTAGCTTGACTCGATCCCCGCATTCATTGGTTCATGGGGAATGTTTGTAAATCCGGGACAACCACAGGGGGAATGTCCTCTCCAAAGTAATGCTTAACTCGATGAGCATTCACTTTAAAATTAGGACCATCGGGTTGAGATAACTCAACGGTACCATAAGGATAAACCTTAGCAATAGTGAATGGACCAGACCAACGGGACTTGAGCTTTCCCGAGAAAATCTTCAATCTGGAATTGAAAAGAAGGACTCGATCACCAACGTTGAAAACGCGGTTCTTGATCTTGGAGTCATGAATCTTCTTTGTCTTTTGCTTGTAGATCAAAGAGTTCTCGTAAGCTTGATCACGAAGTTCATTTAATTCATTTATTTGAACTTTTCTATGATCACCGGCTGTCTGTATATCGAAGTTTGCATGCTTTAAGGCCCAGTAAGCCTTGTGCTCTAACTCAATCGGAAGATGACATGCCTTTCTGTACACTAGCTTGTATGGAGTACACCCGATGGGTGTTTTGAAAGCTGTACGGAAGGCCCAGAGTGCGTCATCAAGCTTATCCGACCAGGATGCACGATTTTCGCCTACTGTCCTTTCAAGAATCCTTTTAATACCCCGGTTTGAAACTTCCACCTGCCCACTTGTTTGGGGGTGGTATGCAGTAGAGAGACGGTGGGTAACACCATACTTTTGCATGACTCTTTCAAATTGGTCATTGCAAAAATGTGTACCGCGATCACTGATTATCGCTCTCGGAGTTCCAAACCTGGCAAACAGAGATTTCAAAAACTTCACAACAACTCGGGCATCATTGGTGGGTAAAGCTTTTGCTTCAACCCATTTTGACAGATAGTCAACAGCCACGAGTATGTACTTGTTACCACGAGTAGATGGAAATGGCCCCATAAAATCAATACCCCATATGTCAAATATCTCACAAACTTGAATGGCATTTTGTGGCATTTCATTCCTTTGAGATATATTACCATGACGTTGACAAGCGTCACAGGTTTTGACAAATTCGTGGGCATCCTTATAGATTGTGGGCCAATAGAACCCGGAATCAAACACCTTTTTGGCGGTGTAGTTTGGACTATGATGGCCCCCGGTGGGTCCAGCATGGCAAGCTGTGAGAATATCAATAGCTTCCTGTCCATAAACACACCGTCGGATGACTTGATCCGCACAGATTTTGAACAAGAAAGGGTCGTCCCAGAAATAATGTTTAACATCTTTGAAGAATTTGTTCTTCTGCTGGGTCGACATCCCTTTCACAATGAAGTTACCCGCATGGTAATTTGCAAAGTCAGCAAACCATGGGGTGGTAGAATTTCCACGAAAAGAAACCGCATTGAGTGTTTCGAGAGGAAATGTTTCATTTATTTCCTTTTTCTCGAAAACATCTTGGTGAGGGTTTTCTAATCTGGACAGATGATCAGCAGCTAGATTCTCAGCTCCTTTTTTATCACGTATAATGATATCAAATTCTTGGAGGAGGAGAATCCAACGAAGCAATCTCGGCTTTGCATCTTGTTTTGCAAAGAGATATTTAAGAGCCGAGTGATCCGTATACACTACGCATTTGGTCAAGATAAGATACGGCCGAAACTTCTCAAATGCATACACCACGGCTAATAGCTCTTTTTCTGTGGTGGTGTAATGAGTTTGAGCCTCAGTCATAGTTTTGCTTGCGTAGTGAATAGGCTGAAAATGCTTGTTTCTTCGTTGCCCTAGGACTGCACCGATAGCAAAATCACTTGCATCGCACATGAGCTCAAAAGGCAAGTCCCAGTCGGGAGCAACGAGAATGGGTGCTTCAGTAAGCTTTTTCTTCAATGTTTCAAAAGCTATGATGCACTCAGGTGAGAAGATAAAAGGAGCATCCTTTTCAAGAAGATGGGTCATAGGCCGGGCGATTTTGGAAAAATCTTGTATGAATCTACGATAGAAACCGGCATGACCTAAAAAACTCCTAATACCTTTGACGGTAGTAGGATGAGGCAGCTTAGCAATAACATCAACTTTTGCTCTATCTACCTCAATCCCATTCTTTGAAATCTTATGGCCAAGGACTATGCCTTCTTTGACCATAAAGTGACTTTTCTCCCAATTTAGACAAAGATTGGTGTCTTCACACCTTTGAAGCATTTTATCTAAATGGGAGAGACATGATTGAAAAGAATCCCCAATGACCGAGAAGTCATCCATAAACACTTCCATTGTTTCCCCGATCATGTCGTGGAAAATGGCCATCATACATCGTTGGAAAGTGCCAGGAGCATTACATAAGCCAAAAGGCATACGTTTGTAGGCAAAAGTTCCGTATGGGCAAGTGAATGTGGTTTTCTCTTGATCCTGTGGATCAATAGGGATCTGAAAGTAACCCGAGAAACCATCAAGGAAGCAATAGTACTCATTCCCTGCTAATCTCTCAAGCATCTGGTCCATGAAGGGTAGAGGAAAATGGTCTTTACGGGTGGCGTCATTCAACTTACGATAGTCAATACACACACGCCATCCCGTAACCAATCGAGTTGGAATTAACTCGTTATCTTCATTTGTGATAACAGTAATGCCACCCTTTTTCAGAACACAATGAATTGGGCTGACCCAAGGACTATCTGAGATCGGGTAAATCAATCCGGCATCAAGAAGTTTGATAACCTCTTGTTTGATAACATCATGGATTTTTGGATTCACTCGTCTCTGATGTTGAACTGCTGGTTTAAAGTCATCCTCCATCAAGATTTTATGGGTACAAAACTCAGGGTTTATACCTTTGATGTCGGAGAGTTTCCAAGCAATTGCTTGCTTGTGTGACTTCAAGATTTTAATGAGAGCAGCTTTTTCATCTTTACTCAAATCTCGAGCAATAATGACGGGTAATTTATCGTCACCCTCAAGGAATGCATACTCGAGATGAGGAGGTAAGTCCTTAAGCTCAACCTCAGGAAATTCTTCAGTTTTATCAACTGACTTGACTTCCTCGTTATGAAGTTTGATGGGAGGGAGAGGAAGAGAAGTGTCCTGATTTGAAAATTTCTCAAAAAGAATATCTCCCTCCAGATTAATCTCATCAGGAATTGAATCACTAGGATGAGGGGTTGATGATGGATCATCATTGAGCAGCTTCTCAATAAGAAGTATGTCCCCCTCAATATCAATTGGAGCGTGATCAATTTCCCAAGGAACATAATCACTAGCCAAATATGCTTCAATCTCATCTAAGATGAAGTCGCTTCCCTCAAACGGAGTGAGAGAAGGAGTAGAATTGGCTATGATAGGCTGAGAAGATGTGGTGGAATCCCCACTCACAGAATTATGAGAATAACCAAGAACTTCTTGAGAGTACTCGTCAGAAGCAACATCAATGATATCTATTCGGTTAACCGATTCAGAATCATAATTTGCGGAGTACTTCGAAGTTTGGTCAAGGTTGAAGGTGACAGCTTCATTACCAACACGCAATGTGATTTCTTGCTCAAATACATCTATGAGAGCACGGCCCGTTCTCAGGAATCCTCGACCAACAATGAGAGGAACCCGATGATCGGCATCAAAATCAACAACCACGAAGTCAGCTGGGAAATGGAACTTTCCTACTTTCACAAATACGTCCTCAGCAATGCCAAGAGGACGGGACATGGAACGATCTGCAAGCTCGAGAGTCATGCATGTAGGAGTGAGTTTCGGAAGAGAAAGTTTCTTCCACACTGAATATGGCATAAGATTAATGCTTGCACCAAGATCTGCTAGGGCAAAGCATTCAACCATTCCTGGGAATACACAAGGTAAGAGAAATTTCCCAGGATCTCCAAGCTTTTCAGGAAGCTTCTTCAGGATAACTGCAGAGCAGTTCTCGTTAAGAGGAGTCTTAGCCATTTCAAACAGCTTTTCCTTATTGCTTAACATGTGTTTGAGAGTTGATGCAAACTTGGGCATCAGCATGATAGCATCCGCAAAGCTTATGTCAAAGTGTAACTCTTGGAAAATTTGGAAAAATTTATCCATTTGATGACTAGCTTTCTCGCGGAGCTTTTGCTCATTCAAACGTGATGGGTAAGGAATAGAAGATTTGGATTTCTGATTCTCAATAGGAGCTACAGGAGGTTCAAAAACAACTCCTTGATTCGACTTGGGTTTCTGGACCACCTGAGGTTGGACTACCGAAGGTAGGACGTGTGCTGTACTTCGTGGGCTAGAATAATGCACCTTGTCCGTAGTTTCCTTGGTAACTTGACTCATTGGCACAGGTGGAGGAGGCATTGGAGTCGTAGGTCCATTGTGTTTTGGAGGTTCACTGTCCACTACCTTAGGGAGAGAAGAAGAAGAAGAGGTAGTAGGAACAGCAGGTCCAGTGTATGAAACACCACTTCGGGTTGTGATCGCCTTGGCATCGCCCCTCGGGTTAGCGATCGTGTTGCTCGGTAAAGTACCTGAGCCCGAGGGTCGATCATTTAAAGACTTCTTCAGATCAGCAATCTGACTGACCAACAACCTGTTCATTTCATCTTGGGATTTCATGAATTGCTTCAGTAACTCATCAGATGATGGTACTGGAGGTGTAATGACGGGAGGAGCTGGAGGGACAATTTGAGGCCGGATGTTTTGATTATAGCCAAAATTCCCTTGATTAGGATTCATATTCCCATGAAATTGATTCCCTCGATTGAAATTGTTTTGATGAGGGTTTCCTTGATGTTGGAAACCTTGATTGGGTCCAGGATAGAAATTACCTTGGTTTTGATAACCTTGTTTCATTCTTGGTTGGTTCTGATTCCGGTTTTGCATGTTGTGATTTTGGTTAAAACCGGGTGGTGCCTGATTAGTGTTAGCACGGTAATGTGGTTCATTTTGAGGACGGTATTGATTACCTCCTTGTTGTGAACTACCGGCTAGAGCATTTGCTTCAAAAGGACTACCATCGGTGGCAGTACAATTGTAGTAAGCGTGAGGACCACCACAAGTGACACAACTCTCAACTTTCTTCACTTCAGCATGTGTTGGAGTCTGAGTGAAGGAGACTTTCTTCTGGTTAGCAAGAACCAAAGCCTGAACAATGTCTGTGAGTTTATCAATCTTGGCATCGGTGCTAGATGTACTCACTGGGGATGAAGAAGAGGAAGGTCCAGCATTAGACTGATATGTCTTAGCTCTGAAAGGACGGACCTGAGATTTGTTCTCAATGATCTGCAAGGCCTCTTTGGTGGTCTTGCTCAAGAAATTACCTCCCGCGGAGGCATTCAAAGAGTCTTGATTAGTCTGATTGAGACCATTGTAGAAAGTATCCATTTGCATTAACTCGGTAAAACCGTGATGCGGACACTTACGAAGCAACTCTTTGTAACGATCCCATGCCTCCCCGAATGATTCATCAAATCTCTGAGAAAATTTCATTATCTCATTCTTAAGACTTGTGGTTCGGGACGGAGGATAGAACTCGTTAACGAACTTGGTGACAAGATCTTCCCATGTCTCAATAGAACGAGGGGGTTGTTTCTCAAGCCAATTCCGGGCTTGTCCCTCTAGAGAAAATGGGAACAGAAGAAGCTTGATAGCTTCGTGTGGGACATTCTTGTACTTGATGGTAGATGCAATCTTGTTAAACCATCGAATGTGTGCATGAGGATCATCCCGCTCAAAACCATAAAATTGGCTTTGGGTTACTAGATTGAGCAACCCGGTTTTGAGCTCGAAAGTGTCAGCCACGATGGCTGGAACAACAATGGCATCTCCGTAACCCTCGATGGGTGCTTGGAGAAGCTCATTCATGGGTTTGTCTTCTGCCATTTCGACAGGAGGTGGTGGTGGTAGACGTTCCTCAGTCACGGCTGAAGGAGCTGAACGTCCTCTACGTCTACGAGGAATGTTTCCAAGTTCAGAAAGTGGACTTGTAGAACTGGAAGAACGAGTGCGCATGCACTATGTATAAAAATCAATTTTCAAAACAAATGAGGCAAAACACAAGTGAACTTAACCAATAATCACAAATGAAATGGCTTCTTTGAAAAAGGTACACCAAATCACAAGTGACACAAAGGCAAGTTTTAAATCTGATGTTCGGGAACTTATTAATGGTCGCACCCCCAGTTAGGTAGTGCACTGCCTTGATTTGCGGTGGTTGATTTTTATGTATTTAATTAAGTACCACTGAAAAGACGTAGGTAAGATTTGTGTAGATGGGTTCAAAAACTTTTGGACAATATTTTTGTTATCGTCCCGTTTAACCAAATCGTATCTCTTCAAGAATCACCTTAAAAGAGAATACAAAATAGAAAACGTTCTGATTGTTTTGTTGTTTTATATTTTTTTGGAGTTTTTAACACTTTAGGAAAAGTGCTAATGAACTTTTTGGTTTTCTTATAACTTTACAAAAAACTTTTTACAAATGGTGGGTATGTGCAACAATGGATCTGAAAATGGCTAAACACACGCTAAAGCCTCCCCGGCAGCGGCGCCAAAATTTGATCTGTTGGTAAACCGTCAAGTCAAACAGACTTAAAACAACTTAAACACAAATGCAATGAAGATCAGAGAATACAATGAATTCCCGGGTCGTTATGTCCCAAGGAGACTCAATGGTGTGTTTAAAACAAACTCAGATGATGGAGTGATCACTAAGGATAGTGATCTGTAAAGGTTTTGATTAGAAATTACACTACTGATTGATTGGAATGGAATTGGACACAGAATTGGAAAGCACAACAATCAGATCAAAGAAACGTAAACGTAAGTTTTAAAAACTACGTATACGTACAAAATAAAAAATGAATCTGAGAAATAAAAGACCTAAAAATATAAAAATGACATTTTTAGAATCCTAAAGATAAAAGAAAATTATTAGAAAAAGAAAATTATTTTTAAAACTATTTAATTAATTATTATTAATTAAAAACTATCTTAACTATTTAATAAATACTCTAAAATGGAAGAAAATACAAAATAAGGCTAGAAAAATAAACTTATGATTCTGAAAAATCTAAAATACTATAAAACTAATTTTAAAACTAAAAATATATTTTTCACACTTTTTATATAATTATTACTAATTAATAACTATTTAAAATACACTTAATTACTAGAAAATATAAAATGAACTTGGAAAAATAAAATTTTAACTTGGAAAAATCTAAAATATGATAAAACTAATTTTAAAACAGAAAAGATATTTTTTATGCTTTTTAATTATTTATTACTAATTATTTATTATTTATTAACTATTTATAATTATAATAAATACTAAAAAGATAGAGAAAAATCTGAAACTTTTTCTAAAAATCCTATATGATGACAGAAACCTAAGAAAAATAGAAAAACAAGATTTGCTTATAAAAAGATGAAAAGAAAAATCAAAAAGCTAGAAAATCTTAAATAAACACTATCACTGATTTTTATTTGGACTTTTTCTGGATTTTCTTTTTGAAAACTACTTTAATACTGATTTTATGAAACTTTAATGAAGACAAAAAATTTACAAGTCACCAATAAGCAGTTTTGATGGCTTAAAAGCCCAACAGTGGCTTTAAGAGCTTATTTGGTGGAAATAAGCTCAAACAAGCTTACAACTTGAAACAAAAGCTCAAAATGGATTCAAACAAGCTAAATGAACAGAAATGAGGCTAAGATATCCAAAGAAGCACTCTAAAAAGCTATGAACAAACAAATAAGCACTTGTAATTGAAACAGAAATGGGACAAGATACAAGCTAGGTGCAGCCCTAGCAAATAAACTTCAAAGTGAAAAGCCAAAGCTGAAACTTCAAGAGGGCTAGGTTGACTTCACAAAAAGCTAAAAATTACAAGCTAAGGCCAACTAACAAGCTCTGTGAGAGCTTATGAAAATGGTGGTTAAAACTGTCCACAGGGCACTTTTTGAAACAGGTGTCCAGAATAAGCTAAGAGAAAAGCTGTTACATAAGCTAATGAGAAAATATAAAATACACTAGGATAGAGATGAGCAGCTAGATTTTTATATTCCAAAGGCTCAAATCATGAAACTCAATATTAAGTCCTATATAGATTATTCTATTTTATCCAAAACTGCTAATACTGAAAATTTGACTTTTTAACAAAATGATCTAGGTTGACTTCTATGAAGTTTGGATTTATTCTTAGCACTGATTGTGTTGTATTAAGGTAAAGTGAGATGGAATTAAGCTAAGTTGACAAGCTCTGAACTACTGTGATGGTTCTGAAAAGCTAACTCCTAACAGTTAACTAGCAAATGAGCTTTAAAGATGATTTTGACTATTTACTAACTAAGGTCTGGTTTTCTTTGTTGATTTGAGGTATTAAGACCTACTGAGACATGAAACAAGCACAAACACAGGACTGCACAACCTCTAATACAGTGAAACTACACAAAACCAAACACTCCTTTAGAGACTGTTTTGGAACTTTTTCAAAGAGAATCACTGATCTAGACCTTGTAACTGATTACAAACCTTAAATTATCATCTAATAGGACTAAAGAAACATGAAACAACAGTACTAGTAACATAAAACTGAGAGATTACACTAATGCTAGTAAGACTGTCAAAATGAGATTCTAAGGCAACTATGAATTCCAAAGAACAAGCTACTGATTTTATGGCTTAAACTAACTTAACTATGACTAATTAACATACAAACACAGATATTCAAACTTAAGAACACTTAAACAGTGAATTGCAAGAAATGAGTAAAAAGCTTACAAGTAGTTTCTAAGGCACAAACTGAGAACTAGGATCTGAAACCAATTCCTATAGCTTCCCAAGAAGCACTATACCAAGGCCATCCAATATCAACCTTGCTCCAGCCTTCTTGTACCTTTCACCATGATTTTTTATTTGTCAAGTATTTAATTTGTATTTTTTTGTGATTTTTGATTTTTTATGCTAAACTGAATTTTAGGATATCTAAAAGCTTCAACAAGCTTTCTGGGAGCCTACATGTGCTATTTTAGTCCCAAACAACAACTTTCAACAACATTAACACATAATGAGAATTTTCAATGAAAACTGCATACATTGAAATAAGAACTTGCAACTTGAAATTTATACTTGAAAAAGGTTTATAATACAATAATAACTTGAAATACAAAGCTTGTAAACTGAAACATACACTGAAATTTTAGTTAAGCTTAAAAACGACTATGAAAAATAAAGACTATACTAGATATCCCCATACATTGCATCACTCCTCTTTTTTATAGACTTTTCATGCTCCCCACGTGTCTCTGGGAATTTCCCACCACTTCTGAGCCCTTGGATCACTGAAACTCATCAGAACCATACACTTTGCTTTTTGGCGCCAAATATTTCAATTGAGCAGGTTTGAGAATTAATGAGGTTTGGTTTGAGCAATTAAAGGATTTGGAGTTTAGAGGTGGTGGAGGGGACAAGGGGGAATAGATAGGTGAGGAGGGGGGTTGAAAAGGTTGGCAAACCATCTCTGGTTTTGGGTTTACATGGGTGGAGAGGAGAGTCTACAGTGTTAGGCGGTTTTCTCATTTTTTTGACTTGCGTTGACCGAATGGTATAATAACAAAAGGGCGGGTCAAGGGTTAACTGGATTGGGCCAAAGGTTGTATTTGGATTGGATTTGGGCCTTAGTGATATTTAAAGGATCCGTTTGGTTTTAGTAGTAATAATAAGGACCAAAAGTGCAACTTCTCCAAACTTGAGGGACTGAACATGAACTTTTTCCAATACTCTCACAAGGACCAAACATGACAAACATTTATAGAACAAGGACCATTTTTGCATAAAATCCATTTTTTAAAAGTCCAAGGACTAATTTTGCAAAATTTCAAAGTTTAGGGACTTTTCTTGCCAATTGACCAAAGAATCATTCAAGGATTATTTTAAACAACTTAGAATACTTCAGGGACCTTGAATGATAAATTTCCACATTTTTGAATTCCAGGGACTAGATTTGACAACTTTCAAAACTTGGGGGACTAAAACTGCCAATTTTGCAAACTTGATACATTTTTCATCTGATTTTGATATTTTTGCATTTAAAACACATAAAACACTGATTTGTGATATTTTGATTATTTTGATGTGTTTCTGAGTGTTTTCAGATGATTTTGCAGTTTAGATTATACAAAAATGATGAGTATTTAGACACTCATCAGACACTCACATAATGAGTAGACTGTGATGAGAGGAAAATGGATAAAAAGAACAAAATAAATACCATGCTCTTATCACTCCCAAAGCATTCAACCCCACTTGACTATCAAAAGTCATATACTTTACCTTTTTTATATTAATATAATAATATACACTTCTTCATCTTCCCCAATTCAAACTACCAAAAGTCTCATTTAATTTTGACATTTCACAACATGCTATGCTTCTAATATCTTTCTTAGCATCCAATCCAAATGCTTTCTAAAACTGATTTTAAATTTCAGACAAAAGAATTACAGGGGAGGCACATTCTGTAAAAACCTCAAAAACCCTAGGTGGTTCCACCATTGTCCATGCTACAAGGTGAACTAGTTGGGCCAGTTGGGGGTGGCCGAGCACCCTCCAACCCCCCTATTGGCTCCGTCCCTGACGACAAGGTTTCCAATGGTAGTGTGAATGTAGTTTACCACAAGTTCTTCGAGAAGTATCATATACGATATAATACATGTTCAAATAAGCCATGGAAGTGATTTATTAAAATTTTATCTATTTTAATTTGTCTATGTTACTCTCTTTTACATCGTTGGCGACTCTTTGAACTTTTTAATACGTAGTACTCCTCAACATTCGTATACATTTTCATTTTTGGGTGTGCAGCTGTTTTTGGTGACTTCCTTTGTTGTTTTCATTTCTTTTTTGGTCGAGGATGTTGCCGCGTCTTGGGTGCCATCAAATTTGTTCTATTAAACATTTATATGGCAATACCACTATCTCTTTTATGCATGCATGCTTGTCGATTTAACCTATGCAAACACTACAAAAAATTGGTTCATTCTTCACACTAAATTTTCACACTTTTAAAAAATGTGTAAAATTTTATTGGTTTATTAACACTTAATTATGTGTAAAAATTATTTACATTAATAAGTGTGAAAAAAATTATAAATTCCACACTTAGGGTGGTGGCAACCATGCCTACCTTTTTTTTTCTTGCCTAATCATCCACCAATAATATCCCTCCATCTCACCTCATACCAATCTCATACCTAACAATAGATTTTTAGTGGCAACCATACCTAACCCATACCTTAATTTTTTTTTTTTTTTTTTTTTTTAATAATTAGAGTTTGGCTAACTGGTATCGAAAGAACAACACGTTCACAATTTTAAGCTTACCATTTTATGCTTCAGTAATAATAAAAGAAGAAATAAGCATGTGTTACATACAAAAGCAGCAATTTAAGTTAGTTGGGCCTCATTGTTGGGCCATTATCTTAATATAAATTTTGTTTTGACATTTTGACCTATCTTACTATCATGCCTCCTACTTGCCTCCTTCTTCTTCAACTTTCATGCCTGTGTAAAATAAAAAATACGCCCCTGCTAAAAAGTTGCTAAAAAGTTGCAGACTTGTGTAAAATAAAAAAGTTGCAGACCTGTGTAAAAAGTTCCAACGGATAGATTTTTTTTCCAACGTTCGAAATAAACTTCATACCAAATCGGGGATGTTTGCCGATTTGGTGTTACCTCCATCCATGCCGCTTGAAACCGAAAACGACGCATCACTCACACCGCTCGGTATGGAGCATGCCGAATGCCATACCGAGTCCACTGCCAGTACCCTTATAGTTGTATCAAATAAAAGTTCACACTTTTAAGTGTGAAGAATTATAAGATTCTCAACACTTCTAAGTATAGAGGTTATTTGTAACACCCAAATTCTTCACACTTTGAAGAAGTGTGGAGAATCTTTGGGTCCCCACACTTTGAGGAAGTGTGGAGAATTTGAGTCAACACCTATAAATGTGAAAATTTTGGGTCCACAAGATTTCTCCACACTTAAAAGTGTAAACTTATTTTTAGACACAACTAAAAATGTGGAAAATTTATTGTTTTACAATTTTTTTCACATTTATTAATGTAATCAATATTTACACATTATTAATTGTTAGTAAATTAATAAAATTTTACACACTTTTAGAAATGTGAAGAAAAAAAGTGTATAGATTGAACCAATTTTTTGTAGTGAAATTATATGTTTAGAAAAAATAGTATAGGAAAAATGACAAGGCGGCAAGCACGTTTCGACGACAATATATCCCATGTGGCCATGTTAGGGTGGTGGCAGTCATGCCTACCACTTTTTTCCATGCCTAGTCATCTACCAATAATATTTCGCCAACTCACCTCATACCAATCTCATACCTAACAATAGATTTTTAGTGGCAACCATGCCTAACTCATTACATTTTTTTTTTTAATTTTATTAAACAATTTAATAAAAACATAATTTTTTATTAATACTTAAAAGAGAATTACATAAGACATGAAAGAAAATTACATAGTACTTATTAAATAAAAACACTAGTCATCAAGGTATGGTAAGTCTTGAGCGTCCACATACTCCGTAAGATCAAAACGGAGACGGTGATGGATATTTTCATCTTGTAACTCCGGTAGTATATTCGGGTCATAAACTGGCGTGACCGGCGGATCCATTATATGAACTGGTGATATTGCCACCCCGTCGTCTTTTAAAATCATATTGTGTAATATAACACACGTATGAACTATTTTTCGAATCTTTGCGACGGTCATAGCCCGTAGAGGATGACTGAGTATAATCCATTTTGCTTTAAGACGACCAAAAGCTCTTTCGACATCCTTTCGTGCAGACTCTTGTAGCTTCTTGAATTTCTTTTCTTTTGGGTCAGTAGGATGAGGATAAGCTTTAACAAACGTTGAATATGCGGGATAGATTCCATCGGTAAGATAATACCCACGTTTGTAAAGCTGTTCATTTACAGTAACTGAACTATTGGGTGCCGTTCCATTACGATGAGTAAGATACAGCGGTGATTGATTCAAAACATTGATGTCGTTATTTGCACCGGGAGGACCAAAAAATGAATGCCAAAACCACATATCATTTGAAGCAACGGCTTCAAGCATAATAGTCGGGTATTGGTGATCACCTCTTTTATATTGCCCTCTCAAATACCTAGGGCAATTTCGCCAAATGAAATGTGTACAATCAATGCTACCAAGCATTCCAGGAATGTGATGTTTCTCTTCATGTGCCTCGTATAAGCGTGCAACGTCGTGGGTTGTTGGCCTACGTAAGAACTCTTGCGTATATAATTGGAGTACCGCTTCACAAAAATGATCAGGACATTCACCTACAAAAAATAATACGGAAATATATAAAACTTAAAATACAATTTCTATAAAACTAATAAGACTACCGAATTATATAAACTTTTAATTACCGAATTATATAAACTTTTAATTACGAATTATATAAAAAAAATAATACCGAAATATATAAAACTTAAAATACGAATTCTATAAAACTAATAAGAGTACCGAATTATATAAACTTTTAATAACGAATTATATAAAAAAAATAATACTGAATTATATAAAATTTAAAATACGAATTATATAAAACTAATAATAACCTGATGTTCTTCGTGCCATGTTTAAGTAATCATCGTATCTATCCGGAGGTCCACCCGTACCGAGTTGACGAATAGCCGATGTACATTTTTGCAACGCCGTGAAACTTTTTTTCCCCCTAGCGTCTACACCCTCTTGAAACCATTCGAAATTCGCTTCAATATCACCTACAATTTTTAGAAACAAACTCTTATCCATACGAAATCTTTCACGAAAAACATTAGAGCGAAACTTTGGGTCTTCTACAAAATAGTCATTCATTAGCGTTTCTAGCGCTTTTTCACGATAACGGGTAACATATCTTCGGGTAGAGCTAGCCGTGTCTTCAATGCTATCGCACGCGGCTAAATAGGTTTCTATGGTAGAACCAGTAGAAAATATGTCGGATGAAGAGTCGGATAAAAAATCTAACTCTTCATCGGATGAAGAAGATGAAGATGAAGATGAAGATGAATACATTTTGTTGTGAAATACAAATGATATTGTTTGAAAAAAAAATAAGAAATGAATTGAATTTAAATAGGGATGAAAAAAAAAAAAAAAAAGGAATTAAAGTTTGGTTTAAAAACTTCAAACGGATATATTGACTCATTAATGCATCCAACGTACACTTTTGTCTTGCATGTCGATTCGGTAAACTTTGCCGAATTGGTATTCCTATCTCCCATGCCGCTCCAAACCGAATAGCATGCAATGCTCATACCGCTCGGTATGCACGAAACCGAGCCCCAAACCGAATGGACTGCCACCACCCTTACTATCAATATTCATTAAACAAATAGTATAGAAACAATGACAAGGTAGTTACCAAGTTTGACTGATTGGTTAAAAAAAAGGATAATTATCTAAAAATATAAGTAATTTGTCACATTTTTGAGCGTTTTGTAGCTAACTTTAATTTTTACTATTATAACATCAAAGTTCTGAATTCGAATCTTTGTGTGTATTTATAACCATTTTACTCATATTTTATTTTTAGCACCATATTAACAGCAAAGGGTAAAATAATCATTGCATATAAACAAAATACACGCAAAAGTTTAAATTCAAAACTTTAATACACACAAAAGTCTGAATTAAAAAATTTTGTGTTATAATAGTACAAAACAAAAGAAAAAAATACCTAAAACTCAAAAAAAGTGGATACGTTTTTAAATAATTATCCATAAAAAAAATTCATTCAACATCCTAGACGTAAACTTAATGACTTGTAAACTTAATGTTTGTTATAATATTGCTACAAAATTATACTAATAGCAATGTTATCAATAACCTTGACTGACTTGGATTGGTTAGTAATTCATTCAACACTTCTGACTTTAATGTTATTACGAAATTAAAATAATAACAAGATATCTAGTCTAGAAGAGATACTTTCTCAACCAAAATCAAGTTCTCTTGATAACAGATATCATATTCGTTGCCTTCCTTACATAAAACTCAAGGAACCAACTGGCTTAGCTCAGTTGGCCACCTTGTAGTCCTTAGGGGCTTTTGGGGAGGGAGGTCTTGAGTTCAAATCCTTCAAGGGGTTTGAATGAGGGATTTTCCTTCAAGTTAGTCCTTTAATGAAGGGGTTGGGCCTGGTAACCTCAGGTTCAAATCTTAGAATAGGCAAGGGTTTACTCCTATTAATTGTCGTGCCTTCGGGCGGATTAGTAGGGGGTTTTCCCCCCATCGGGTATTTGAAATAGGCATTTCCACTTCGAGGGAGCTCTCTAGCGTGGACCCGGTTTAGACAACGTAGTCTAGACCTCCCGCTTTCGAACCGCGACACGAAGCACTTAATAAGAAATTCACCTTTAAAAAAAAAATCATAAAACTCAAGGTAGACTTTAAGAAGGTCTTTGAAATTAATTCAAGGTAGACTTTAAGATGGGTCTTTGAAACTCAAGGTAGACTTTAAGATGGGTCTTTGATAACAGATATCATATTCGTTGCTCCAAAATCTTTTATATAATAAAGGAATTACATCATTTCGGAGTGATTTTGTCAATTCATTCTTATTGAAAAAACAATTGGGCCAATAAGAGACCTCGATTTTGCCACGTAAGCAAAATCGTGTGATGTGATTGGTTAATAAAAGTCAAAATTAAATTGATTTTGGTCAAAATTTAACAAATTTGGTGGAAAAATTTGGTTGATAAAAAAAACACATAAAAATATAGGTGTCAAATTTGTGAAAACAAAAACTTAAAAAAAGATGAGGTAATTAATAAAACTTTAGTGGTTGAATTTTTAAATTTTATATAGAGTTAAGTGTAATATTATTAGTCTCCATATTTTTTAATAACTTTGGATTATAAACAAATACCCCCTTATACTTTATACCCTTTATATTTTCTATCTTAAAAAATACAATGTATATGTTGTTTTAAAATAACAACATATAAATTTGTATAAGATTATAAGTATCAATTTTTTTACTATATACTCATTTATTTCATTTTTAAAAGTTTAACCTATGTGGACATGAGTTTACATTTTAAATACGGCTAAATTACTGAAAACGGGAATATAATTATCAAATTGTAAGTACGGATTAATTTAATATAAAAACAAATATACGCGATTGTACTTATAACAATGACTCATGTAATTCTTATTTATTTACATAAGGATATCTAGAAAAACATTTTTAAAAAACTATAAGGAGTATACTTTAACTTTATCAACGCTTATTATGTGCTATTAAACTTGCATCATGTGTACAACATAATATCAGTAGTGAAACTTAAATAATAACATCAACATCTTTGTCAGCTAAATAAAATTAAATCTTGAGTTACCTAACAGAAATTTTAACAAATATTTTACCAAATTTTAATGGATATTAATGCATAATAAAAAACTCGTGTATAAGTATTAATTGTACTTATATCACAATTTTCATGAGAAATTCTTATATGTGTATATACTGAATTAAAATATTAAAATAAATTTGATTTATGTGTAAGTTTCATGCGTGCACGAAACTTATAACTATATAATTATATGCAATTACATTTAAAGACACAATATTCAGTATTAATATAAAATAAATTTTTTTGTCAAAACCCTGTGCGTGCACAGGTATTATAACTAGTAAATATTAATAGCAATGTTATCAATAAGATTGACTGACTTGGATTGGCTAATAATTCATTCAACACTTTTGACTTTTTAAATAACAAAACACGATCTTTTAATAATGTTATTACGAAATCGAAATAAAAACAAGATAGCTTTACCTCCCGCATTGCATAGGGAGCAAAAAACATTCTTTGTGTAAGGCATGAAATAAAGTTTTAGCAATAGTATATTTTTCAGATAAAAAGTGTTAACAATAAAAGAAAATTGATGTAAATGAGTACAAATGTTGTGTTTAATGGACTCAAGGGTTAATTTTTTATATTATAATTGTAAAACTTAAAGTGATTTTAAATCTATAAAAAGTAGTAAAAAAATATAAAGTTTAATAGATTTACAGCTTAATTTGTTATATTCTTAAACTTAGGAGGGTATAAAATATAAACTTAATAGGTTTTAAAGGCATTTTAGAGTTTCAGCAAACTTAAGGGGATGTTTATGACATTTATCAACTCAAATTACAATTAATGAAAGGATTTAAGTTGATACATCTATATTATATCCCATGTCTCAATACTAGTTAATGACCCGTGTAATCAGAGACGGAGCCAGTAGGGGGGCTGGAGGGTGCTCGGTCACCCCAACCAACCAACTAGCCCAGCTTACAGAGTTACAGTTTGGTTTCCGGCCTTTGTTTTATAGTTTTCAATCTTGCCTAGCCCCTACCAACTACCCATATCTAACGCACATACTCTCATCATGCTCATTTGATGATTACTAATGGTTTGCTGCAACACTTAATTAACCCACCATTGCAAAGTGGACAAAGTGTTATTTTATGAAGAAGAATATAGAAATGAGCTCAGAGAGATAAGAAAGAGAGAGAGAAAGATAAAAAGTGAGTGTTAAATAAAACTTGTTTGACTTTTTTTATTTAATTATTTAGTTTATGATACATGCACAACTTTTTCTTTATTATTAATGTTTTTTAAGTTATAACTTGAAGAAAGGAATAGCAAGTCAATTTTTTTTTTTGCTATCCCAACAGAAAATAAATATACAATTTTCTATTGTTCACACAAAAAAGGAATAGCAAGTCAATTTTTTTCCGTATATTTATGAAACACTATATTCTATTGTTCACACGATAAAGAAATAAACTTAGTGTTTGAGGAAGAATTATTTATAAGGAATTGAAAGAGCGATTAAGAATTTAGCAAAGTTTAGTTTATAGTGTTTACTAGCTTAGAGACCCGTTGACACCGGGTTATATTTTTTAAGAAATAGATAAATGAGATGATAATAAAAGTAATAACGTAAATTTGTTAAATTTAAAATATGTGTGAGTCACAATCGATTTACAACCATCGCGTTGGCAATCTAAAATAGATTGACTCGAACATAAAATGATGTCTGATTTTAATGATCAATTGAGTTGCTAACAAACTTTGTAACATTAAAAATAATGAACCATAGTATAATATAACGTGATTACACCAATGATACATACATGATACAACATGAACCTTGTTCAAAGACCTTCAAGTACTTCTTTATAAACGACATTTGTTGTGGTTTTGAAGAGATTACTATCCTGATCACGTACGACCAAAACACCAAGCACCCCACCAATATTCAACTTTAACACATTGATTTATTGATATAAAAACGACCCATTCCAACCCAAACCTTCTTCGACCGGTTATCCAACCCATCCGACCTTTCCATCTTTTAACCTCTATGCCTAAGCTTGAAAATAAAATATCTCAACTAAACCAAAATTTAAAAGAAAAAGCCACTGGGTGAGAAAAACTAAAAAGTTTTGATAATTACATTAAAACATGCTTAATAATCCATGATTCCAAGCTGACTCGTTGACCCTACCAGAAGTCCTACGTTTATTACCGTCATGCACATTTTATTGTGGAAATAAAGTTAGACGTTGATTAATTTGGTTATACTTGAACACAAAATAAAGGTACTTGCACATGAGAACTAAGATCACGATAACATGCATCTAGTATCAAAACTATCTTGAAGAAATGGACGTTTAAGAAGCTCGATTAATATAGTATGAAGGCAGATAAATAAGATGAACATTTTATAATGGGACTAAGACTTAACAGGAAGAAGATTAATATATTTCTCAACTTTCACATAAAATTCATGTACATTATATAATCGTAAAAGACTTGCCAAGATCAAGGTGATTATCTTTCTCAACTTTGACATAAAACTCAGAATCATGAACTACTCTACCATCATGAACTACTCAACGGAATAAGTTATGGTCTCCTCCTGTATGATATATAATCACAGTTAGCGCAGATGAGTGATCAGAGTTATGGGCACCCAAGCATATAAACTTGTAATGATACTAAAATTATATGAGTACAACACATTCGCACATGCTTCTCAAATTCCAGTTATTTTTTCCAAGTAATAAAAGAAATATAATAGATTTTACCTAGACAATCAACTCATTTTTACTTAAACACTAACTCATTATTAAAATGGTACTTTCAGTGTTTCATGCATGAGATAAGAAACACTTGAATCTTGAAAAGACATCATGGCATAATATCATTTAATCGAATATGTAATATAAAATAATAATGTTCACACCTCATTAATAGAAACACTAAACAAAAAGTATTTCGCTTAAACCTCGCCCATAATTCTTTGACCTCATCACGTCACTACCTTCTCTTTCACCTTCACCATTAATGAAATATTTAACCTCCTCAATTGTGACCCGTTTGAATTTAAATATAACCATAATTTCTTGTATGAATTTTTATATAACCCAGATTTCTTCATTCATTTGTAAGCATGTTATATTGGTTTAGTAAAAGAGACGCTAACCTGAGCAAGTTTAGTTTGAACGCAACACCTATCCTTGATAGAGGCACTATAGCTCACACAACTTCCTTAATGCACATATTTTTTTAAAGATCTATATGAAAAAGAATGCATTTACTAAAGACTATAGAATAACTTTTGCATCAGGCAGTTAATACTTTTGGTATAGCAGTAAGTAAATGATTTAAACAGTTTGGGCAAACTTTACCCTTATCTTGACCTGTATCTATCTTATAAGGAAAATTTTAAAAAATCAGCCCATTTTAGAAAATGGGTACTTTAATTAAGCTTGAGTATCAATTTACTTGTGGGTTCATGTACTTAAAAACATCAATATGTACTTACATACCTGGAGAGTAGGTATTCACCCAAACACCTTAACATCTATATGAATATTAGGATTCCTGCTTAGGTGGATCCATCGACAATCTGGTCATTAAGCACATAACAGAGGCTCAAAAAATTTATCAATCATAACAGTACGTGGCACTAAAAAGCACATAGAGACCAAGAGTTTTTAAGTTCACATGTTAGTGATGAAGTGTGGAAGCTATCATATTCAAAAAGTGGCCCAAAAGGCGCAAGTTTCTGAGATGGGTCAAAAAGGTTTCGCTGACCATTTCATTTTTTAGTAACATCTAACATTTCATTTTTTAGACAAACTGTCATTTTTTATTGTAGCAGGCCCGCACTTGGTCTTTGTACTTCACACATAATTTTTATGGACTAATACATGTTATATTTAATTTTTGCAGATCTTTTAGTGCTAAATGTAAGCATGACCATATTGCAGACATTAATCTTTATTGTATATAGTAAAAGTTATTGTTACTAACATGAAACTTCATTTAACCTAAAAAAAATGGGAGGTCAACCTAACTCGATCTACTTTAAAATGAATCCAAAATAACTCATTTTACTCGCACCCAAAATTACCCATTTGACCCGCATTTAAGATTATTCACCTTAGACTCATTACCCAACTCAATCGACCAACCCATTTTTTCACCGATACTTGATATTTAATAAGTCAATATTTATGGCGTTAGGATCAAGAGAGGTTGAAGTATCATACCAATTATGGAATGGTTGCGTAGAATGTATCATAATGGAGAACTTGTTACCTGATTGTGAGATTACCTGGTTGCGCAATTGAGATACACCAAAAGCTCCAGCGGAGTCCAGCCTAAAATGATTTCTTGATGAGACATGTATTGAAGCTGCAAAAATAGATAACGCACATTGGGAAATAACATGTCATGTACACCGTTAAACAAAATATAAATAGACAGAGAAATAAAAAAAATGATTGCTACTTTTTTTGAATGGTAGTGCCTGATGTTACGACAGATTTACGGGACCTTCCTTTTGGTCGAGGAGTTACGGTGGAAATCACAGTTGTTGATGCTACTCGTTCAAGGTTCGTTCGGTGTTACTTTTCTTGATCATGTGATAACAATTTTAAAACTTGTTGCGATGCAAAATAAGACTTTCTTAAATTGTTTTACAGTAATAAACATTAAACCCAAGCAACCCTTTATTGACTAAATTTTCGAGCAAACTGGTCCACATCTAACATCTTAAGAAACTATAAAAACACCTAACTAAACCAATATTAAATATTACTGTAATTTGTTTTATCTTTAATGAAAAACATGAAATCTAAAAAACCAAATAACATGTTATAAACCCATATCCAAACAGCCCTTACACCATATTCTTATAATGATTCACTGTTGACTTGCAAAAAGACAATCTGTTATTATATCAATACTAAGTTACTTCTGAAAATACGGTTCGATCATGTGCATCCAGGATGCAATACTGCTCATACGCTCTCAAACCACCTCCATTAATCTTTCAGCCAATGTTAAATCAAATTCATTTATTTCTATAGCCAACTTACTAATATTATGCAAACCATGAATCTCTTGACTAACCAATCTTATCCAATTATTTGAATGCCCTGCTGGCGTTAATATAACCCTCATTAAACAATAAGTCAATAACCTATATTTAAAAAACAATAAATATAGTTATGCCAATAAAACTATAAATTAAGTAAAAAGTTACCTCCTGCTTCTTAACTATATTATGCGTATATATAGATTCATCTGGTGATTCCTGCATATATTTTGCGACATGAAATCAGAAGAAGAAAAAAAACTCAAAACCAAGTTACAGCAAAATCGATTATATGAAAATGGATTGAAATTGCCCTCTATAGAAAATGGTTACAAGTTGGTTTAGAAGAAAATTATACCTTTTCGATCTATGCAGACAATGCACACCCACTGGATGGAGTGTCCTTCAAAATCACTCCAGGATGCAACCTTCCCCGTCACGCCAGTTTTCAAGACCAGGCATCACTTCTTTATACATCGGAATGTCAGCAAATATCATCTTAGCCACACCGTTCCCTTGATAGAGTGTGTCTCCCTTTGACTTCAAGCTCACATCTTTCATTTTCTTGTTATGCTTTCCATTGACCTTGGGAACCTTAATACTACCATTATCTAAACTGAAAAAGATCTTCACCAATCATCTTCATGGACGACATTTCCATGACATTCATGAGAATATTTTCCCACGTTTGGTGAGTCCCTTTGGAGTAGTCTGTCACCTCTTCAGCTTCACCATCGTCTCCAGAATCAGCAAGAAACTCATTTACTGAATCAACTGTTAGTTGAGTTGCAGATTGAGCAGCTTGCTCTTTTAAAAACTGAAAAAAAACCAAAATATTTCACTCATACCATTTACATCTCACCAAGGTTCATGTGTATACATGTCACTTATATGCAAGAAGAAAAGGCAAAAATAGTAAAAAACTGAACAAAAACATGACTGTTCCATATAAGTAAAAGATGATACATTAGAAAAAGCAAACAATCAAATCCAAAATTATGTACTTTCATAATTTTGTGTCTGGCACTGCCGGTATTTGCATGTTGTAGCCATTGTTTGTGCCTCTGAAAAGCAGACTTGCTTGAGAGTGCCTGATATTCAAGAAACTTATTAGGCAACAGATTGAAATTGATCGTCCCAAGAACACTACGCAGGTGGCATTTTCGACCCCTACTCATAAATGGATCGGTTTGGGTTACTTTTATCCCTAACAGGTTAATTGTGACAATCAATAGCAAAAAGGAAGACCGAAACAGGTTGAAAGTATGCCCAAAGTGTAAATTTAATGCTTATTTTCAAAAAAGCATATGATTATTTAACAATATAATCTTTGTAATCATATTTGACACGCTAATATCTATGAAGAACTTTAATTTTGTTACGAAAGAGGGTTTCAGAGCAGCCCTACACAATCCATTTTGGTTCATACCGAAACTCACTTGTTTGACCGATTACCCCAACCGGTCTGACCCAGACGTTTTGTTACCCAACCCAACCCGGCATGGGCCAATTCAGTCGATCACATCATTAGAGTTCAACTCCTTTAGAAAAAAAATACATATCTAACATAAAACTATAAAAAGACTCGCCTTTGCAGCCACAATACTGTTTCGAACATCAGTGGAAATCATATAAGCATAGTCAATGACCGTTGCACCCTTGGGCAAATTTTTTATCTGTAACATGTACATAATAATAAACTTAATTTTTTCCCAAAAAACTTAATAAACTTATTCATATAAGATGCTTAAAAATTATAGATGTTTACCTTTTTGGATCAAATTCGAAACATCACTGTTAATTTAGTTTGTACATCACCACAACTCACAATTACACAAACAAAAGCACCACTTATAACCAACTTGAAACACAAATGCTTGAAACAAAAGTGAATAAATACAAACCTGTAATACAACGAATGAATCATCATATATAACATCATCTCTTGGTTATAAGGAATCATCATGTGCTTCGTTTTTGCCCTACAAATGACAATTACACAAAAACAATTTATCAAACAGTTGGTGTGCATAAAAAACACACATAGAACATAAACTACAGATAATCTTTTTCATCAATCCATATCATCTACTAACAGTTAAATTGAAGAATGAAAAAAGATAAAACTTGTCAAACCTGGTTAATCTTGCCCAAAAAAATTCTACCTACAAAAATAGATTATAACATAATAAATAGAAGGCCAAATCACCTAGAAATGTAGTTAACTTGCCACTTTTTCCTATTGTATGTAGCATTCTTTTTTTTTTCTCATTCTGTCAATAAACTTCTATCGTTAGTCCTTTGTGTGTACCCGTTACCAAAAAAACCTGCATCGTTAGTCCTTTATGCTAACGACCGTTAATAAATAACTTAAAATTTGGTTATCTTACGCTAAACTTGCGTCGTTGGTCCTTTATAGTAACAATCGTTAAAAAATAACTTAAAATTTGGTTTTCTTACCTTTTAGTCCGTTTTTTTCACGTTTTCGTACGTTTTTACACGTTTTCGTTCGTTTTAACACGTTTTTGTCCGTTTTTTCACGTTTTCATACGTTTTTACACGCTTTCATCCGCTTTTTCAAGTTTTCGTTCGTTTTTTCACGTTTTCATATGTTTTACACGTTTTCATCCGTTTTTACACATTTTCACCCGTTTTTGCGCATTTTCATTCGCTTTTACACGTATTCGTCCGTTTTTACACGTTTTCTTCCGTTTTTTCACATTTTCATGCGTTTTTACACGTTTTCATCCGTTTTAACACATTTTCGTCCGTTTATGCACGCTTTCATCCCTTCTCACATGTTTTCGTCCGTTCTAACACGTTTTCGTCTGTTTTTTCACGTTTTCATCCGTTTTTACATGTTTTAATCCGTTTTACACGTTTTTACACGTTTTCGTCCGTTTTTCACGTTTTCGTCCGTTATTACACGTTTTGGTCCGTTTTAACACGCTTTCATCAGTTTTTTCACGTTTTCATCCGTTTTACACGTTTACATCCGTTTTTGCACGTTTTCATCCGTTTTTTCACGTTTTCATCCGTTTTAACACGTTTTCATCCGTTTTACACGTTTTCGTCTGTTTTTCACTTTTTCGTCCGTCTTTACACGTTTTCGTCCGTCTTTACACGTTTTGGTCTGTTTTAACACGCTTTCGTAAGTTTTTACACGTTTACATCCGTTTTTGCACGATTTCGTATGTTTTTACACAATTTTTTCTGTTTTAACACATTTTCATCCGTTTTTCTCGTTTTCCTCCGTTTTTACACGTTTTCATCCGTCTCTACACGTTTTCGTCTGTTTTTTTTCACGATTTCATCCGTTTTTACACAAAATGTGCAAACACGAACGAAAACATGAAACAACGGATGAAAACGTGTAAAAACAGATGAAAACGTGAAACAACGGATGAAAACGTGAAACAACGGACGAAAACGTGTAACAACGAACGAAAACGTGCAAAAACGGATGAAAACATGTAGAAACAGATGAAAACGTGAAAAAATGGATGAAAACGTGAATAACGGACGAAAACGTGTTAAAATGGACGAAAACGTGTTAAAACATACGAAAATGTGTAAAAACATACGAAAACACGCAAAAACGGATGAAAACGTGTAAAAATAGATGAAAACGTGAAAAAAACAGACGAAACCATGTTAAAACGGATGAAAACGTGTAAAACAGATGAAAACGTGAAAAAAAACAGACGAACCTGTGTTAAAACGGACGAAACCGTGTTAAAACGGAAGAAAACATGCAAAAACGGACGAAAATGTGTAAAAATTGATGAAACCGTGAAAAAACGAATGAAACGGGGAAAAATAGAAGAATAGTGAAAAAACAGACGAAAACGTGTAAAAACAAATGAAAACGTGTAAAAACGGATAAAAACGTGAAAAAACGGACGAAAGCGTGTTAAAACGAACGAAAACGTGTAAAAACATACAAAAACGTGAAAAAACGGACGCAAATGTAAGAAAACCAAATTTAAAGTTATTTTTTAACGATTGTTACTATAAAGGACCAACGACGCAAGTTTAGCGTAAGATAACCAAATTTTAAGTTATTTATTAACGGTCGTTAGCATAAAGGACTAACGATGCAGGTTTTTTTGGTAACGGGTACACACAAAGGACTAACGATAGAAGTTTATTAACAGAATGAGAAAAAAAAAAGAATACTACATACAATGGGAAAAAGTGGCAAGTTAACTACATTTCTAGGTGATTTGCCCTAAATAGAAATATATAAAGATGAATTCTCCCAAAAAAATTTAGGGTTCTGATCAAACTTGCCAATTTTATGATGACAACATGAAAATCAATGGCGGTCATGTAATGAAATCACTGCATATTCGAATAATGGTTGGTGTTGTGAATCGGTTAAATAAAAAAGTGAATGATTTATATAACGCGTATACTAACAATGGTAATAGCGAAATCTCAGGATTTCATTGAATAGGCGGTTTTGAATTGGTGTGTGGTAGAAGTTTTGAATGTGAAGAAGAAGCTATTACAAATGATAAATGCTATTAATTAGTGTCCTAAATTAAAATAAAAGGAGCGTGTGACGATTTAAACAGAGTTATTACCATCAGTTTCAAAACCTCCTGCATAAAAAAATTGTACTTTGAAGCTAAATAAGGTATGACATTAAACCAAATTTTAATACAATGTGCTTAGTAGAGCTTGTACAAAAGCTTATTTTATTAGAGATAGATGTAAATTTATTAATTTTATAACAAGCAACTATTTAATTGATGCTTTAAAGTACTATATATTAACATAAATATCTAATTGTAATTTCATATGTGTTATTAATCGATCGGGGTGGTTAAATCATTGAATCATATCTTACCATAAAAATTATTACGACCCCCCTTAATACGAATTCCTAGCTTCGTCCATGCATGTAATACACTTAATTGCCATCTAAATTTACTTAATAAATTAGCTAGTTTGCATTTAAATGATGATCATCTCTTGTTGTTAGTTTAGACAATATGTCGAGTATTACCACATGCGAGGTTACTAACTTTATTAGCGTTTGTTATTATGTAAAAAATAGTTATGAAATTAATGCGAACAACTAAGCCAAAAGAAACATATTAATTTCAATTCATTTCTATAAGGAAATATAAACGGGAACAAACTGCATTAAAAAAATGCAAACTCACTTTCTTTCAACAATACATATAAAGCAAATATAAATAGAAGAAATATTTTCTCAACCAAAATCAAGTTCTCTTGCTAACAAATATCATATTCGTTACTTTCCTTACATAAAACTCACGGTAGACTTTAAGATGGGTCTTTGCACAATCTCTGAAATTAACCCAAAAAAAAACAATTATACTCACTCTGGTGGTAGATATAATGCACCAAAATACTTAATATATAGAGTTGGGCAAGTTTTTGAATATCATGAATGCATTCCTGTATTACAATAACATACAATAACATGGGACTCTATAAACACCAACCATCATATGAAGTTTTTGAGTTGGTGCAGCCTTCAAAGATAAGTTTTGAGATTTCTAAAAGAACCCATACAAAGTAAACTTAACTAAAAATATTCAGCTCTAATTAGTGACTTTAAAACGTGTACTTACCCTATCCGAAAGACATATTAACGTGTTTTTTTATCCTGCGTCACATTAAGTTGCAATTGGTCGTATAAAAACTGAAGATCATATCATAAGTTGGCGAGGATAGTGAGATGCTTGTAAAATCATTTTGCACACGAGAAGCATCATAACACTCTCTCTTCAGAAAACTTGCAAGCCCCTCTTTTTCCCGCACCAAAAGCATCATGACAATCAAGATGAGGAACAAAAAAAAGGACTGCAAGAAGTAGTCCCATGTATATTTTTCAACTTAAGGGGATGTTTATGACATTTATCTACTCAAATTACACTTTATGAAAGTGGATTTAAGTTGATACATCTATTATATCCCATGTTTCTAACAATATTCATTAAACAAATAGTATAGAAACAGCTACAAGATAGTTGGCAAGTTTGACCTGACAATTGTTAAAAAAATTTCATTCAGCATCTTAGAATCAATGTTTGTTATAATATTGCTACAAAATTATATTGATAGCAATTAATGTTATCAATAAGATTGACTGACTTGGATTGGCTAATAATTCATTCAACGCTTCTGAATTTTTAAATAACAAACATGATCTTTTAATAATGTTATTACAAAATCAAAATAATAACAAGATAGATTTACCTCCCGCATTGCATAGGGAGCAAAAAACATTCTTTGTGTAACGCATAATAGGTTTTAAATATTAAAAAAATAGTAAAAATATAAAGTTTAATAGATTTAAAGATTAATTTGTTATATTCTTAAACTTAGGAGGGTATAAAATATAAACATAATAGGTTTAAAAGGAATTTTAGAGTTTTAGCAAACTTAAGGGGATGCTTAAAAGGAATCTGCGCGTTGGAGCGGCGGATACCATGTGACTAAAATCCAACAGCTAACAAAATAACAAGGATGAACTGATTAAGCGAAGAAAAAAATAATCTCGCTCCGACATAGTTCAACGGTTTTTACTAGTTCCGATTGTCATCTTCATTTCGTTTTTGAACGACTTTTATTAGCTACCAGAACCGATGCCGGCTTTGGATTTCGGGTTGAACCTATTGGTCCGATCCAGTTTTCAAAAGCATATTTACAATCAACTTATTAGCATATAAATTGTACAAATCTTTGTGTGTTTATTAGTTTGTACAATGTGTTTAATTAGTTTATACTTGTGTGTTTAATTTGTTTGTACCAAAAGCTCTATAGGTTGTATACCTTAATTTTAAGTGTTTAAGTGCATTTAATATTGTATGTAGTATATTTTTTTAAATTTGAAATTTGTGTTTAATTGGTTTATACCAAAATCTTTAGAAGTTGTATATCTTAATTTTATGATTTTTAAGTACATTTAATGGAGAGAGAGTGCTCTCTCCATTATATATAGTAAGTATGAATTTACGAATGTGGATTTAAGTTGATACATGTTATTAAGTAAACCAAATTAATTTTATAAAAATTCTTAATTTGTATATATATTTGTTTGTTATTTATTACGAGCAGTTTTGTTTATTACTTTTGTATTGTAACTAAAAATATAACAATATTATAAGTAATGTTTCATTTTAAAATTGAGAACTTTTGTCTCGTGTGTTTATTTGCATATCTTAATAACCTGTGTTTTAGTTTAATATATTTATACCCTATGTATATGAGAGTTTTAGTATTAAGATTAGTAACTCTCCGCCGCTTTGTTGGTATTTTGGGGTCTTGATAAGCACATGTTGTCTGGATAAATTTTTAAATCGTGTTATCACTTTCATAAAACAATATTTCAACACTATTTGGTGCTTTGGTCCTTGGATTACAGGAAATTCGTATTGGGATAAGATAAGAACACACTCAAATTTCAGGCACAAGAAAAAGAGCAAAAACATAAAGATTTTTGATGTATTTATTGCTATAATTGTTCATATGATTTGAATGACCAAAATGATGTTTATATATAATAAACAAAGTGACTTTTAGTGAAAAGTCACACCCTTTCTTGAATGGTCACACATCTTTATGAAAAGTTACAACCTTTCACGTGTGTGAAAGTAGCCACAATTCTGAAAAGTCCCATAGGGACACTTACAACACTCTATTAAACTATTACAACACTCTAGTGACACATAATTTGTCATTATAACTTTTTCCATCATTGAATCCGAAATCAAGTTAATAGTTTATACGTACGTGTACTCCACACCTCTAAACTCGTATTAGAACTTAACTTGAAATGTTTTTAGTCTCGACTAAATCACCATTACACAAAATGTTTGATGACACTAAAATCAATAACAATCCTCACACATTTCAGTGTAATCCTTGATTTCCCATTAATCAAAACAAATCAAACTCATGCATAGATGAAAATGTCGCTACTGATTGAATTTTCACTTAGCATATTACACATTTCAAATATTCGAAAATCGGGGTCTCTTCAAGGATTGAACCATTCAAATCGTTTGAATACTCAAAGATAATATACACACGTGTTTCTACATATCTCCAGTGTTTGTACTTGATGCTTGATGTGTCAGGTTAGAACACACTAAGTTTTACAACCCTCCTAGGCAGTATACCTAATCGTTGTAGTGTAGAGTAGATAAGTACAAGGGTTGATCGTTCTCTAGGGGAATAGTGAGATACGCTTGAAGTGTATGTAGAATTAAGTCTAAAGGTTGAGAGAAGATTATTGTTTTGGTCCTTTTATGTTTAATCGAAAGCAAGTAAAAATTCGGGTTTTGAGGGGGTTTGATTTAAACTTATAGAGTAAATTTCATAAATCGTTTCTAAGGTTTGGCCAAATTGCAGGTTTCGTCCTAAATAGTTTGAAATTGCAGATATCGTCCTTGTGAGAAACCTTTGGGTAAGTTTTGGTCCCCGGTTTTAACCTGCGTTAAGTGGATTTCGTTAGCAATTACACGTTAGCCCTTTTGGCTAAGACCGTTGCAGCGTCCATCCTTTAAACAAACAGCTGTTAAGAATTTAAAATTTTCGTTTCATTTAAGTTTTTTCGATTTTTTTATACATTTTTATACACTTTTATATATGCTTTTGTATACGTTTTTATATACGTTTTTAAATATGTTTTTATATACGTTATTACAAAAAATTCTTATATAGGTTTTATACACGTACTTATATACTTTACATACGTTTTTATATAAGTTTTTGTATATGTTTTTTATACGTTTTTATTTTTTTAAATACGTTTTGATATACATTTTTATATACGTTACTACAAAAACATTCATATATGTATGCTTTTATATACATCTTTATACACGTCCTTATATACTTTTAATACGTTTTATATAAGTTTTTGTATATATTTTTATATACGTTTTAAATACATTTTTATATACCTTTTATATACATTTTTGTATACGTTTTTATATAATTTTTGTATACATTATATAAATTTGAATACAACTTTTCTATACGTTATTACAAAAACGTATATAAAAACGTGTATAAAAACATATATATAAATGTATACAAAAATGTTGAAGAAGTTTTTACTATATATACGTGAGATAACCCAAACACTCCTTAATTCAATGTAGCTATGTTTGAATGTACCCGAAAATACATATTAGCTATGTATTCCCTTTAGCATTCAAGAGACATATGCTATGATGCATGAAAAGAAGTTTTTACTTTGTATTAACTATGTGAGAAAGTATGAGTGTCCTAGATGCGAGAATCTTTTGATTAAAAGTTTGAGGTGAGGATTTCGAAAAATAGATTTGATAAAACTAAGATGCAATTCCTAACTAGGAAAAATATAGTTAATTATTTATGTAAAGTTAAAATAAATCCTCATAATGTTTGTGATTTTGTGCGAAATAGAATTCCTAGACTCAGAAGAAGAATTAAGTTTACGTACCTTGTAGAAAGAGAAGTTAGAAGAGAATTTATGACGGTGTTCCATAAGACTTAGTCCTAATCGAAGTAGGTTGAACGGTTCATGCTTCAATGGCTTTGTGAGAATGTTGGCAATATTGTCTTCGGAAGAGACTTTCTCAATAGAAATGTTTCGTTTTTGAACATTGTCTCTTAGGAAGTGATGGCGTATTTCCATATGTTTGGTGCGAGAATGCAAAAGTGGATTCTTGCTAAGATCGATGGCGCCTTTTTTGTCGTAGAGGATGGCAATGTCACTAAGAAGGATGTCGTAGTCAACTAGAGCTTGTTTCATCCATAGTGCTTGTTGGCATGCTTTGCCCGCAGATACGTATTATGCTTCTGTAGTAGAGATAGCTAATGCGGTTTGCTTCTTAGAAAACCAAGATGTCAAGCAACATCCCATAAATGTATAAACACCACTTGTACTTTTGCGATCAACATAATCACATGCATGGTCAGAATATGCATATACAATAGTTTCTACCTCCGTTCCTTTAGGATACCATAACCTCAATTGAGTAGTACCTTTTATATACATAAAAATTCTTTTGATAGCTTCAAGGTGAGAAGATTTTGGATCTTCTTGAAAATGAGCACATAGGCAAACACTAAACATGATATCCGGCCTACTTGCCGTGAGATAGAGTAAACTACCAATCATGCCACGGTACTTAGTGTTGTCTACCAATTTGCCGTCTTCATCCTTGGTTAGTTTAGTGTTCGAGGACATTGGTGTTACACATGGTTTGGAATCTTCTTGCCCGAATTTTTGTAACATTTCTTTGATATACTTTGATTGATTGAAGAAGATTCCATCTTCTAATTGTTTGATTTGTAGACCGAGAAAGAAGTTTAATTCTCCCATCATACTCATTTCAAACTCGCCGTGCGTGTGACAAGTAGATCCGAATATAATATCGTCCACGTAGATTTGAACAATGATGATATGTGATTTTATTTTTCTTGGTAAATAAGGTTTTATCTACTAAACCCACTTTATATTTGTTATCTAAGAGAAATGTTTTAAGTCTATCATACCAAGCTTGAGGAGTTTGTTTAAGACCATAGAGAGCATTCTTAAGTTTGTATACGTATTATGGTTTTTCAAAATCAACAAATCTGGGAGATTGTAACACATAAACTTCTTCATTAATAAATTTGTTTAGAAAAGCACTTTTAAATTCATTTGATAAAGTTTGAAATATTTAGCACAAACATAAACGAGGAGGATTCTTATAGATTCTTGTAACACCCAAACCCGACAAGGGTCAAAATGTCACACTATGATGTCAATCAGAACATAATAAAAGCAAGCAAAAGATTTTAATATATAAAATACAAGTCATAAAACAAAACTTCTAAGGAATACATAAATGCTCCAATTCTTAAACGAAAAGAAAATAAACAAAACATAAATCAATCTAATTTCAGATGACAAGGGAAACTAGGTTGGGTCCACTAAAAGCTTCTACTCTCATCACTCAAGTCCCAGCATCCCACTTAAAACCTGCCGCATGGAAAAGAAAACGCGACTGAGCTAACGCTCAGTGAACAGATATAAGTAATAAAAAAAGCAATAAACCAAAATGAATAAGCGAAACGAATCCAACGAAAACCTGCTGAAGAAATATGTTAAATAAGATAAGGACTGAATATGGGATAAGAAATAATCAAAGGGGTCATAAGGAAATAAAGGAGTTATCAAAGGAATGCCTAAGTGCCTAAACATGCCACATGAATAGACCAAAACAGTCAGAACATATATATATATATATATATATATATATATATATATATATATATATATATATATATATATATATATATATATATATATATATATATATATATATATATGGGGATAGCTTGGCTACAATTTTTGTAGCCAATTAGCTACAACCCTTCATAAAAAATACAATATCAATGAATTTGAGACCCACAGAAAAGAATCAGGACCCACAAAAAAAATTAGGGACCCACATTATGTAGCACAAAATTGTAGCCAATTGGCTACAATAAATTGTAGCTAATATATTCCCTATATATATATCATATTTAAATCATAACAGATGGAATAGCTAACTCCGAGACGTGTATGGCACACACATATATCAGAACTAAGTATCTAGGATGTATCCATACGCCCCCTGTAAAAAATAAAACATCACGTCCCAAATACACCTGCTTTAGGCAAATATATAGGCGCGTGAAATTAGTCATACAATAATCATATGCTAGCACAAAAAAGGAATGTTATGGACAAAGTCACACCTCCACATAAAGCGTCATGCCACCGGTGCCTTAGTGACATGGTCATGGTACCTTCATGACTAGTTAGTACCTTGGGCAATGATTTAGGTCAATAGTATAAATAAACATGGGGTAGCGAACAAAGGTTGATAATCAAAAGGATGAATCAATGGAATGAAACGAATAATCATCAATGGCATAACAACCACAAACATGGATCAAATCATCAAATTACAAATATCATGAAACAATGAGTCATGAGAAACCCTTACTGAAAAAGAGCGGAATATATGTTCCTTAACGCCAATGAAAGGAAAGCAAATGAATGAATGAACGCGAAGATACAACGTCACGTCTTCTTCAATTAATCTACATAGATTACGGTTCGCACATAATTTATATATTCATATCGAAAGTTATTCTAAGATTTATTGGCCATATACTTATTGTTATGCTTGTGTTACATATTAGGTTTTAAACCTCAATTCTGGACCTGTATTGGACGAATTTTTATGACTAACAATTGAACTCAAATAAAATTAGGAAATTTCCCAGGTGTTCCCTTATTAGTTAGGTTACTTCATGAATTTTTTGGGATTTTATTACTGAGCTTAAGTATGGATTGGAAAATCATCTTTCCAGACCTGTTCAGAAAGTACCCATAAACAGAGACTCCAAAAGTTTGAACATCACACACCCATTTAAACAACTCCAAAAATCCAACCAAAATTCTCAGAGGTCACACACATCCTAAATATCGAAACTGGAGAAGGAGAAGTCAAAAACCTTATGGTTTGTTCATGAAAAATCAAATACCCCAACCCAAAATTTTACTCAACTTTCTCAGATTTGACACCTTTGTGGAAAACTAGAAGGGGGGGGGGGGTTGAATAGTTTTACCAATTTTAAACTTTCTTTTAAAATATTTAGATCGACTTATGTCAATCTATTTAGATGTGTATGTTGGACGTTGATAGATAGATATATAAAAGTGTAATGAAAGATAAAGAGTAAGAAGCACATAACCACGACACGAGTATTTATAGTGGTTCGACTACAAGGACACCTTCCTTGCCCTACTCCACTCCTCGATTCACCTACTCGAGAGTTCGTAATCACTACACGACACCAACTCCTTATGGCGGAGAAGCCTTAACAACGTCTCCTACTCTTTTTCCGGTACTAGGCTAACCACCGGGTTCTTTCACACCAAGGTGAACCACACCTACCACAACGTCGCCTACCCTTTATCCGGTACTAGGCTAAGTACCGAGTTCCATTACAATGGAGGAACTACTACCCAACACTACACAACACCTAATCCCAAAGGAGACCAACTCCTTATTACAACACTATCAAGGATATCACCATCCTTGGAAACAAACTATTACTATATGTATAACGATGTACCTCATCGATTATACGACCTTGACATTCTTCACAAATGCCACTTGATTTGATTCCTAGGCATCCTTCACTAATGCCTTTGACACAACGCTTGGCATCTTTCACTAATGCCTTCATCTTGACACCTTTAGCATTTTTCACTAATGCTTTTGACACGGTCATTAAACACCTTTCACTAATGCTTTCGTCTTGACTCATTCGGCATCTTTCACTAATGCCTTCGACACAACACTTATATGGAGGAAGAAAGAACTATCAACAAGAGAACCTCAGTAGTCTTGATGATGACGAAGCATGGCAACTCATGGACTTGAGCTTGCTCGACTTCAAGAAGTGGTGATCTCGCCTTTAAGAGGAACCTAGAGAATCACACAAAAACAAAAGACAAACTACATAGAAAGATCCCTTAGAATAAGTGGTTAGAGAGTTACAATACTTGGGGAAAGTATGTGTGAGAGTGGCAAGCCAAAAGGAAGAAATGGCTCACTATTTATAGAGGAGAAATGCTTACTGTTCCTCGAATCCCATGGATCCCTCCCACAAGGGATCCGTCTAGTGTAAAACTAGGGATCCGTGGGACGCTCCTCTTTGCCCATGGGTATTTTGGTTATGGGTCATGGGTTATGGGTTGATCCATGGTTCTTTTATTAGATACAATGTATCTTATGAGTGCAATGCACCTAGTCAAATGGGTATGGGTCAATACCATGTGTTATGGATATGTTCCATGGGTTGTAGTTTTTACCCATTTATAATACATACTAGTTATGTATATATATTTGCCCAATATGTAAACACTAGTTGTTGTACATATGTATTACTAAATCATAAAATCACTTATGCTTGTTTTAGTGTTTTATGTGAAAACGTAAGTGTGTTAGAAAACTATTGGCTCAAACTATTTACGTATTTTATTTGTTTCGTTAAAATGATTTTACGTTGGTTATCGACAAAACATTAGAAGATCGTAAAATATAAATAAACGTTTTTACGGCTTATTTGTATTAACAACCTTAACTTGTAAAAATCAAAAGGATGCCTTCCCGACCTCCAATGGTTATAAAACTTATATTTCCAGAAATTACACGAATTAAAATTATGTTTAGACCCAAATACCATTCAAAAATGCGTTGTTATCAATTACTTACACCTCCTTGAACCTGACCGAATTTTCTGGACAGCTTGTAACTGAGATAGACACAAACGAGACCAAACAAACCAAAACCTAAATCCCTTTTATGCCCTAATCGACTTAATTAAAATACCTAAGGTTTTCTAATCTTTTAACACCACATTAATGGCCATTCATTACTGATATTAGGGTTTGGTTCATGTGTGTTACAAGGCTGGAAATAAGTACACCAAATAGCCCTCAAAACCATGACACAAAACTAATCACAAGGCGTATAAGTTTATGATTTTATGTAGCATTAACAGGTATTTTATGGCTGAATGAAAACATAAGCAACTTAAGTAGATTATACAATTAGGTTTAGATGTTTAATTCGGATTATAATTATGTATATATGTCGAATTGATTAAAATGAAGCAAGAGGTGATTGTGATAGCTTATGGCAGATAACGAGAGACCAAGAGGAACAAAAAGACGAACACCATAATGTTTAAACACAATCTGATAACCCTTAACCACCAATGGATCTATCACCAACAGCAACAAACTTCTTCTTGCATGAACTTTGGGAGAAAACAAAGGAGATAGGGGTTGAGAAGAAGACGATTTTAGGGTTAAGAGGAGAGGAAAAAAAATAGAATACCGTGTTATTGATTTGGGTTATGTCGTGTATAAGGCTTGGCAAGGAGATTCATTGAGATATTTTATTTGTTTAAAGATATACACAAAATATTATTTGGTCTTATCCCTCTTCAACTAAACATGTGAAAGGTGTAAGGGGGAGGGGGAGTGTCGAATTTTGGGTAGATTAGGGTAAGGTTAGGACTAAATTATTTATCTCAAGTTACGAAAGATTAGATTAAGAAAGTATAGATTTGTATTTTATTTTCATAACTTAGGTTAGGAATGTTACAAATTTTATTTAGTTAATTTACTTAGGGTTATTTAAAATAATTTGTACATAATACATAATTATTTACTAATCATAACATAAATTTAGGTTAAAAATCAAATTAGTTAGAAAAATGTGAAACCAGATTTTAGGGTATTACAATTCTAATCTAGCTACGGGAGCATATGTTTTATCAAAATCTATTACTTCTTGTTGATTATACCCTTGTGCAACAAGACTAGCTTTGTTACGGGGATACTATCCCATTTTCATCTAGTTTGTTTTTAAAAACCCATTTAGTGCCAATAATGGTTTGTTTTTTAGGAGGTGGAATAAGGTTCCAAACTTCATTAGTGACAAATTTATTTAATTCTTCTTGGATAGCCAATACCCAAATTTCACCTTTGATGGCTTCTTTAATATTTTTAGGTTCAATAGTTGACACAAAACAGAAAACATGATCTTGAGCTTGGGATCGCAAAGTTCTTTCATTTAATTTTCCTATGACCTTTTCTAGGGGATGATCTTTAGACTATTTAATATTAACAATTTTCTTGTTTAATAGTTCATCTTCCTTGTTTTTATTTTCTTTAGATTTTAATTCTAAAACTTGTTTTTATTTTCAGTCGTTAGAATGGGTGTTTTAGCTTCCACTTCTCTCCTCTTAGTAACTATTTTTGGTGTTAGCTTCTTCTTCTTCCCGCCAATCTATAGCCTTTCCACTGCAGCACTGTGCTTTACTCCTTTTGACCTAGGGGCGCTAACAACATCCCTATGCGTTCCCGGGGTAGGAACAACCGATTTTGGTTGAACTATAGGAACATCTACTTGTGCCAAATAATCACGATACGCCTTCGTATCCCTAACATCCTCTGTCAACTTTCATTCAGGAATTGCCATTCCTTGTGATGTGGTGTGCGAAGCTTCTATCTTCAGTGTGGTGGCCATGTTATCATCATTAACGTGTTGTTGTTGAGCTTCAATTCTTTTGGGAATGTTGGGGTTATTTATTAGCACGTAGCTAATGATTAGTTTGGTGAATCTCACAAAGGGTATTGTGTTCGTGAATTTTGACTTTTGATTCTTCATATCTTCCTAAATAAAAAATGCATAGTTGGCATATATGTTGTTGATGATTCCCCTGAGAATTCGATGGGTTATTAAAGTTCAACCGTCCAATCCTGTCACCTTTGTTGTGGTGCAATGGTTGATTATGATTAACAGTGTGTTCCATGGTTGAGCAAGAAACCTCCTCTTAATCTCTGACACATTAACATGCTTGTGGTTATCATATACAAGTGTTTGTAGGAAGTTGAGTAGATCAGATGTGAAGGGTGGAAGTTCTACGAAATTCTGTTGTAAATTTGCATTTCTTGCATGTAAGCGCCACATGGTGCGAAACTAATCTAAAGTGAATTCGATTTCATATCCATCGATCTTGAAAGTGCACGAAGTATTGTGGAATTTGATAGTTTTCTAGAATTTCTTGATATAGATGAGAGGAATGGTTGCGAGGAGTGTGAGTGTAGGTTTGATGGGATGGTGTTTGAGGATCTTTTTTTTATGATTTGGTACTTGGCATTAAAACTGAGGGTATTTAGATTGACTCGAGTGTTGGAAGATCCAAGCTCGATGTGTGCATGTCCAGGCAAGAGTTATTCCTCAGTTGTAAGTTGTTGTGCTTGTTGTTGTGCCATGATGAGTTCTTAGATGAGATACAAGTGAGTTAGTTCCATATGAATACAAAGACATTTAAATTCTCTCTCTCTCTCTCTCTCTCTCTCTCTCTCTCTCTCTCTCTCTCTCTCTCTCTCTCTCTCTCTCTCTCTCTCTCTCTCTGTACTATGGCATTTCTTTTTTGAGTACTTATTTTTTAAGTTTCTTTCTCATGTGCCTTGTACTTGCTTTTTTTTAACATAAGACATACGCTTTTTTCTTTTCACGTACGATTTTTCTCTCTTTCCGTTTTTTATTTCCTCACCACAAAGATATTTTGGAATGATACTTTTCTGAAAAAGTGTAAAAAGATATCTTTATTTTGGATTGATCTCATTGACATGAAAAATCAAGAATCATGCTTCACAACTTTGAAAATTCAGCTCATTTTTATCACTTGGACGCTTTTGAGAAATCAATTCTTGAATCTATTAAACATGTGAGAGTTCTGCTGAAAAGCAAGCATATAAAATATACTCTATACTGAAGAAGTCACTGAGGGACACACTTATGTCGCTAGCCAAAGGGATGCATTGTCAGTTTTTAAGTAACAACTAGCCCTAGTGACTAACTTGAAGTTATTACATGTCATTGACCTTAAATAGTAAATAAATTTTTCAGATACTTTTGTCAATGAGATTCTTGATAATCCATTTAAACAGTAAAAAAATGTTTGTACATTAAATCGCTTTTTGTGCATCAAAAGTTCATTTTTATATCCAACTTCATTTGACTTTTTGCATAAAAATAATATTGTGCATAAAAGTATAACACGTTAAAAATTTTGAGCATCACATTTATTTATTTATTTTTTTGCATGTGCATCAAATTTTTTTTGGAATTTTTCGAGAATTTAGAAAAAGAAAAAAAAACCCTCTCTAGTTATCTCATGGATATTTGTCTTTTTATGTGAACTCTTCCCGTTTAATCAAACCATTAGTTCAAATGAGGATTAATCTTTTGGTATGTTAGCATAGTTTGATACTCTTTCCGTCTCAAAATTATTGGCTTGAGAGAAGAATTACAAAGTTTAATAAAAGTTGGACCAGTATAACTCTTAACAACTCAAATATAATATTCCCTCACTAAATTATATTTTTCTTACTAAAACTAAAAAGTGAACAATTAATTTGAGATATCTATAAAAAAAATAATGTAGACAATAAATATAAGACGGAGGGAGTATGCAAATGAACTTAATTCCTATACTAATTACGTTACTTCATTACATTACCCAAACTGCTTCTTTGAATTTTGTACAATGTGCTATGGTGGTACATATTTAAAACATTTAATGAACTAAAATGACCATAATTAAATGTATCTTGATATTATTACTTTCAATAAATTCTTTTACTTGCCAAGTTTAACATTATTTTGAATGAAAATGGATTTAATTTATAAAATAGTTACGTTAATTTAATGCTTCTAAATTCATGCCCTCATAGCACAAGTTAGAAAATCCCTAGTTCTTTTAGGCATCGAGTATTTTATAGCAGCATGTTGCAATCATGGTTATTTTGAGAGTTTTGAATAAACAGCCTTCAACATGTCCAAACTTCCAAATTTCAAATAAAATCATAAATTAATGCGAATCCTCATGCATGCAACCCCTATATAAATAGACATGCTGCTCCGGTTTTAAATAAAATAATTCACTTGTCTCATTTTCATCTTATTTGCGAAAATGGTACAACTAAACAACCATGTGTCATTGTGGTGGGATGTGATGAGCAGCAACAAAGACGAGTTTAATCTGTTAGTATTTGTAATCACCATTGCAGTACTAATACTGGCTATTTTATGGTACAAGTTGATACGTTTAAGCTCATCAAATGGTGCACCATCGTTACCACCAGGTCCCCCTTCCTTACCAATTGTTGGGTACCTTCCATTTCTTGGTTCTGACCCGCACAAGCAGTTCACCAAGATGGCTCACACCTATGGCCCCATTTTCAAGACCTATCTAGGAAGCAAGCTTCACATCGTGATAAGCAGCCCGGAATTAGCAAAGGTCGTGTTTCGTGACCAAGATGAAAATTTCTCTAATCGAAACGCAGGAATTGCTTCCTCAACAGTCTCTTACGGAGCCCAAGATGTAGTATGGTCCGACCACAATTCTATATGGCGCAACCTTCGTAAGCTACTTGTCCAAGAGCTCCTAAACAACAGGAGTCTCCAAGAGACTAGTTCTTTCCGAAGGTATGAAGTTAAAAAAACCATCAAAGAAGTTTTTACTAAAATTGGTACTAATATAAGTATTAATGAGCTTGCTTTCTCAACCGAGGCAAACGTGTTATTAAGCATGGTATGGGGAAACTCACCGGTGGAAGAGGCAAAAGATGGCCAAATTATGGCAGAATTGCACTCGGCAGTTTCAAAGATTTTTGGGCTACTGGGAAAGCCAAATGTGTCTGATTTTATCCCTAGTCTTGCATGGCTTGATCTTCAAGGTGTTAAGCGGGACACGAAGAGGGAATTTCAGTGGATGGATAAAATTATCAAGGTGATTATTAATAATCGAATTGAATCTAATTCTAGAACGTCGAAGGATGCAGTTCAACAAGAAGGAAAGAAAGATCTTTTACAGGTATTATTAGAGCTATATGATCAAAAGAATGCAACATCGCCTAGCATGACCCATATAAAGGCACTTATCATGGTAAGCTTTATCACATGTCGATTTATTTCAACAAACAAAATATCATCATGACTTTACATTTCAGCCTATTAAAAGCTAAGCCGTGTTTAATGTGACTAACTAACTTGCAAATTGGTTTAACTTTTGTTGTATTAGGACATTATGGTTGCAGGAATAGATTCATCAGCAACAATATTAGAATGGACAATGACAGAGATTTTGAAAAATCATCATGTCATGGATAGGATTCAAGAAGAACTAGCGAATATTGTAGGAGTAAACAGCATGGTCGAAGAATCTCATCTCCCAAAACTTGAATACCTAAATGCGACGATTAAGGAAACATTTCGGTTGCACCCTGTAGGCCCTTTGGGGCTCCCGAGGTCACCAAGCCAAACTTGTATGGTAGGTGGATACACTATTCCAAAGGGTTGTACCATCTTTGTAAATGCTTGGGCAATGCAACGTGATCCTTGCTACTGGGACAATCCCTTGGAGTTCAATCCCGATAGGTTTTTAACTCAAGAAGGGACAAAAAAATGGGATTTCAGAGGGAACAATATGGAGTTCCTTCCATTTGGATCAGGGAGAAGACTATGTCCAGGGTATCCGTTGGCAGATAAGATGCAAACGTATATGTTGGCTTCACTCTTTCATTTGTTCGATTGGACCTTGCCAAAGGGTGAAGAGCATGACCTTTCTGAAATATTTGGCATTAGCCTAAAAAAGAGAAAACCGCTTATGGTTATCCCATCTCAAAGGTTGTCTGATGTGAGCCTATATATGTAATATTGTCCATGAAAAGAGTCTCTATCCTCTCCTATGGGTATGACTGTCTACATTATACTTATCTCATTCTTTGCTCCCACAAGATTCTCTATTCTTGTTGTCTGGTTTGTTATTGTTGTTGTTCTTGTTGTATGACTATTGAATAAAGAGATGACACGTTTTGGAGACCGGCCGGGGATAGACATCTACGTTTTTTTTTTTTTTTTTTTTTATTATTATTATTATTATTTTTGACATCATCTATGTTATTCATGTGCATCCCCAGTCTATCTTTTCCAGATGCTCATAAACTTACCCGGTTAGGGTCTCATAACAAAGGTGCCAAAAGCAAATTTGCAATATGCGGGGATGGACATGTATATTTCTTATGTGATAACCAATTGTCAACCCTAACTTTTATTGCTAGTGGTGGCTCATAGGTAGCTTAACTAAAGCTAGGGCTTTAGACTCTTTATTTTTTCAAGGCTCCCAATTTTACAAGTCTTGTATATTTATAGATTGAGTCACACCAGTTAATACTGATAAATTAGAATTTGGAGCCAATTTTCTATCCGAGACCAATATTCAATGTAGATAAATTAGATAAATCGTTACAATAATAGAGAATTCAAGCTTGTTCTGCTTCCACATCTTAAGCCTCCAATTGAAAAAAAAAAAAAAAAAAAAAAAAAAACAACCTTGCGTTGGACTGTTTTACACGTACAGTAAAACATTTATAAATTAATAGGGTTGGGACTGAGATATTTTATTAATTTAACGAGATATTATTATATCAATAAATTAATAATTTATTAATTTAAAGAGATTTTCATATGACTTTTAAATTTTCAAGTCCAATATACTAGTTATAATGTATACTAGTTAGAGATCAAAAATAAATTAATAAAAAAATAAAAAATAAATAAAAAAAATCAATTAATATTATATGAATTCACATTCACAAATTAATTAAAATCGTCAAATTCATTGTTTTTAAATAAGTAAAAAGTTAGTTTGATAAGGAAAAGTTACATTTACGTATGACCTTAATTGAATTAATTGAATTTGTACAGGTTCCAATTACGTATGACTCCTATATATATGGATTTTTTTAGTAATTATTAATTTATAGTTTCGTTGGGGCCAATATATACACACTGTGGTTTCAAAAAAAATATTATCTTATTATTTTATCGATTGGAGTCCAAATTTGTACCGGTCTCAAGTTGGGACTGGACAAATTATTAATTTTAACGAGGTTATTAATTTATCGAGTATTAATTTATAAATGTTTACAGTATAATTTTCCTATTATTCTTCTTCTCATTTTTTAATCTTTATATTCAAATTGTTTTTTCTAACTACTCAATTAGCTTTCCAGCAATTTAAGTGATAAAGATCCAAAATTTAACAAAAGAACCAAAATATCACCACAAAATATTTGATAAATTAGCTTCTTTTTCGATTGAAAAGAAGATATTATGATTATAGTTTTAACTTAAGCAAAGATTTTACATCAAAGATGTTAGAAAGATACATTTTGTGTAGACGATTTTCTGCGCAAATAACTTTAAAATAAAATGCTTCAGTTGGAATTTCGCTTTAGGCCCTCGTAAAGGTTGATCCATTCCTGTTTATTGTTTCTATGTGTTTCTTTGACGTATATATACCTTTTCATTACATATTTTTAGTTTTCCACTAAATATAAAAAGTAAGGAAGAAAAAGGAAAATACTATAATACAATATGAGTGGTTCATTACACATGGAGTCTTACACAGGTGTTTGAGTGTTTGTCAAACTTGTTTTTTAAAAGTTTCTCTCTTGATAAAGTTGCCTTGTGCTTTATGGGCCTTGCCTCTCATATGTGCAATAGCAGAAGGTTTGAGCCAGGAATATTGGACCGAGTGGGTAATGTCAGGCCCTAATGGACCTGCATCAGCCTGACTTCATTCAAAATATGCCTATTTGGATTATAATTTGAAATGATGGATGTGGGTAATCAAAGTCTGCATGACATAAATGAGTTTATAAACGAGAAATGACCCTATATTTGTTTTTGTTTTCTATTTTCACTATGAAAAATTTATATGGCCCTTACTTTTGAAAAATAAGAATTTCATCTGATTTGAATCAGTGTGGCAAAGAATTCAAGCCATATAAATTAGTCACCTGAAAGATTGAAAACCATGGTTATAAGAAAAGAGAAAAAACCCGAACCATTTTGTTGGTAACCTTATTTTGACAACTGTGGCTTTAAGTTGTTATTAAGGTTAACTTATGTGATGGTTTATATAAAGTACTTATATTCTCAACTTAATTTTTGTGTTGTAATAAAAATATTCGTTGCTATCCTATGTCGTGTGACCTTCTTTTTTATACATAAAAGTTTCATACATACTCGCGTGTTTCCACCTAATATGGTCACCACTCAACCAATTAATCGCGGGATGTTTAAAATTGGTTGGGGAATTGTCCGGAGCGGAAATTGTCCATCAATGCTAAAAACTATGAGAAATCACATAAAAGCTTTGGGTATCCCTGTTGCAATTAATGATTTGCTTGTCATTTCATAAATCAGTATTTACAATATATAACCACTTAAAGATTAATCTAGAAACTAATAAACATTGGCTATATAAACATTGGATATATAGGTTATACATATCTATACTAAATATAATGCACGAAGGAATCTCACTCTTAATTTTAAAATGTACAAGATAAGAAGCATAATGTACACCACTTTAATGCACATTCTTACTCTTAATTTTCAGACTTACAAGACATGAAGCATAATGTACACCACTTTAATGCACATATTAAAAAGACAAAACACCACTTTAATGCTATCAATGTAGTCAATATATTTAATGTACTCAATTAATTAACTGTTCAATAAATACAATTAATGCAATTATTAAAACACCCATTACATAAAAAATACAAATTATCAAACATATTGTACAACCAACTTAAACACAATTCTTGCATTAAATGTCACTAATACAAATAATAAAGCGCATTGTACCAATATCCAAACCCGAACTGGCAACGGGCCAAATGGGCTCGAGCCCGAACGGGCACGGGCCAAACAGGCCCTGAACTGGCAACAAGCAAAATGGTCTCGAGCCTGAACAGGCACAGGCCAAACGGGCACGGGCCAAACGGGCACGGGCCAGACGGGCACGGGCTAAACGGACACGTAACAAACGGGCTCATGTTATACGAATCGCTTTAAGAAGACCCAAAAAGACGAAATAAATTCCTTACTTAAAGAGTTAAAATACGTCACATGAAACTTTTAATATCCATAAATTTATTGTCAAAAAAAGAATAATAAAGTAAAATACATGATTTACCGAAATTTTTTATTTTAGGGTACCCGTCGCCGCAACGCGTGATTACCCTGCTAGTTAATACTAATTATTCAAGCTAATAATACAAGCAAGCGAGCATAAGAGCAAGGATACGGTAACTCAAGCCAAACCCATTTTGTAGTGCCACATCAAGCAAATACATTTTGTCTCAATCAATTTGAAAAGGACCGGAGACCATTAAAGATTGTTTTTATCAAAAGATTCATTTTCTCAATTAACCTCAAGAGAGAAAACTTATCCATTTGTTTTTTTTTTTTGGTAAAAGGTCTATCCAAAAAATGTTTAAGTACAAAGGATATGGGTGAATCTCATATCTCAGCCCGTTAAATAGGCGAAAAGCTTACATACTTCATATTTTCTATATAAGAAAAACTTATCCATTTGTTTTAAAGAAAACACAAATAAATGAGACTGTTAGGGACATATTTTGTATGGGCTAGGATCACTGCTTTAAACGAAATTGAAGAGACAAAAATACACCCACGCGACGCTTAGTTTAGTTTATATACGTCTAAGTTAACCGGAACAAGAGAGGAAACATTATAATCTATTATCATCTATTAAATATATCTAAGTGCACAATAGTAGGGGTAATTTTGGTATTTAAAAAAAAAGAAAATCATAGTTTTAGCAATATATCAAAAAATTGAATCAAATTTAAAATAAGTGTCATCTTAGTTCACAGAAGTGCAAATTTCCCAATTGATATTAAAAGGAAAAAAGCTATAAATTCATAACGTACTTTAAAAAAAAAAACTCATTATGCTCTATCTACTTCACTTATTGTCATAATACATAACCGTTTTCATTTTATTCGGTTATTTTCTGTCCGTTTTTATCCGTTTTCGTAAATCGTCCATTTTTATCCGTTTTTATTTTAATCTGTCCAGATAAAAATAGATAAAAACGGATAAAAACGGATAAAAATCGTTTGTATTATCCACGTCAAAATGGACAAAAAAGGATAAAAACGGACAGAAAATATTACGGATAAAAACCGTTTTTATTATCTAGGTCAAAACGGATAAAAATGGACATAAAATAACCGAATAAAATGAAAACGGTTATGTATTATGACAATAAGTAAAGTAGATTGTTAGGATTTAGAAAATCCAGTCGTTAAATTGTCGGTCACCTCAAGTATATGTAATCGTTAGAAAGCTCGTAGTCGTAGTTATTTAATGTTAATTAGTATCTAGTTAAGTAACACCGTGGAGGACGGACGGGTCTTTACCCACTGTATGCCTGATCCACAGCCCGTAGGTGGCGTTTTATGTAAGGTACTATAAATACCCTCTACCTCCCAAGGTAGAGGGTTGGAGCTCATAAAAAAAACTTTCTCTCACTAAGTTACCAAACCTCTTAACTTTCTCTCTCTAAAACCTATTTTGTACGCCACTTAGTATCATGGTTTGATGTGTTTGTGAAATCCAATATGTTACAAATGGTATCAAGAGCCATGGTTTGATCATCTCTCTTACATATTCTTGGATTTCTAGTGGTTTTATATGGTTTTTGGGTTTGAAAAAGTTTAGTGGTATTTGCATCATTTGGACCATTTCTTGTGTTAAAGTTTGGATTTTGATTGTACTTTTGTGTTTAGAATCATCAAAAGTGCTTAGGTTTTGATTTGTAAGGCTTGAATCAGTGTGGTTGGATTGTTTTTGGATTTAAAAGTGGCGCTTTGTTTGTTTTAAAGGTTGCGATTTGTGCCTCGGATACTATTTCTGACGAGCGATTTTCCTTTGTTTGGAAGCGATTTGTGTCTGCTTCAAATCACTTATTTAAGAGATTTGTCCGGGTAGTGGCTGTACTTGTGCGATTTGTGCGGGGAAGCGATTTGTCATTTTTCAGCGACTTGCTTATTTAAGCGAGTTGTTAGTTTAAGCGATTTGTTTTATTTATGCGATTTGTCACTTCAAGCGACTTGTTCATTTTAAGCGACTTGTCATTTTAAGAGGTTTGTTGGGTTAAGCGACTTGCTTATTGAAGCGAGTTGATTGGTTAAGCGATTTGTCTTATCAAAGCGATTTGTCACTTTGAGCGATTTAGTGTTTTCTTTGTATTACGTTTTACGGTTTTCTCTTGATTTAGTAAAATCCCGTGAAAGAATCTATTTCCCGGTTTAATTAAAGAGTTTTAAAATCCCGTAGAATTTGTAATCATGTCTACCAACGTACCCACTATCATCTCTTCTGTTGCTGAAGACGTTCAAGCTGGATCCGATACTCGTCCACCTATGCTTGACAGAACTGATTATGACTCATGCGCTCAACGAATTAGGTTATACTGTTTGGGAAAGGAAAATGGGGTTAATATTCTAAAATCAATTGATGAAGGACCTTATCAGATTGAGACTACAAGAGACACACTTGAAACTGCTGCGGATGGTACAGTGATCTTAGGTTTGGACAGACCAAAGACGTATGATGAGCTCAGTGATAAGGAGAAAAAGAGATATGATGCTGATATCAGGGCTTCAAACATTATACTTCAGGGTTTTCCAAAAGACATCTACAAGTTAATCAATCACAACACTGAAGCCAAGGCAATTTGGGACAATGTTAAGATGCTTCTCTCTGGTTCTGAACTGACCAAAGAAGACAGGGAATCTCAATTGTATGATGATTTTGAGAACTTCAAAATGAACCCTGGAGAAAGTATCACTGAATACTATGTGAGGTTCCACAAACTTGTGAATGATATGAGGAATATTAAAATGACCATGCCAAATATTCAGCTCAATTCAAAGTTTGTGAACAACATGAATCCCAAATGGCACAAATTTGTCACCTCAGTCAAGCTAACCAAAGGATTAAGGAACACCAACTATGAGCAATTGTATGCCTTCCTACTTCAGAATGAGAAGCATGCTATGTTTGAATGAATGATTCTTGAAAAGTTCAAATCTAATCATGGAGATGCAAGCTCTTCAAATTACTCAATTGCATTCTACACCAATGTAGGGATTACCACCAAAACCTCTCAAGTCATACCAATGGGTAACGGTAACCACAAGCTCATTCCTGATCCAGCATATAAGCCTCCAGACTCAAACACAGTCATGGAAAATTTCATCAATCAACTGGCTCTTATGGTTAAGTAAAATATGAACCTCACTCCATACACTAACAATGAGATCAGAACTGCATCCAATCTACACAATCATGCTATTTTCAGAGATGGTAAGATCATGGTGCAACCAATACAAGGAAGACAATATGAACAAGGAAAAGGTGGAGTAGGTGGAGGGTATGTGGCTAATCAAAACCGTGGAAGGAATTCAAATCAAGGACAAGGAAAGCCAATCAAGTGCTATAACTGTGGTGGTGAAGGACATATTGCAAGGAACTGCACATCTCCAAAACGCCCTCAAAATGCAGAGTATTTCAGGGACAAGAAGCTGCTGGTGCAAGCTCAGGATAGTGGAGCGGTTTTGGATGAAGAAGAGCTGATGTTTCTTGCTGAAGGAAATGCCAAAACCTATGATGTTGATGTGGATGAGCAGCCAATTCAGGAAATAGGTCACAATCATCAAAATGCCTTTCAAGTTGCTGACTGTGATGCATTTGACTCTGATGTCGATGATGAACCTACTGCCCAGACAATCTTCATGGCCAGCATTTCACCAATGGTCTCTGCAAAGGTCTCATCACCACAACAGACTGGTCCATCCAAAGATTCAATCATTTCAGAGGTATTAAAACTATACGATGAAGTTGATGAGCAAGAGATACATAGCAAAGTACAATCTCATGAATCTTATGAATCAGATATAGATAATGTGTGTTGGATCGATATACTTTAATCAAACTAAACTAGCTTGTTAAGGTTTAATAACCTCGGATAAATCCTAAGTTATTAACAAAGAAACACTGAGCAATCTTTATTAAGTACGCGGAATTTACTTAACAAAGCTAAGAAGAAAACTTTATTAACATACTCTAAATCTGCTTATTATGCAGATACTCTAATACAACTCTAAGATATTCGAACTTTTCTCTAAACTCTTAATTCGTAAACTCTAAAACTCTTTTTCTGAAATCGTACCTCTAATGCCAATCTAGGAGTCCTTTTATAGGCTCAAGGATATCCTAGTCGGTTTACAATTGATAACCTTGTACGACAAGTAATCTAAACATGGAATACAATACTTTCCATAAACGAATATAACAGATCTTCTGTCCTAGCAGTACTTTGACTTCACCTTGCAGTACTTTGACTTTATCTTTAGCAGTACTTTGACTCTTTGACTTCTTCCAGTACTTTGCAGTTTACAGTACTTTCATATCTTCAGTACTTTGATATCTTCAGCACTTTCATATCCCAACACATACAATACATTATTATTATTTTGTGCACTCTTTTCCTGCACATGGACCACACAGCAACAAGACAAACAAGAGATACAATAAACTAGCATCTTGGATTCATTACTTCAATTGAAAATTTGTGGACATAAAGTCCACTATCCAAGATAAAGTTATAAATTCTAGTGCACATACAGCTAAGACCAACAAATGCAAGATAAAGTTTTAAAGTCTTCTAAATTACAAGACCCAAGACATTGTTTTTAAAGACCAACACATCTAACCTTGTAAGGTTCTCTCAGAACATCCTCCACATCCCATGCCTTATCAGAAGTTGAACCTGCACCATCTGCCCCAAACTGGAATGGTTTTCCTTTTTTTACAATTCTCTCTGATTTTGCTCTTCTCCTCATGCTGAAACTGTTAACCACACCATCTGCAA